>CM064349.1:20090470-20715470 GCA_032595735.1 Pelochelys cantorii | reverse complement strand
TTTCCTCGGGACCCTGCCTCAGTCAGTGCACAGAATGGGCACCGCTCACGGCTAGGGCTGCAAGCCCGTCTTTTGTTTTCTGCTGGCTGCTTGCACCCAGCGCTCACAGCAGCACTCCCCCTGGGGGCTCGCTCACATCCTTTGCTTGCGGGGATCGGATTTTGGGGTGTCAGAGAAGAGACCGTGTCAGCCGCATGTCAGAGAGCGGAGCGCTGACAAAGACACCCTCCTCTGAAATGAATCAACAGTAACAACCACCCTCCGCAAAGCCCAAAGTTACCACATTCCAGTGAACTCAGTCCCAGTGGCCTGGTGCTTCACTCTGTCCCCTGGATTTTCCCTCTCCCTTTGTCTGAGAACTTCCTGGCCTTTTTTAAAAAGAGATTGCCCGAGGAGGCTGTGAAGGCCAGGACTCTATTAGGGTTTAAAAAAGAGCTTGATAAATTTTTGCAGGTTAGGTCCATAAATGGCTATTAGCCAGGGATAAAGTATGATGCCCTAGCCTTCATAACAAGGGCAGGAGATGGATGGCAGGAGATAAATCACTTGATCATTGTCTTCTGTTCTCCTTCTCTGGGGCACCTGGCATTGGCCACCGTCGGCAGATGGGATGCTGGGCTCGATGGACCTTTGGTCTGACCCAGTATGGCCATTCTTATGTTCTTATGTTCTTATTACTCTCCAGCCAGCACAATCGCTCAAATGCCCAATAGTTCATGAGGCTAGTTATGTATCAGTCACCTTTTCACTCAGCCCATAGACTCTTCTACGCCGGAGCATGTCTCGCCATTCGGTACCCTTCTGTGCAGCAAGGCGTTATGGGTGTGATCTGCTAGCCTCACCTTGCGGACCAACCCTCAGTTTCTCCAGATTTCCAGTGCTCCCTCAGGCTGTCTAGACAGCGGGGCTATTTCGGGATACTGGAAGTATCCCACAATAGCAATTCCGCGTCTTTAAACGCACCCGTTATTTCGAAATAGCAGGCGCGCTATTCCAGCATCTCTGTAACCCTCATTCCACCAGGGTTAAGGGACTTGTCGGAGTAGCGCTTCATTTTGAAATAAGCTATTTCGAGGTAAGGGTACGGTGTAGATGCACCCTCAGACAGCCAGATGAAAGGGATACGTGGGATGTTCCCAATTCTCCTCTTCTGCTGGAGACTGGAGACTGGAGCAGTGCCCCTGATTTGGATGAACCACCAGTGACACTAGCAGAGACTCTGACCCCCTTTCCTTTCAGATGCTCAAACATCCTGTGTCTTCAGGAGACCATTTCCAAGGACCGAGGAGGGATACAGCTGAAGAGGTTTAATGGAATCTCCGGCTATGTCCCACCAGGGAATAAAGTGCAAGTTCTGCATCAGCTCGAGCGATCGGAAGAACTGCCAGGACAGGAATAATGCCGATTTTCACTTTTCCCAGGATGACGCAACCCTGCTACTTGCGGCTCCGGTGGGCTCTGCCTCTCTGGAGTTAACCCCACACCCAGAATGTTCCCTGGGATTGTTGGATTTTTTTTTTCCCCTTAATTGAACGAGTTTGGGGTTCAGATTTTCAAAAGTGAGGAAGTGCTTTTGGGGGCCTCTTTTCTAAGGAGGTGCCCGACCTCAAACCTGCTGGCAGGGGCAGGATTTGCAGACAGCGCTGGGCCCCTAGAAATCATATTTGCCAAGCGATCGAAAGTGTCTCAAATCAGGTACCCAAAGTCACTAGCCTCTTTGCTGGTCATGGACTTAATTTTTTGTGCAGTACACAAAACAGAAGGTAAAAACGTGCTGATTAGCATAATTCGTATGTGAACGCTTTGTGCTAGTGTAACACGGTACCCATCTCTAGCTAATCTGATCCACTTCCTTGAAACGCGGCACGTGTTGAAAGCGAGGGAGGATGTCCCCAGGGATTGGGAAAGCCACAAGCAGCCTTTCTCCTTTAGCATTTGGTCTTCAAATTTTGCCCCGTTCAGTTGCTGAAAATCCTTGCCTGTGTGTTGGCTTATGTGAAATGAATTTGGCTGGGTCTCAGCCAGGGGAGCCGATGGCCACGCCGGGCCCCTGGGCAAGGGCAGGGGGTTGGCTCTGCGCCCGTGGAAGGGGCAGGGCCTCAGGTGGAAGGGGCAGGGCTGGGACCTCCCTCCCCAGACCTTAGCGCTTCTCAGAGTGCACCACGCAGCGCTCCGGCAGCAATTTAAAGGGTCCGGGACTCCAGGCGCAGGCGTTCCATAGTAGTGGCAGAGGCAGCCAGGAATATTGGGCTCTTTACAGTCACCAGGCCCTGGGGCAACTTTACCCTTTACCCCTTCCTGTCAGTGGGCCTGGTCTCAGCCCAGGTGCTACGGGGTAATGTCACCATGAGAATCTGCCTGACTCCTCCTAGAGAAGGATGGAAATGGAGACAGAGCGCCCGGCTCCCTCTTCGAGGCGGTTCTCTCGGGGGGCAGGGGGGAGACCTGCAACCAGGCAGGCTCAGGAAGATGCTTGCCTGGGCTGTCCAGGTTGTATTTGGTCTGTTGAGGCCTTAGGCCTCCAGTGCTATTTATCCGGCATGTTTCCCCCACCGCCCTCGTGCCAGCCGTGCCGCTTCGCTGAAGCCAGCGGATTTGCATGGGTTTCCCTGCGACTGGTCGCTTTATGGGGAAGGGAGGGTCTTTGTGCTCTGTGTTTGTACAGCGCCCAGCACCGGGGTGTCCTGGCCCACCGAGCACAGAGGACTCCTAGGTATTACCACAACTCATACACAAGAAGAATAAGTGAATGAGGCAGAACTTGGCCCGAAATCGACAGGACTCCACAGGGGCGGTTCCCCTCAGCATTATGTGGGTATTGGTCAGGCAAGCGATGTGCCAAGCCGACATTATGGCCCATTCAGGTTCAGTTTCTCACCTCATCCCTGCCCTGCTACCTGATTTGTCCCGACTAGCCGCCCATCACAGTCTGGCGCCTGGGCCGTAAATATTCTGTCACCTCGTGCACGTCGCGTCACTGCCCTGTGCCTCAGTTTCCCCCTCTGTCACATGGGAAGAACCATACCAGCTCTGCCCTGGGAGAGCTGCTGTCGGAAGGTGCTCTATGAGATGTCAGGAATCTTTCTAGAGTGGGGCCTTGCTTAGAGTCCCTTGGTGCTAGCACCAAACCTCCCTGCATTGAGAGGATGATGAGTTCATTGTGGTAGCCAATGGGAGTTCTAGCCACAGATGGCTCCTGCCCCACACAGCTGAAAATACAATTCCCCGGTACCAAGACACACGGCTTCCCCACTTCTCCTTTTGGCCTCGGAAGAGAGCTTACGTAGCTACGGATTTTCTTTTCCTTTGCCAACCAGATCCAATTAGACCATGGGTTCCTAAACTGGGGGGGCGTGAAGAAATTCCAGGGGGGCCACAAGGCAACCCAGTGCCCCCCCGGTCAATCCCCCCTTAAGTTTTGCTGCTGCCAAAAAGTTTGGGAACCGCTGAATTAGATGGACAGAAAAAGAGCCAGGGTAGAGGAGACAGAGATGAAATCACTGAGTGGGGGAATGTTCTCACGTCAGCCGCACCTTTAATCCAAGTTTGCTGTTCCTATAGGTGTTGACCCTCAGATGTCTGGCATGTGAATGCTTTATGCATCTGGCTACCTGCCTACCGGCTAGCAGAGGATACCCAGAAAAAAACCAGCATGAGTCATAATAGTCCATCCTCCTCTAGCACTGTCCATTAGATCTCACAGAGCCTGTCCAAGGAGGTTAATATAAAAAAAAATCTGCTCTAGGAATTATTTAAGGGAAATTCTGTGGTACGTGCTATAGAGCAGATCAGAGTGGATTATCAGAATGGCCTTGGAATCTGTGATAGGGAAACTGAGGCATAACGAGGGGCAAAACCAACGAGGAGTCCTGTGTCACCTTGCAGATACGGACTAACATGGCTACCACTCTGAGAGAGGGGCAGTGACTTGCCCAAGGTCAGCCAGCAGACCTATGAGAACCCTGAGCCCCAGGTGTGTGCCCTATCCAGTAGGCCGCACTGCCTCCCTTGACGACAGTATCTCTCTAAAAGATAGACAGACTCATATTTATGTGGCGCTTTGGGTCCCAAATGTTCCCCCTCCCTCCCAGCACTGAAATGCAGGCCCCCTCATTGGAATCTGCCAGCTGTTTGACGCCAGGCAGCCCTTGGGGGCAGGAAGAGAAATGAAGACTGTCGCCATCTGAAACTCCAGGGGGAATATCGGCAGGCCGAATGCAAACCCCCTGAATTACAACTTGGCTTGGACACACCGGCTCTTGTGAAAAATACCCTAGTATCTCTACAATGACCCCAAGAATCTAGGAGGCCATATACTCTGGTTTTTCACATCTCTTCCAAAAGCCAGCGCCTCTGCAGACTACACATCTCTGATAAGGGTCTACAGGACAATGAGTGTGACAGAGACGGTAGATCACATGCTTCAGTTGGCCCTTTCTGATAAGAACAAGGAGCTGCTCTGGGCAATCAAAAGACAGCCCCCCTGGAAACTGATAGAAGGATTTTTTTTTAACAAAATCCAAAATTTACCTTTGGAACCCCCTGCCACAAGACAATATGTGAATTCAGGAGCTCAGTGGGCCTCTAAAAAGTCTGCTGCTAATGAGAAACCCATAGTTCGATTAGTTCACCAGTCCTAAGTTCAGTTCCTGGCACTACCACGGTGAACCTAGGCCTGTAATTTAATTCCTCTGTGTCTCAGTTACCTCATCTGCACAATGGGGAGACTAGCACTGCCCCCATGGAGAATGCTGCACCCAGTGGGAACTCCACAGGGGATTAAGGCAGGCAGGATCTAGCCCCTCGAAAGACAGTTTGCCTTGGGAATGCGATGTTCACTGAAAACCCTCTTGCTCTAGTGCACGATCCAGCCGCTCCTTTCAGAGGGGCAGGAAGGAACTTTCTGAAGTGGCAGATTATTCCATAACTGCCCACTGCAGGCAGAACAGCCCCCTTCTTCTCAAGCAACAGGTGCTGGCCATGGCTGGAGGTATAATATGAGGCAGCTGGTCCTTTTTTGCAGGCAGGGACAGCCTTGCCTGTGAGACATCAGCTGCCTTCCACCTGGGACTAGGGATGTAATAGGATAGTCGATTAACCGATAAGGAAAAGCTTTTCCCCACTCCCCCACTACCCGCCAGTAAATTTTGTAGCAGGCTGGCCAGCAGCCCAGCTCAGTCCTGGCTTGTGACAGATCCAGGACCTACCCCCACTGCAGCTCTGCATTTAAAGTGTATTAGGATCCAGGTGGACAGGCAGCTTGGCTCAGTTTCGGCTCGCACCGGGTCCGGGAGCTCAGACCCCTCCCTAGACATAGGCTGCTGCCACCCCGTGCTGCTGCCTCTGTATCAGAAGCAGCAGCGCAGGGCAGCAGGCAGCCAGTCCACGAGGGGAGCTGTTTTTTGAACTGGCTCCCCTCACGGACCAGCTCCTGCCTGGCACCCACACTGCTGCCTCTGATACAGAGGCAGCAGCATGGAGTGGCAGGGGCTCCTCTGGAGTGAGGCCGGAGCGCACTGGCTGCCGGCCCCACCCCTGGGGACTATAGAATAGTCGACTAACCGATAAGAATTCATGTGGTTACTCGACTATTCAGTTAACCGATATTTACCATCCCTGTCTGGGACGGATCAAGCTGATCCGAAGTGAGGAGGTTCCGTAGGCAGCCTGGCCAGCCGGGGTATGGAGGGGCGGGAACCACCTTTGTCTTTTTGTTACTGTGACCTTTGGAGAGTCAAACTGTGCTCCGACCGGACTAGGGGGCTGGGGTCAGCCAGTACAGAGTTTGCAATGAAAGAGGTGCCCAGCCGAGGAAGTGCCAAGCCTAGAGGTGCCCAGGCTCAGCCCCGGCACACATCACGCACGAGTATCTGCTCTTCCCAGCCAGCCTCTGTGCTGGGCTAGACAGCTGGGAGGCCTTTGCTGAGAGAGCAGTTCCTCGGCTCCCGTGTTAGGGCTGGGAAGTGCGAGCGTCATGCAGCTGAAGGGAGTGAACATCTTGTGTCCGTCCCCGTCCCCTCCCCTCCCGGTCCTGCTTCCTCCCTTGGCTCGGCTATTTTTCTTTCTTGCACGTGCCCTGTCAGCAAAGGTTACTGCCAAGATCAAACCCAGCCCCGTCAGGCCTTTGTCAGCAGCGGGGAGAGCGATTTTTTCAGACCTCCTATGTGAGGGTTCCTAGGAGCAGCCCAATGGGGAACTGGGCACGGTATTCTGGTTGCTGTCCCTGGCTCCCATTTGGTCCTGGTGGGGAAGGGCTGGCCATCACTCCTGTCTACTAGCTGTTGGGTGTGGTGAGTTGGTGGGTCTCAGCCCAGGGCACGGGTCACAAGAGCTCTGTCCATGCTCCGAGCTGGGGTGTGGGATTCCCAGCTCGAGCCAGCCTACTCACACTGGAAACAGAGTGGTGGAGACACACAGGACAGGCTAGGTGCCGGGATTATGCGCCTAGCATCTGGGAGGGGTACCGATGTAGGGTAGCTCGCTCCTCCCACCACCACGGCTTTATTTTGAGCAGGCCAACGCAGCGGCGGATGTGTCTCCCCCAGCAGGAATCAGCCCCTCAGCGCCAAGCGCAGCCATACTCAAACACATCGCTTCCAAGGGCGCCCCAGGGCGGGCAGCCCCTGTAGAAAAGCCAGGGGCCGAATGGGCCGGTGAGATCTCCTTGTCCCCGGGGTAGAGGCGATGGTGTGGCTGCAGCTGCCTTACTCTGTGCATACAAAGGGATTCCTTCCACTAGGGATGTTAGGTAGCGGGTAATAGATTAGTCAACGGACCGCATGAATCCTTAGCAGTTACTCGACTTCTATAGTCCCCAGGGGTGGGGGCGGCAGCCAGTGCGCTCCGGCCCCGCTCCCAGGACCGCCCTGCCACCGCACGCTGCTGCCTCTGTATCAGAGGCAGCAGCGCAGGGTGCCAGGCAGGTTCCAGTCCACAAGCGGAGCCAGTTTAAAAACCAGCTCCCCGCGTGGACTGGTGGCCTGTTGCCCCACGCTGCTGCCTCTGATACAGACAGAGGGCATTGGCAGAGGGGTGGGGGAGGCTGCCACGAAGCATCCTCTGTCTGCAGTGGCCCAGACTCCCTGCAGACAGAGGCTGGAGCCTAGGCTTATTGGTTAATCGTCTAGTCGACTACTCGTTGACTTCCTTCTCCAGGGAATCAATCCGGCACCTTTCCTAAGCACTAAAATAACAGAAGTGTGAGGTCCGGGGATGAGGAGACTTCTATGAATGGACTATCCACTAAGGACACTTACCTGAGGCGAAGGAGGGCTTATCTTATGGTAGCTTCTAGAGAGCCCAGCACAGAGACATAGGGCCAGATCATTAAAAGTATTTAGGCACCTAAAGATGAAGTCAGTTGCCTAACTACCTTTAGAAATCTGGTCTGGAAGAGTTTACAGTCTAAGCAGACAAGTCTGATAAAGAGGAAACGGAAGCACAGCCCTGGCTTTCCTGAGGTCCATAGGGGAGCTGGGACTAGAACCCACAGTTCCCAAGCCCTAGTCTAGGAAGTGAGTCCCTAGCCACTAAAAAACAACAAGGAATCCCACATAGGGATGTGAAAGCATAACTGTGCACACAGTTAACAGGCTCATCGGTTAACCTTCATGGTTACGCGCAGGCTCCCAGGATACACAGAGAGCTGGCTTAAAAATCGGTTCCCGGAGCACACCGGCTTCCAGGGAGCCACCTGCTCCCCTCACTCTCCTGCATGTAACCACATAACAGCTGATTTTTCCTCCCAGAGGTTACACATTTACTTGATTAAACACATATTAACAATGCTAATCCCGTGGCATCTTATAGACGAACCAATTTCTTTGGGCATAAGCTTTCATGGGTACAGACCACTCTGTCAGATGCAAGGAGTGGAAATCACAGAGGAAGGGAGATATATATATGTTCTAGCATTCCCAAAGACTGAAGTTACTTATCAAATGTAGGACCAGTGTTAACGAGGCCAATTCAATCAGGAATTGCCTCTGTTACACTCCATGCATCTGACAAAGTGGTTTTTATCCACCAAAGCTTATGCCTAAATCAATCTATTACTCTTTAAGCGCTACAGGACTCCTTGTTGCTTCTGCGGAGACTGACTAACACAGCGACCCCTCTGAGACCTATCCACTAAGGGCTTGTCTTCACAGCCCTGGAGAGCGACACTGCTGTGATCGATCTCCCAGCATTTGATTTAGTGGGTCTAGTAAAGACCCGCTAAATCGAATGCTGAGGGCACCCCCATTACTCCTTGTGAGGAGTAAGGAAAGTCAACGGGAGCATTTCTACTGTCGACCTCCTGCTGTGCGGTGCCCCCAGAAAATCGTTGTCGTAGCTGGAATGGCGTATTTTACACCGCTTTTCTCCACCAGGGGCATAAGCAACATCGCCTCCCAAGAGCTAGCGAATGGGATACCGCTCACACCATCCTACGCTCCACTCGCAGCTGGTGGGAGAGCCCTCCTCTTCTCCTACGGGCACATCTCCATCTCCTCGGTGCCGCTAGCACACCGGGTGAGATTCTGTGCTGCCCCCTCCAGAGCCCGGCATGGCACTCACAACCCAGGGCAAGGTGCGGGCTCCAAGCTGCCTTTGCTGGCCCCTGAGCCTGCCTGCACAGGGAATGGCATGTACCCCCCCCCTTCCCCATGTCACGGGAATTTGCCTATGTTATAACAGGATCTGCCTTACTGGCTGTATTCCCCCTGCCTCTTCCAGCCTGCTTAAGAACATGAGAACAGCCAGACTGGGTCAGACCAAAGGTCCATCTAGCCCGGTGTCCTGTCTGCCCACAGTGGCCAATGCCAGATGCCCCAGAGGGAGAGATCACAACAGGTAATCCTCACGTGATCCCTCCTCTGTCACCCACCTCCAGGGGCTAGGGACACCTTTTCTACCCATCCTGGCTAACAGCCATTGATGGACCTAACCTCTGTGAATCTATCTCGCTCTTTTTTGAACCCCATTAAAGTTCTAGCCTTCACCACATCCTCTGGCAAGGAGTTCCACAAGTTGACTGTGTGCTGAGTGAAGAAAAACTTCCTTGCTTGCGGGGCTTGGGCCAGGACTTGCAGCAGAGTCCTTGCCTCACCCATTGTCAGTGTGGGCCTGCTCCTCTGTGGCTCTGAGCATCAGCCCTGAAGTCTGTGGGCTCTGGATCAGGCCTCTGTTGGCAGAACATTGCCACCTACTAACTCGGTTTGCCGCAGGCCCCTGGCAGGTGGTATTTTGCTGAAGTCATCACTCTCACGTTATTAAACCTCCAGCACCATGTCAGATCCTCCCCATTCTTTACCGCCCAGCCCCCGGCATTCCACGTCCTTCTCCTATCCTACCCCCTCCCGCGCCTCAGCACTCCAGCATCACCCCGACTCACTGGCCCAGGCCTTACAGGGCAGAAACTTGTGCCCCGAAAGTACGTGGCCTGTTCTCAAAGGCTGCCGGGGGGAACTGCACCGACAAGGGATGTTACATTTCGTTTAGTCACCTAACTGACTAGTCGATTAGTCGATAAGCGGGAAGCCACGGCGGGGTGAGCTCCCGGCCCCAGGAGCTAACCCCGCTGCGGCTCTGCCTTTTCAACGTATTGAGACCCTGCCGGCTCTTAATCCATTTAAAAGGCTGAGATGCAGCGGGGGGACCCTGCGTGAGCCAGGATAGATGATTCCTGGCTCACGCTGGCTCCCCTCCTGCCATGCTTCTGCTTTTTAAATGGATTAAGAGCTAGCAGGCTCGTAATACACTTAAAAAGCAGAGGAGCAGCATCTGGGACTGGGCATGAGCCGGGAATCAGCTGGTTCCCAGCTCACGCCCAGTCCCCGCTACCTCCGTGCCCTCCACGGAGACTGTGCTGGGACTGGCTTTTAAGCCAGCTCCCCCCAGCACCGGCTTCTGCTCTTCCCTCTGCTGCATCTGAGAGAGGCAGCAAGTGGGGGGAGATGACTAGTCGAGGGACTAGTCGACTATCCGATAAACTTTTGCTTATCGGCTAGCCGACTAGGCGCTTCATCCCTAGCACCGACCAGAGGGATTTGTTCTGGTGATCACCACGCAAACTAAATCCAGAGGGCCCCGTGCGCCTCTACCCGAAGGCTTCCTGGCAGCCCTCTTGCGAGGCACAAGATCCTTAAAGCCGGCTCATTTCAGCGCCCTTTGCACTGCTGGGAGAATGGACGGGGGAGCTAAGTTCTAATGAGAATCAGGCCGAGCCTTCAAGGCGTTGCCTGGTGAATTCTCACAGTCATTGAGCTCTCCGCCAGCCTCTAAATATTTATTTCAATAGCGCTTAGAAGCCTTCCCCCTCCATGCAGTTTACACTCCAGATGGACACCAGGGAAACTGAGGCACTGAGCAGGGAAGAGGCTAGCTTGAGGTCACCCAGCAGATCGGCAGCAGAGGCTAGACTAGACCCCAGGGCTGGCAGAGGCCCCGTGGTTATCCAAATGCCCCTGGTGTAGGAGGAGTGGTGGCATGTGCACTAACACCCCACCTGTGAACCAAGCAGCCTTCGGGCCACAACCTTTCGCCAGAAAATGAACGTTGTCAGAGCTGATGTGCGCTCCCGGGACTGCATGCAACCGACGCCAGCCGGGACAGCCATTACCACTTCCGCCCGGGTGATACCACGTGGCCTGCCGTCCTGCCCACAAAAAGGACGTGGTGCGGCCTCCCCAGATTTCGAGGCCAGCCCTAGCTCCCAGAGATGCCGGTCAGATCTCCTGCAGCCTCCCCCAGATCTTCCCTGCCCCCCCTCCATATGCTGGGGCCTGGGACAACCAGGACACAGCACTGACTAAAGCAACATGACTTAGCAGACCCTACCGTGACCCATCCAGCATGCCCAGGGCACGAAAAAGGCTCTGCCGCCCCTGTCTGCCCTGGGCCACGTTCTCTCTGAGGACTCTTAGAGCTGCAGCATTAGGGCAGAGTAAAGGGCAGAGACAGGACTCCAGGGTAGCAAAGCCTAAGGGAACTTTATGCTGAGCGGGCTGGGTACAGGCTAAGGTCTCAGTGCTTCTCCTGGGCCCTCCAGCGCTGTCCCTAGGGAAAGGGTGGGAGGCTGGGCGGTGAAGAGAGAAGAAAGGTGAAGATGGAGCGTGGGATCTGCTGCAGATGGCACAACAGAGGGGCTGGTGGGGGGAAGGGAGGAAAGAATAGAGAAGTGGTGGCGTGGGAGATGGATAACAGAGCAAAAGCAGGAATAATCCAGGAGCAGCATTCCCTGTAAGTTGAGTGCTTGGGTGGCCACCCAGGAGAGGTTCAGATGCCGCCCAGCTGATTTGTTTCTACTGGTGGTGCACATCTGCACATGCCTCAGAGCACATAGCAAAATTTATTCTGCACATGGATGGAAAACATGAGCGGGAACACTGTCCTGGAGGGGGGAACAGTCCCGCTCAGTCCTAGCGCAAGGTGGCCTCGCACCGGTTCAAGCAGTGTAACAGCCCTCAGACTGCCTCAGCAGCACACTGACTGCAGCGCTCACTGCGATGCACAACACTCGTGAGCACACACTCACATTGCCGGGCACACTCACACCCTGCATGAGGAGACACGCCAGTGCTCACGCAAGGCACACACTCCTCCAAAGACACGCCACAAGCCCATTCCTCACAAGCAGCAGAGCCACCACACACCCGCAGTGCACACAGTCAATGCACACGGCTCCACCGGGCCAGTGAAAGCGGGGGAGCAAAGCGGAGCACCGCAACAGCCCCCCCCCCCGTGCTAGGTCCCCCACACTCACGCAGGTTCGGCCCACACCTGGTGCCTCAAAATGGTCAGGTCTCGGTGCTGTGGCCTGCACTGTTCCAAACACACCACCAGCAGCACTACCACGTCCCCACGCCCACACAACAGCATGCAAACCACACCGCACACACTGCCCAGGCAGCTCACGCCGCTCACCGGAGTTCAGACATGCTGCGGCAACCCTTGCAGAGAGCGCAGCCAGCTTTCCGAGGGCGCTTGTGCTCAGCCAGGCGAGGCCTGCGGTAGCCAGCATGAAGGGGCTTCAGGAAACCCTGCGGTAAAGCACTTCCTCCTTCACATCTCCTTAGCATGGAGTCCATGCTCCCTGGCCCTGGGCTTCCTGGCAGGAAATGGCAGGAGCCCAGCTGTGTTAGCGTGACTGTTATTCCCGCGTGTAAATCAATAACAAAGCAGTGCTAGAAAGGAGAGAACAATGACCAGAAATGGGGGTTTGGGGAGGGAAAAGGAATGCAAAATGCCTTGCTGCTAACCAGAAATCAGCTCCGACCAGCCCGGGTTCTGCTCCTGGCAACTTTCTGGCCACTGAGCAACAGCAAAATAAAAGGTTTTGCATAGTTTATGGGACCGATTTGCAGCTGTGGCTATAGGTTCGAGTGTTCGATGGATGCAGTCGGCTACATGGAGCCTTCAGCCCTGCCCGCACTTGGTGTGTCGAGGAACCGTGGGCTTCAAGAGGCAGAGCGGGCTGGAGAAATTTGGCACAGATTCCACGCGAGGGTGGGGATCACATTTACACGAAGACTGTTCCCTCTCTTCGTGACAAAACTCAATCCACGAGGCCCGGGGGTTTCAGCCCATAATGCGGTCCAGATTTCAGGAGAGCCTTGCGCCTGGGTGGCCCCCTAAATAATAATCCCTTGTTTTTACCCAGCACTTGTCCAAAGTCGAGCTCACCACCCTCTCCAAGGAAGGTCTTGTTGTCCCCATTTTACAGAAACTGACAGGCAATAGCAAGATTCAGTTCCTAGCTTGTATGAGATTTAAGAGCAAGAGGCCCAGGTCTCCAGCTGACGTAAATCCAGGCACAGCTGCCTTTGACAGGACACCAATTTACACCAGCTGAGGGTAACTGACCCATGTTCCCTTTAATGTTTTCCACCCATGTGCAAAATAATTTTTTATGTGCACCAAGGCATGTGCAGATGTGCACCACCAGTAGAAACACACACCTAGCTCTGGGCACTCTGCTAATCAGCTGGGTGCAAAAGAGAGCAAACAGCACGATCGGAGCCTATGCTGCACACAATCTAGTTTTGAAAGAGTGTTATTTCTGCACTGAAATACCCAGAAGCAGGCCTGCCGACGGGCAGGGGGCAGGGGAGGAAATGGGGCAGTTGCCCCAGGGCCCAGCGATTAAAAGAGGCCTCGGACCCCCAGCCACAGCAGCAGTGGTGGTGGCCAGAGCCCTGGGCCCTTTAAATTGCAACCAGAGTGCCACTCCATGTGGCCAGAGAGGGTGTGGGGGCCGGGGCCGGCCCTTTCTGCCTGAGGCCCTGCCCCTTATGTCTGAAGCCCCGCCCCTTCTGGAGCACAGAGCCAACCCACCCCCAGTGCAGGGGCCCAAGGAAGCTGTCAGCCCCCCCCGCCTCAAAGTGCGGAGAGAGACCGTTTTATGCACGTGCCTGGCACCTCACACACATATCACATGAAGGCACCACACGCATCCAGGCCGAACACACGCATGTTACTTCTTTGTCCACAGGATATCATGTGAGGCCGGACTGCTCCGCCCCACACGTGTTCTTTCACATGTGGCGCCTCCCCAGGACATAATCCCACCTGCCCATGTGCCCATGCTCCACTCGTGCAAACACACGCGTTCATAGAGACGGTTTCTTCATTTCGACGTGGACAGACACAGCCAGACGTGGCCCTGTTAGACACAAAGATCCACAACCATGTGGTTCTTTCGTGGAGTGGTTCTCTAAGGCACAGCAGTCAGACACGCATAGCCAATGCACACAGTCTGCCATGCCCACATGCATCCACAAACACTGCTTATGGAGTGATACACACTTCCTTACAACTAGACACCGGCCTAGTCACCCATACGTGACTCATTTAGAAACTGGCACTCACAAGGCCGTTCGCACCCCCACGCATTGCTCAGTGAAACACCCACTTGGGACACACCAATACAATGGTGATGGGCAATGGGCAGAGGTATTATTTCTCCTCAGGTACAGGTTCACACTTGCTATTTACTGAGACGCACACTCAAACCCGTGAGTTCTCCCAAGGGCATGCACATCACTCTGTGCGCCCTGAGACATGGCATGGCCCCCCCGAGACAGGTTCCTGGCCCTGGATGCCACACAAAGGCCCAGACTGGAGCTGCCCCCCCAGCTCCTAGAGGCTGCCCCTTAACTCCTCATAGAATCACAGAACACTAGAACTGGAAGGGACCTCAAGAGGTCATTGAATCCAGTCCCCCTGCCCTCATGGCAGGACCAAGCACTGTCTAGACCATCCCTGACAGTTGTCTGTCCAACCTGCTCTTAAATATCTCCAGAGATGGAGATTCCACAACCCCGCTAGGCAATTTATTCCAGTGTTTCACCACCCGGACAGTCAGGAAACTTTTCCTAATGTCCAACCTAAACCTCCCTTGCTGCAATTTAAGCCCATTGCTCTTGTCCTATCCTCAAAGGCCAAGGAGAACCATTTTTCTCCCTCCTCCTGGTAACACCCTTTTAGGTATTTGAAAGCTGCTTTCAGGTCCCCCCTCATCTTCTCTTTTCTAAACGAAACCAGCCCAGTTCTCTCAGTCTTCCCTCATAGGTCACGTGGAAGAGGAACACAGCTCCAAGAGTCAGTCATTCTAAACCCAGCACCAGCCAAGTTGGAATTCCTGGGCTCAGGCTATCCCAGGTGTTGATCCTGGAGTCCGGGCAGGGTCTTTCCATGAACCCTTGACAAATCCGGCCGTAGGTCACTAACCAGAAGCAATCTTTTCCCTCCGTGTGCGGAATACGTTGTTATGTGCACCCAGGCACGTTCATGCGCACCATCAGTGGTGGGTGCTCTGCTAATCTGCTGGGCGGCTTTGGAATTTCTCCCTCTATTTGCCCCTGCTGCTCCAGGGGCATGGATAGGATGGGGGAGGTCAGAAGGGGGGAACTCTGCCTGCCCCATGAGTTCTATACACAGGGTAAAACCCACACCCCCACTGCAGTCAACGAGCAGAGGGAAGGGGGACCTCTTCCCCACGCAGTGAGCTCACAGACAGGACAGCCGCCACCAAGCTCACAAGCGCCCGGCCTGGCAGCTCATGTGCACTGGGCCTCTTAGCTATTTCAGTTTCCCCACCTGCAGACGGGGGAAGGTTACACAACGTGGGTTACAGTCAGGTCACCGGGAGAGGTTTCCTGCTCCCCCACCAGGCTAGCATGCTAGGGTGATGTCCTGGCCCCTGTGAAAGCCATGGGGGTCTGGCCATTAGATCTGGAAGAGCCAGGATTTCACCTGTCATTTCTGGTCCCAGGCTCTCCTGCTCCCCGTCCTGGCCCCCGAACCCTGGCTTTCTGCCCTCCTGCCTGGAAATGCACACGCAGCTCAGCCACTTAGACGGCTCCAGATGAGGCTGTTGGTTAGCAGCCCCGGTGATGTTACCGCATCTGCTTGGGGAACCGTACAGCCTCCTGACGACGCCAGGAAACATCTGCCTGGGAGTTTCAGCGTCATCGCCACTGCACGCTGTGAATTTCCCATTGTTGTTCTTGGTCAATAATACAAGCTGTTCCCAGGCCCTGCCTAACCAGCACCAACAGCTTGTGGCATTCGGGGTGAGGCGTGGGGGAGCAAACAGCTCCCCTTTGACCTGTGTGCAGCAAAGTGAACTTCTCTACTAGGCCCTGATTCGGGCAAACAGGGAAGCCCGTATGTAAGTTCCATTCCCGCCCGCTGGAGTTGAACAAGTGGATAAAAGTTTAGCCAGGGGTAACGCGCTTTTTCCTGAATCCGGGCCCTCCCACCGAAGAGCAGTGGTGGGGAATGATAGCACGCCAGGCAGGCAACATGCTCCCAAGCATTTCATACCACCATCTAGCTCTCCACAGCCGCAGTCGTCTGTCCCTATAGCATAGGTTCCGTGTGGGGCTTTCTAACTACAGTGGTTCCCAAACTTTTCAGCATCACGCCCCCGTTTTGATTTTTGAGAAACCCTCATGCTCCCGCCCACCCCCAAAATAGCAGCAAAATTTGTTGAGCAAAAAAAAAAAAAGGAACTGACCGAGGACGAAAAACAAAAATATCAGCAAAACTTGGGGGGAGGTTTGATGGGGGAGGGGCTGGGTCACCTTTCACCCCCCCTGGGATTTCTTCACCCCCCCCAGGGGGGCACCCCCTAGTTTGGGAACCCATGAACTAGAGTATCTTGCTACAGTAGCTAATCTACCTCTCTGTCTGTGCATTTCTGATCCCTTCGCTCCCAGCCATCATCTGGCTTCCCAGGAATAAGCTCCAGCCGTGCCCTTCTCGCTGGCTGTACGCACAGGAGTCAGGGCTGCTGGTGTGAGTGGTGCCAGGGGATGGGGCTGAGGGCACGGGTGCTGCAAAAAGAGGTGTCTTAACATGAATTCCACCATATGCAGGTTTACACTAGGTGTGGGGAACCTCAGCCCGGCAGCCCCCGGTTTGCCTGGATCCGGCCCCCGGGGCTCAGGACTCCCCTCCTAGCCTTGGGGAGCCTGTGCCTACATCTGTTAGCCTGGGCCCCGCTAGGCTCTGGTGGGGGAGGGGGATGTGGGGAGGGTCTTTCTCCTTCACAGTCAAGGGCCACGTCAGTGTGGGCTTGGGGGGTTTTTTTTGGCTTCTCCCTTGTGTGCGGCCCCCGGCTGATTTTTCCCATGGGTCTGCGGCCCCCCCGACCCAAAAAAGTTCCCCACCCCTGGTTTGCAGTTTGGTTCAGCAGCTCGCAGTCC
The DNA here is from genome assembly GCA_032595735.1 of Pelochelys cantorii. Lineage (NCBI taxonomy): Eukaryota > Metazoa > Chordata > Testudines > Trionychidae > Pelochelys > Pelochelys cantorii. The sequence continues at coordinate 20,698,776 of CM064349.1, read as the reverse complement.
CCCACCCCACTGCATAATCCAGTTTGGTTGTTTCTCCCCATCCATCCTCATTCACACCTCTCACCCCCACAAGACCTGACACCTCCTCACATCTTGTGGCCCCCATTAATCCCAAGATTTTCTTTGGAAAGACACATCTGGTTCCAAACAAACAAGCCGCCAAAAAAAACCCAGGTGGGTGGATTTCCTGATCCCAACATGCTGTGAAACCAGAGTCCCAGAGCACAAGGCCCTGTCCAGTTACACCACATCCCTGAAGCGCCAAACCCTCAGCCTGTTGGGGGGTGAGAGAGGGGGGCTTTGCCCACCTTCTCCCCTAACAAGATGGCAAAGAGGTGATTAAACTTTCCCGCTGCCCCTTGCTTTGGAAAAACAACTCGGGGATAAGGGACTGGCTTGGAACCCAAAACCCAACCAACCGATCTGGTGCCCTAACCTGGCTGCTATTTCCATTTGGAAGCTGATCGGGGTGCGAGGCTGCAAACCAGGCCACTGTGGGACTCTATAAGGGAGGGCAGACATAAGGAAATACATGAGGGTTGCTGATCCACTATGGGGAAAGGAGAAATGGGCAGCCTCACATTCACCAAGCAAATCGTTTCCTGTCTCGGTGCTGGAAAAATGTCTCCCCACCAGACTTCTCTGGGAGACTCCAGGGCACGGTGGTGGGGGGGCTGTTAGAATCGACACACAAACCCAGCCCAGGTCTCTCTTGAATGGACAATGCAGAGCCAGAGAGTGAAAAGAGAATTCCCCATTGAAATTCTCTAGCGAGCAAATTACAAGCGGGTTCATAAACACCGCGGATGGAGACTCCCAGGTTTCTAAGGGGTGTTGGATAAACATTTGGGCAGCTCAATTTGCTTCTGAAAAACAGAGGGAGGATGGGGGAGGGGGGGGAGAGAAATGAGACGCCAAAGAAAAGAATCCTACCTCTTTCTCTGAGATATAAAGCTGATCTCCCTTCAACACCACATAGCGGTTTTTCCAGATTTCCCTAAAAATGCCTTTCCCGCAGAATTTCCGAACCCAGCCGACCTTCTCTGGCTGCATGGATTGCTGGTTTCCACCCTGTGGCCCCTGGCACAAAGGGAAGGGGAGGAAGAGAGAAGAGAGAGAGGCTTGTTTGAGTTGTATGCCCCTATCCTTCACCCTGCCTTCTTCTCCAACTTTGCCCCCCACCACTGCCTCCCCCCCACCCATGCTGAGACTTAGGTGCTTTGCCAGCCCCCTTCCAGCAGAGACTCCCCCTGCGGCCACGCAGCTTTAAAGGGAAGACTCGTACCCTAGACACGGAGCAAAACCCGCCAGCTCCATCTCATTCAGTGCACGGCGGGCAGGCTGGAGCCACCTCGCATGCATTTGCTGCCGGGGAGGAAGGGAGGCATCCCCACAGATTGATTTTTTTTTTTTTTTTTTTACTGCAGTGCAAATTGCAGATTTGGGAACGAATTTATTCCGGGGGGGGGGGGGGGGAGGGGAGGTGCAAGGCAGGTTTTGATTTGCCATCGAAAGGCGCCCAGCTAGGTCCGCACCAGAGGGACTCTCCGTGGAGGGGAGACAGCCCGACCCGCCGCGTCTGTGGGGGGGGGGGGGGGGCTCCCTCGCCTCCTTGCCACCCGAGAGGGAAGCCGCCCGCACCCCGGGACGGGCATGCCCGGCCAACGCACGCCGGGGGGGCCGGCTGGAGAGAAAGGCGGGGGGAGGGGGCGGCCGGGGGTCGGCGCCGCTGCTTGTTTGCAAAGACGGGCGGGAGAACAATACAGAAGCCGCCCCCCCCCGCCCCCCCCCTCGGCGCCCCTCGCCCCGCGGAAGCCGCTTCCACTCACCCTTTTTGCAGAATTGGTTTTTTTCATCCTCCCTTAGCGCGCAGGCTGGAGGGGAGCGGGGGAGGGGGCGCCGGCAGGCGCTGCTGGCTGCAGGGAGGCTGGGCGCGGTGTGTGTGCGGGGGGGGGGGGGGCACAGGGACCCGCCTCTCTCGCGCCCCGCGCCCTCGGCGGCTCGCTCACAGCAGCTGCCCCGCTGCCCGGCAGAGCCGCGCGCCGCTGGCGCCCAGGGACCCCCCCATGGCCCGGCACGCGGAGCGCCCGGGCTCGGCAGCTCCATCTATAGCCCGGCCAGTGACGTGCCGGGGGGCCGGGGCCAGGGCGAGTCGCCGCCCACAGAGGGCTCGCGGCTTTGTCTCTGACTCACCGCTGCTGGGAGGGGGGGAGAGAGTTGTGTGTGGGGGGGGGAGAGTTGGGGGGGGGAGAGTTGGGGGGGGGAGCTGGGAATTGTCCCACGTCCCCAGGCGCTTCGCTGCGCAACTGCTGAGCCAGGAGAAATCCCCGCAGCCAAGGGGGAGGGGGGGGAGGGGGGGGGGGCAGAGGAGAGACCATGTCCTCCCCGTGAGGGGGGGCAAGGGAGCACCTCGGGGAGCGGAGGGGAAAGGGGCACAAACGCACCAATCCCGAGTGCAGGTGTCAAACTCCCTGGAAGTGGGGGCGGGGGGGCCTGGGAGGGGGTTGGCCGGGGGCTGGTGATTTGCTCCTTTGGGAGGGCGAGGGGGAGGCTCCTTCATCGGGTTCAGCAATAGTGCGGGGCTGGTGTCATGGTCTGGGTGCTCTGGGGGCTCGCACACACCTGAGAGAGGGAGAGATACATGTGTGTGTGTGGGGGGGTGATGGAGATAGATAGATAGATGGATAGGTGAGGTGTATGGGGATAGATGATGGGGTGTATGGGGATAGATAGATAGATAGATAGATAGATGAGGTGTATGGGGAGGGAGGGAGAGATAGATGGATAGGTGAGGTGTATGGGGATAGATGATGGGGTGTATGGGGATAGATAGATAGATAGATAGATAGATGAGGTGTATGGGGAGGGAGGGAGAGATAGATGGATAGGTGAGGTGTATGGGGATAGATGATGGGGTGTATGGGGATAGATAGATAGATAGATAGATAGATAGATAGATGAGGTGTATGGGGAGGGAGGGAGAGATAGATGGATAGGTGAGGTGTATGGGGATAAATAGATGGTGGGGTGTATGGGGATAGATAGATAGATAGATAGATAGATGAGGTGTATTGGGAAGGGAGAGATAGATGGATAGATGAGGTGTATGGGGATAGATGATGGGGTGTATGGGGATAGATAGATAGATAGATAGATAGATGAGGTGTATTGGGAGGGAGGGAGAGATAGATGGATAGATGAGGTGTATGGGGATAGATGATGGGGTGTATGGGGATAGATAGATAGATAGATAGATAGCCTTACAGTGGAAATGGTCAAAACTTGGATCTTTAGTCTGGCACACACCTTCGCTGCTAGCAGACTATATTTTAATGCAAGTACTTTGGAAGTCATGCCATGAGCATACTGATGATGTTCTTGTGCTGTCCTGTTAGAATCCTCTTTATACATTATGTGCTGGATGCAAACATTGACAGTTGAGCCCTTGGGAGATGAAGTATTTCTGGGCCATTTGTGGAAGGGGCAACAGGCCTTTTGCCCCATTTCAGGTGCTGGTATTTCTGTGAAGACCCCCGGTGCTGGGGTGTGTACCCCACACCAGCCCTAAGAGAGTCTGAGAAGCCAGTTAGGTGACTGGGCACTGGGAGAGGGCAGGCCAAGGTTAATTGAAAGTGCAGCCCAGCAGGGGAAGGGCTGGGACAGCCACTGACAGAGAGGAAGCTGCAGGCAGACTGTTGGAGTTGGGGGCATTCTTTGGGAGGCCGGACTCCTTAGGGGTCAAGGGGCAAGGCGAGGGGGAGAGGCACCCCCACGAGAATGCCCTGGTGCAGGCAGCTTGGTATGGAGGGAGAGGGGGGTGCAGGGGGGCATAGCAGGCTCCTGCAGCAAACCCAGAAGCAGGCACAAGAAGTGGAGCGGTTTGGTAGGAAGGAGTGACAGCGACGGACGCTGAGCAGAGCTGGGCAGCTGGTTGCAGGGTTCTTGGGCTGCACCCTGCCATACCGGTGGGGCTGTGCAGTACCAGAGAGCCCCACGCTGGGGCTGACCGCCGTTCAGAGAGGGCATTGACACCGTGGTCCTGCTGGACTTTGTAGCCCTGGACTGGGGGGAACTGAATGGCCACCTGGCTACCAGAAGAGAGACTAGAGCAGAGCAAAGGGAGGCATGCAATGTAGCCATGGCCCCGTTCCCAGACTCAGGGATTGTCTACACTTACAGTGCTGTAGCACTTAGTGCGGTGAGCGCTTCTCCCATTGGCATGGTACTCCTTCTCCCCAAGAGGGGGTAGCTGAGGCTACAGGAGGGGCTCTTCCACCGACACAGCGCTGTCTGTGCCCAGGGTTAGGCTGGTATAACTGCCTTGCTCAGGGGCGTGGAGTGACACAGCTACACGGCAGTAAGTCTGTAGTGTAGACCGGTAGGCGCGTTAGCCCGTTACAGCGCCCCTGTCTCATATGCTGTGGGCTATACAGAACACCACAGATTGCTAACTAAGATGAAACCCTACAGAGATTGTGAGCATCCACTTTGGGCCAGGGACCATGCATTAGTACTGTGTTTGTGCAGCACCTTGCACCCCAGGGGTCCCGGACAATGACAAAGACTCCTCGGGACTACTGTGGCTAAAAATGATAGCCACAATGCAGAGAACAATACGTATATAATAACAATACAGCAATGCAATACAGTGAGACAGAACCAGTAACAATAATAATGATCTGCATAAGACCCTACTTCAGTCAGAGGTCAAATAATTGCAGCTGTGTTGCGGACAAGACATGGAAAATGGCAGAAAAGTAATAATGGACCTTTATTCATTGCAGCAATTTGGAAAAGCCAGAGAAGACGTATCAGTTTGAAAGAAAATGTAAACGAGAAGAGATGAATAAGACTGGGACTTTTCAGCATGGAAAAGAGACGACTTATGGGGGGGATGGGAAAGAGGTGAAAAATCATGACTGGTGTGGAAAAAGTGAATAAAGAAGAGTTATTTACTCTGTCCCATAACACAAGCACTAGGGGCACTTCCCGCAGTGTGGATGGCACCAAAAATCAAGTTAAGATACTTTGACTTAAGCTACACAATTAATGTAGCTGAAATTGCGTATCTTAATTGAAACTTATCCCCTAGTGTAGACCAGGGGTAACAGGGTAGAAAAAAGAGCTGGATAGATTCATGGAGGCTAGGTCCATCAATGGCTATTAGCCAGGATGGGTAGGAATGGTGTCCCCAGCCTCTGTTTGTCAGAAGCTGGGAATGGGTGACAGGGGAGGGATCACTTGCTGATTCCCTGTTGTGTTCACTTGCTCTGGGGTGTCTGGCATTGGCCACTGTTGGCAGACAGGACACTGGGCTAGATGGACCTTCGGTCTGACCCAGTATGGCCGTTCTTATGTTCAAGTATTATGCCTGCTAATTTTGTTGATAACCGGATATTTCGCTGCAACTCTTTCAGTCATTAATGTGTGGGGCTCACATCCCGAGCCCAGCTGTTGTCAGCTTGGTTAAATGGAGTGCTGCTGTACAGCTGGTCCCCGAGTTACAAACAGTCGATTTACGACCGTTCGCATTTACGACCAAACCTCCCATTAAGTGGTCGTAAAGGCGGTCCCTGAGTTACGAACGTGACCCGCACTTACGAACAGCGCGGTCGCAATGTAACTCAACGGGGTCCGACTTACGAACATTTCGAGTTACGGCCAAGTGTTTGGTCCGTAACCCGTTCATAACTTGGGGACCGGCTGTACTGTAATGGGGACAAAAAGCGTATGCAAAATCGTGGACTGTGCAAAATAAGCTAATTCAAATCAGCCTAATATTACGGGATCCGCAATTTCCACAATATCGCAAATTAAGGAGGGCCATCCTTAGACATACTTTTAATTGGCTTTCACATAGCACTGGTCACCAGTAGCTTGGCCATTAAACTAGAAGACTTGGGTTTTTTCCTTTATCCCACTGGGTTGACCCTTGAGCAAGTCAGTTGCCTGCTCTGGGCCTTAGTTTCACCATCTATCAAACAGGGATAATAATGCTTTGATGTGTAGTGTTACTCCCCATTGAAAATTGCTCTATATGAGCTGTTGGTGTGGATTTATGATGATGATTACCTTGACTTTCCAAAGGGAATCCAGTGCTTGATGGAAGGTGCTGGCTTATTTGAGCTCTGCAGGCATGTGTTTCGGGGGAGTTCGGCACAGCCCTACCCGTGGGTTCCCCGTTAGAAGAAAGGAAGGACCACAAAGAAGAGGAAGGTAGCTAAATACAGAGGCCAAACAAAAAGTGCCAGGATGGGCATGAAGTCAAAGGGACAATAATTATAATCTCTAGCTCTCAAAAAGCAGGTAGGTGCTATTGTCCTGATTTCCCAGATGGGGAAACTGAGGCCCAGGGATGTGATTTGTCAGAGGTTACCCAGCAGGCCAGTGGTAGAGCTGGGAATAAAACCCATGTCTTCTGCATCCCAGTGTGGTGAATCAGCCAAATCACCTCCCTTTTGGCAGCCAAAAGAGTATGGAGCCGAGAACCCTGGCCAGTACCCATTTTTCTAGGGGCCGAGATGGACAGCTCCCAGGGTGAAATCCTCCATCCATGGAAGAGGACATCTTCAAGGAGCAAATGCATCAGTTTTCCTCCACTCTGCCATACCACTGGTCTCAGAGGATCATTCACAAGGGACCAGGGAGAGATGGCAATGCAGGCTGGCCCCCACCCTGGGAAAAAAATCATGAGTCAGGCCCCTCCATAATCAGGAGATTGTCTTTAAAAATCACAAGACTGAAACACTCCCCTCCCCCCCCACATTTATCCAGCTCCAAAATTTCAGCCGTCCAGGGTGCTGGTGGCCCGCTTATTTTGTTTCTTACGATGCATAGTGGTAAAACAGGACAATGGGATGTGCCTGGAATTCGATTGTTTCTCATAAAATGGAAAGGGAGGGGGTCTGCAGGAGAGACAGTTATACTGCAGAATGACCACGGGGGCAGCAAGGGGCCAGAGAGGGGGACAAGCTAAAGCCCCATTGGGCCGGCAGGGGCAGGGGTGGAGAAAGGAACAGCTCTCTGCTATGTATTTCGGAGAGTTTGTCTCTGTGTGTCTCTTTGTGTGTCTGTCTGTCCCCCATCCGGGGGACATACACCCCTCCCCAGCTGTGCCCGCTGCAGCTGCAACAGCCACGGAGAGGTGCTTCTCACGTGGTGAGCTGCTGCGGTGAGAGAGGGCTGGGGTTATCCTCTCTCCCGGGGGGCAGCCTGCATCGTGAACCCCTCACCCCAGCCCCACCTCAGAGCAATGATTTAAATAAAGAAAAAACTAAACTTATTTGAGCTAGGGACCCGAGCAACACCCGGTACATCTTCTACTGCCAGGTAAAGGGGTTTTATCTGACCGTGCCCGGCAATCTCAGAGTATGTGCTCGGCTCCTTCGGGGAGAGGTTTCGAGTTGGTACTGTACTGGGATGGGGGAGAGAACCCTGCCACCCCACCCCCGGGGTAACGAAAGAGTTAACACGAGACCCCTGCTACGGTTCAGTCGACACACCCCACAAATTCTAGGCCCGCAAGCGCCGCGAGCAAAACTACCCCATCCCGGGAGACCATCTCGGTTCCAACAATCCTGCGGCTCGCTGAGATGAAGGAGGCTGCTCATGCTGTCCCCTCACTAGGCCTCGGTTGCCCAGCGCTGGCTGAGAGAGAGGCAGGTGTATAGGAAGCCCAGGGGGGCTGGGGGAAGGCCAGTGCAGGAAGGAGTCCCGGGTGGCAGTGAGGGAGGGTGAGGGAACTGTCGGGGCACAGGGCCTGCAGCAGAATCCATCTCCTGGCAACCCAAGCAGGGCAGCTGGCCTGCAGCAGGCTCCCTGATGGCCTGAGTGGTCAGGATGGGGAGCTGGCTGGCTCTCAGCCCAGCAGCAGCTCTTTGGCTGCTTAATGTCTCCCTGCCTGCAGCTGCACCAGACATACCCCCGCCCCCACTCTCAGCCCTGCTCCAGCCTTGCTCGTGGTCCCTCCGTGCTGCTCTGGCCTGCTCCTGGCGCCGGTTCCCTGGGGGTTGACCCCGGCTCTGACTGTCAGCGTGGCTGTTAAGTCACGGTTCCGATTCAGAAGGTGGCCGGTGCTTCCGCACTCTGGAGTCGGATCTGCTTCCCAGCGCCTGCTCTGATCGCTAGGCCAGACTCTCCCAGTCACTGAGAGGAGGAGACATTCGCTGCTCCCCACAGCGTCCCTGTCCCCTGGGAGAAGAGGGAGGGCCTGGGTTCCCCTCCCAGCCACCGGGAAGGCTGTTGCAGAAACCCCCTGAGACAAGAGGGAGAGGGAGCCGGGCCTCCAGGGAGCCGGCACTCTGCATAGGACAGGAGGATGATCCTGCCAAGCCCAGGAGGGGATGAAAAATCCGGGGTGGAGCGAGCCCGGGCACGGAGAGGGGAGAGTTTTGTTCATTGGCCTGTTCCCCTGGAAGGGGTGAGACCGAACGGGACCTGAGATCAAGAGGCAGAGCACCGCGGGCCCAGAGCAGGTGGCACCAAATGAGGGGAGCCTGCTATACCAGCCCTGCCACAAGGGGTGCCAGGGTGCCTCTACTCCTCTATAACATACGGATGTACATGGGGGTTGGTAGATTGATTTAGAGACCCAACTCTAATGGGGGGTCCTGCGTCTAACGCCCTCTGTGGTTTTTGCAAAGCGCATCCCATGCCTGCAAACCCTGCCGGCACTGGGGCGTCTTCATCTTTCACGTCTCAGAGGGATGGCCATGTTAATCTGTAACTTCAAAAACAACGAGAAGTCCTGTAGCACTTTAGAAATGAGGACCGGGACAGCAGGGGGCCGGGGTGGAGAAAGGGACAGCTATCTGCTATATAGTTCAGAGAGTCTGACACACCACAGTATGTACTTAGAATCATGAGCTTCCGTGGGCAAAGCCCACTTTTTCAGATGAGCATCAACTCCAAGTCCTGAGCACTTTCGATTATTAATGGTCCCCCTGGCCACGTTGCATGAGGTGGGGAACTAATCACCCCCTTTCCAAGGTGGTTAACACTTGACTTCCTTAAAATTCCCCCCACAGTTTCAATGGGAAAGGCTGTTTTTCACCTCCCGTTCTAAGCTGAAGAACCCCCCAGCAGTGGCTGCATTTCAGTGCCAATTGGAGTGATCCCTGCAATGCACCTTGAATCACAAAACCAGGGGCCAAATTCTGCTCTCTGGGACAACTGCCTGACTATGGAGTCGATCCGGAGTTGATCTAGATATGCAGCCACTTGGCTGGTCTGAGAGCAATCCTTGGCTCTGTGTATTTTGTCTTGGGCAACATTTCCCTCAGATTTTTGAAGCTATTTAAGCCCCAAGAGGTGCAGCTAGCTGTTAAGTCAGATTCTCAAATGGGAAGTAGGTGCCTAGCGGCTCTCAAGATCTTTCAAGGGACAGCTCTGCGCATTTTGGCACCTACATCCCAGTGGAAAATCTAGCTTCTAGGAGCCTACACCTCACTGAAAGGCAGTGGGACTAGATCCTGTATTTAGGTGCCTTAGTCACTTAGGCATTTTGTTAAGTCCCATGGCTGCTTTACCCCGCTCACTCTTAAATATGCAGCCAGGAGATGCCCAGGTGCGAAGGGACTATCATAAGAGACCCCCATTGTGCTTTTTTTAAGTGTCTGAAAATCCCGTGTCAGTGGGGTGTGGAGTTCCTCTGATGCCAACCGAGATCACAGACATGCCACAGGTTTGGTCGATTTAAGTCAGCAGTGCTTCCAAATAGAAGACTTGGGGTAGATTCACTGTCCCTGTTTGGGGCCGGGACAGATTGACAGAAATCGCTCTGGGTTCTCCCGCAACTGAGTCAGAGATTAGTTGCAGTTGACAGCTGAGGGGGCTAGGAGAGGGCCCCCTCTTGGCTGCATTTAAAATTGCACGGATGGTCCCAGCATGCTTTGTGTTATTACTTGGGCTCCGCCGTGGCTGCTCCCTGCGTGGCGAGCAGAGATCAAAGAAAAGGTCAGTAGCTTCTTCTGGATCAACGTTATTCCCTGGCTGGCTCCCAGCAAGCACCCCTCCACGTGACCCCCGATAGGCAGGGTGTCACGTCCTCCAGACACGGTGCCACGAAAGTAGCCGGCAGAGCCCTCGCTGTGGCAAAGCTTTTGCTAGGTCTCTGCAGCGCCATGAAGCCTCTTCCATTCGGGGTCTTGTACCAGGCAGCGACAATGAAACGCAGCAGGAGGGCTTGGCATGGGGCTGCCGAAGAAGGCACCTGCGTTCCAAAAACAGCCGCCTGAATCCCCACAAGGACCTTTTGCGCTGCCCTGCTTAAAGTGGGGACAAATGGCCACTTGGCCCAAAAACCTTCTTGACGATTTTACTGTGCAATAACGCTGTCCCTCCGCACCCGGGAATCTCTCGCTGGCTGGCTGAGGTATACCTAGGCTGGTCATCGCTGTCCCCCCAGAATACGCCCCATTCTGGTGCTTTGGAGCATGGTGTGACACCCAGGCCATAATAAGGGCGGAGCAAGCAGAGTGCTCACCCCGCGCACATCATAATAGGACATGAGAGGACAAGAAGCAATAGGCTTAAACTGCAGCAAGGGAGGTGTAGGTTGGACATTAGGAAAAACGCCCTGCTTGTCAGGATGGTGAAACACAGGCATAAATTGCCTAGGGGGGGTTGTGGAATCTCCATCACTGGAGATATTTAAGAGCAAGTTAGACAGACGCTTGTCAGGGATGATTTAGATAGATGGTGCTTGGTCCTGCCATGAGGGCAGGGGACTGGACTCAATGACCTCTCAAGGTCCCTTCCTGTTCTCGTGTTCTATGATTGTATAATCAAGGGTGCAAAGTTATAATAAGTAAAAATGCTAAGCTACAGAAGTAAAGCACGTGACCCCTGCTAACCTAAGGAGAGGGGGCGCATAATTAATATTTTGCCCTGGGTGCGAAAATACCAAGTTATGGCGCTGTGTGGTCCCACACACTCAGTGCAGGTGAGATCACGCAGTTGGGAGAAAAGTGGGGCCCTCTTCAAAACGGTGTCCATAATACAGCACAAAACCAGGCCTGGTTTGGTCTCAGTGCCAAACAGAACTAAACCATAGAAGAAGAAGACTGCCCGGCTTGAGACTGGATGAATGGCCGGCGTCCCTAGGGGGTGCTTAAGAAAAGCCAGAGAGTCACTCCTGGAACTCTGCTTGAGTGCGCTCCTACGGGGCAACTTTGAGAAGATGTTGGCCCACCTCCTCGGTGGGGCTACACGGGTTTCTCTCTAACAAAGCCAGTGGGGCTACAGTGAGTTAGCGGCTCACATCTGGTCTAGAAATGTCAGGGGTTAATGTATGGGGAGGGGGGGAACGAGAGAAAATGCAACTCCATTCCCGACTGTTCCCTGGCTCTAAGTGATCAGTAACCAACCAGCTGGTGGAGTGGTTCTCAACTTTTCCAGACAGGAGCCTGACTTGCTTTGCGTACCTCAAGTTCCACCTCACTTACAAACGACTTGCGTACAGAACTGGACATCACAGCATGAAAGCGTCACAGCCACACTGCTACTGAAAATTTGCTCATTGTGACCATACCATTATCAAAGACACTGATTGGACTATAAATACCGTCCTTCTTCCCTTTCAGTGCACAGTCTGTTGGGCAGTGTAAGCAAGTCACTGTCCATATGAAATCGTAATTTGTACCTCCCCGGTGCTTTTTATGTAGCTTGTTGTGAAACTAGATATCTAGATAAACTGATGCACCCCCGGAAAACCTCTGTGTGCCCCTCATTTAGAACCACTAAGACTAGTGGCCTTCCCCTTGCTCCATTGCATTAGCCTTTGCCCTGATAAATATGCCCCATGGATACACACAAACAGCTCCCCCTGAAATCAGTAGATATTGCAGGCCTGTATAGCTAATGGGACAATTTAGGCCCGTAGTAGCTGCTAATTATCTTGATCCACAGCATCATGTGCTGTGTGTAGGTTGTGTTCTCAAGTTATTTATATTGCCAGTCTCCCTTTATTGTGGTTGCAGGAGAGATGAAAAAGCAGCAATTGTGGTATCGCAAGGACCGTGTGGCCAGTTGCAGGCTAGCGCTTTGTGTGGGGATTTTCCTGACCTTGTTTGCAGGCTAGAGGGCTCTATAGGGATATGTGAGTCTCGCAGACGGACTCCAGTAAGGTGGAGTGAGTTGAACTGCTCTTTCTTGGGGAAGCAGCCTGTTCTGTCTCTTTAAAAAAAAAATTCTGCTGTGTTATCGTTCTGAAGGCAACGCAATAAAACGGTGATGGCGCCACCATCCCCCAGAAGTATCTGCTAGCCATGAGCCAGAACCATGAATCACATTTAAAAATAATGCCATCTTCTGGCACGGAGGCCTAAGCAAAGGCACATGCATTAGCAAGGCAGAGGGAGGCCCAGAAATTGAAGCCATAGGAATCCAAAACTCTTGGGCTTTGTCTACAGTGTGAGTTTTTGCAGCAGAAAATATGCTAATGAGGGACTCATTAGCATAAATCGTGATATCATTAGCATATTTTCTGCCATTTCTTTTTACCCAAGGGGTTTTTTGCGCAAAAAGAAGCCATGTAGCTGCTTCCGTTTTGCGCAAAACCCCCGTTTTGCACAAGATCCTTATGCCTCTCCGGGGTTTTTGCGCAAAACGGAAGCTGCTACACTGCATCTTTTTGCCCCAAAACTCCTTGCGCAAAAAGAAACGGCAGAAAATATGCTAATGATATCGCAACTTATGCTAATGAGTCCCTCATTAGCATATTTTCTGCCACAAAAACTCGCCGTGTAGACAAAGCCTTGTTATTTATTGCCTGTATTACCTGTATGTGGGAGGGGCTTGGAGCCCCAATCCTGGATGGTGCTGGGTGCTGTATAGACTATAGAAAGAGCTGAGCTAAAACACACAGTTCCTCAAATGGTGAAGCTCCAGGAACAGCATAGACAATGCACTGGAGTAGGACACTTGGGTTCTATTCCTCGCTCTAGTCCTAGTCTTGGCCTTCACAACTTCCTCCTCTCCAGGCCGATGGTTTCCCTTTGTCTTGCCTATTCAGACTGTAAGCTCTTTGGGGGGAGAAGCAAAAAGGAAAAAAAAAAACCTACCACCAAACCCTAACCCTAACCCTAACCCCATGCAGGGACAGCACAAGGTCAAGGCGCTGGATTGGCTGTGTTCGTACAGCACCTTGCACTGGGGTAACCCAATGGCACCAGGCACCTCCGCTATTAGGGGCTTAGCCTTCTATACACACCTCTTCCTCCGCAAAAAAAGGACCCAGCCCACTGGGATCCTGACCCAGGAGTGGGGCTCTCAGCTGGCCCCGCAGTCTAATTAATACCAGGGTGAATGAGAATCCCGCTCTTTGGATTTTCATGCCCTTGGAGAGAGCCATGAACAGGGAAAAGCAGCGTGTGGCTTCCCAGGTGGAGGGGCATTCCCAGACCCTGTTTGGCAGCACAGTAGGATTTTTTTTTGGTGGGGGGGGGAGACTGGATTAGTAGGAAATCACTGGTAATTGTGGCTTTTGTTACATGAAGCACAAAAATGGCATTGTTGAAAAGGGAGGCAGTGGGGGGGGGGCAGAGTCCTTGAAAATACAAGGCAGAAGGAAAGAAGATCCTCTTCCCAAAGAAATTATCTCTTGGCTGGCTGTTCCTGAGCCTCCTATTCATTCTCTTTGGCTCTGGGGGTGCAATTTCTTTCCCCGGGACACTCTGGTCCCTAATAAACAAGTTACCAAAATATCTTCTCACAGCAAATTCGGAGGAACAAGCACTTGAGGTTTTGCGGGGGGGGGTCTTCTCCCCTCCTCTCCTCCTTTTGGCATCATGTTGCCTCCAGACAGCGCGTGTGTAACTGCGCGGGCTGCTGCTGACAACATGAAATGAGTCTAATTAGGGCATATGGATATTCTTGCTCCTGAAGATAAGCACTGCATGCCAGGGAGCACAGGGAACGGGGTGGCGGGGACGTACTCCTGGGGCAAAGATCAGGGCAAAGCAACTGTGGCGATGAAATCCCATCTAGGGAGTGAAAATCACACACCCATCCGTGCAGGATGACTTTCACCCAAAGTCTTTTGGGGCCTGGCTGCTCTAGACACGCTGAGACGCTTCCTGGCACTGCCTAGTGTCCTCATCGTGGATCAGGAGCGCTTTGCGCCAGGCGCTGTACGGATGCCTAGTAAGATGGGCCTTGATGACCCAAAGAGTTTGCAATCTCAATCAACCGGGCAAAGGAGGAATTAATGATCCCATTGTTCAGATGGGGAAACTGAGGCACAGCACAGGGCAGTGACTTGCCCAAGGTCACCCTTGGCCTGGGGGCAGAGCCCGGAACTGATGCTACCTCTGCTGAGTTCTAGTCCGTTGCTCTGTCCTCTGGGCAGAGCTACACATGTATCAGGAAGGGGCACAAGCTATTCTAGCCCCTTATAAGGCACCTGTGTAATTGTGTGTGGGGGGGGGGGCGTGGTTCCCAAGCTTTTTGAGCTTACAGATCCCTTTTCAATGCATTAAAATTTCATGGATCCAGTGGGAGAAAGAAAAGAAAAATAAGGACGGAAAAAGAAAAGAAAAGAAAAGATCGAGCCCATCGTGATGGGCCGGATACAAACATTTAAAACTTCCCCCAGATCCCTGGCAGTACCGTCGCAGACCACAGGTTGGGAACCACGGTTCTAAGGTCTTTTACGCTGGTGTGGCAGAGGGGCTGTAAATGACACACTACACACAGGTGCCACTGCACTACCCATCCGGCCGCCAGCCCCCTTGAGCCTCTGGGAATTAAAGATTAACCATTAATTTAAAGATGACGTCATGTGACGCACCTGCCAGGCGCGTGTCCAGCTGGAATGGGCTGCTCGGAACCGGTCCAGACGGGCGGTGGTGTAAATGGGAATCCGGCCTGTGTTTTCCTGCAAGTGGCTGTCACTTATCGGCTGGTGGGGGAGGGTTTGTCTGCTGCTACGGGAAACGCTGCTTCTTCCAGCTGCCCAAGGGCCCTGCTGGGATGCCGCTTCCTCTCCCAGAGGTCCAGGGGCAGCGGAGCTGTCTGACGTAGGAGCTAAGTGAGGGAGTCGACCCATGCGCTAAGGGAATGGGCAGAGCACTACCGAGCCGGGGGTGCTGCCAGTGTGGCGCAGGATGGGGAGCTGACATGAAGAGGGCTGGCGGTGGCTACACAAGGGGCCACAGGACTCCCTTGGGCCTATGCCGCTGCCTCTTGGGTGGCTTTCCGCAGAAGAGAGCTGGGAAGCTGTGGGCTGGGATCCAGGGGCCCCTATGCAGCTGTGGGCTGGGATCCAGGGGCTCCTATGCAGCTGTGGGCTGGGATCCAGGGGCCCCTAAGTAACTGTTCCAGGGCTATGCAAAGGGGCCAGCAAGGACTCACCGGGTGCATCCACTGGGTGGATTGCAGGACAGGGTCTCTGCAGTGTGGCAAAGCTGCCCCTAACTCACCAGTGGCTCAGGCTGCCATGCTGGGGTCTGGGTTGAGTTGGGGGCTCTGTGTCCGAGGTGCACCCTACACCCTTCCTCTGCTGTCTCTAGGAATGGCATCGCTGGCCTCTATTTGTCTGGAAAGAGGTGACAGGGGAGGGATTACCTGAGGATTCCCCATTGGGTTCTCTCCCTTTGGGGCACCTGGCATTGGCCACTGTTGGCAGACAGGACACTGGGCTAGACTCGTTGATTCCCAGGTCTGCGGCTGCTCCGAGGCCATGCCGTCTAAGCTACTAATGCCACGGCATGAGGGCATAAGAACATCAGAACGGCCAGACTGGGTTAGACCAAAAGTCCATCCAGCCCAGTGTCCTGTCTGTCAACAGTGGCCAGTGCCGGGTGCCCCAGAGGGAGTGAACAGAACAGAGAATCGTCACGTGATCCCTCCCCTGTCACCCATTTCCAGACAAACAGAGGCTAAGGACACCATTCCTACCCATCCTGGCTAATAGCCATCGATGGACCTAACCTCCATGAATGTATCGAGCTCTTTTTTGAACCCTGTTAAAGTCCTAGTCTTCACAACATCCTCTGGCAAGGAGTTCCCCAGGTTGACTGTGCACTGCGTGAAGAAAAACTTCCTGTTGTTTGTTTAAATCTGCTACCTATTAATTTCATTTGGTGACCCCTAGTTCTTATGTTATGGGAACAAGTAAATAACTTTTCCTTATTCACTTTCTCCACACCAGTCATGATTTTATAGATCTCTATCCTACCCCCCTTTAGTCTCCTCTTTTCCAAGCTGAAAAGTCCCAGTCTTTTTAATCTCTCTTCATATGGTATCCGTTCCAAACCCCTACTCATTTTTGTCGTCCTTCTCTGAACCTTTTCCAATGCCAATATATCTTTTTTGAGATGAGGCAACCACATCTGTACTCAGTATTCAAGATGTGGGCGTACCATGGTTTTATATGGGGGCAATAAGATATTCTCTGTCTTATGCTCTATCCGTTTTTTAATGACTCCTAACATTCTATTTGCTTTTTTGACTGCCCTGCACACTAAGTGGATGTTTTCAGAGAACTATCTACAATGACTCCAAGATCTCTCTCTTGAGTAGTTGGAGCCAAATTAGTCCCCATCATGTTGTATGCATAGTTGGGATTATGTTTTCCAATGTGCATTACTTTACATTTATCCACATTAAATTTTATTGCCATTTTGTTGCCCAATCACTTAGTTTGGTGAGATCTTTTTAAAGCTCTTCATAGTCTACTTTGGTCTTAACTACCTTGAGCAGTTTGGTAACATCTGCAAATTTTGCCACCTCACAGTTTACCCCTTTCTCTAGATCATTTATAAATAAGTTGAATAGGATTGGTCCCAGGACAGACCTTTGTGGGTCCCCACTAGTTACTTCTCTCCATTCTGAAAACTGACCATTTATTCCTACCCTTTGTTTCCTGTCTTTTAACCAGTTATCAATCCATGAAAGGACCTTCCCTCTTATCCCATGACACCTTACTTTACTTAAGAGCCTTTGGTGAGGGACCTTGTCAAAGGCTTTCTGGAAATCTAAGAACACTATATCCACTGGATCCCCCTTGTCCACATGTTTGTTGACCCCCTCAAAGAACTGTAGCAGATTAGTAAGGCAGGATTTCCCTTTACAGAAACCGTGTTTTATTCCTGACTATAGTTTCAAGTAATGTGCCCAGTGCTGACGTTAGACTTACCGGTGTGCAATTGCCAGGATCGCCTCTACAGCCCTTTTTAAATATTGGTATCACATGGATGTAGCTCAGCCACCTGAGAGGAGGAAGCAAGTTAAGTGGTGGTGAGGCAGGTGCTGGAGGGCCGACTTCAGAGCTGGTGGGGGGAGAATTACTGCTAGTTAATGGGGGGAGGGCATTGGATCCATGCCCAAATGCAGGCCTGGGCCTAGGAGCAGCTTGGGGATAACCTTTAGCACAGGCTGGCTGGGCCGTAATAGGCAGCAGCTGTGGTGAGAGGACATGGGTGGGCTTTAGATTTCAAGTCTTCATAGTGGGATTGCGGGCAGGCGGGGGGTCAGGTCTAGGCCCAGCCCTGCTGTTGATTTGCTGAGGGGGGATCTTTGGCACCTCTCTCTGCCCCTTTGAAGTTTCGCTCCCTAACAAACAATAATATGCTGGGGGGGGGAGGCTACAGAAGCCTTTCTGCCCGGGGTGGCGGGGGGTGCTGGGCTGTGTGGTTGTAGCTCAGCGACCTGAGATGAGGAAGCGAGGAGAATGGTGGCGAGGCAGGTGCCGGAGGGCCGACTTCAGAGCTGGAGGGGGCTAATTAATGCCAGTTAATTGGGGGAGGGTGTGGGGAGGGTCTAAGCCCCAAATAACTCAGCTCAGCTCTGCAGGCCCAGCCATGACGATGGTTGCCGTGGAGGCTGGAAATCACTTGTCTCTGCTACGAAAAGGCTCTGCCCACCCTTGGCTGCTGGGTTATTAAGGGAACAAGGGACATGGAGACACCTCCCGCCGGCTTCCTCTCCCAGCAGAGTTCCTGAGGGCTGGAAACTCCCAGGCTCCTCCTCACAAGCCTGTGAGTTCCCAGCAGGCCCCCAGCTGCTGCGCATGAGAAGGGGACCGCATGTCTGGCTGCAGCCGCTGAAGATAGGAGCAGCGTTGCAGCGGACGCTGGTCGCGTTACCCCCCAGGCCGATCCCAGCTTGGCACAAGGCTGCTCTGTCGCGGAAGGGGGAAGAGGAGATGGTTGAAGCGGTATTATTGGAGCGGGGCATCGAGAGATCCAGCAGATGCTGCGGTCATGTGGGCGGCCGGCCTGTTTCCAGTTCATCCCATTACTCCTCCAACGCGGCTGTTTGTATTGTACATACTCACCCGAATCGGCGCTGGGCAGCCCTCTGGAGCCGTGTCCGTCTCCTGGGATTGCTCCTCCCCAGGCTTTGCCTGGCCTAGTCTGGAAAGTCCTCTCTGGCTTTCTTGGTCCCCACATCCAGCCCATCGCTGCTGGCTCCCCTCAGTCCTGTTCTGCAGCCCCGGGCTCCTCCCCCAGTTATGCTGATGCCCCATAGTCTTGACTTAGCCCCCCTGTCACCTCAGCTGCTCCCCAGCTCTATTGGGACACTTCAATCCTGAGCTGCCTGCCCCCCCCCACTAGCCCAGCTCTGGGGTCCCCACACCTTTTGCCGGGGCCATCAGTGCACCCAGCACATTGCAAGGAGTTGGCGCTGCTTCGCTCGCCGCTGCTGCCCTCGCCACGCCGTGTGAGCTAGCTGAGGGCACATGCGTCACAGCCGCCTTGCCTGCTCCCCGGAGCAAAGCGGGGAGGATTCCTACACGGGCCTGGGAACTTGTCAGCATTGGATGCCCCCCAGTCGGGATTTTCTGGTGGAGGCAGCTGTTCCCACACTGGGTGCAATTCAGCCCTGGGCCTGTCCCAAGCTTCTGTCCTCAGAGACACGGGTTGGGAGTGGTGCATTGAC
Source organism: Pelochelys cantorii (assembly GCA_032595735.1). Classification (NCBI taxonomy): domain Eukaryota; kingdom Metazoa; phylum Chordata; order Testudines; family Trionychidae; genus Pelochelys; species Pelochelys cantorii. The sequence goes on along the minus strand of CM064349.1, from coordinate 20,679,894 downwards.
TTCATGCTGCTGCTCCCAGAATCTAGCCTGTTCCCCATCTCTGCATTCCCCTGGTAGATAGATAGATAGATAGATAGATTGGGTGGATGGGGATGGATAGATAGATAGATTGGGTGGATGGGGATGGATAGATATTTTACTTCACTTTCTGCCCTCGAGTGCTGCTGTGTTAAACAGCTGCCACATTCCAACCCAGAGGTGACTGCCTCATGTTAGTGGCCGCATAGCAGTTGGAGATGAAAAGCACTCAAGAGATTATTCAGGCCACAGCCCCTGATGAGCGCCGGCTGATCACAGCTGCGGCCTGGAAGGATGAATTTACAAGGCCCTTCCTATTTGGCAGCAAGTGCCTGTGAAGAACCAATAAATCAGAGGCAAGACGACATCACCCATGCCGGGGAGAGGACCGGGAGTCTGAATGGTGGAGATGCCTCTCTGGTGCTGCCTTTCTGAGCCCAGAACAACGCCAGCCGAGTCCAAGCCCAGCAGACGGACACGGGACCAGCCGAGCAAACGTTCTTCACCTCTCACCGGCGGCTCTATTTGTTCCTCTCCAATCTGGAAAATTCTCTTGAGAAACCAGCCTGGGAACCTGGTGCTTCCGTGCAGGGGCCTTTGGTTCAGGATGCCCTACACCAGACAATAAGCTGGGGAGGAGCCCTGAGCCTCAGGGGCCAGATCCAGGCAAGCTGGGGGCAGCATCTGGCCCCCGGACCTAAGTTCCCCACCCCTGGGCTGAAGGATTACCATGGTCCTTCCTCCTTTAAAAATCTGGGGGTGCCACTCTCACCTCTTTGGTGCAGTTAGCTGCGCTGAAGGGGCTTTACTCGTTTATTTACTTTGCACGGGGTGTGATTCTTGGGGGCCCAACTCTGCGCCTAGCCTCTCCCTCGTGCAGCGACGGACGTGCAAAAGTGCAACCCGCAGCATGTTAGCCCCCACCTGTGCAGGCCTGCCTGCCAGAGAACCGGGCCTGCTCATGGAGACATGCTGCAACACACGGCATCAAGTCGGGGTCTGGGGTTGTGAGGGGGGTTGCATGGTGCACCCAGCTCCAGCTGGAGCAGGCTGGGAATTGTTCAGGAGGAAAGCTGGGCACGGGCAGAAATAGGTGATATCTAAAAGGGGAGGGAGGGGAAGGGGTTCTCTCTGCAGCTACATTACATGCTACTACTACCCACATACACTTTTTTGCCCAATTCCCAACAACTTCATCCTTTCAAAAGAGGGGGGCCAGGACATGCTGCTTGCAGACTAGACCAGGTTGGCACGGGCCAAAGGTGCCGGTTAGTGGCCTGCCTTGGATGGGTGCTTGTCCATGGGGAGACAGCCGGAGACCCAGTAGCCTTAGGAGGGAATAGGGCATGAATTGCTTGCTTCACCCTAAATCTGGCCCAGGCGGAGTAACCCACTGGTGTACACGGGCTCGGTCCCCCTCCCCCGCCTGGGAGCACACCGTAGCAGCTGATGCTTTTAGCTGTGGAGGTCCCGCAGTCAGCCCTGGGTGTGGTGGCTGACCTGGCGCCCGTCTCATCGCCACATGCTCTACCAAGCGCGGGCCAGGCCCTAGCAGAGTCAGTCTGGCTGCCAGACACCTTCCAAGGCTCTTGCAGGAACAGCAGTAAGCCAGCTCTGGGGGGACATGACAGCAGCTTTCAAATATGCCTACAAGGAGGAAGGGGAGAAATGATTCTCCTAAACCCCTGAGGCTAGGACAAGAAGCAACAGGCTTAAATTGCAGCAAGGTTGAGGTTGGACATTAGGAAAAACTTCCTGGCTGTCAGTGTGGTTAAGCACAGCAATCAATTGCCTAGGGGGGTTGTGGAATCTCCATCCCTGGAGCTATTTAAGAGCAGCTTGGACAGACAGCTGTCAGGGACGGTCTAGACGGTGCTCAGTCCTGCCGTGAGGGCAGGGGACTGGCCTCAATGCCTCTCGAGGTCCCTTCCCGTCCTCGTGTTCTGTGGTTACATCGCAGCTTGCAGCCAGGATACAAATGCAAAGGCTCCTGTTCTTGGAGCGAGAAATGCCGCTCCCCAGGGTGCAGGGGCTCCGCCGGCGACGGCCCAGCGTCTGTTGTTTCTGTTCACCCAACAGCCCTTTGTTTTGCCCGCAGATGAGTGACATCACAGCGTGCCTGCAGCCTAGGGGAAGGGACTGGACTCCCTGGGGAGGGAGGAGTTCCAGGTGAGACAGTCCGAGAGTCAAGACTTGAATCAAACCGATCAAAATGCAACACCTCCCCCCCATTTCTCCAGGCCCCTGTCTGCTTTGGATGAAACCCAGCGGATTGTTTACCATGACACTTCGATGGGAAAAGAGGCCGCCTTACATTGTATTAGCTCTAATCCAAGCTTGTGCAAAGGGGTGGAGGGGCAGGGGGGAGCTGTGATCCCTCGGGCTGCTCTCTCTCTCCCGTGGGGAACAGAGGGGGAGAATTTGGATCAGATACATGGGTGGGGGGTGGGCGTGGGGGATTTCCCTGCAGGCTTGTTGTACCCCCATGCAGTCACTAACTCATGAGGGGATTGTGTACACCCACATGCAGGGGAAGGAAGCAGCCTTTAGCTAGTTGCAGCTTCAGATGGGTAACACACCCCTGTAAGCAGCGTGAGCGGACCCCCCGCTCCCAATCAGACCCTAACGCAGCTCATTGCTGTGGGGTAGGACTGGTGCAGCCTCCTGGCTGAATCTAATCCAGGCAGGACATTTTGCTTCGTTCCATCTGCCTTTCTTGCTCCTGGCTCCCACAAGCCTGGGCCCCCTGCCTTGGAGTTCCACGGGCCCGCAGCACTGGGTGTCACTGCTTAACGGGCTGGTACCCTCAGCTGTTACCGCTGAGCGGAAAGGCAACAGGTTTCCGAGCTGCAACAGCCTCAAGCATGAAGACCGTCCAATAAAAACCCTGCCAGCTCCCTGTTGCCACTCACCCAGTGATAAGGGAGAAAGGTCACAGTCATGACCCAGAAGTTGAACAGGGAGGGTAGCCCCCGCTGGGTGCTGAGCTCTACCGGAGCACTGAGCTCATGCGTGGCTTGGAGCTGTTTCACAATAGACCCAAAGGGTTCGTAGGCCCCACAGGGTGGCTAGAGAACGTCCAGGATCCAACTGTCCTTGCTTTGGGGCATTAACCCAGGCAATGATGAATTCTTACACATTAGAATGACCACAGGGGGTCAGATCCATCTAGCCCTGTATGCTCTCTTCCGACAGGGGCTGGTGTCAGGTGCTTCAGAGGGAATACACAGAACAGAACAATTATTGAGTGATCCATCCCATTGCTCAGTCTGAGCTTCTGACATTTGCAGGTTTAGGGACCCCAAGAGCCTGGGTTGCATTCCTGCCCATCTTAGCTAATAGCCATTGATTGATTTATCCTCCATGAACTGATTCTTTTGTTAACTGAGCTATTCTTTTGGCCTTCCCAAAAATCCTCTGGCAAGGGGTTCCACAGGTTAACTGCACATCATGTGAAGAAATGCTTCCTTGTTTTAAACTTGATGCCTATTAATTTCATTGGGTGATCTTGTTACTTGTGTTTTACAAAGGGGTGGGTGGCACTTTTTCTCCACACTGTCTGAATTTACAGACCTCTCTCATGTAGTCTCGACTCTTGCTCAGCTCATTTCTAAACTGACCAGTTCCATCCTTTTTAATCTCTCCTCACATGGCAGCTGTTCCAGTCCCCTCATCATTTTGTTTCCCTTCTCTGTGCTTTTTCCAAGTCTATTATTGATTTTTTTTTTTTTTGAGATCAGGTGACCAGAACTGCCCCCAGTATTCAAGTTGGGGGTGTCCCATAGATTTATGTAGCAACAGAGGAGGATATTTTCTATCTTCTTACAGATCCCTTTCCTTATGACTCTTATTAGCTTTTTTCCCCCCCGCAGCAGGATGGTTTCAGGGAGGTCCCCATAATGACAGCACCAGCTCCTGCCTGAGTGGTAACTGCTAATTTAGATCCCCACACTTTGTATGTATAGCTAGGATTGTGTTTTCTGAGGTGCATTTGTCAGCACTAAATTTTATCTGCTAGTTGTTGCCCGGTCATTCGTTGTAAGTCTTTGCAGGCAGCTGTGGACTTAACTCTCTTCAGTAATGTTGTATTGCCCTGCAGACTGTGTCCCGTCACTGCGTACCTTCTCAGCACCCTCCGTGGGCTAGGACAGGGTGGTAAAGAGTCCTCCGTCCCTCTGGGTGGTAACTAGGTGGTGTTTAGAAGGCAGGGCAAGCGAGCGACAGGACGAGGGCGCTTGAGGTCACGCAACAGGTTGGGAACGGCGCAGAGAGAATCCTAATTGCCTGTTCTAATCTTTCACCCACTCCCTGTCCACAGCTGGGATCAGAACTGGGGCAGCTAAATCCCTGCTTGACTGCATCCCAGCTAGGTCTGGGCCTAGAATCCAGGCATCCAGCAACTTGGTCCTAGGCACTAGACCAGGGGTTTCAAACTCAGGGCCTGCGGGCCACCTACGGGCCAGAGCATATTCGCAGTCCAGCCTGGGAGGCCCTGCCCATCCCCATGCCCGGCCCCTTCCTACCAGTGGCCTGTCCTCTTCCCTGGGGCCTGGGGGGAAATCACTGGAAGGCCAGGCATGTACTCCCCATGGCAGGGGGAGCCATGAGGACATGGAGCATACTCAGCCTGCACCCTCACTCCACCAGGACCCCCTGGTGATCCCTGAGGCCATGACCCTTGAGCTGCTGGCTGGATTGGAGTCATCACTTCTACAAAGAGGGAAACTGAGTCACCAAGACAGCCTCAGAACCAGAGATAGCACTCACTGTAAGCTGGCTGCCAGCTCTATGCTCAGAACCCAGGCGTGTCCTTCTTCACCCCGGGTTTATAGTTCACACTGCACTTCCTATCACCCGCCTTTCTGCCCAAAAAGTGACCAGGCTTTTTGTTACTGGCACACAAGCTTTGCCAGAGCACGACATGGGAGGGGGGCAGGGGTCGGTACCGCTCTCCCCACAGACACAGGGGTTTGAGAAGGGAGCCAGTCAGGAAAGCAGCTAATTTCAGAGAGGTTATAAAGCAGGTGGAGGGGGAAGAGAGAAGAGGGGAGACATATCTGGAATAATTTAAAATCGGAAAGTTGGTCAAAGTGGGACATTTAATGAGCTTCCGAACATACAGGCCCAGATCCTCAAAGGGACCAGAGAGGGTTTGGGCCACAGACAATTAAACCGAGACAGAGGCTGCGAGAGTCCCCCCAGCCTTTACCACAGAGGGCCCCACACACACAGGGAGCTGGGGATTCTGGGCAGGCCAGTCGTGGGTATGAAGAGACAGAAGCAGCTGGATTTTCAAAGGTGCTGGGCACCCACACATGTCCTCGGTCCGGGGGAGCTCAGCCCCTTCGAGCGGGGGCTTACGTTTTGCCCAGATTCCGTCCCCTTCCTGTGGTGCTGCCTCACTCCATTCAAGTGCCGAGCCGGGAGGGAGCGCTGAGGAGGCTGAGATCTCGGGGGGCAAGGCAGAGGCCAGCTTGCGTGTGGACTCTTGTGCACATGAAGGATCCCAGAACCCAAGGAAGCAAACAAGCCCAGTGGCAGGCCGGCCCGTGGGAATGCCCAACCCCCCCATGGTCCGTCTGGGAGAGGTTTTGGGGGGGGCCAAGGTGGGAAGGGCGGCATCCCCCCCCACGTTCACCGCCTGCTGCTCGACCTCGCTGCCACTTGAACAGTCTCGGGGCCCCGGCCACGGAAGCCAGACGCGGAGATTTCCTCCAGGAAGCTGCCAAGCAGAGAGTCAAAGTTAGTGGAGCCCGGAGCCAGCATTTCACTCACCAGGCAGCAGCGGGCTTCGAGCCTTCTACACAAGCGCCAAGCTCGGCACCTACTTTCAGCCCCCCCCCCCGGGTGTCCCCACTGTGCATCTGGGGAAACTGAGGCACAGAGAGGGTCTTCCATCCCCAGGCAGGACTCCCAGGCCCAATCCCCAATCTCAATAGCATGGTTCCTCCAGATGGGCTGCTCCCTGTCCAAGGGGAAGCACAGGCGAGCTGGGTCAGTGGGCGGAGAAGTGGTGGGTGCCGACTGAGGCCCAAGGTTTGCCTTCGCTGCGGAGTGCATCCCAGGTCTGGACTTGCCATGCCAGCCTGCGAGTGCCTGGACTACCCCTGGGTCCCCATGAGGCCTGCGGGGATCAGGGGCTTGGCTCTAGGATTGCTGGGGGGCAGAGGTGAGTTATGCATGGGGAAATCTTCCCTCTCCCCACTCCGAAGGCCCCCTGGGGGATTTAACCCCGGAGACACACGGACGTGCAGAGCGGGGGCGAGGGGGAATGCACAGACCTCTGCTTGCGTACCCCAAGTGCCACACCAGGCCTGGGAGCTGACAACCACCCAACAGCGTAAAACCAACTGATGCGCCCATTCAGCCCAGTGCTTCAGAATCAAAGCAGCAGGGCTCCGGCCTCTCTCATCCACCGGCAACGACCCACAACTCCCGCAGATCAGGGAAGCCTTTCCTCATCCCCCTGGCTCTGCCCCTGCCCTCCCCTGCCCGCAGCCACTAGCTAACAAAGCAAGGAAACTGCTCGCACTGGCTCATCCCCTGCAGCAGATGGAGCAGGAAGCGGCAAGGGCTGTAACCTCCAGCTAATGCTTCCTTGACATTTCACGCTAGGGGCTGGCGGGGTTCCTGGGAGGGGAAGCCTTCCGGCTGGCTGGGCCACGGCTCCTTGGCTCACGTGCCAGCCCCTCGGACCGCAAGGCAAGGCTCACTTGGCCTCTAGGCCATCCACAAGCCTGCGTGCTCAAGCTGCAGATCACTGGGTTGGATTTAAAGGTGGTCAGCCTCTTTGGGCACCCGGCCATTAATTCAGCTGCAAGTCCTGTTGCAAAGAAGCACCCCGTTCAGCAAAAGATTTAAGCCCGTGCTTAAAATTATCCCTAGTTGGCAAAGCACGAACAGAGGGACTGGCTGGGGAGTTTAAGTCTAAGGGCAGCTGAGTGCCTAAGTCCCTTAGGCAACGTTAAAAAGCCCCCCCGACTTCAGCACACGCTTAAAGGCAAGTGTGTAGGTAAGTGCCGGGGAAGCCAAGGAAAAACACGCCGGTACCCGAACCCCCTCTGAAACCAGGACCATTAAGCCAGGCTCATTAAGAGATCACATGCTGATGAAGAAATAATCAAGTTGGCTGTAAAGCGAAACCCCTGAGCCTTTCGCTGAGCCCAGACAAAAGGAAAGGCTTAGGAAGCATGCCCTCACTGCTGCATGCCCAGAAACCACAGTGATGGGCGAGGCCCATGCACCTACACAGAACTGAGTTGGTAAATCAAGTGGCCTGCTGGGAGAACTTACCCGCCCGAGGCCAGCTCCTGTGAAAGGCACCTGTGGGCCGGTTCTGGGGAAGGCGTGAGAGAAGCACGGGCCAGGCCAGCTGCACGGGCCGCACAACTGAGAGTGGACGAATCTTCGGCTTCCAGGGGGGGAGTCAGTAGCTGCCCTGAGCTCCTGAGTTTGGGACTCCTGAGTTCTACTCCTGCCCCTGGGCTGCATATGCCCTTGGTACATCACTTCTCCCTCTAGCTCTCAGCCCGCCCATCTGCCCAGCGGGAGAGAGATGCTGCCCCTCTGGCCTGAGAGCTAGATTTTCGGAAGCATGGGGTAAAGGCTGAACTCAGCCCCCGCTGAAGTCAAGAATAAAACTCCCCTTGTTTTGGACAGGAGCAGAGCTCTCAGTGCTGGGCAGGCCCCAGAGTTCAGCAGGGGCAAGGCCGTGCAGATGGCATTCACCGTTGTCAAGCAAGGCAGCTCAGGACTGGTCAGTGTGTGACTGGGTGCCCAGTATTCCCAGCTGAGATCAGGCCCCACCGGGCAGGGAGCTGCCTCCAGTAGCTGGCAGACACTTTCACCCCTTCTACGATCAGCTGGTCTGAAGAGGGGCTATTCAAACCCCAAAACATGCCCCTGCTTTCATGGTAAAGGTTTGCACCTCTTGGGAGTCACTTAGCAGCCAGGAGAAAGCAGCAGTTCAAAAGAGGAGGGTGGCGGGGGGGGGGGGGGAGGTTTAATGGGTGTGTCCACATTAGCTGGAGAAGCAGGTATAAGCGAACATGGGTGCATGTTAGACCCAAGCAGAGACTGCATTCAAGACCCGATCAGGCAGCATCACCCATCACAAATCACAGGAAAGCGTAATCTGGCCGAGCGCTAAACCTTGGGAATGCATTGGTTGAAATACATAAGGGTGGGGGCTTTAATTCAATCCTTTCAAGAAAAACAAAACTCCTAAAGCATAATGGGCTAAAGCCACTTGCATTGTTTGTGTGTCATTAAAGGCTCTTTTCTGGCTCCTGCAGTATCTAGAGGCTGTGTGGTCTAGTGGGGAGGGCACTGGGCCAGGCCTCAAGAGGCTAAGCCCTTCAGAATTAAAGATACAAGCACACTGTTCCCTGCTCTGTCACTGAGCTACTGGACGATCTTGGGCAAGTCACTTCCCTGCTCCGTGCCTCAGTTTCCCCACCCATCTTTTGCGAGGATCTCTTTGAGGCAGGGCCTGTGGCTGTGCAGCACCCAGCCCAACAGGGCCCTGGTCTCAGGCAGGGGTCTCTCGGCACCATAACAATACAAACAACAATAGCACAGCATGGCATCTGGATTACAATTGTCCTCCCAGCCCCTGTATAAGACACGGAAGGAAAGTTCTCCCGCCTGTACAGATGGGGAACAGAGTTGGCTACCATCACAGGGGAGTCTAAAGCATAATCCAGATCTCCTGAGGCCTAGTCTAGTACCAGAAGCAAAAAAAGTCCTCTTTTACGCTCTCTGGTCACCCTCCCCCACCACAGATACACACGTTACAGGCGTGAAATAGGGCCGACAGTGATAAACTTTATGCAGAAACACTCTGCTGCTTAGGGGGCCCCGTCTCTTACTAGCTGTGGAATGGCAAAGGAGAGAGAATACCTAACACCGCAGCACGCAATGCCACTTCATCGTGCACCTTCCAGCCAAGCATCTCTCAGGCAATTCCTTCAGATGCGCCACTCTGCTGCCAGCTGGCTTTCACTGCCCCGCCTAGAAACCTGAGTTACCCTGGGGGAAAAGTGACTTCCCCAAGGTCGCATGACAAGCAGTAGCAGAGATCTGATTAAACCCAGGAGTCCTGCCTCCCAAGTCCCTTGCTCTGACCTTAAGGCAACACTGCCCCGAAGTGAGTGGGGTTGGAGAAGAATCATGTGATTAGGATACAGTGGTGCGCCAAGGACAGATCCCTTCAGCCCTGTACGTCTGCATGAAGGACAGCAGCAACATGCAATGCCCGGGTTGATTCACTCCCTCAACTGTGCTGATCAAGTCACTTGTAGGGTTAAATGTCCCTTAAAAAGTCAAGTGACACTGAAAAAAATCGTGTGGAAACGTTCTTCCCCCAAAGGGAGTGGCAGAGGCTGGCGCTGCCTGCCAAGGTTGTGAATCACGAGGCTTTGAAATCAGGCACCGAACCAGATGCAAATGCCTGCACCATTTTCCGCCCTGCTGTCTGGAGTGGGCACCGTCCCGACTGACAGCAGGCAGCGCGGGACCCACGCACGCAGTGACCACTCGGTTCTTTGAACGCAGCAGCGCGGTTCCACCTACCAGGTTTATTTTTAGGTATTAAAGGCAGCAGATGGAATCCATTTAAAAAAAAAAATCACAGGGAAGGATCGGCTTTTCTTTTTAAAGGGACTCTGATTCGCCAGCTTTGTCCCAGAGGGATGGACTCACAGCTGGGTTAACTCCCCTTCATGCCAGAATTGGGCCCTTGACAATCTCCCCATGGAGGGGCCCTCCCCAACTGGAGTGGAGCTGGCTTGAGAGCCCTGCTCCCAGCCCCCAGAACAGAGGGTGGATCGGGGGGCAGCCACAGTCTGGCGTGTGGTGGCTATTCTCCACTTCCTGGGAATCAGAGCGCCTTTCAGAGCAGCCTGGACGTTGCTCTGACTCTTTGCTCCAACTTCTATGGGGGCTGGGAGGTCTCCGCCCCAACCAAGAATTCAAGGAGCACAAAGGCATCTTGAAGCCCCAGATGCAGGGACAAAGCCACTGAGAAGCAGGCCCCTGGAGCTACGAAGAGCCGAAGCCTGTTAAAGCAGGGAGCTGGGCAAAGATTTGCCCAGTTCACATGCCTTTAGCCGCACGCTTACTGCTGCAGCCCTAAAGCATGTCTGCAGGCCAGCCTAACCCACCTCCAGCTGCACGTCAGAGCCACATTAAGCACCAAATCCCTCTCCCATCCACACAGCTCAGGCTAGGGGGCTCTGCTGGATGGGGGAATACAGAGGGCAACTGGAGGAAGTCACTCCTGCACATTCCCTGCGATTAGTCACAGCAGGACTGCGCTTCACCTGCATCCTACTAACCATCCCCCTTACCTCCGGCGGCCCTGAAACTCTGCCACTCAAAAGCACACAACTCTCCAGTGCTGGGAAATTGCCTTCTGGCTCCCTAGCAAAGGGTCAACCCTCCCTGTAAATTTCATTAGAAAGGGGAAATTAGCCCTGGCTGCCCACAGCCCAAGGTAAGGGAGAGGGGAAGAAACGGATGAAAGATCCGGGTTTTAACTGCCCTGCTTCGTTTCCGCTCCCTGATGTGCTAGGCCAGTTCTGCCAAGACCTAGCAAGCATAGAAACTGGCTGAATCAAACAGGCGATGCAGCTGGGGGCACTCTTCCATCCCTGTCGGAACTGACCGCAGTTGGGGCGGGGCAGGGGGAATTGGTAGAGGGGGCTTTCTCTGGAGTCAGTGCTCACTCCAACACTCAAGCAGAGAGATGCTATTGGAGCCAGAGGGGCAGACTTTTGGAAATTAGGTAAAGCCACTGGCCTAGAGATGGATGGGAACAGTATGAGACAGGACATTAGACTCCAGTGACCCAGCCAAATTCCATATCAGGTAGCTATAGTCTAACTGACTGCCCCTTATTTCAGTTGCATACCACACCTCCCTTCAATCCCTGCCCAACACCACTGACCAGCGTTGCATGTGGCTGTTAAACAGCTGCCATGTTCCACCCCAGAAGCGGCTGCATTTCAATGATGCGTGAAGGACTCGAGTGCATGATTTAGATATAGTTTTAGAATCCTTCAGGATGGGAAGCCGTAGATAAAGCCCAAGACATTTTCATGACAGCTCGGGACTTATTCAGTGGAAAGGATTCACACTGAATCCTGCAGACAGCTGTAGAGATTGTTAAGAGTGAAATTCAGGACTGGAACCGTGCCAGGCCGAGACATTTGCCTGCACCACAGTAAATAAAATTAAATAAAAAAAAGACTAAATTATGTATATCTATAAAAAAAGAGGATCTACCATTAATACCCCAAGCTTTTCAGCCCTTCCATCACTGTTCATTATGCTAAAGAAAGCAGCAGATGGGAACTCTACTCAGGGACTTCTATTTAGCGAGTGGTTCCACCAACAGGCAGATGCAGCAAAATTGCCTTGAACTTAATCCTCAATGTAGGCCTGTGAGAAGAGAATTTCATTAAGTGGACAGATGTGGCAGTTCCTTCCTCATACACTAGGCCCATCCTTACCGTGAGTCACTGCCCGGCGTCCCTCATGCACAGAACATGGCCACAAAGGCCCTTTTACCTTTTCACTAAGGTGTAACAAGGGCATTTTGAAGCAGAGCTGCCAGCTCTACTTTAAAAACCAAGGGAGGCAGCCTGTCTGATTTTATTACGAAGACATGGAAAATTCCTTAACAGGTATTTAGCCCCCACTTGTGTTTTCCAGCAGAGGTTTTAAAAGCATTTTACAGTCATGAATTTTCGACTCTGCAGGAAGATGGGTGCATTAGGATCTTCTGTCTACAGGCAGGTAAACTGAGACATCAAGCAGGTACAGGCCTGGTGTGCACTGAAGCAGAGCATGCACAGCCTCCGGTGAAGTCAAGATCTATCGATCAGGCTTACCTGGCTCTCATCACTGCAGTATGTGAGCCCCTCACAATCTGGGATGTGTCCCTCCTCACACACCACTGTGCAGTAGGGTGGTGCTATTACCCCCATTGCAGAGATGGGGAAATGGAGGCACTGTGCAACAAAATTACTTGTCCGAGCTCATGTGGGGAGTCTATGACAGCAGGGACCAGAACACGCATACCCGAACTCCCAAGCCAGAGCGGTGTAACCAGGCCTTGGTGCAATCAAGACTGAGGCCCTTCCTTTTAGGCCTGTGCTAGTGACTTACCAAGGCGACGAGTATGGACATGAGGTAGGTCACAAAATAAGGAAGCAACACAATTCTCAAGGAAGCTGCACTGAGTGCAGTGTGGGAAGCTGCAGAGCGGAGAGCGCTGAGGTTTCTAGACCACCCACCCCAACTAGACTGAGGAGAGTCAGTCCTCTGCCCCACCCACGCTCCTCAGCATGGCTCTGACGCTGCCCAGCTGATCTGTGCGCAGTCGGGATGCAACTTACAGCAGAACTCTCGTGGGACCCAGCCTGCTACCACAAGGGGGGGGGGGGCGCAAAGAGCCCAAGGCCTGAGCAGGCAACCGAGGCGGGTCTCCTCGGGGAGGCAGGGGATGTCCATGGGTGGGAGCAGAAAGGAAGATGATTTGGGGCACAAACCACCTCTGTTCTGCAGACAGGGCTGCCAGAGAGTCTGTGCGTCCCATTCCCCTTTGCCACTTGGCAGGCCCCATTCTTAGCCAGTTAAAGCCTCCAGTTTGCAGGGGCTGCGAAGCCCGAATCTCCCCCCAGCCCCAGTGTGCAGAGCTGAGGGCAGCAGAGAAGACTGCCCTCCTGCATCTCCACGGTGTTCACAGAGGACTGAGCAGCACTTTCGAGCAACGGCGCCCCTTGCCTGCCGTGCTTCTGAGCGCTCGGCACGGGCACGGGGACGAAGGGGAAGGCCGCGCCATCCCCATCCCGAGGCAGGGTGCGATTTCAAGGGCCTCTCTGCCGCAATCCTTGTTCCCCGGGTTCCTGCGGGTGAATGCCTGGGGCCCTGCTTTCCAGGTCCCAGGCAGTGCGAGGCTAACGCACAGGAAGGGCAGTGGAGACAGAAACCTGCCTCTGTAGTGGGACCTCCCCCTCCCAGGTCTTGCTGAGCTAGCCCTGCCACAGGACTTAGTCCCAGCTCAGCATGGACATTCTGCACTGGAAAAGCATCAGACCACTTGTGCCAGCAAGTAACCTTCTGGGAACTCGGGGGGGGGGGGGGGAGGGAAGAAACGCACAGACCTCCCCCCCCCCCAGGCTCTTTATCCCCTACCCCACCACTGCCTCCAGGTGGGCACCTGACTGCAGCTGTGCATTCAAGGCTGGTCTGGCTCCAGTTCCAATTTCCAGTCAGGCAGCAGGGTACAGACACAGTCCTGATGAAATGATTACATCCATGCACGCGCCCGCTCCTAAAAAGCGAGCTAAGCTATTTGGGCACGAGCTCCATTCGCACCACATGCTCTTCATCTGAGGAGCTGCCCCCTAGCAAGAGGAATCCAAAAGCACCACGGGCTCGTCTAGGTCTGTAGCTTTGAGCTACCCCTTGTGCGGTGCACATGGCAAAGCCCTGCCGTAGGAATCTCACACTGGTGCGAGGCAGAGCAGCGTAACCTGGCTGCAAGCCACTTTTTCCATAGGCTGCAAGTTGCGAGTGGGACTGAGGCAGTCTCATTCGCACAGCTCCAGCAGGGTGAAGACGCCTTAGGGTGGATGCAGCTTCGAATCGGGGCCTTGTACTTTGCACCAATGGGGCTACACCAAAGCAATAAGCTTCATTCAGCAGCATCTCCCTGCCTAGCCATGGCTTTCTGGGCATGTGCAGCTGCCCAGGCAAAGCCAGGACTCAGCCCTTTGAGTTTAGAGCCATGGTTACTTTCATAACACTGGGCGTGTGGCCCCATCTCTCAGCCACTACGGGTAAGATCTGTGCATCTCTCAGACGCTGACCAGACTCGAATCCATGCCCTTCCCAGGGGAACATGGGGGGGTTACGTCATTAAGGCAATTCAAGAGAAGCAGCTGTTATTTCGGGACATCCCAGGATTTAAAACCAGGCCCGCCAGCGCTCAGATCTCCCCTCCCCGCCAAGCAACACACCTGGATCATTCAGGAGAGGAGCGTGTGAAGCAGCAAGAGGGGCAGAGAGAGAGAGAGAGAGGAGAGAGAGAGGAACCGGCCAGGCTGGACAAGGTTGGAGTCTGGCCCCAGGAGCAGGCCTTGCACTACGAGGTACCACTGGAGACTGGCGCTGCCGAGCGGTTCTCACCCTGGAGAAATGATACGGGCACCTGCGGGTGGAGTCTGTGCCGCTACAGGCCAGCTTCCTCAGCAGAGCAGCTCCCCGCCACACACCTCACAAGGCCTGGCTCCATGCGACGCAACAACCAAGGCAAAGCGCCCAAGGAGAAGCCAGCTGGCTGCCTGTGTGGAACCACGAATACGAGGCCCTGAGCGCTCGCGAGGGCGATTCTGTCACGCCAAGCCTGGCTTGCAAACCCATGGCAGGCTGGAGGCTGAATCCCCCACAAAAGAAATACAACGCTGGCCTTTTAGCAATGGAAGGAGCCCAGCCAAGGCCAGGCTCTGTCCAGAGGGGGAGATCACATGGAGGAACAGATGTCCTGAAAGGATCCCAATTAAATTTTAAATGGGAAAGCTTCCCCTCCAGAGCTACGCTGCTGCTCTCTCTGTGCGTGCTCAGGCCTACTCCCCGCAGACGCTTTAATGTTTAAAGGGCTCCAGGCTCTGCGGAGGAGCTGTTGCCACAACACGGAGGCAGCTAATGTTGCAAGTGTTTTCTAAGAAAGAGCAGGGGGCTGCAGACACCTGATCCAATGTTTTGCCAGCCCAAGCAAGCGCCGGGACGCCAGGGCACATCTTAAATGCGGCTGTAAAATGACATTTACTAAGAGCCCTGCCGCAGACACAGGATCCTCAGGGCCCAATCATGGGCAGCAGCCGACTCCTTCAATCCCTGCCACCTCTCAGTACTTCACAGCATCAGGCCCTGTGCCCCCCCCCCCCAGCTTTAAACCCCGTTCAAGCTGATGGGGTCCTATTGATCTCAATGGGACTTTGGATCAGGCATTAAGGGGCAGATTTTTAAAGGTATTTAGATGCCTCTTTCCCACTGAAATGAGGGGTTTTTATCTGCAATTTTAGTACCATTAAAGCCCAAGGGCCTCCAAGTTGGTAATATTTTAGTGAACAACCCCCCCGATCTTTGCAGAATCACAGGCATTTCATTCATTTGCAAGGATGGACTCAGCAGAGCAGAACTTGTTACATTTCTGATGTGTAGGTTACTTGCATGGAATTTCTTGGAACGCATACTCCACTGCTGCGCATGCACACACACTGCTGTGGTTATAAATCTATAGTACAAACAAACACACACACACACACACACTTTGGTCACTGTGCATGTAAGGACATATACACAAAGTGAGCAAAGGATAGTTGTGAGTATATATACAGGCTCCCCCTGACCTGGCAAGATTCTCAGTTACACTACACAGATTTTTGCCCACTATAGGGCCCCTTTGCTCCATGTTGGCAGTGTAAGGGGGCTTTAATACCAAAGAGAATAAAGGTTCCCACACGGTAAAGCATCCATTCCTAGGCTGGTGCCCATTCATATGCGGCACAGGATATTTTAAACAAACCATCACAAAGATGCGAACCACAATAACACAATGAGCTCCAAAAGCGCATTGGTCTCCTGCTTCGTTAAAAAGCCCCATAAAGCAGAATAGCTTCCCTTGCCCCTAGACACAGCTGTTGATCGAAGAGTGTAAGTTAGACTGGTAAGAACAATGAAAGCAGAGAATTAACATGCTTACACTGGCTGCTCAGAGTATTAATATAAAAATCTCCTTGTTTATTGTGAGATAGCAACTCTAATCCAGGAGGAATAAGAGATAGTTCATTACAGGGAGGCCGGTGGATTACCAGAGGAGTTTGAATGTGATGGAAATATAATAAAGCCTGGGAAGGCTTCCTTGTATTAAACACCTCTGTCACAACCACTCAATTACCTCAGATCCCACTGCACTTTGTTCAAATCCTCCTCTTAACGTTCAGTCAGCTGGGGGAAGCGAAGTGCAGTTGTTTAGTGAGCCCATATCACAAAGAAACCCCAGGGGAATTCGATATGGGTCTGATTCGCTCTGTATTTAATACTGACAGTCTGCCTCATTCGACATTTTGGCTCAGGACGGCCACTGGAGGAACGTCTGTGGCCTGGGATTAGATTAGATGATCGGAGGATCTCTTTTGGCCTTAAAAAATTCAATCCATCAATCAACAAACCTTGCATCCAGGATTGCGAAGTAAGTTACAAGCATTTACACACAAAAGGTGAGGAATCCAAAAGGATCTGAAATTATTTGCCCTTTTCTCCGGAATGGATCGTTTACAAAGTTCCCGGGCTGTTTCCAACAGCGCCATTGTGAGTCCATATGACGACAGGGCTTTAGGGTTCTGTTCTTCCAGGTGCAATAATGCTCAGCACATTTCCTAAGCCTCACCATATTTAAAGTCCATTTCTAACTAATCTTACGTTGCCGCGGTGCCTTTGTCTGAAAGGCATTACAGGAATTGCTGAGTCTGTTGCCCAGCAGCAAACCACCTCTGGGGTGGAACGCAGCAGTCGCTTTCAGTGTGGATAGCAAACGCTTTGCAACAAGAAAAATGATGTAGCCCACAGAGACTGCAGGAGGAATTCCAAGGAGTAAGGCGCATACAGTGGTTAGCCAACTAAAATGTAGCTGCCACACCAGGATTCACTGAATTATCTGCAGGGGCCAGGCCCTCCATTGGATCGCTCATCAGAGCGCCAGCACCTGTAGCAATATAGCTCCCCAGAGCACAGCAATGGGCAGCCGAGGCTAGGGAGTGGGCCACACGAGTGACCTCCTCCATCTCAACGGGCCGCCAGATTGTTGTACCCAAGACAATCATCCAGGATAGGATAGTTTTGCTCCCTGCCCTGGTGTACCTGGAATTTGCGGGGTGCGCAGACCGTAGCAGCGAGAAGGAGCGCACGGCTCTCGCAGTCAACACTGCGCGATCCACACGGGTCTCACTTCACCTGCCCTTGCTTTATACGTGTGTCACTTTAGTAACACTGGTAGGAAAAAAAACAAAACAAAAAAAATCCACACAGATGGAAACCAGAGGAATCTGGCCAGCCTGTGGCGAGCAGCGGTAAACAAACTGTCTCATGGGTCACACACGGAGCCCCAATGGGCCAGGTTGCCCTGGCACGCTGGGAGAACACTGGCTCAGGGCTGCCGGAGGGAAGAAAACCTCCTGCCACACAACCTGAGCATGTGGTATTTTCCCTTAGAGCTCTGCCATCCAAGGACTGACCCAGATCCAGCCTTGCATGGTTTGTAAGAGCAGAGATCCCAGCCAAATGCAAAACAACGGGAGAATGTGTCAGCCAGGTCGGTTTAGGGCCATCATTGCCGGGGCTCACGGCCACCTCACGTACCATGTCACCTGCAGACATGCTATAATTGCCCAGAAATTCCTAGACTGTACACTCTGAAGGGGCTGTTACACCAACTAGTCTGACTTCCTATCTAACACAGGCCCGGGTAACGTAACAGCAGCCATATTGGGTCAGACCAATGGTCCATCTAGCCCAGTATCCTGTCTGCCGACAGCGGCCAATACCAGATGCCCCAAAGGGAGGGAACACAACAGGTAATCCTCACGAGATCCCTTTCCTGTCACCCATTTCCAGACAAACAGAGGCTAGCAACACCATTCCTACTCATCCTGGCTCATAGGCATTGGTGGACCTAACCTACATGAATCTATCTAGCTCTTTTTTGAACACTGTTAAAGTCCTGGCCTTCACCACATCCTCTGGCAAGGAGTTCCACAGGTTGACTGTGCACTGAGTGAAGAAAAACTTCCTGTTTGTTTTAAACCTGCTGCCCATTAATTTCATTTGGTGACCCCTGGTTCTTATATTATGGGAACTGGGATGTAAAAGTGTAGTCGATTAACCGATTATCTGATAAGCAAAAGCTTATACGTTAATGCTATAGACTACATGCATTTCCCTCTGCCACCCTGGACAGGGACTGCTGCCACCCTGCGCTACTGCCTCTGTATCAGAGGCAGCAGCACAGGGCGACAGGCAGTCAATCCATGAGAGGAGATGGCTCTCCTCATGGACCAGCTCCCGTCTGGTACCTCGCATGGAAGTTGCATGGGACTCCTTGGGAGTGGGGCTGGAGTGCCCTGGCTGCCAGCTCCGCCCTACAGGGACTATAGAATAGTTAACTAACTAATAAGAATTCATGAAGTTACTCGACTATTTAATTAACCAATATTTAATATTCCTAATGGGAACAAGTAAATAACTTTTCCTCATTCACTTTTTCCATACCAGTCATGATTTTATAGACCTCTACCATATCCCTCCTTAATCTCCTCTTTTCCAAGCTGAAAAGTCCCAGTCTTTTTAACCTCTCTTCATATGGGACCCATTCCAAACCCCTCATCATTTTTGTTGCCCTTCTCTGAACCTTTTCCAATGCCAATATATCTTTGAGATGAGGCGACCACATCTGTCTGCAGTATTCAACATGTGGGCATACCATGGTTTTATATAAGGGCAATAAGATATTTTCTGTCTTATTCGCTATCCCTTTTTTAATGATTCCTAACATTCTATTTGCTTTTCTGACTGCCACTGCACAGAGGCTACATCTAGACTACACGCCTTTTTTCGAAAGAGGCTTTGTCGAAATATACTTTCGAAAAAGCCTCTTTCGAAAAAGAGCGTCTAGACTACAATCAGTGCTTTTGAAAAAGCAAGCCGCTTTTTTGAAAGAACACCCAGGCAGTCTGGATATTCTCTTTCAAAAAAGCACAGTTTGCATTACATAGCACCTTTTTTCGAAAGAGCACTTTCGAAAAAAGGCGTTCTTCCTCGTAAAACGAGGTTTTCTGCGGTCGAAAAACTGCTGTGTTCTTTCAATTTACTTTCGAAAGAACGCGGCAGCAATCTAGACGCAGGTGAAGATTTTTCGAAAAAAAGGCCACTTTTTTTGAAAAATCCCTGTAGTCTAGACACACCCTGAGTGGATGTTTTCAGAGAACTATCCACAATGACTCCAAGATCTCTCTCGAGTAGCTGGAGCCAAATTAGTCTCCATCATGTTGTATGCATAGTTGGGATTATGTTTTCCCATGTGCATTACTTTACATTTATCCACATTAAATTTTATTGCCATTTTGTTGCCCAATCACTTAGTTTGGTGAGATCTTTTTGAAGCTCTTCAGTCTGCTTTGGTCTTAACTATCTTGAGCAGTTTGGTATCATCTGCAAATGTTGCCACCTCACTGTTTACCTCTTTCTCTTGGGATCATTTATAAATAAGTTGAACAGAATTGGCCCTAGGACAGACCCTTGGGGGACCCCACTAGTTACCTCTCTTGACTCAGGAAACTGACCATTTATTCCTACCCTTTGTTTCCTGTCTTTTAACCAGTTATCAATCCATGAAAGGACCTTCCCTCTTATCCCATGACAACTTACTTTACTTAAGAGGCTTTGGTGAGGGACCTTGTCAAAGGCTTTCTGGAAACTTAAGTACATTATATTCACTGGATCCCCCTTGTCTATATGTTTGACCCCTCAAAGAACACTAGTAGATTAGTAAGGCATGATTTCCCTTTACAGAAACCATGTTGACTTCCCCCAACAAATTATGTTCATCTATGTGTCTGAATTTTATTCTTTACTAGTCTTCCTGCTTACCCCTGGATGGAGCCCAATAACCTACCAACAACACACCTGACATCTTCAAATGAGGACCAAGAGCTGGAGAAACCACTGCTTTCTTTGGGACTTTGTTCCAAGGATTAACCACCCTTGCTGATAAAGATCTGTGCCTTACTTCTCATTTGAATTGGGCTGGTGTCAGCTTCCAGCCCATGGGGTCTTGGTTTGCCTTTCTCCGCTGGATTAAAGAACCCTTTAATACCTAGTACGTTCTCCCTGTGAAGGTCCTTATACGCCAGTCGAGTCAGCAATTGATCTTTTTCATACTGTGCCTGGCAGGCTTTGTTGCATCACTCAGCCATGGCCTCACCCAAAAGGAATCAGTTCATGCCAACTCTGAGAGGGCTGGCATTTCGGAGAGGAAAGCCAAGCCCCTGGGAACTGGTCTGAGACACAAACTCCTTTTTCCCCACCTGACACCAAAGAGAAAGCCTTTCCCTACCGCACTGAGCTGGCTCTGATGGAAACAGACACAAGCAGGGCAAATGACTTGCCAAAGGTCACACAACTGATCAGTGGCAGAGGTGGTAACAGAACCCATGTCTCCCAATTCCCAGCCCAGAGCCATAACACAACAGCCATCTTTTTTTCTTTCCTTCTCTGAAATATAAGTGCTGTCACTGCACCCTATCTATTCTCTGAATAATTCAGAGACGGCGCCAAGCTGTGGTCACAGGAGAGGGCCTAGCTAGCAGGCATTACTCAGGATCTAAATAAAGCCTGAAAGGGTGGCTCCAGCCCACAGCCCCTCAGATCCCATAGCAAAACGACAACCTGCCAGCCGATTTAGAAAAACTCCAGCATTTTTGCCTGGAGCTACAAGAACAATCAGCATCCAGGCATCCTCTCAAGTGGCCAGAGCAAAGAATTAGTCTATAGCCTGGTGTCATTTTCATTGACAAATTCGGTCTCCTTGGCCCTTTCGCCTGCGGCTATGTGCTAGGTCAGTTTAAGATCTGGTGTGCACCCTGGGGACACCCAGGCAAAGAGTGTATGCTCAGCAGGCCCACCGATCACGCCGGGAGGGGACGGAGTGGGGGTGGAGGGAAGGACGGAGACGGAAGGGGGGGGGGGGAAAGAAAGGAGGCAGTTGCTTCGGGGCCCAATGATTCAAAAGGGCCAAGGGCTCCCAGAGGAGCAGTGAAAGCCAGAGCCCCGGGCCCTTTAAATCACTGCTGGAGTGCGATGCGCTCCAGGCAGCTCTGAGGGCTGGCTGCCACAAGCTCCACCCCTTCCACCAGAGGTCCCCCCCCCATACACACACACAATGCCCAGGAGTCTGTCAAGTCTGTCGGCCCCTTTGGTGCTCAGATACTACAGTGATGACCAGCAGTATAAATCCCTACGAGAAGCATTTGCATCTCTAAATTCTATGGTTTACCTTCCTTGCAGAACCCTGGCAATTCCAGCAGCATCGCGACAGCTAACATAGGCCTTCTCTTTGCAAGCCTGCTTTGTGACTAACTGCATCACACTAGCGCCTAAAGGTCCTAGCCAGAATCGGGACCCCACTGAGCAAGGCACAGACACAAAATCGGAGACAGTCCCTGAAGAGCTTCCAAACCAAGAGGGTGTCTGTGCTACAGTCAGCGGGTGACTGCAGCACCAGTAGCCAGCCCCACATGAGTGCAGCTAAAAGATATAGTGTAGATGGGGAGGAACAGCTGCAGCATGGGCTAGGCTTGGTGAAGCTCTGGGTTCCAGGCAGACTTGTGTGGTGTAGACATCCCCTAAAGGGACACACGGTGAACAAGGAAACAGGAACAGCAAATGACTTGCCAAAGGTTACATAACTGATCAGTGGCAGAGGGTGCAACAGACTCCATGGCTCCAGATTCCCAATCCAGAGCCTTATCCATTGCATCCCACCTTTTCTGCCATCCTCCCGTCTAATCAACATGCTCCAGCAAAAGTCCTCTCTGTCCCAACCGTGCCACCAAGCTGTTGGCCGACTTGGAGCCGTATCAAGCAGTAGAACCTTATCCTCACATCCAGGGAGCCTGCCTATGTGTTTGACAACAGACACACATGCATCCCTTACCTCCCCTCTTCCTCTCCCTCCCACGACCCCCAGATGCAGATTCAGGCAGCGAGCAGGAAAAGTGACGGGTTAGATTTTTCAAAACCATGTCTGTCAGTGGCTCTCAACCTGGGGTTATGGCCACTGATGGGCTGGGGTCACTGCCACCCTGGCCTTCCCAAATGGCTAGAAGGGAGACTCTAGAAGTAAAGAGCCTCTGGAGTAAACCTCTGGCAGAGGTGAGCTAGTGACATTTTAAGCCTACCATCAAAGAAACAGGAAAACACGGCTCAAGAGCTCTGCTCTAAGGAGGTGGCTACGAGACACAAAGCGGCTCAGTGGAGCGTGTTAATGGTCCAACAGCTCCTTTGCAGAGCCGTTCCAGTAAGCACCGTATCCAAGGGCGGTACTGCACGCTGGATTGCACACACGGGGGAATCAGTTACATAGATCCTCTTTCCAGGCAGGTCTCAGCCTGCAACACTGGGTGAAAGCGACACTGGTCGGGAGATCACTCCTATCGGTTACGTTCCGCCACTGCGCCGGATTCCGTTACGGAGCAAAGGCTGCCGAACCCTCGAGGTTCGTGACAAGCCTAATTTTGCCAGCCAACAAAAAGCCTGGTCAGTCTCGAAGCAGGTAGCTTGGCCCTGGGAACGAGGCAGCAGTTTGCCCCAGAATGACACATGGCTCAAATTGGGGGTTCTGGGATTATGGCACCCTCAGAGCTGTGCAGCAGTACCAGGAGCTCTGGAGCAGCCACGTTCCCTCTTGCTGACAGCCGGGGTCAGCAATAGCCCGGTGCTGCTGCAAACGTAGCACAAACTTTTCAGGACGGTGTCGGAAGCAGTGATTGCAAGCTGCCTGATGCAGGATACAAGCACAAGTGGGGACGAGACCTACAACAACTATTTACGATGTTCAAAGTGACAGCGGAACAAGAGTGAAGAATCTGTCGTTCAAAGGGCTCTCAGGAGCAATGGGTGCAAAACAGAACCCATTGCACTAAAGGGCACCATGGACTGTAGTGGAGTTGGGGGGGGGGGGGGGGAGAGAGAGACTCAGTCATCCTGAGGGGCAAGGCCTAGGGTCATATTTTGGATCCATCAACTGCCAGCGTAGGCATGACAGGATGGATGGGCCAGCAGGGTGCTAGCCTGGTGTGGGGAAATTCCTGTCAATTCCCTGCTCTGCCACACACCTCCTGGAAGCCTCAATCCATCCATGCCTCAGTGTCCCCATCTGACCAGGATAAGAGCACAGCCCTGCCTCCCAGAGGGCCAGTAGGATAAACAGATGAAAGATGAGGAGGTGCACAGGTACGACAGTGACAAGGCCTTTCAACAGACAAGTGTCTTTTTAACTGTTCTGTGCAATTGGCCAGGTTATGGAGGCTCTCCAAGACCAACCTCTTGGCCCTCCAACCCCCTCCCCGCCTTCCATGGCTTCGGTTTCAGGGTCATTAGACAGGACGGATTCAGCTGTCGGCAGCACATGGCCAAGTGCGCCAGCTCTGCCTTTGGAAGATGCACAAAGAGGGATGTGTCAGGGCTAACTCGCTAGCTGGAGAGGGTAAAGTTTCATGTCTCTGAAATAGATACTGTCCCCCCTCGCCCTCCCTCCCCGCAAGTCTTCTCTAGTAACTGCATCTGCCCTCCCCAGCCTTCCTCCCCATGCCCTCTGGAAGGAGTCTATAGAATCAGCAGTGATGGCACTTGGCAGGGCAGCCCCGCCGGGCCTCAGATTCTGGGCTAGCAACTGTGTCTCATCCTAGTGCTACCGGGGGGCCTTACAATACAGCCCGGGGCACGTGTACACTGCAGACGGGGGCATAATTCAGCTTGGGCAGTAGGGCGGCAAAAATTGCGGCATGGCCACGACAGCCCTGGGAGCAGCGTGGCCAGCTACACGAGGACACACCTAGGCTCTCGGATGGGGCTGGGCCTAGGCTGCAGCATGGACACCACCACAGATGCAGGCGATCAGGCCCGCTGATGAGGGTGAGAGGAGCAAAGGGGAAACTGCCCAGGGCCCGGCGATTCAAGAGGGCCCGGGGACTCCCGGCCACTCATGGCAGCTGGAACCCGGGCCCTTCAAATCACTGGCAGAACTCCGTATGACATGCTCTGGGCGGTGCTGAGGGCTGGCAGCCCCCAACCCCGCCCCTTTTGCCCCACCTCTTTCAGGAGTGCAGAGTAGGGCCCCGCACCTTGCCCCAGGAGAACACATGCTCCTTTGTGCCTCTGTTTCTCATCTGTGAAGCCAGGATCATATTGCTTACTTCAGAGAGCCCCCCCACCCTCCCAATTCAGGAAAGGCTCCTTGTTCAGCAGCACGCGAAGTAAACGCTAAGTCCTACAAAGCCAATGGCAATTCCTCACATGTTTAGAGCTGAGAATGGGACAAGGGCTTGGTACAGAGGTAAACCTAAGCAAATATTTCAATGCTTTCCAAAGCTAAGGTTGCAAGGAGGGGTGGGATGAATTAATTAGCCTGGAATTTTCCGATGGGAGTTAGGCACCTAACCTCTTTAAGCTCTTGTGGAAGTGAGGGGAGAGAAATCTCAGCCTCGCTGGACGTAAAGTGCTCGGAAATGACCTGACGGGCAATGCCATAGAAGGGGGAGAACGGTGCTCGCTGGAATATAAAACAAGCCGCTGCTGTGAACATGGTACAAGATTCAGGCTCCTTTTCCAGACAGAAGATTTACAGGTCTGGGGTTTACTTCGCATCTCCAAGCCTTAGGGCCGAACAGCCAGCAGGTGAATCGGCTGTGACCCGGTTTTCAATCCTGCAGGAAGTTGTCATTCTGCTTGGAAATGGATCTAAAACAAGCACAGGTGCGTTGTTTTCGAGACTTACACAAGCTCTTGCACGTGGCAGGGAATATATGTCCGGCTGCTTGCTGGGAAATACGAGGAACTGGTTTTCAAAAGGACTAAAGAGCAATGAAGCCAGATGTTTACACCGTAGTAGCATTTTTACAGGCTGGGTGCATCTTTCCAAGATGCCATTTTAGCAGCTCCCTTTTCCCATCAGCCAAGGAGCACTGGGCATGCCTACGAAGTTCTTTATATTGTGGTTACTAGGAAAGCTGTTTAGCTCACGGGCTAAAATCAAGAGCAGCTGGCGGGGGAGGAGAGGGAATGGAAAGCTGGCTAGTTTGGGTAGGATTTGGTCAAAATGTGGGCTAAGACAGACTTGCCTTTGTAACCCAGTTCTTAAGAGCCAGTTGCATCTGGATGGGTGTCCAATTCGAGGGCTTTATTAACTGACAGGAATCTCACAAAATTTCAGAGTGAACATGCATGTTTGCGGCGAGCGGGGATGAATGTTACTTGTTCGTTCATTATAATACAAATTATTGCAGTTCAACCTGAGCACACCTCGTGGGACACAAAATTAAGGTGCGCCAATGAGGCTTGTAAAAGTCCGGAACAGGGATGGGTGATAATTTTTGCTGGGAGGCCACTAAGAATTTGGTAAGTCGTTACAGACAGCCCTTTTCTAGGCTATTAATGGAGGAGGTATGGGGTCTGGGACAGAGGTAGGATGCAGAAGGAAGCCCGGGGTACAGGACTGGGGTGTGGGGTCTGGGTGAAGCAGTGACCTGGAGCAGGGGAATGGGTTGTAGGAGGGCATGCAGGGTCTAGGAGGGGGGTCTGGGTGCATGAAAGAATTCTGATCTGGGGGAGGGTGTAAGAGGGAACATAGAGGGTTTGGACTCAGGAGGGAGTTTTGACCTGGGGCAGGAGGTTGGGGTGCAGATGGCATGGGGTGCCAGGTGCAGGCTCCAGTTGGCAGGCGCTTACTATAAACAGCTCCTGGCTGGTGGCCCAGCAGAGGTAGGAGAGCAGTGAGTCTCTCTGTGCTGCCTGCACCCACAAGCACTGCCCCTGCAGCTCCCATTGGCCATTTTCCAGCCAATGGGAGCTGAGAAGATTGTGCTGGTGGTGGCGGGCAGCATGTGGATACCTCCCTCCCCACAAGGGGCATGCCACAGAGATCCACGCTGGCCCCAGCAGCCAGCCACTTTGAGCATCGTATGGAGCCACAGCAGGTTGGATCCACAGCAACAGGAAGCCTGCCTAAGTGGGCTGGATCTGGCCTGTATTTTGCCCACCCTTGGTCTAGCACCAGTGGCTATATGGTATAACTGGCCTAAAAACCAACCCACTTTATTACGTCTTAGTATACATACAAACTACATTTGAACTCAAGTCTTAGGTTCATAGACCCCAAGGCTTTTGTGACTATCTAGTCTGACCTTTTGTTAACACAAGTCCTAGAACTTCCCCAAAATAATTCCCAGGGAAGAGCTTTTAGAGACATCAAAATTGGGTGTTTTATTGTTGTCAGTGATAAAGAATTCACCTGATCCTTGGGAAACTGTTCCCATGGTTAGCTGTTAAAAGAGCAGACATAGGCCCTTGGTCTATCTCTGTGTGTTGTGTGCAACACAGGCCAGTTAGTGTCTAGGAGAATGTTAAAGCACAGGAAATGCAGAGTGGGAGGCAGAGATTTTCAAAGTTGTCTAGGGGATTTAGATGCTTCACTCCCATTCATTCTTAACAAGTCCCATTTGCCGCAAGCCCTTAGTCAGCTGCGACTATCGCAGCCTGAATGTTTGTGTCATGTCACTTTCACGATACAGTTTGCACTGATGTTTAAAGAGCTTGACACTTCCCCTCCATCCATCCCACGTGAGCCAAGGGGTCCCTTTAAGGTTAAGTTCAGAGCAGCTGTTGGACAACTCCAGGGTCTGCCCCAGCTCTTAGATTTCACCACATTTTCTGATAGAGCACATGGGATGGATTTGGGTCACCTGTCACATTCCTTCTAACTCTCTCCTCCCACTCCCAAGGCCAAGGAGACGTCATGGTGGAAGGGGATACAATGGGTATTTGGCCGGGTGTGGGGGAAGAATTGAAAGAATTCTTGGTTCTCTGCTTAGCTAGCAACTGGCATGGCAGAGTAGGAGATATGCCTGCCTGGTCCCCCACCCCTTAGCAGGAGGAAGTACAGATGTATGGTCTAATTTCCACCTTATTAGGGTAACGGAGTCCTGACTTGAACCTGAGCAGCATTTAGGCCTGTGAAATGGTGCTCCTCTTTGGAAACTGGGCTCGTAACTTGCATCAGCTGATCACATCACACAAAACTCAGTTGTTTTCTGGGAAAAGCAGGATAGTATTCACAGGAAATAACAGAATTTTAGGATCCGATCACCCCGTCCATTGCTGTGGAAATGCAATGCCAGGGCACGGCCCATCACAAGCCCTCCCTGGTTCTGTTACGTTAGCTGCTTGGAATGTTTCCCATGCGGCACAGGCAGCAAAGGGAACTCGGAGGGAATGAAGGGTGAGCAGCACACCCGAGAATCTTGCAGGACCAAAGCTATACAAACAGCCCCTCTCCTATGGAAGGAGTTTGGGTTGGGCAAGAAAGCGCCTTTTTTAAAGGGAGCAACATGAAGAGCAAGGAGTACTGTGCGGATCTGCAAGCAGCACAGACTGCCGTTATTACATGCCCTGAGCCCGCTTCCAGTCTCACATACACCAGTGGAACTCCGCTGCCCTCCACAGACTCTCTGCTGAGTTGTGCCAAAGCGACAGAGCAGAATCTGGCACGTGGTCTGGATTTCCAGGCACTCCCTTGCCTTCCTGCTCATACTCAGGGAGCTGCAAATTCAAAGCAGGTGAAACTATGCATGTATGCGTCTCTCGACCCAGAACTTGTAGCTTTGCCTTTCAAGTGCTTTGAAACTTCACCAGAAAATCTCTCACTGCGCCAACAACGCATTTAGGGCTATACAAGCAGGCCAGGTGGTTAAACCAGCGATCTGACTGTTCCAGGCTGCCCTGGCAGGCTACAATTCTCCCGTGCCGCAGACCTTGAGTCAAATCAACCAGGGTCAAACACGTGGGCTAGGGTTCCGATCGGCGTTACCTTTTTGTGTTGTGGATGGTGGTCCCGCCCAATACGATCCGGACGCCAGGGGTGGTGCGGTTAAGGTTGTAGACCGTTAACGCCTCTTCATACGTTGCTCCTCCAATGATAAACACAATAATGTCTTGAGGCCTGCAACAAAGAGGGAGAGCTGTTGAAAGTGGACAGGACAAAACATAAAGGCAGCATGGTGTAGGGATAAATCCTGCCCTGGCCCGGGACACTGCTTGAACAAGCCAGCGGATTTCCCCTACGTCTAATTTCTGTGATGCACAGGGTGCGGGAGGAGGCAACGATGCAGAAGGACATGTGGCATTTCAAACTTTGCTAAACACTTACATGCGGTGTTAACAGTTCTTAAAAAGCGGGGCCTGTATTCCCACCAAGCTCCACCATGCCCCATGTTTAATGCATGAGCTTTGCACTGCTGAGATGGTTAAATTAAGATCAATTTCGGAGTCAAACAAGGACAGCAATGGCCCTGACAGCCCTGGTCTTGGTTGGATTCAGCTGCAGTCTGTGTGGTGGGATTATGCCTAGTTCACCTTGGAGATTACAATCCCTAGAGAGCCTACGGGCAAAGGATTTTGCAGGGAAGTAGCAGGGCTGAGCTGCCTTCACCTTGGGACATGCAGAGACACACACTTGGCCCTGAATATTTTGCTTAACCAACAAAGCTGGCACTGTGATCTTTCCCACTCCACCTTCCCTACCAAATTTCTCACCCATGTGCTGGTTCTACCAGTTAGGGTGCTGTGCATCCTCAGGGGTGAGTCAGTAACATACACAGCTGACGCCGAAAGCTGCCCCGTGGAGAAAAGCTAGGTCTCGACACAACCTCCTGGTTACCTTGCTGCTATGTTCCCTTACACCTCAAGCCTGATCCCTGATCTGCAGCCAGGTAGTCTCTCAGGCGAGAGCTGCTTGCTGCACCAGTTGGAATAGCAGGAATGCGTCTGTGTGGTCTGCACAACTCCTGATCAAGAGCAAAGCCAACAGACCCTGAGACAAGAACGACCACTTAAAATGCATAGACACTCCACACCGGTGATTCCTCCTCTGCATAGAAGCCAGCCAAGGCTCCTGATGCTGCCATTGCTCGGTGGGAGGGCTGATGTCCATGTCAGAAGAAGGGTCAATAACAGGACACTTTTCCCAAGCAAATCAAGTGCATTTTACATGGGCATTCTTATACCCACCAGTAAAATGCAGCCATCTCTGGGAGGGAACATAAGCAGTTGAGTAACAATGCACAAGAGTTAAGAACTTCAGTCTGTCCAATTCCACGTAAGTTGCCAGTGGCAATTTAGGAAGGCCTAGTATATTAATTCCAAGATAGTCAACTGTTAGAATGGAGTTAAGGTTCAGAGTATAAATCAGTCATTTAAGGGTGATAAACATTAGAGACACATGATTAATCCAGAGAGAAGGTTACACTTCTAAGAATTCCACCACATTAACAGAGATATGCACAATGAAGGCAATTAAGCAACCCTAACTCTGACCAGTACTGATGTCAGGTTATGATTTTAGTGTTTGTCGTCAGTATAATATAACCAAGGACTTTTAAAGACACACTGAGGTTTTGCTCTTCTCTCATGACGGTGCTAAGGTCAGACTTAAGGCTGACAAGAGGTCCCAATCTCTGCACACTATACAGGAGACAGTACCTCCAAAAATATGCACAGGGGCCCTCAGCACCAGAATAGGGAATTAATGACAAGGAGAGAGTATTCAACATCACTTCTTGCTGAACCTGTGTTGTCAGGGAGCATTCCCAGCTAGATAGTGACCGGGCCCAAGCTTGCTTAGCCTGACATTTGATGAGCGCACAAGACAAGATGATACAGATGAAGGACGGTAACTTTCTCCACAATCTTAAAAACAAAATAATAAAATTCTTATCACTAATTTCCAACCCACTGAGGCCCAAACTCTCAGAAAGTAACATTAAATGAAAATAGGTAGCAGGTTTTAAACTAACAAAAGGGAATATTTCTTCAAACACACAGTCAACCTGTGGAACTTCTTGCCAGAGGATGGTGTGAAGACCAAAACTATAACAGGGTTGAAAAAAAGAACTAAACACATTCATGGAGGTTAGGTCCATCAATGGCTATTAGCCAGGATGAGTAGGAATGGTGTCCCTAGCTTCTATGTGTTAGAAGCTGGGTATGGGCAACAGGGGAGGGATCATTTGATGATTCGCTGTTCTGTTCACTCTCTCTGGGGCATGTGGCATTGGCCACTGTCAACAGACAGGATACTGGGCTAGATGGACCTTAGGTTGGACCCAGTCTGGCCATTCTTATGTAAGTAGTTTCAAATAAAGGATGCCCAGAATCTGGTGCCTCAAGTCAGATTTTAGAACAGGGCTGGGCAAGACGCAGCCCAGGGGCTGGATCCGGCCCACCTAGCACTTTGATTCAGCCCGTGCACTGCACCTGGCTGCTTTCTATTTAGATCCTGCTGCCCGGGCCACCGAACTTCCATGAAGTGGCTCAGGCAGCAGGCTTCTATTTAAATGGCTTCTGGTCACGGCGTTACCCCAGAAGGGGCTGGAGTCATGAGCCCTTTAAACAGCTGCAGCAAACCTGAGTGGCTGCCAGGCAACGCGATAGCAGCTGGGCCAGGAGCTGAGAGCGCTTCACTGTGTTAATTCAAAGCCTCCAGCCCCAGAGTACCCTGGAGGGAGGCTAGTTCCTAGCCCCACCTCTTCTACCCTAGGCTCCGCCCCTTCAGGGGGTGGAGCCAGCTCATAACCACATACTAAAATTCATTAAGTGCCCCCCCGCAAAAATTATTGCCCACCCCTGTGTTAGGAGTTCTTGGAAGCTGCGGGTACTTGGCCCGCCTAACAATCAGGTCCCTAGGTGCAAACTTTAGGTGCCCAACGTTACAGGGCACTTGGAAAAGCACAGTAGCCAGAGCTACATTACAGAATGAAACTGCTTCCTGGTGCATCCCGTGGACTTCAACACAAGGTTCTGCAGCCAGCATAAGCGCTCCTCTTGCTGTTCTTTGCAAGAGCCGATAGCGGTTTCTGAGCAGCTTTCGCCAAAGCACAAGAGTTTTATCAGAGAGGCCCCTTGTGGAAAAGGCACACAAACGTGCCAGCTCAGTTGTGCCACACTTGAGATCTGCAGATACAATGGTGCGATTTATTGTGCAGATATCTTGGGCTGTCGGTGAGGACCAGTGCTCATGTGGGAGCAGGCACAGGATGTCAGGGGCCACGTACATAGTGTTCCTCACATTCCCAGCAAACTTGGGCTCCGTCCAGCAATCGCTCCCCAAAAAGACCCAGAGCCCCTTGCACAGAAGCAAGCTGTGAAATCTTCAGCACAGCAGCCTCAGGATAAGCAGCTATATTTAGCGACTGCGTTTTCACACTGCCCAGGTTCAAATGTATCATTACAGCAGAGGACGGCGTTTCTATGCACGAGCAAGGATGCAAGTCACTGAGCCAGTCCTGGAGGATGAAGGCTGCTGTGCCGTGGCTTGTCACTGGGCTCAGATAGGCCTCTTTGGAAACTGGATGCAACTTTGCCCAGTTCTCTTGGGGATGGAAGAGGGGAAAACAGAATAAACCATAACCTGCTGTACTGAAGAGTATTTCTGAATCCCTCTTCAAGACCCACTCATGCGGCGATGTCCAAGAGATCAGCTAAATCACTGGTGGCTAGAAAGTAGATCCCGTACTGTATAATAACAAAGGGCAGAGTGCAGGGAGGGGCATGGGCATGCGTACACTACTGCAAGGTTAATAGATGAAATCCCTACTTCGGTCAAGAGCTGGAAGTGGGGTTGCACGTTCTATTCCCAGGCCTACAGAGGACTCTCTGCATTACTCCAGGGCAAGTACTGTTTGCTCCTCTGGGAAGTATGGGTGTGAGATGTCGTGTGATTGAATAGTCGTGTAACCGCATGAAATCTTAGCAGTTAATAGTACCTGGGGACTGGGCTCCGAGCCCCACTCCTGGGGAGCCCCTTGCCAACCCACGCTGCTGCCTCTTTATCAGAGGCAGCAATGCAGGTGGGAGCCAGTCCACAAGGGGAGCCAGTTTAAAAGCCAGCTTCCCGTACAGCTGGGCTGCTTAGCGCCCCGTGCTGCTGCCTCGGCTAGAGGCAGCAGCACAGGAGTGGGGTGGGGGGGGGAAGAAAGCAGGTGGCACTGGGGAGCTAGAGCTGCCTCCTCCCCCGCCCCACTTCCTCTGTAGGAGGCAGCAAGTGCAGGGCCCCTTAGTTACAAGCTCCATCCATCCCTCCTGAACAGGCTCCAAGCAACTGCAGCTCACGAGGCCTAAGTGAGTTACACCCTCAAATCCCCAACTACCTCCCTTTGGCTCCTTCTGAACATCCAGCCTCAAACCTGGCCTCCTACCATGATCCAGGCTTGGGTACAGTCACCACACATGGTCACCTTTGTTTCCAAGGCTCTGTGCACCCCGCCACAACTCCTACGCCTCAAGCGCAGAGATCCTCATGTGGGGGAAGATGCAGCAGCCCGAGGGGGACCAGGAGCCTGCCCTGGAAGTCAGGGCTACGTTACAGCACAAGGAACCCCGGCATCGCGGCTCGGCCCTGCCTTTGCTGGAGGGAGCAGCCAGCGTTTACTACCCAGATGACCGCTCCAGACAGAGGGGCCTGGCATTTGTCCTTTGTCCCTGGGTCCAGAGACAATCAGACGTTGGCTGCTTCCAGTCGTGCGAAACATATTTCCGGATATAAAATAAATCAGAAGGACAGAATAGGTCGTGCAGGTGGGGCGGGATGGCACTATATGTGAAAGATAATGTAGAATCAAATGAAGTAAAAATCTTAAATGAATCATCAGGTTCCATAGAATCACTATGGATAGTAATTCCATGCTCTAGTAAGAATATAACTGTAGGGATCTATTATCGACCACCTGACCAGGACAGTGATAGTGACGTTGAAATGCTAAGGGAGATTAGAGAGGCTATCAAAATAAACTCAATAATGATGGGGGATTTCAATTATCCCCATATTGACTGGGTACATGTCACCTCAGGACAAGATGCAGAGATAAAATTTCTCGATGCCTTAAATGACTGCTTCTTGGAGCAGCTGGTACAGGAACGCACAAGGTGAGAGGCAATTCTCGATTTAGTCCTGAGTGGAGTGCAGGATCTGGTCCAGGAGGTAATATTACAG
The DNA here is from genome assembly GCA_032595735.1 of Pelochelys cantorii. Classification (NCBI taxonomy): domain Eukaryota; kingdom Metazoa; phylum Chordata; order Testudines; family Trionychidae; genus Pelochelys; species Pelochelys cantorii. Next base: position 20,646,992 of record CM064349.1, on the reverse strand, counting down.
GACCACTTGGGAATAGTGACCATAATATAACAACATTTAACATTCCTGTGGTGGGAAGAACACCTCAGCAGCCCAACACTCTGGCATTTAATTTCAAAAGGGGAATTACAAAAAAAAATGAGGAGGTTAGTTAAACAGAAATTAAAAGGTACAGTGACTAGAGTAAAATCCCTGCAAGCTGCATGGAAACTTTTTAAAGACACCATAATAGAGGCCCAACTTAAATGTATATCCCAAATTAAAAGACCTAAAAAAAAAGCCACCGTGGCTTAACAACCATGTAAAAGAAGCAGTGAGAGAGAAAAAAAAAGCATCTTTTTAAAAGTAGAAGTCTAATGCTAGTGAGGTAAATAGAAAGGAACATAAACACTGCCAAATTAAGTGTAAAAATGTAATAAGAAAAGCCAAAAGAGATTGAGGGACAGCTAGCCAAAAAGTAATAGCAAAATGTTTAAGTACATTAGAAGCAGGAAGCCTGCTAAAAACCAGTGGGGCCCCGGACGATCGAGACAGAAAGGGAGCAATCAAGGATGATAAAGCCATTGCAGAGAGACTAAATGATTTCTTTGCTTCAGTCTTCACCGCTGAGGATGTTAGGGAGATTCCCAAATCTGCACCGTCCTTTGTGGGTGATGAATCTGAGGAACTGTCCCCGATTGAACTGTCATTAGAGGAGGTTTTGGAACAAATAGAAAAACTTAACAGTAACAAATCACTGGGACCAGATGGCATTCACCCAAGGGTTCTGAAAGAACTCAAATGTGAAATTGTGGCACTATTAACTGTGGTTTGTAACCTATCCTTTAAATCAGCTTCTGTACCTAAGGACTGGAAGACAGCTAACAACGCCAATATTTAAAAAGGGCTCTAGAAGCGACCCTGGCAATTATAGGCCAGTAAGTCTAATGTCAGTACCGGGCAAATTAGTTGAAACAGTAGTAAAGAATAAAATTGTCAGACACGCAGAAGAACATAATTTGTTGGGCAAAAGTCAACTTTGAAGGGGTTAACAAACATGTGGATAAGGGGGATCCAGTAGATATAGTGTACTTGGATTTCCAGAAAGCCTTTGACAAGCATGGATTGAGAACTGGTTAAAAGACAGGAAACAAAGGGTAGGAATAAAAAGGTAAATTTTCAGAATGGAGAGGTGTAACTAGTGGTGTTCCCCAATGGTCAGTCCTAGGACCAATCCTATTCAACTTATTCATAAACAATATAGAGAAAGGGGTGAGCAGTGAGGTGGCAAAGTTTGCGGACGATACTGAACTGTTCAAGATAGTCAAGACCAAAGCAGACTGTGAAGAACTTCAAAAAGATCTCACCAAACTGAGTGATGGGGCAGCAAAATGGCAAATGAAATTTCACGTGGATAAGTGTAAAGTAATGCACATTGGAAAAAAATAACCCCAGCTATATATACACAATATGATGGGGGCTAATTTGGCTACAACTAATCAGGAAAGAGATCTTGGCGTTTCAGAGAGATAGCTCTCTGAAAACGTCCACGCAGTGCGCAGCAGCAGTCAAAAAAGCAAATAGGATATTAGGAATTATTAAAAAGGGATAAAAAAATAAAACAAAGAATATCTTACTGCCCCTATGTAAAATTATAGTACGCCCACAACTTGAATACTGTGTACAGATGTGGTCTCCTCACCTCAAAAAAGATATTTTGGCATTAGAAAAGGTTCAGAAAAGAGCAACTAAAATGATTAGGGGTTTGGAATGGGTCCCATATGAGGAGAGGCTAAAGAGACTGGGACTTTTCAGTTTAGAAAAGAGGAGACTGAGGGGGGATATGATAGAGGTATATAAAATCATGAGTGGTATGGAAAGGGTGAATAAAGAACTTATTTACTTGTTTCCATAATACAAGAACTAGAGGACACCAAATAAAATTAACGGGTAGCAGGTTTAAAACTAATAAAAGAAAGTTCTTCTTCACACAGCGCAGAGTCAACCTGTGGAACTCCTTGCCAGAGGAGGCTGTGAAGGCTAGGACTATAACAGAGCTTAAAAAGGGGCTAGATAAATACATGAAGGTTAGGTCCATAAAAGACTATTAGCCAGGGGGTAAGGATTGGCACCCCTGGCCTCTGTTTGTCAAAGGCTAGAGAAAGATGGCAGGAGACAAAATTGCTTGATCATTGTCTTCAGTCCACCCTCTCTGGGGCACCTGGTTACTGGCCACTGTTAGACAGGATACTGGGCTGGATGGACCTTCGGTCTGACCCAGTCTGGCCGTTCTTATATTAAAAAAAAAAAAAAAATAGCCCAGCAAAGTCAGAGTAAGGAGCCCAGAATGCACGTGAAATCAACATGTATCCATACCACGTGCCCCCAGATTGCTCCTCTGCCCTGCAGTAGCTTCGACGACAGCATAATTAGCCTTATAAATACGCTGAGGAGGCCAGGCCAGACAAAACCTCCTGACCCAGAAGAGGCAGATCAGTGTCTGGTTGCTCAGCTCTGTCTGTAATCCATACCGGCTTGGGAGGAGATGTCAGGGCTGAATTACTGGCGACGTGTCAACCCCCCGCTTCAGGCCCTCTGCTGCTCCCCCATCTCTAGCGCAGCACACCTAAGCTGACAAAGCAAATACCCAGGCCCGCCACAGTCAAGCCCTACCTACCTCACCTCTCTCCTTTGCCATGGAGGAGTTAACGTTCGCCTCTGACCCACCCACCATGCTGGCCTCCACTGCCCACTTGTCACATTTTCACACAAGCTCCGAGGGAGCTTCCCACACCCATCTGCCTTCCAACCCTTCCTCAAAACTCTCTTTCGCCTGCCGAAACTTTCCTAGCAGTTCAGCGGCTGGTGTGCCGAGACCGCTGCCTCTGGCCACTCACCAAGATGGGCTCATTGGGTTAGTTGTGCTCCCTCTCTGCGGGTCTCCACCCATTGGCAGAGAAGACAGGGCCCTAACCAACTGACGTAAACCTGACTAGACCAGGTTTCCAAACACGGTGGTATTCTTATTCTGAACAGGGCAATAGTGGAGTCGATTAACCGATAAGCAAAAGCTTATAGGTTAATGCTAGACACAACAGGTAATTTTCCCACCCTGCCCTTGCCAGTAAATTTTTTAGCAGGCTGGCCAGCAGCCCGGCTCAGTCTCGGCTTGTGCCGGATCCAGGACCTACCCCCACTGCAGCTCTGCATTTAAAGCGTATTAGGAGCCAGGCAGGCAGGCAGGCAGCCCAGCTCAGTTCTGGCTCACGCTGGGTCCAGGAGCTCAGACCCAGACCGGGGCTGCTGCCACCCCGTGCTGCTGCCTCTTTATCAGAGGCAGCAGCGCAAGGCGGCAGACAGCCAGTCCGCAAGGGGAGCTTAAACCGGCTCTCCTGATATAGAGGCAGCAGCGCAGAGTGGCAGGGGCTCTTCGAGAGTGAGGCCGGACTTCACTGGCTGACATCCCTGCCCCTGGGGACTATAGAATAGTCGACTAACCGATAAGAATTCGTGAGGTTAATCAACTATTCATTAAACCGATATTTATCATCCCTAGGGCAAACCCCAATTAGAGTGGAGTCCAGCTCCCAAGTATCACCCTCACTGGAATCCAACTGGTAGCCCAGAGGAAGGATGGGCTTGTGGGCAAGATCCTTGGCTGGGACACTTGCGATTACAGCCCTCCTACAACTTCTCCCTGACCTCGGGCAAGTCACTTCATCTCTCTGCCTCAGATCCCCATCTGCAAAACAGAGATACCCACCCTTCCTTTCTCCCACCCTGTGTCTCTTTAGATGGTGAGCTCTTGGGGGAAATGATAGCCTCTTACTCCGTGTATGTACTGTGCTTAGCACACTGGGGCCCTGATCGCAGCTGGAACCTCTGTGCATACTGTAATAGAACTAATGAGCTTTCGGAGAAGCACAGCTAACACGACGCAAGCCGCAGTGTTGGTGAGCCTGTCTGTGTATGGCAAATGGAGGAGGGAGGACATTTAAATAGCAAGAGAATGCAAATAGGAAGCAAGAGATTAAGTGGAATCTCTTGGAACCCTGCTCAATGCTCGACAGAGATTCCCCTGCTTCCTACCTGCTAAGATAACATTCTTATGTAATTTAGACCATCAGCTTCTCCTCCCCACCAGGAAGATAACATTTATTACGGAAAGAATCAGCATGGAGAGTCCTTTGAAAAGTCTTTGCCGTTCAAGCGGCGGCCTCCCTTGGATCGTGAAACACAAAGCTTTTCCTCCTGACCTTTCGCTGAACCCGCATCAATCACTGTAACTCCGCCCTCAGACGCCACCCGCAGCAACGTGAGCTACACCGTTTGCCCTGGCCCGGGGTTCCAGTTGATCCCTGGCACATCGGACCAATTCTGTTCCGTTTGCGAGAGCGGTATGGTGGTTCCTCTCCCCGTTCCTCTGGAATGCTCCGGGATATGGCCGGATTAATTTTTCCGTCAATCTAAGATATGCCCATGGCCCCCTGGAGCCTAAGCACCTCCCAATCCAATACATTTATCCTCTCAATCCCTCTGTGGGAGGGCAGGACTTGGGTCCCCCTTACACAGCAAGTATGAGCTGTGTTTACACTTGGAAATGGCAGCAGAATTCCTGCCATTGACCGGACTGAGTGTAGGTGATGCTGGGCCCCCCCGGTACATACACAGGCTCTCAAACTGGACTACATTTGGGGCAGTTAGCTCGCCCTGCTGCCCCACCGGCATTTCTATTAAGCGCCGGATCAGAGCTAGCACAGGTATGTCACATCGGGCTGGGAACGGCCCCAGATCCAAGGGTAGATGCAAGCATCTTGCCCCAGGTTAGACAGGAGCAGAGAACTGAATGCAGGTCTGCCAAGTCACTGGCTAGCAGCACAACCACCAGGCCATCTGTACACTGAACCCTGGATTTCCAGTGCCTCACCCCCTGGAACTCACCGGACACGTTCTCCGCATTAGTGCCTGCAGCCAGACCAGTGGCTGTGCTGGGCCAGCCTCAGGAGGCAAGGACCTTCTGGAACTTGAGATCGAGCAGGCAGAACATCGGGAAGCGGAGCCTGAGTCTCCAAGGGTCACTCAGTGCTGAGCCGGTGCTGCTAAAACCTCGTCAGCCTGGCGCTGGGGGAAAAACATGTTGCCACCATCTGACCTTGTCTAGGAGCAACGGGCAGGTCTGTGTCCTCACGCACTTGGTCCTTGGCCTTTCTGCCGACACGGCCAGTGACGCGCATGGGGTTTGTCGACTCCTGTCCCTTTGGAAGCCAAGTGAGGCCAACTTTCAGCTGCCTTGCAAAGTCCAGCATTTATTGGCCAGCCATCCTCCCCCACCCACCCCAATCAAGAAACGTGGTTTGGCATTGCTGCTGTAGTCTTGTGGGGTCTGGTTATTTTACTGAAGTTATAAGGACTGCCAGTGTCAAGTCAGTTACTTGGTCAAACAGACACTGTGGTGGGGGTGAGGGGAAGAGGGCGATGGTAAGTTCGGTTTAAGGATGTAAAAAAGTCCCATTTAATTGGTTAACTGGTTAAACATCAATGCTTAACGGGTTAACAAATTAAAGGAATGTGGGCAGGAGACCCATGCCAGCCCTACTGAGCTAGAGCAGTCTTCCCCGCCCCCGCCCCCGGTGCAGGAGGACATTTAAATAGCAAGAGAATGCAAATAGGAAGCAGGAGATTAAGTGGAATCTCTTGGAACCCTGCTCAATGCTCTACAGATTCCTGCTCCAGCCCCTACCAGTTAACAATGAACCGGTAAAACCACTTGCTAATGATGATACTTATCAATTAACCAGTGAACCTTTCACATCCCTACTCGGTTTTCTTCCATCTCGGTGATATTTTGTTTGGATTTGGCGTTTCTGACCTTTGAATTCACTGGGAAATTAAACCTTGCTCACATTCCTTGAGGAAATCCTTTTGCATCCCCTTGTGGGGGCATCTCACTGCAAGCCAGCATGTTTAAGGGCAGAGAGGTGGAACGAAGCCAGAGAGATTGGCTGGCTCAAAGGGCCTTTTGGCCCTATCTTGCTGGCTCCCACTGAGGCCAGGTCAGTAGCATCTGGAAGCAGTTATTTGGTGGCCTGGGAGAAATGAATTGGTGGGTCTCACGTCAGTGCCACTAGGCAAACAGCCATGTCAAAGAGAACAGAACAGAACTGGCTCCTTTGGTGGGTTGAGAGGAGAAGCCAAGGATGAAGCAGGCTTTGGGGACTGAAGTTCCATCTCGACTTCGGAGGCAGTCCCTCCTGGGCTAGGCTGGAAGATTTCCTAGTTGGAGACTTGCATTTCCTGGCATTCCTAGGAGCACACACGCACATCTGTGACCTTCATCCCCATCCCGGGACAATCCGATGCCTTTCCCTTTCCAGCAGCCCCTTCCACAAGCCCCAAAGCACACTATTGGATTTTTAACAGAGCATCTGGTGTGAGGCCAAGATTTCCTGGCATGTAGACAAACAATTCATCTTGGGCGGGCCCATAATTCTCCTCACTCAGAAAGTGGTTAATGGCCCTGGCTGTCAGGCTGGCATGAGATCGGGATGCCTTTCCGTTCCGAAACCCCTTTTCCCTTTTATCAGTGGGGCTAAGGAAGGAAGCAAAAGCACTGCAGGGTGTACCTCCCAGAGCCAGAGACATTAATGAGCATTCTCAGCCACACTTCCTCCCCCTTCCCATTCGCTCGACATTCCGGAACCTCGGTCCCAAAGTCAGCTTCCCCTCTGCTCTACATGAGTCTGCAGTTTCCCTGTAAGCCAGCCTGCCCTGCAACAGCCACCTGATTTGCTGAACACTGTGAGCACACGTTTATTTTCTGACTCAATACAGTTGCTGATAAAAGCTGGCACGAGCCAGTTTGTGATGGGAGGGAGGGAGGGTTGTGGCAACGCTCTGCATGTAAAGCACCTCCCCCCAGAGGATTGCCAAGCGCTTCACAAACATTCAGGAAGCCTTGCAGCATCTCTGGGCCATCCTACCGTGGCTCGTCAACAAGGAGCGAGCCTAGGATATTTAGCATCGGAAGCAGAGGTCTCTACCATTGGAAAAACTAAGTCGGCATCAATGGCAGGATGTTATCCTCTAGGCAGATCGTGCATTAGGAGCAGCTATCACACCCTGAATCAGTATATTACAAAAGCAGATTTACAGACAGGGAAACTAGAGATTAAGTAACTGGTCCAAACTCACACAGGGAGTCTGTGGAAGACATGGGAATAGAAACTAGGGCTCCTGCTTCCCAGTCAGGCTGGGTAAGGTCAGGCTCTCACCAGAACTCGTACCACCCGGCTCAGGAGACGAATGAGCACTGGGCTCTTTTCAATTCTCTCCAGATAAACCTGCCGGAGCCATGGCTTGGGGCTAGAGCACATGGACAGCTCAGCACCTGACCACCCCTGAGCCCGGGGCAGTGGTCCACACATCTCATCCAGGCACTCAGAGTGGGATCACCACCCCCAGAGCCTAACAAACAGCTGGCTGAGAAACAGAGCGAGTCATTTCAAGCCGTATCCCCGCTCGGCCACTCCAGCAGGTGGGAGAGAAGCCGTGTGATCAAGAGAGCACTGAGCAGGTCCAAGGGCATTTGTCCTCTTGGTGCCAAGACAGAGGGCGGCAGCTGGACAAGGAATCCTGTCTGTCCATCCCTCTGCATGTGTCACCGGACTGGCCCCATTCCCCTTCACGAGTGCATTGCGCATTCCCCTGCTTCCTGGGAAGAGCGGTACTACACCCTAACTCTTCCAGTAAGGGCACCTCTTTGACAGCACAGACACCACTTCACAGCAATCGGACTCTTCAGTGACTGCTCAACACTGCACTTGTCATGCTAGTGGCTCTCAAATATTACAGCAAAGCCTCCCAGCCGCCTTGGGAGCTAGGCCAGGCATTATCCCCGAGCTACAGGTAGGGAAACTGAGGCATGGAGCAGTTAAGTGACTTGCCTATGGTCAAACAGCAAACCAGTGGCAGAGCTGGGAAAGAGACCCAGTTTCAGTTCCCTCCTTCGCCTCTAGAGAGCCTTGGAAGGAATCAAGCTGACAAACAAGTGAATACTCTTAAAGCAGAAATACAGAGCAATTCCGTGCAGGTGGCTGGAAGGCAAAAGGGAAGAATAGAGGGGGGAGGCTACCAAAAGCACTCAATTCTACTGTTATTACTTTTACTGTCAACCTCAGTGGAAGCAGAGCTAGGCCAAGACGAAGTGCTACTGACTCCCCCTCCCAGAATATAGCTGACATTAAACAAATCATCATGTTTCCATACTGGAATTGGACACAGGTGTTAACCATCCCTTATTTACCCCAAAGATTATTCTGTCCCTTGCCTACCCTTCCATACCTGTCCCTGAGTGTGCTGGGGCCCAGGTAGGGGTACTGGCCATCCTTGAGTTTTCCTTTGATGAGCTGATCTAGCGTCTCGTGCAGCAAGGGCTGGTGCTGCGTATACACGTTCTCAACTCCCTGCGATGCAAAGGGAAAGTGGTTTTAACTGAGATGCAGCTAGGCGACAATCAGGGAGAGCATGCCAGCGACACCCTTATCCAGAAAGAGGAGCATCCAATGGACACGCTGATAGTTGGTACAGACCAACTGCCCACAGCCTGCCAGAGCGCGGAGCACACAAATACTTCAACCTCAGAAAGCCAGGAAACTCAGAGACAAGCCCCCCGCAACCATACTTCCCGCTAAGGGGCGTGCCTGCGCAGCCGTGCACCAAAAAATCCCCCACCCCCTTCTCTGGAGAACCATGCAGCAAGTGGCTGCTCCAGCAGGTGGAGCTGGCTGAGACAGCGTGGCAAGGGAGCCGCTGGGGTGGGGGACCAGGACCCACCACAGCCACATGGCAGGGGAGGAGGCGGCCTGCACCGGTGGCTGGGGCTGCCATGTGGCAGGCGGGGGGGGGGAGACACGCCTGCTCTGGCAGCCGGGAACGTGAGACAGAGACAGAGAGGACCAGCGCCGATGATCTCAATATTGATGCACAAGCCAAACCTCACTCCGCTCACAGTTGGAAAATCTTAGCGGGAACCCTGCCCGCAACCTTAGCTCCATGCCCAGAGCTGGCAAGAACAGCTCGAGATTGCTTACTAAAGGGCACCGCTGGCTGAAATACACATAGACCAGCGGGAGGACTGGCTACAGGTGCTGCTGCATGTGGCGTGTGGTATCCCCTGCCCTTCGCTGAGCGAGGGACAACTCTGTCGTGCAGTGCTGGATCATAAATCTCATACGACAAACCCCTAGCAATGCTAAACAGAGCCCTCAGGGTCCCAGAGTGGGAGCATGCATTTCTCAAAGACCTTCCTACCTTGAGTCCTTTGAGAAACTGTTTGGTGATCGCCACGGCATCTTTGGGGCTGAAGAGATCGCTCACCCGGACCCGCTTCCCACCATATTCCACTACTGCTGACACCAGCTGTCCAAAGAAAGGGGAGACCAGAGCCCAATTAATGCAGGAACTAGCTTCAGGAAAGCTGAGGGGGAGTTAGCACTGATGGAGGTGCTGGAGCAATGCCCAAGGAGTCAAAAGGGACTCCAGCGAGCCCCAAATGGATACACAGCATGGAGAGGGCAGGGCAGGGCAAATGTCCACCTTGTGCTCCCAGCACATGCCCCTGGCCATGGGGACACATCCAGCCTATTCATGCGAGCGTTTGTATGCCTAGCACAAGGCAGCCTGGGCCCAGATCAGGGCCCCCCGGCACGGATCAGGGCCCCCCGGCACGGATCAGGGCCCCCCGGCACGGATCAGGGCCCCCCGGCACGGATCAGGGCCCCCCGGCACGGATCAGGGCCCCCCGGCACGGATGTAATAAATAAGATAATTGGGCAGAAAACGGGGATTTTGACTGCTGTTCTAATTGTTCAAAATGGCTGAGGTACACTGGGAGGCGGGAGTGGAATGAAGTCCCTGTGGAGGTAGGACTGCAGACGCTGGTAGACCATGGAACGTCCTCCCATAGCTTTATTCTCTCTGAGGCTCTCAAAGCACTTTCAGACATCAAGGCCGTCGGGGAGCATTTCAATCAGCAGTACCAGGATTGTCCTTCAGAAATGTCCATCTAATTATAAAGCCCTCACCACCTCAACCTCTGATCACCCTTCAGAGTCAGGGTAAGGGTCGCCTCTGGCTGGGAGAAGTCAGCAATATCCAGAGAGGTGCGGGCAAAGTTCTGACACAGATTTTCTGCCAGAGTATTAACTGTATATTTTATAGTAATGCCCAGTCAAGCTCAGAGCCCTGTTGTACTCAGGGACTGTACAACGTGAGAGGTGGACACGTTGCCTCAGGAAAGCTCACCAGCAGGCTGTCTGACAGTGGGGGGCAAAAGAGCTCTTGCTCTGGGGCCTGGTAATTCAAAAGGGCCCAGGGTTCCCAGCTGCCGCTCCTGTGCCCTGGGGCCTTTAAATCGCCACTGGAGCCCCACGCAGCACGTGCCTGGCAGCTCTGAGGGCTGGCTGGGGGGGGGGGGGGGGGGTGCTTCAGGCAGTACAGAGGGCTGGCTACCCCCAGCGCCGCCCCTTCTTCGAGTGTGGAGCCAGCCCCTCACACCTTGCTCAGGGACCCAGCAAGTCTGTTACTTGTGAGCAGGGGAGTCGACAAAGGATGGAGAAGAGCTACGCAGACAATAATTCTGGTATCAGCTCCCACCTGGGGACAGAGCTTTGACTTCAATGAAGCCATGACAGAGGCCCTCCCCCCGCCGCTTGTTTTCTCCTATCCACTGCCTGTTGAACCCATCCTTCCAGAACAGGGACAACAGCCGCAGCTACCTTCCGATATTTCTCTGACACCCCTTTGTTCTTGAGGTCCATCAGCAGCCCAGGCAGGCTGTTGCTGCTGTGCCGTTCATAGTGCAGCGCGTAGAGCATCACCAGCCGCGTGGCATCGAACTCAGTCACCCTGGGGTTCTGCAGGAGCCGCCGCACATTCTGAAATGAGAGAGCAGCAGCCACCAAATGTAGCCTTCGAGGGTTGGGCTGGTTTTTGCCAAGTGCATTAGGCCTGCATGTCTAGAACAATCATGTCAATCACATATCAAACCTGCTACCGTGTGTGTGTTACTGTCTCCATCCCAGCCATGACTCTGCTCCCAACCATGCTCCTAGGGGGTGTAGACTGATTCCATTATGGGTAAGGGAAAGGGTTGGAGACCACTGTACTAGCTGCCTAGGGGTGTGAGATGGGCAATTATATTCTGTATAAACTGGCTTTTGACCAGGATCTTTCCAGTCCGATGTAGATCAGAAATTGGTGGGGAAAGCAAGGACTAATAGCAGGGATAAAGGAGAGAGGACAGAAGTGGAGAGGAGGGGCAAAATCAAATCAGTATTAGTTGCCTGTATACAAATGGAAGAAGTGTGGGGAATAAGCAGGAAGAACTTGAAATGCTAGTAAACAGACAACTATGACACAGCTAGTATCAGAGACTTGGTGGGATAATATGCATGACTGGAACATTGGAATAGAAGGATACAGCTTGCTCAGGAAAAACAGGCAGGGAAAAGGGGAGAAGATGTTGTCCTATATATTAAAAATGTATACACTTGAACTGAGGTGGAGAGGGTCACAGGAGATAGACTTGTTGAGAGTCTGGGTAAGGATAAAAGGAAAACAAACCAAGGGTGATGCCACGGTAGGGGTCTACTACAGAAAACCTAACCAGGAAGAAGAGGTGGATGAGGCTTAAAAAACACCCCCCCCCCCCACAAACCACACACACCCATCCAAAGTACAGGATCTGGGGGTGACAGGGGACTCCAACTATCCAGACATCTGTTGGACCTGATGAAATGCATCTGGAATACTCAAGGAGCTGTTAGAGGAGATGTGAACCATTAGCTAACATCTTTGAAGAGTCACAGAAGACTGGAGAGATTCCAGAAGACTGGAAAAGGGCAAATCTAGTGCCCATCTAGAAAAAGAGAAATAAGAACAACCCAGGAAACCACAGACCAGTCAGCTAAACTTCTATGCCAGAGAAGATAATGGAGCAAGTAATTAAGGAATTCATTTGCAAACATCTGGAAGATAAGAAAGTGATAAGTAACAGTTATCAGGGATTTGTAAAGAACAAATCATGCCAAATTAACCTGAGAGCTTTCCTTGATAGGCTAACATGCCTTGTGGAGAAGGAGGAAGCCATGGATGTGGTATACCTTGACTTTAGCAAAGCATTTGATATGGTCTCACATGACCTTCTTATCAGTAAACTAGGGAAATAAAACCTAATGGGAGCTACTATAAGGTGGATTCATAACTGGCTGGATAACAGGTCTCAGAGACTAGTTATCAATGGTTCACAGTTATGCTGGAAGGGCAGAACACATCAGGTTCTGCAGGGTCTGTTTTGGCACCAGTTCTGTTCAACACCTTCATCAATGATTTAGAAAATGTCATAGAAAGTACACTTACAATGTTTGCAGATGTTACCAAGCTGGGAGAGGTTGCAAGTGCTTTAAAGGGTAGGATTAGAATTCAAAATGACCTGGACAAAACAGGAGAAATGGTCTGAGGTAAATGGGATGAAATTCAATAAGGACAAATGCAACGTACTTAGGAAGGAACAATCAGTTTCACACATACAGAATGGGAAAGGACTGTCTAGGAAGAAGTATGGCAGAAAAGGATCTGGGGTCACAGTGGACCACAAGATGACTAAACTGGAGTCAACAGTGTAATTAAAAAAAAAGCAAACATGATTCTGGGATGCACTAACAGGAGTACTGAGCAAGACACGAGACATTATTCTTCCATTCTACTCTGCACTGAGTAGGCCTCAACTGGAGTATTATGCCCAGTTCTGGACACCACATTTCAGGAAAGATATGGAGCAAGTCCAGAAAAGACCAACAAAAAACTATCAAAGGCCTAGAAAACATGAGCTATGAGGGAAGACTGAAAGAATTGGGTTTGGTTAGTCTGGAAAAGAGAAGACTGAGAGGGGAAGTGATAACAGCTTCCAAGTACACCTAAAGGGTTGTTAGAAGGAGGAGGGGGAAAAAATGATTCTCCTTGTCCTCTGATGCTAGGATAAGGAGCAACGGGCTCAAATTGCAGCAAGGGAGGTTTAGGGTTGGACATTAGGAAAAACTTCCTGTCTGGGTGCTTAATGCTGAAATAAATTGCCTAGGGGGGTTGTGGTATCTCCATCATTGTCTAATCTGCTCTTAAAAAAAAATCTCTAAACACCTGTCAGGGACCAGTGGGTGGTGCCATGAGTGCAGGGGACTGGACTTGATGGCCTCTTGAGGTTCCTTCCAATCCTAGGAGTATATGACGACAAGAAACAGTGCAGTTATTTCTCACATATACCCCACTGGCATTGTGCACTTGCTATTGGACTGTGCAAAGTTGTACTGCTGAGACAACAGCACAAACAGTGCCGCTACCACAGCCAACCCAGTAAGAGCCTGAGGGAACGTGGGGGAGAATAAATCTCTTAATTCTCTCCTTTATGCCAGATGTCACAGAATAAGCATCATGGATTTAATGAGCCTGTAGGCCTCCCATTAGGAGCTGACAGCCACTGCAGGATCCTCTATAGACAGATCCTTCAGGGATGTTTGCTTGCAGATTCTGGATCCCTGGCTGGGTACGTAGTGACAATATCGATATAAGAAAGTGGGAAGCAGATGAAACAGAAAAGCAATTGTCCATGCAAGAGAAGATGGATTCAAAACCTTCCAGTCAGTCATTGCTGCCAAGACTCATGTGCAATGTCACTCAAGAAGAAACCAGAAAGGAACAACCGAAACGTCCTGTACTCTGGGGGCCTAGGGCACAAGTGAAATTAGCCATTGCTGAAATGACTTGCGGGGAGAACAATTCCCTCTCTCTCTAGTGCACTGGCTTATTCTTCATTGTTTCTGTGGCCTTTCCCCTACGCTACCAGTAGGAGACTGTGACACAGAACAGCCTGGGGCAAGACAGATAAAGATATACAATCACAAGCAGTTCTATGCTTTAAAAGGGCTGCATAACACACAATACTCCGGGAGGATTTGTGCAGTGGAAGTTGGAGCAATATTCTGAAAGGTTTCTCAACTGTGCAGTTCATAAGGCAGCTGTCCCATTGCTCGTAAAGGTGCATCATGGTCCTGCCGTGAGGGCAGGGGACTGGACTGGATGACCTCGCAAAATCCCTTCCAGTTCTAGGGTTCTATGATCTTTTCCCAGGATTAGGGCCAAGAGGCAATTCCATGAAAGGTGGAACATTTCAGGGTAAGGTGTATATCGTCACAAGCGGGCCTTGATTCCAAGTGCCACTGAGAGAAAGATTTTCAAAGATGCCAACAACTTGAAATGCCTGTTGGCTTCCATTTGAACAGTTCACCTCCGGGCATACAAATGGTCCTATGTATCCGACGCTGGTCATCCATATACCAATGCATCCTAGATGAGAGGTCGCTTCTGAAAATCTGCTGTGGTTTTGTTTGTTTTAGAGTGCATCTGTTGTCAGAAGACACAGCACCTTCTTACCCAGCATTTGTGCATGCTGAGGGCTAGGTTCTCAGTTCCACTAAGGCCTATTTACACCACTCTGGCTGCATCCAGTGTTCTTAGGGTAGGTGCACTCCACACTCGGTACTCACCTTCAATTTCCTTCATACTAAGTAAAATCCACTTATTCAGACTGGAATATTGGCGACATCATGGTGCAATTTTCGGAAGCTATTTCAACCTATTGCTGGTTTCATTTACTCAGCAGCTGACTGCCCAGTGTGATCTGCCTGCACCCCACTTATCAGCCCCTTCACTGGTCTTCACAGATGACAATGGCTCACTAACATTCATTTCAGGATAAAACTCTCTCAAGGTTATTTCCATCTCTAGGCCTGATGTGACCAAGGTACCCCAATTTACGCCTGTTAATTTAGGACAGAAGTCAGTTTCTCCCTAATAATGCTTCTAACAAGCTTTCATCTTGTTCTGAGTCTAGAAAACAAATCCAAGATACCACACCTCCCACGCTTGCAATTCATTATCCCACCACATTGCCATTGCGGTATAAATGGATTTTAGTGCAAATCTGTGTCTACATGTAAAAACTGATGCCATTTTAACTACATTCCCCTACTGTGGACCCAGTTATACCAACAGAAGAAGAGTTTATACCAGTTCAGTTTATTGTCATATGAGAATGAAAACCAGTTAACCTGCCATAAGGCAGCTTTATACCAGTGTACCTAGATCTACATTAAAGGTTGTGCCGTTAATCGCTCTCTCGGGGGGGGAGGGGGGGGAAAATCAATTGCATACACTCACGCTTCTAACCCAAGTGCTTATACTGGTGAAAAAACTGTGTGTAGACAAGACACAGGCAAGAACTAGGCTCGCAGCATGCATGTGTCTTCCAGCCCATCATCGCTACGTAATAAGTTTTTATTTCCATTTCCACAACACCTATAGGAGAAACTTAAAAAACCACAAATAGTCTAGTAGCACCTTAGAGACTAACCAAACATGTAGATGGGATCATGAGCTTTGTGGGCACAACTCACTTCTTCAGATTCTGCAGAAGTGGGTTGTGCCCACGAAAGCTCATGATCCCATCTACATGTTTGGTTAGTCTTTAAGGTGCTACAAGATTATTTGTGATTTTTTAAGTTTTTCCTGTTACATATTAACTCGGCCACCCCTCTGAAGCTATAGAAGAGAGAGGCAGAATAGCCTCTGCCTTCTCTATTGCTGACTGCATCACCAGCTAACAAAAAATACAAAACAAACAACATTAACACTATGTGCCTGGCACTTTACAGAATCCTGTTAATCCTGATGTGAGGCAAAAAGGTGCCAGTAGGGGGCACATGGGGCTGGCAATTCAAACACTGATTTATATCAGTTTCTAGTTTACACTTGCTCCATTGGACAGCATAAGCAAGGGTCTCCAAGGGGGAGTTCTTCACAAGTCCCTTTTATGGTAAAGATGCCACATTAGTACATCGTTATCAGGACACATCAGCCTAGCAGTACTGACTTCAACCGTGAGCTCTGATTTACGCCAGCCAACCTGGCTATGCTCGGCTCTGTATGGGCACAACTGAGAGCCTGGCCTACAGATTAGACTATCACAGAGCCACCCACTTGGAGCACTGAGTACCATGGAGTAGAAGCATTTCAAATTCTTTGCCAACCTCATTAGCTGAAAACATTCCTACTGCGGGACAGCATTTATCACATCACACAGCTTCCATTTTAGTGACATCTCTTTTTGAAAGTCATACTTTCAGGACATAGACCAGCAACATTTTAAAAGGATAAATATTGAGTCTGTGGCGGCATTCTTTGCATGTCATAAGCCAGATGCCCTGAGGGGAAATAAAAAACAGCAGCATTGTGTACAGTCAGCCGCCTCGATACATCACTATTGATGGACTCTCAGATTCTGGGGCAGGTCATGGAATTATATGAGCCATCAAGGGGTCAGAGCGTGTCTACGCTCAGCTGTCAAACAGAAGTCCCTTTTCAAGGCTTTCTGAGCCTTTTGCCAAAGAAAGCCTTTATTTAAGCAACTCCACACTGTTTCAAGGGATTTTCCCAAACACAGTATGATCACCGCTGGATTTCACATTTTCAAGTGTTGATTCTTTTGTGTTTCAAAGCTCTAAGGGTCTGTTCATTCTTTCAGCAACAGAGTCATAAATTATGAAGTTTGGTAATTCTATTTTATCACTACTGTATGTACCAGAAGGAGGGAAGACACACACTAGCAACATAGTTTTGCTTCATTTAGGTTGGTTTCAAATATGAATAAAGAGGATTTGGGATTTTACAAAACCTAATAGGAATAAAAATGCTTGGGATTTTTTTTATTAATGTTAATCATAGATGTACAGGGCTGGAAGGAACCTGGAGAGGTCATCTAGTCCAGCCTTATGTGCTGAGGCTGGACCAAGTAAACCTAGATCATCCCTGACAAACATTTGTCCAACCTGTTCTTAAAAGCCCCAACGATGGGGATTCCTCCCTACCCTACTCCAGTAATACTCCCTCCCTACTTCAGTACTCTCTGGTCCAGCAACATCTGTGGTCTGGCAGGACCAAGGATGTTCCTGGACCACCGAGCCCAGGAATAGGGAGGTCTGGTGGAGGGGCAGGAGTGCAGTAGGGGGGCTGGCAACTCAGTCGGGAGTCCTATGTTGGGGGCGGGTGGAGCTCTGGTCCCAGCAGCAGCCAGGTAGCTATGACACCGGCTACAGAACTCCAGCTGTGGTACTGAGGCAGCCGCAGGGCCGGGCTCGAACCCTAGCTTGGGGGCAGTGGGGCAGCACAGGCCATGAGAAGAGGTACCTCCTCTGGTCTGGCAAATCCCCTCGTACGGGACTGGTCAGGTCCAGAGGGTGCCGGATCAGGGAGGTCCAACATGTATGACCTAAATGCCTAACCTAAATCTCCCTTACTGAAGATTAAGTCCAGTACTTCTCATCCTGTCTTCACTGGACGTGGAGCACAATTGATCACCATCTCCTTGGTAACAGTCTTTCACACATCTGAAGACCTATCAGGTCTCTCTTGGTCTTCTCTCAAGACTAACCATGTCTACTTTTTTAAAGAAAATCTTTCTTCATAGAATAGGTTTTCAAAACCTTTTATTGTTTCTATTGCTCTCCTTGCTCCAGTTTGTCCTCATCTTTCTTAAAATGCAGCACCGAGAACTGGACACAACTCCCGCTGAGACATCACAATGACCTTCTGCAGCTTATAAATACACAGCACTGCTGGTCATACACTCCAGAATGAGATTAGCCTTTTTCACAACAGCATCGTATTTTTAATTTATGTTCAACTAGCAGATTTACCCAGCATTGCTCTGGTCTGTAATTCAGAAATTCTATCATGTACAGTTGTTTCTTCATCCCCATAAACTCTTACCATTCACTATGTTTTACCAAAAGAGGGCTATAGTCATTTTGGTTCCCAATAACATTTTCTTCTAGTTCTGACATAGCTAAATCAATGCTTATTGTTTGAAAAACAGAGCAAACAAATTTCAAATTCTGAAAACAAATTTCTGTTTTCTCTTTCCTATAAGGTTTATAGAGAAGCAATCCTATTCCAAAATGAGCCAGAAAAATAGGATGAAACTGGTTCAGTAGCTTTCAACATTTGCTCAGTTATGTCAATTTTGAGGATTGTACTTGCTTCGGCGATCCTGTCTCATTTCTGCTTGGTTTCATTAGAAACAATCCCATTTTCCTGGCACAACCAAACCCTTACAATGCTTTAAGTTATGACAATAGGAAGCTGTATACCAAATTTGGTAGTCCTAGCTTTTACCATTTAGGAGAAAGTTCTTGCTCAAACTGACAAATTCTCTAAAATATACAGTAGATTTGTGATGAACTTTAATCTACAGGTCCTTTTCAGCAGTCACATAGCCAGTTAATTCCCCATTTTTAGGTGTGCATTTGATGTTTCCCTTCTCTTAGTGTACTACTTTGTACTGGTCTTTGGAGAATTGGTCTAAAATTGAGTAATTTGTTGATGAAAAGATGCCTGAGATTTTTTTGTCTCAAGTCATTTCTTTGTGGCTTTGGAAACCCAAACACAGAAGCATGGTGCTAGTGCAAAAGAATGCATGTAACTGACTAAGATCCCGATTCTGCAGAGAGCTCTCTATAGCTGGACCCCATAGACCACATGCAGCCTCATGGAAGCCACTGGGGCTGTGTATGGAAACAGCATTCCGCCCATCCTGGAGATCATGTGTCATGGAGCCCTACAAATCCTACAGGCTGGACCGCTCTTGTCCAGCATCCTCAGGACCTGATGGGTCCCAGAAGAAGGAATTTGCCAGACAATGGGAGGTCCCCTGATACCAGCCCCTCAGCCTACTGCTCCTCCCCCCTTCAGCCCAGCTGGGCTGTCTGCGGGCCAGCCCCAGCTCTGGCTCCACTGCCAGCTGGCTGGGCAGCTCCAGCCCCATTGCCAGAATGGCACATTGCCCGTTTGGGCTGCCACAGCCCCAACCCTGCTTCTGGGCGGCCAGTGCTGATTCTGCTTGGTTGCCATGGCTAGCTTCCCCTCCTGGGCTGCTGCAGCCGCACCCCCAGCCTCGCTGCCAGGCAGCCCCAATCATGCTGCCACTGCCGCCATGGCCCCGCCACATCCCAGGCTGATATGGCCTGGCAGGGCTTCCCCTCTTGGGCTGCTGTGGTCCTGGTTCCACTGCCAGGTGGCAGACAGTCCCAATCGTGTTCTGCCCAGGTTGCCGCAGCCCCACTGCTAGCAGACTTGCAGGGTTGCAGTGCGCTCCCAGGTGGTGGTCCTCCTGCCCTGGATCTCACATCTAGGAACATCTGTGGGCATGCTGGACCACGGATGTTGCTGGACAAGAAAATCCTGGATTTGAGAGGTGCAACCTGTACTTACTAATCTAGTCACCTGCAAAATATGTGCATGCAGGGATCCACTTACAAAGAGCTCATTGCATGATCCTGTCTTGCAAACCACAACGTGAAGCCATCCAGTCCAGTTACATCAAAGTGCCACACACACCTTTAGAGCTAGAGAATCATCTTGGCTTCAAAGGTGAAGGCGAGTGAAGTGCAAAATGCAAACAAACAGCACAAATGAGGAAAAGAAAAAAAGGTCAGAATCCTTTCTATTATAAGCAACACCATCTTTGGAGTATCAGTAACCCAGGCAAGGGCTGCTACTGAAAAGCTTATAGGTTAATGCTATAGACTACACACATTCCTCCCTACCCCGCCAGTAAATATTTTAGCAGAGTGGCCAGCAGCCCAGCTCAGTCCTGACTTGTGCCGGGTCTGGGAGCTCAGGCCCCGCTCCCCTGGACAGGGGCTGCTGCCACCCCATGCTGCTGCCTCTATCAGAAGCAGCAGCACGAGGCAACAGACAGCCAGTCTGCGAGGGGAGCTGGTTTTTAAACTGGCTCCCCTCATAGACCAGCTCCCACCTGGCACCCACACTGCTGCCTCTAATACAGAGGCAGCAGCGCAGAATGGCAGGGAGCTCCTCGGGAGTGAGGCAGGAGCACACTGGCTGCCGGCCCCACCCCTCCTGGAACTATAGAATAGTCGAGTAACCAATAAGAATTCATACAGTTACATGACTATTCAATTAACCAATATTTAATATCCTTAAATCAGACAGCTTATTTAAAGTTAAGGTCTTACCACCTGCTTATACACGGCCTAGCTCACACAAGCACCAACTCAGACTTAGCACTTGGCTCAAAAGGAGCTCAGAAGCCACCCTCAGGGACTGAGAAAACACTTGTCTTGAGGCTAGTAAATCGGACATGGAAGTCTCGCTCCAAAAATACACTCACCCAACAAGGCCACAAAGGCCTCAGAAGGTAATAAGAATGGCTGGCGTGCCAGCCACATCAACCCTATGGCCTTCTGTAAGCACCACATATCCCACCATTCAGGGATGCTCAAACATCACCCAACCAACTGTTCCACTGACATGCAGCCTGAGACAGGGAGCTGCACAGAAAGAAGAGACGGGCTCAGGATCCTTGCATGCCAGGGTCCTACTCACCAAGCATTATCAGATGCAACAGAGCAAGTTCAGCTGATCAAACCGTGATACCTGTTTGTTCTAGTTATTCCCCAGAATTCCTCCTGTCTGAATCACACGGGTGGCAGTGGGAAGCTAGCTCTACCGCCGGAGATCTCAGCCCTACAGGCTCCATGTGCACAAATACCACAGACAGGAGTACCAGTTCCACAAGCAGAGGGGCTGCAGGACCAGCCCTGCTGGAAACAACAAGGAAGGAGGCAGCTCGGGTACCTGGTGCGCATTGGAGTGGTCATTCTGGCAGGCCAGTTCCTGCTCCACCTCGGACACCTCCAGCAGGTTCCGTTCGCCGACCAGCCGGGAGAGCTCGCCCACCACAGTCACGTGCTTCGATACGGTGCCCGACATCTTCTTGAACTGGGGGTAGTTCTCCACAAACGCCTGCAACAAGGGAGCTGAAACTCAAACTTCGAAAACATGGGGAGCAGAACATGGTATCTGGGAATTCCAGATGGTGCCTCGGAACCTGCACCTGGTTTCCAGCCATGCATTTCCACTGGCTTCAGTGGAGTTACTCCTGAGGCATGCCAGTTGAAGATCAGCACTGCAGGGGGTACTCCCTGTCAGGCCAGGCCAGGGAACCTCTAAACTCTACTGCTGGGAGGAATCTTAACAGGGAGCAGCTGTTCCTACCAACGGCTGTGCTTGCCATGGGACAGTAGAAATCCACCCAGATGTTGCTGCTACTTCAGATCCACGACAGACTGTGGTAAGACAATGGGGTGCGTCCAGAGCATAGTACTGTAGTACAGGTTGACCCTCTCTAGTCCGGCACCCTTGGGACCTGACTGGTGCCGAACCAGAGAATTTGCCGGACCGTGGAGGGTCAACATTGTCTAGCAGCATTACCAACAATTCCACTGCTTACTGGGCTCTTCGAAGACATTTAGGGGTAAGTCAGAGCTAAAGAACAGCACAGAACATGGAAAGCCAGGACTGGTGGCTGTCAACAAACTTTATGAGACCATGGGAAACTTGGCCACACCTATGATAAGTGGACATCCGGCTAACTAACATCATGCCGGCCACAGATGTTGCCGGACCAGAGAGGTTCAATGTGTAGTAGTTATTGTGGTAGCACCTAAACATGCTAGCCCTTGGCCAGGACCCTGCCGTACAAGGCTGTATAACACCTTCAAGAGCCTACTCACAGAAGAGTGAGTCGCATCCAGGCATGAAGGGGGGACATGAGTAAACACTGGCAATCTGCAACTTCCTGCAGCGGATTGTTTCTAAGGAGTCTAGCCAGTCATGGACATCTTCGTTACCTTCATGTCAGCTATGGACTCCAGCTTCTGCTGCTCTTTCGGTTTCCTGCGCTGGAAATCTTCCATTAGGTTCTTGATATTGCTGCCAATCTCAGCGAAGTTCAGGTACATGTTCTGTGGACAACACACAGACGGGGATGGGAGGGAAGGCCACTCCCAGCAAAGCTGGTCGCCATTTGGAGATCACCACCAGGGTTCCTCGTAAGCTGAGCACTTGGGAGGTCACCCAGGAAAGATTCAAATGCCGCCAAGTGGATTAGCAGAGCACTCACAGTTGGCAGCGTTTGTTTCTATTGGTGGAGCACATTTGCACATGACTCGGTGCACAGCCAAAATTTATTCTGCACATAGGTGGAAAAACTTATAAGGAACATTGATCATCCCCCTCTACTCCATGAGGGTCTATTGCATACTCCCACGCTGCACTTGGAGAGCAACAAGCAGCTCTGGGATACAAAATGGTTATGTTCTGGCAATAGAAATGGGAACTAAAGCCCATTTCTTGCTTATAAACATTAAATTTACCTAGCATGTAGGTAAATGCCATCATCCCATTATACAAGTGGGGAAACTGAGGCAGAGTGGGGCCAGATCCTGCCCAAGGTTACGCAGCGACTCAGTGGCAGGATCAGGAAGAGAATCCAGTCCCCAGTTTAGACCATCCGAGAGCTTTCCTTCCCCCACACAGCACACGGCTACTTACGTTGGCGTAAAACTCATCGTTCTCAGCGGACAGAACCACCTCCCTGAGATCCTTGCTGATGCCGGGTACTCGAGAGAGGTCGATTCGGTTGTTGTTAATCCCCAGCAGTTCATGCACCATGGCCTGGTATGTCCACTAGGTGCGGAGCCGGGGAGGAGACACAAACATTTGACTTAAGATCACAACCAATTTAAAAAGCAAAGACCAAGCTATAATGGGGAATAATTCGTGCTTACAGTAAGGCCCCTTCACCCCACTCTGGCCACATATAAGGGCACCCCCACATAGCAGCTGGGAGCGTGACTATTAGCTCACGCAGATGTGCCTATGCTAGCTGTGCTCTAGTCAGCTTGCTAAAAATAGCGGGGAGGATGCTGCGGCACAGGAGGCAGGCGTCTGCTGCCCATGCTGAGATCCGTCCCACAGCACTCTCGCCACTACTTTTAGTAGAGCTAGCACTAACAAGCTACGTGAGGGGCCACGCACACCACCACGTGTAAAATAGTTCAACCCACAGGGGGCCTTTAAAGTGAACGACGGTTGCACCAACTTTAAAACAACTTTCCTGGCCAGAGACCTTAGTGTAAATGAGAATCAAGAACAATTAAAAAAAAAAAAAATATTCAGGATTCACAGAACCCTGGACTGGAAGGGACCTCAGGAGATTATCAAGTCCAGCCCCCTCCCCAAAGCAGGACCAACCCCAACTCAATCATCCCAGCCAGGGCTTTGTCAACCTGGGACTTAAAAAACCTCTAAGGATGGAGATTCCACCCCCTCCCTAGGGAACCCATCCCCATGTTTCCCCGCCTTCCTAGTGAAATAGTTTGTCCTAACTTCCAACCTAGACCTCTCCCACACCTTACACCTTATAAAATGGAAACTGTCCAAGGCGATTGCCAGCATCTTGTAACTAGGGATGTTAAATATTGGTTAATTGAAAAGTTGGATTAACCTCATTAATTCTTATCAATTACTCAACGATTCTATAGTCCCCGGGGGTGGGACCGGCAGCCAGTGTGCTCTGGCCCCACTTCCGGGGAGCCCTCTGCCACTCTGCTGCCTCTGATACAGATGCAGCAGCATGGGGTGCCAGGCGGGAGCTGAACATGAGGGGAGCCAATTTAAAAACCAGCTTCCCTCGCAGACCAGCTGCCTGTCACCCTGCGCTGCTGCCTCTGATACAGAGGCAGCAGCACAGGGTGGCAGAAGCCCTGTCCAGTGGGATGAGGGGGGCTGAGCTCCCAGTGAGAGCCAGAACTGAGCCAAGCTGCCTGCCTGGCTCCTAATACACTTTAAATGCAGAGCCGCAGTGGGGGGTAGGTCCTGGATCCGGCAGGAGCCAGGACTGAGCTGGGCTACTGGCCAGCCTGTTTAAAAAAAAAATAATAATATGTATATTGGTGGCAGGGAGGGGGAAGGAATGCAAGTAGTCTATAGCATTAACCTACAAACTTTTGCTTACTGGTTAGTCGACTACACTATTACATCCCTACTTGTAACAGATATTTCTAGGAAGTTAGCACCTTGGAATCCTAAACCAGGATCAGCACCCCCAGGGCCAGCTTTAACAAGCGCGGGGCCCGATTCCGGGGGACTGCACTGCGCATGCATCGCGCACCCAGGAGCGGGGCCCCCTTAGGCGCGGGGCCCCATTCCAGGGTATCGGCCTAAAACCGGCCTTGAGCACCACCTTCTACAGACAGAAAGGGACATAGTCCCGGCTCCAAACAGCTGATTGTATTCAAAAGCAACCAAACGTACTGCAAAGTAAATACACCGATACGTGACACTTGGGCAATAGAGATTCATATTTCTGCTAGACTCATTGGCTTGCCAACATCAGCGCCCCATTCTCTGCCCGTGAACGGGAGGGTATTTTTGGCTGCAGCTTTGGCTGTTACAAGCTGTACTGTTTCTCGCTGGCTCATCTGCTTCTTATGCAGCAGGAGGCGCGTGTGGTTTCAGAGATCAGCACGTTCCTATATTTAGCCAGATAAACCTCATGTCATCGGAAGGGAAGTTTGCGAGCTGATCAAAGCGCTGACATGTTAGCCAACCCGGTGACATTCCTCCGAACTGCAGCACTCTCTGTACCACAGAGACCGCTCTCCTGGGACCTACCCTGCCTGCAGTCTGTAGCCCGACCAACCAGGACTCCGCTGGGCTTCTAGCACTGCCAGCTCACTCTGCCCAATGAGCCAGAAGCGCCCAGGGCAGTTGAGACACTCCTTCCCTACCCATTTCTCTGAGGCGCAGACCAAGTTACCCCAGAGCTGGGGGGGGGGGGGGGGGGGGCCTAGCTGTGGCCCATTGCGGTCCTGTGTGTAGCTCACGAGACATTTTGTTTATACAGTTGCCAGATTCTGCTGGTTTCCATCCACGTTGGTCGGTCTCTCCCCCCCTCCCCCCGTCATTATTACTAAAGTGACATGCATGTGAAGCAAGGGCACATGTGGTGTGGGCTGATTGCACATGGCATCGAGTGAGAGAGCCGTGTGCTCCCGCTGCCGCCAGTCACAGTGCTTCTACGGTTCCGTCGGCACCTCCCGCACATTCTAGGGCACACAAACACCGTGAGCAAAACGACCCTCTCCCAGGAGACGGTCCTGGTTACGACAATCTGGTGGCTCAATGAGATGAAGGAGGGCCACCCCCTGTGGCCCACTCGCTAGCCTCGGTTGCCCAGCAGCACACAGTGTCTAGCAGGGGGTGGGAGGAAGCTGTCTGTGTGCTCACTGAGCACAGGAATGCATCTGGAGAGCCCTTCTTTAGAACCCAGATATGCCAAAGCCAACTGCCTCTGGGGCGAGGCTACTCCCATGTTCTACAACCAGCGCATGTCCTGGGCTTTTGGGGACAGAGTCCCATCTATGCTACAAACAGGCACAGCGTAAGTGGGCCAAGGAGCAGCTGGACCATAACCAGGCCTCCCTGCACAGTTGTACTTGCAGCACACAGGGGGCCTTGCCGGTCAAAGGCCAGGTCAGTTTCCATGCCTTGCTCAATCCTCAGCCTCTTTGTTCAAGCTAAGTGCCAGGTGTATTGTCCTGGCTAGGGCACTGGCTCGCTGACCTGAGCAGAGACTCACTAAACTCAATTCACACAGGCTGACAAGGCTAAATGTTTATTGCCCCCATTGGCCTGAGCTGGATTTAAATCAGTGCCCAGGCAGGGCACAGCGGTGCCTTTCCCAATGCACTGAGAATCTCTCACAGCCAGAAGGCAAAAGAGCCCTGGATGAAAATGAAGAAGGGTTTTCACTCCCAGCGGCATGTCCCACCATCAGTACTACCCCCCCACCCCACACTGCCCTGTGAGGAAGCACTGCTGCCGCAACAGCCATTACCTCGCCGACTGGCGCCCGAACAAATCAAAGGGGACAAAGCATGGACTGTTCAATGCCTAAGACTGCAGCACAGCCCTGGAGTTGTGTGAAAAACCACAACCAGCCACGTCAGTGTGCTCCTCCATAGCTCAGCACAAAGAACCCGCTGAGGCACGGTCATTTGATGGATGTACTGCCGAGAATGTGCTGCAAATAAGCTGTTAAAAGGGACACTGCTAGGAGGCTTGGGCCCTACATTTAAAGCAAGAATTACAAATATACAAATGGCGGGAGTTTCAAGAGGCCAAATGGAGCTGACACTAAAATCAGTAGGGTCTGGAGGACATGTGACAGCCCTGAAAACTGCACCAGACAGAGTGAGAATTTGTTCAGAAGGGAACCAGTCTTTAGTTTTTAATGTAGCCCTTTTCCTGGAGGGCTGTGAATATGGGTGGTCAGTGAAGGCATGGCTGGGGGAAGCAAGCTCCCAGCCTCACTTCCAGTCCTGCCCCTTCTGCTAGGTCCCACCCCTTCCCCGCCCACTGGGAGGTAAAGCAGTGCGCCATGTGTGTGCTCCCCCCTTCCAACCATGGGGAGGGGAGGGGAGCGGGCTCATGCTCACTGCAGCCTCCCCAGCCCCAGTGGAAGGCACACCGTGCAGTGCAGCCTGGCCAAGCCCAGCCCACCCTCTCGAACATCGGTGTAGGGAAGAGGCTGGGCCGGGTCGGGCTGCGCAGTACAGCGCAGCATCCCTCACCTCCTCCCTGCCCCGTGCGGTAGAGGTTGGGCTGGGCCGGGCCGAGCCACATGGCGCATCAGGGAAGGAGGAAGGAGGCAGGGTGTGCTGCGCCACCCGGCCTGCTTCTCCAGCCCCAGAGAATAGGGGGAGGGAGGATGGCACATCACATGGCCAGGCCTGACCTCCCCAGTCCTGGAGCACCAGGAGGGTGGGCACTGGGGGCAGCAACACTCCAACTCCAGAATGCCTACAGTAGGCACGCTGGGGATGGAGCATGGGCAGGGCCATGTCTGGTGGTTTGGGAAGGCAGAGACTTCCCCCACCTAACATACCCAATGCCCGTGGCTGTGAACCCAAACCCCAGGACTCTGGTCTAGTGCTACAGCACTTCAGCATCCCATGTGCCTGTCCCCACCCAACCCTTTCAGCTGAGCAAGAGACCCTTTCACCTGGTTCAGAAGTGGGGTGATGGCATCATCGGACCGGTCCAGAATAAGCAGCAACGGAGGAACTTCGGTGCGCCGGAAATCAAACAACTCGTATTCTTTAGTAATCACTTGCTGGAGGAGCAGAAAGCCAAAGAAGTCAGTCAGTCCTGCCTGCAGCAGGGAAAAATTCCCTGCAGACTGGAGGCTAGGGAGTGAGAAGCGAGTGCAAGAGCGCTGTTATTCGTAAGCACGGCACACGGAATGCCTTGCATTTTGCCACGGTTGTCCAAAAGCTAAGCATGAATCTCCACGGCACCCCGAAGAGTTAGGGAATAAGCATTTTGCCAGCTACGCAGTTGGGGAAACTAAGGCACAGGAAAGGGAAGTAATTTGCCCAAGGTCATGCAGCAGATCAGTGGCCCAGCCTGGAATCCCAACACAGAACAGCTCCCAAAAGAAGAGTTTTCTCCTCTTGAATGCTGCAGGTTTGTGACAGAGGCACAAGCAGACAGCCAGGATCAGTGCAGCACAATTCCATACCTTGACACATTCAGCAAGCCTCTTTGCAGGATCAGAAGAGAGCTGGTAACGAATCATGGGACACTTCTTCAGAGACAGAAGCAAGGCCGTCAGCCCTTGGGCTGTTCTGGACAGCTGGGCCAGATCCCAGCTGCGACCCTGAAAATGAAGACAACACCCATCAGGAAACCCCAATGCTGCACTGTACCTCACATCACCAAAGTGGGCGGAGTCACCGTGCCCTGCATCCCCATCCACAGTCAGAGGGGACTCTCAGCCAGTGGGTAAACCAGGTTTATTACTCGACAAGGACACAGCATAGAACAGACTTGTCAGCATGGTATCCAGATGCAGTCAGTACAATCCATCTTGGAAAGAGGGGGGCTCAGAGCCAAGACCCATCTCCCTGCACCCCAAGCCAGCCAAGACTAACCCACAGGCCCAAGTCCCTCAACCAGCCCCTCTTCCAGCCTTGGTCCTGCTTCCAGGGAAAAAGGTGTCATCTGGTCGCTCTGCTCCCCTCCTGAGCTCAGGTTCTGTAAAGCATCAGCCACTGTGTATGTGGGGGAGGCTACCAACACCAAAATTTCCATCCTCACCTAAGTACTGATGCAGAGCCCAGGGAAACTGAGGCGCACACACGTCATTACTACAGAACAATAGAAGTCACATACAATAGAACAAGGGGAATAAAATCTCCATGACCCCCACTTTGCCACACCCCTCTTCTGGTGAGCTGAGAGAGAAATGCAGCTTTAGGTGAAGTAACTCACACAGGCGTGGGGAGGCTCCCCACACCTAATACAGAAGGAAAAGGAACAGCAACAGGGGAGAATGGCCAATTAAGTTACAGGCACAGTCAGAATAAAGTAACCGGTTTAGTTACATTGATCCTGCCTCAGCTCGGGGCAGAACCAGGTGACCTTCAGGTCCCTTCCATCCCTACACTTCTATGATTCGTCACCTGATTGCCTAAGTACAGCACAGATGATTACAACCCAGAGAATATTAATGATCTAGGCCATAATCCCACTGGATTCATGCACATGCCGAGTATGAAGTTCCAGGACTCTTTGCAACAGTCAAGGTAAAGCACATATGGTAAGTGTTTGCAGAATTGGGGCCCTAGTCTACTTTGTTCACCCCACACAGCCCTGGAGAGAGAATCAGGCTTTGCAATTTCACTTTCCATCTCTAGACATTTTCCTTTTGGGGATTCTTGAGCCCTAGCACAACTGGTACATTTGGCTTCTTCACATCATGGGGAGAGTTACTTTTTTTTAAAAATGGCTTCTCAAATTAAAAACAAAAGAAAATATGTACAAGACATTCTGATTTGTATTCGGTTATGTAAAAATACGTATTTCCTAGAAAATTCTAGTTTTGGCTCTGAACTACTTGCTAATGTCCCTTGAAACAAACTCCTTCACTCTTGAAAGCACACCTGGGAGATTTTCCCATATGCTTTTCAAGTGACTGAAACAAACTTCAAGCTAGCAGGGTGCCGAGGAGGAAAGAGCAGTTTTTAATGCTATTGTAAAAGCAAAAGGGGCCTGTGACTGCTGTCGAAGTCAGTGGGAGTTTTAACATCTGCAGTTGGAGAGGGCTTATCCTTTAGAGACGCACAGCTGCTAACAAAAAAACAAGACCACTTGCTTTTGATTCCAACAACTGCATCGGGAAAGCAACAGCAGAGTCACCATTTGCCAAAGCAGCTGCTAATTTGGGGTGCTCAGCCTCAGGCCAGATTTTCAGCAGTCCGGAGCAATACAAACTGAAGTCAAAGGGAGCTGAAAAATCTGAGTTCAGGATGAAAGGATCTCAGATCGAGTGTCCATAACATGATACACCCACACAAATTAGTGGACACTTTTCAAAGCTACCTAGTGATATACATAGTCCCCTTCAACTAGTGTCCAGAGCTTATGTTCAAAGGCACAGCTGTAGCACTCTTAGGCTATGTCTACACTGCAGTGCTATTTCGGGATACTGTTATTTCGAAATACGACGGGCTTGCTATTCTGACATCGCTGTAAACCTCATTCCACGAGGGGTAAGGGATGTTTCGGAATAGCAATTTATTTCGAAATAAGTGCCGTGTAGACAGCGCCAAATTTCGAAATAAGCTATTTTGAAATTAACACGAAATAAGCTATGGAATTTGTGTAGCTCAAATTGCACGGCTTATTTCAAGCTACAGGGGCAGTGCAGACGCACTCTCAGGGTTCGTCTACACTGCGGCACTATTTCAGGTATCCCAAAATAGCTATTCTGTGTCTTTTGAGCACACCTGTTATTTCAAAATATAACAGGCTTGTTATTCCAACGTCCCTGTAAATCAGAGATAGTGTTTTTATTTCAAAATTTGGTGCTGTGTAGACAGAGCCAAATTACGACAAACTATGCAATTTACATAGCTCAAATTGCATAGTTTATTTCGAGCTAAGGGTGCAGTGTAGACGCACGCTTAGATATTTACTGGAGAAAGAAGGGGGGGAAAAAGAAAAAAAAGGTATTTAGGCCTCAACACTGCAGTCTTTACTCATATGTTGCCTCTGTTGATTTCAATAGCTCTTCGGTGTGTCTAGACTACACCTCTCTGTTGACAGAGAGATGTAGATTAGGCACATCGAAATTGCTAATGAAGCCGGGATTTAAATATCCAGTGCCTCATTAGCATTAACATGGCTGCCACTTTTTTTCAAAACGGAGTTTTTTTGGAAAAAAACCCGGCAGTCTAGACGCGGATCTTTTGAAAATAAAGCCTTTCGACAGATCCTGTAAACCTAATTTTTTGAGGAATACAGGATCTGTCAAAAGAGGCGTTATTTTCGACAGATGGTGTCTAGACCGACGTTTTTCCCCCCAAAAAACTCCATTTCGAAAAAAGCAGCGGCCATGTTTATGCTAATGAGGCACGGGATATTTAAATCCCAGCTCCATTAGCAATTTTGACATGCTTGATTTGCACCCCTCTGTCAACAGAGGGATACAGTCTAGACGTAGCCTGAGTGAGGACTGCTGGAGGAACATGGGAACTGTCAGACTGCATCAGACTGAAGGTCCAGCTAGCCCAGCATCCTGTCTCTGGCAGTGGTCAGCCCCAGCTGATTTAGAGGAAGGCACAAGAAACCCACTTTAAGGATCTCTACTGGCTTAAAGCCTGAAGCGTGAGGTTTAATAGGCATAAGGACCATAGTATTTTCTTAACTGACTCCTCTCTCTTTCCAGTTCCTTGCCACCGCTGCCTCCTCCTCCATGCATCTTTAGAGGCCTGCATGGCTACAAAATTTGTATCCACAGAAATGAGCTGTGGATGCGGATACCTACGGATATAAAATGGACGTCCGTGGATTTGCAGGGCTCTCTATGCATCTTCATTCACTCTTATTGCTTGGTCTTTGCCTTATGGAATGGCTTTGAACTGTTTCTTATTGACTCTGTCCAGGCTACTGCATGGAAGATAAACACCATGACACTTGAGAGATTAAGGTGTTGGCCCAACGTCTGTGGGGTTTGAAGACAACCAGCCAGGTGCAGCATGGGCAGCCATTCAGGCTCCCCCGAAACGTACCCCATCCCTGCCCCTAAGTCAATGTAACGCTAAGGGGGAGGACAGTCTGCATAGCAACTCCAATCCCTGACCAGACATTTATTGAGAAAGTGATCAGCTCCGCGGTGAGGGTGGCAAACATCTTAGCTTCCCAGCTGGGCAACTGACCAGGATGCCCAGTTAGTTGTGACCGTGTTCTGGAGTCCTTCAATCCCAACTATCAGTCAAAATGAGACCCCGGAGAAGAAGCCGGAACCTTTTCCATACCTGGCAACAGCCCAGAAGGTTGAGGGAAAACACGTGTGGATTCACAGCAATGTAATCTCCATAGAATTCCTGCCAACACAAATACAGTTAGCGTCACACCCACACTTACGCCTCCTGTGTGAGCAAAAGTTTTAACCCAGCTCTTCCATCCAAAGACATGAACATGTCCTTGACATCAAAAGTGATTCACAGCCCCATTGACTCCCAGTAATCTCCCCTCCCCACAACTCTGAGTTCCCTATCTCTGCTGGCATTTCCAGTCTGTTCCTGAGGCATGGCTTTCACGCCACCATTTGCTCATATGCTGGTCAGCCACAGCTACAGACACATACCAACTCTGCTATGGCAGAGGAAGCGGACTCTCTGGCAGCCTGGGGAAAGGGCAGATTGTTTTTAGACAGTGCCTACATGCTTCTGGTCCTGACTTGTTGTCTAGTGTTTGAGCCTGTGCTGTTCGCCAGGTCAGTCCCCACAGGGGGGTGATAAATATACGTAACCTGTCAGTCCGTTTTGAAAGTGCTTTCGAATCAAGAGAGCCATGTAAAATATTATCTGCTATTACACGTACTTGAACTTCAGCCACAACTTCCTGCTCGTCAGCCTCAGCCAGTGACTTCACATCGCTCTTACTGATCACATTACTGAAGTCTGAAAGGAGACACCCAAGACACTGTAATACACAAAGCAGCTGACGAATAAACAATAACCAAGCATCTTTTAGCTGGAAAGGGTAAGGGCCCAAATATAATAGGGATGGGTTTGACCCTAGGCCTGCTTTCATGATGATTATTAATGCCATTTAGATAATTATTGCAACTCAAATTCCCCTCAGAAATATCATGTGATGAGGCACTAGTGAGGCCACATCTGGAGTACTGCATCCAGTTCTGGGCCCCCCACTATAGAAAGGATGTGGACGCATTGGAGAGGGTCCCTGAATTATTTTCATTGCTGGACTGGAGCACATGACCTACAAGTTGAGGCTGAAGGATGCGGGCTTGTTTAGTCTGCAGAAGAGAAGAGTGAGGGGGGGATTTGATAGCAGACTTCAACTTCCCGAAGGGGGGTTCCACAGAGGTTGGAGAGAGGCTGTTCTCAGTAGTGATGGCTGGCACAATAAGGAGCAATGGTCGCAAGTTGCAGTGGGGGAGGTCTAGGTTGGATATTAGGAAAAACTGTGTCCCTAGGAGGGTGGGGGAAGCACTGGATGGGTTCCCTAGGGAGTGGGTGGAATCTCCATCCACAGAGTTTTTTAAACCCCGGCTTGACCAAGCCCTGGCTGGGATGATGGAGTTGCGGTTGGTCCTGCTTTAGGCAGGGGGCTGGACTCGATGACTCCTGAGGTCTCTTCCAGCCCTGGGATTTTAGGATTCAGGGTGCTGGGTTGATGCCACGGAAGAGCAAAGCTTTTCTGTGTTTAGTCAGAGAGCAGGTACCATGGGCAGTAAGCATACAGCATGCTTTCCCTTTATCTAACCTAACTGGGGCACTATCAACGACAGCAGCAGCACCAAGCCCTCTCTATATTCAATCAATTAAGAACAGAATCTCTTGCTAAGTGTTTGTACAGCATCTAGCATGTGGCGGCCTTGATCACCACGGTGGCATCCAAGCCCCTTTGTGCTCATTTATCTCTAACTGGTATCAAGCCACCACCACTTTTTATAAAGCTGTGTTTCTG
Source organism: Pelochelys cantorii (assembly GCA_032595735.1). Classification (NCBI taxonomy): domain Eukaryota; kingdom Metazoa; phylum Chordata; order Testudines; family Trionychidae; genus Pelochelys; species Pelochelys cantorii. Next base: position 20,613,995 of record CM064349.1, on the reverse strand, counting down.
TCAGCTAGACAAGCATGTCTTCACCAGCTTCACTGCATTCACGCAGTCCGACGGTGACATCTAGTGGCTGGTAACGCTCATTCCCATGCATCTCGCTCTGCAGAAAGAGAGAGGCCCGGGGGGGACCTGTTTTTAGAGGGCTGAATTCAAACATAATACTGAGCGCGAATGGAATCACTGAATTTCCAGAATTACACAATACTTCAGAAACAGCAGGCTGAGGCTGTAATTAGTGAAAGGTGCAGTGTAGCAGATCTATGCATCCATAGACCGATACATTCCACTACATTCTAATCTTGGCTCTGGCTCAAATCCAAAATGAAATCGTGTCGATCTCTCAGCCTTTCTACCTCAGTTTCCCCCTGTGTAATATAGGGATGAGAATGGCCTACTTTACCCCCCTCACGGGAGGTTGAACTCATGTCTGTAAAGGGTTGTGAAGATTTGAAGCCCTAAAAGAATGAAGTGTTATTACTGATTGTGGAACACGTCGCCAAGTGGGATCAGCATTCATGCTGTCAACTCACTCCATCCACCCTACCGCAGTTGGGTTGGTGGGGGTCAGAGAAGAGAAAATGCTGGGGGAGAAAAAGACAGGAACCTTATTTTTCTGCTCTGCATAGCTTGTGAGCTTTGCTGACATGGAGGCAGTGGCAGCTGAGAGTGAGATCTGGTTGTAAGACTGCGATGCCTGTGGATGCTGTTCCTATAAATGACACTCACTTTCTGTGTGACCTTCCAGTAAGTTGATTTACCTTTTAGTGGCCTCCGTTCTCCCACTGGAGAATAAGGGAACACACTGCTCAACTGCTTTGAGATCCTTGGATGAAAGAAGTTTGAAGAACAAAGCACTTTTAAATGCCTTTGAGGGGTTGAAGTGCAACCTGGAAGGACTAGTAGCCCAACATGAGGTTAGTTGGCAGGGAAAGGGAGAATACTGCAAAAATTCAAGGCTAGCGACGTGTAGGAGGGTGAACAGCTAAGGACTTGTCTCTGTCTAATGCTTTAACTCTATTGGTTTTAAACCAGCATTAAAGTGTTACACACCCCTTGTGTGGACAGAATTATACCGGTATAAAGATACTTATACTAGTAGAGCTTATTCCTGTAAATTTTGGGGAAAATATGCCAACCCTGTATAAAGCCACTTTATGGTATAGCTGTATCTACACCTATGTAGATCACGCCTTTCCCAAAGTGAGACTGAGAATCACAAGGCTACTAAACAGGTACAGAAATGAGGACGTTAAGAATGTTTCACATTTAGAAGAAAATGTCTGCATCATGTCAGAGTCTGTTTAGAATGTCTGAAATATTTGGTGAGCCAGGCATACTTACAAATATAATAGATGTTGTACTTCGGCCGCCGCAGCTCCTGAATGAGGTACTCCACATTCTCCTGGATGAAAGGAAACCCAGATGGGGAACAATCAGAAAATGCCCCAATCTTTATGCAATAGGGGATTGAACGAATTAACGCTTTTAAGCAGGCAGCGCTCTGGGTTTAATTCTGCAAATCACTATGCTATTGTTAAAGTCACTGGAAACTGGAGTTTTGCAGCACTACTCTTCCAGGAGCACTCAGCATTGGAACCAGGTGGAAACCGGTTTGCCTGTCCTTTGAAGATTTTCAAGATATTTCGAATTTTTCCCCTCCTGACTCAGGACAAAAGTGAAAACGGTGAGAATTTTTCCAAACTGAAATTCCAAGGGAAAAAAAAAATTCAAGTTGAGGCAAATGAAATGGACTTTAACTTAAAAAAAAAAAAAAAAAAAAACAAGAAAACCAACCACGAAGTGGCTTAAATTTTTTAAATGGGGCCATTTCAAACTGAAATTTTTCATTGAAAACAAGTAAAAAAAGTTTCAACCATTGTGAAACTTATTTTATTTTATTTTTTTTTTTTAATTGCAAGTAAGGGAATTCATCAAAACAGACCCTTCACTGCTAAAGGTTTTGCTTTTGACAACTGGTGTTTTCAGACCAAGAACAGTTTGAAAAAACTCCCAACCAGTTCATCTCAGGGCTTGCCTACTGACCCAATTTTCAAAGGAACCCACAGCCAGATTGTCACATGCTCAGCACCCACAACTGGATCCAAATTTTCAAGAGGGCTCAGCTCCCATTTAGGCATCTAAAGTGGGTCCAGATACTCCTGAACGTTCACTACCTCCCAGGGACACAGTTAAGAGCAAATTTTCAAGAGTTCAGCCCATGATGAGAACCTGACATGCTGAACTCTTCTGAAAAATCTGGACATTTATTTGGGGCCCTACTGGGAGCTACTCACTTTTCAATATTCCGGCCCACATTTGTGTGAAGCAGTATTAATAAGAAAGAAAAATTAAGCTATGAGGCTTAATTCCCTCTGAAAATCAGACACAGGAAAAGCCTACTGAACTCATCCTGCAAGTTCAGTAGATAGAGCTCCTAGCTACTACAGTATTAGACACACATTATAGCAAGTATCCTAAACTAAATAAATGTGCCTGTCTTAATGGTGGGTCAAGTCCCACAGAACTCTGTTTCACAGTATTACTGCTCCTACAATGATGCCAGTATCCTGCATTTTTCATAAAGCCCCAGCTCGTGGAGTCATGCAACTACATGAAAATTCATTTGTCATAAGAAAGGGCGGGGGGGGAAGGGGGAAAGAGATGAGACAATTTTTGAAGTGGCCCTGGGGCCGAGCTGGAAGGGGCGGGGCCTAATCTGGAAGGGGAGGGGCTAGAATGCTTCTGGGCTTCCCCACCCCCCAGACCATAATTGTTCTGGGGGTGGGTGAGCCCCTTTGCCCCCGGTTCCCACTAGGCACCCATGCCCCTGGCAAGGCAGGAAAAGGCTTCACACACTCCCCCGCCCCCAGGCCCTGTTTGGCTTGAGGGAACATGTGAAGCTTCCTCCCGCCCTGCAAGGAGCATGCGCGCTACTCGCAGGGCAGGAGGAGATGTCACATGCTCCCTCGCCCCCAAGTCCTGATGGGCTTGGGGGCGGGGGAGCTGTGAGAAGCTTCCCTCGCCCTGCTCCCTCCCTGCGCGAGCATACAGCACTTTGAAGTGCCATGGGCTCCTCCCAGGGCGGGGGGGAGGGCAGAGGAAATTTCCCACGCTCCTCCTGCCCCCAGGCCAATCAGGGCTTGGGGGCGGAGGAGCGTGTGATGTCTCCTCCCACCCTGCGAGCAGCGCGCAGCACTTCAAAGCTCTGCAGGCTGCTCACAGGGTGGGAGGAAGCTTTGAGCGTTCCCCCACCCCCAGGCCCTAACTGGCGTGAGGGCGAGGAGTGGCAGGGCCTCCGCAAGCTGGATCCAGCCCACGGAGGTCCTTTTGCCCACCCCTGTTCTAGTGCCTTGGGGTTACAGAGAATAACTTGGAAACATGAATCTTAAAAGGTTCTAAAACTAGATAGAAAATAAAAGGCTTAAAATGTATTATTTTAAATATCATGCGTTTTTGGAACCTGGCTCATGTTGTTTGTGCACTTGCAGTTAACAATAGTACTCCAAAACCAAATTGGAACTGTTCTTTCTTCTTTCAGCTTAGACAAAAGGCTGAGCATGTTCGCTAGGAAGTTACAGGGAATTGTTGATAGCTTTCAGTAACTAAATCATTTCATGGATGAAAACATTGTCACCCTTTGCAAGACTACCTGGAAACTTACCAGCCCAGAAATATTCCCTCTAATCTTTTTCATCCATGTGTGAATTTTTCCATCCATGTGCAGAATAAATGTTTTATGTTCACTAAAATATGTACAAAATGTGCCCCGCTAGCAGAAACAAAAAAAAAAAAAACAAAAAACCTAGCTGTGGGTGCTCTGCTAATCAGCTGAGCAACATTTGAATCTTTCCTGAGCAGCCACACAAGCACTCAGCTTACAGGGAATACTACAGCCCAGTTACAAAATCTACTGGTCACACTTTATAATGGGGCCATGTCAGGAGAAGGAGAGTAGGGATGTAAAATCCTGGTTAACCAGTTAAATGTTAGGAAATGTTTAACTGGTTAACCAGTTAACTGACTAAGCAGGATCTGGGCTGGGGACAACTCCAGGCCAGCTGAAGCAGCCCCCAGCTCACAGGGCTCCTGCCCCCAGCCCCATGCTGGGGCTGGCTGCCAGCTCTCAGCTCCTAGCCCCCACTGGAGCAGCCCCTGTCTGCAGTAGACCTGGGCTCCCCACAGTCAGAGGCTGTTCCAACCCTGCAGGGTACCCAGGCTCCCCATGGACAGAGGCTGCTCTGGACAGCAGACCGACATCTGCCTGTGGGGCACCAAGGCTCCAGCTGCCAGAACAGCCCCGTCCACAGCAGGCCCCCTACGGGGCTGAAGCAGCTCCCTACCCATTGTAGGCGGGGAACTATTCCAGCCCCCACTGGTTATCAGTTAACTGAAACCAGTAAACCTTTCACATCCCTTGGGGAGACAAGGGGAGGGTTTGAGGGGGTCTTTGTATGTGTTTTAGTTATTCACTCCAGGTGAGTGGACAAGGTAAAGTTTGTACAGCTATCAAACTAAGGCATTGATCCTGAAAAAACAAACTTGTGCTTAATTTTATACACATTAGTCATCCCAGTGAATTCGTTAGGACTGCTCATCAGAAGCATAATGCCAAATGTGGGGAAAAGTATTTGCAGGATCACAGCCTGAGATATCAGCATTAGCTGCTCTGTTAGTACATAGGCCCAGGGCAGAGCAAATGCCAATGCAGACAGCAGCTGCCTTTAGGAAGTAGCTCACCTTTGTTGGTCGCAAAAAACAGATTGCCTTCAAGTGTTTCATAGTCTCTCTGTTCAAAGAATCAATCCGCTCAAAGAGGTAAACTTCCTTCTGAAGGATTTCTGACTGCGTATACACCATGCTCACAATGCTGGTCTGCAGGGAGAAAGAAAGAGAAGCCAAGTTATCTCTACTTGCTGGGGCAGGCTCATGAGATAGTAGATGAGACAAGGGAGTGTTGACTAATGGTTAGTACACAGAACTGGGATTCATGATTCCTAGGTTCAGTTCCTCTTGGCTCTGCCACTGAGTTGCTGTGTGACCCCGGATAAATCATTTCACCTTTTGTGCCTCAATTCCCTAAACAGGTCATTGCAGTTTTATGCAGATAGGTAGATGGGCAGCAGCCCTCAGTGCAGTGGGCTAACACTTCAAAGCATGTCTCACCTGTATTCATGGAGTGGGTGTGGCAGATTGATTGGCATTTGAGAACAGCCATGGCACACAATCCTCCTCACCACATTCTCCAACTGCTCCATGTCCCATTAAGGAGGCAACACAGAACTGCTTGCAGCCTGCTCTCTAGCCCAGCACTGGCAGGATACTTCCCCAAGAGCAAACTGCTTAGGAAGGGACACCAAGGTTGCAAATTATTAGAGCCAAGATGAGGAAAGGAGGAAGATCTAGGAAGCAGTGTTCCCTTTAAGTCAAGTGCTTGGACAGCCACCCAGGAGAGATTCAATTGCCTCCCAGCTGATTAGCAGAGCACCTACAGCCAGCAGCACATGTTTCTATTAGTGGTGTACATCCACACATGCCTCAGTGCACGTAAAATGTATTCCCCATACAGATGAAAAAAAAAAAAAAAAAAAAAAAAAAAAGAGTCAGAACACTGTTAGGAAGCCATGATCATTTCTCTTACTCCCTGGGCAGAGCATGCACTAGGAATAGCACAGAGATATTTATCTTCCTATAGAACCACACAAGCACAAGAGAAAGACTGCAGCCTGTGGTCAGGGTGGAAGCCACTGTTACCCCAATATCTCAGGAAAGACCAAAATACAGAGGCAGAGGCGATTCCATAGAATCATAGAACTGGAAGGGATCTCGAGAGGTCATCAAGCCCAGTCCCCTGCCCTCATGGCAGGACCAAGCACCATGGTAAATACAGACTCCTTAGGGGCCTAGCTCACCGTTTCTTTATCCATCAAGAGGACCTTCATCCCGGGCCCACTGTCTTCAATCATCTTGGACACATATTGCTTCACTGCAAAGACCACGTTCATTGTGGCAAGAGATTGCGTTCCACAGCAACCCTTCTACAAGGGGTAATAGTATGCTAGGGTGCACTGAGCAACCAAGCCCTCCTTTCTCCTGGGCAGCTCGCGGCTTCCTGCCTTGCTGTTTCCTCCTGTTGCAGCCCTGGGAGTTGTAGTTCAAAAGGAGGAAGACTGTAACGCCAAGCAACGCCCATCCCTTTCCGTGGGAAGGCGTTGCAACTACAAATCCCAGCATCCTCAGCATCAATGAGTTTAATTTCCTGCAGCTGGAGCGGGGCGTGTTTTCAATGCACTTCACGCTATGGAGCTGTCAAGTTTTCTCTTGTGGGAGGGGGGCAGCACATTGGGCGGGGTAACTTTGGAATAGTGTTTAACGGAGCACCTTTTGCAGTGAAGCATTTTGCTGCATGATTCCCTGGACTGCAGAAAATCTCTCTCAATGATCCTATCACCGCTTGACAGCTGGCTTCATTATGGTAGATTTTGTCCCCTTTTGCCTTGAATCTTCACAATTTAAACTTTATTTTTAGAAAATGTTCCTAGATCTTTGGTTGCAAAGAAGACCTTCCAAACTGACACTGCAGAGGCTGTTCTAAACGTTGCAACAAGAAAAACAATTACACAGAATCCCAATGGACAATTCTCCCACAAGCCTTAATTTTGTTTAGTTTTGCCCTAAAATGCTCTAGCTTGAGACCCCGCACAATTTTTGATGCTCGAGCTGCAAGAAAACAGCATGGCATGCGTAATACCTCGAGGGGGAAAAGACACATGCTATGCTGGCTGTTGTGTGCTCTATGGACAGTTGCAGGCTTAAGTAAAGCTAACCGATTGGCTAGACACCCTTATTTCAGGCCAAATGGAAGAAACAATTAAATGCCCTTTTGGGTAGTGATTAGAAATGGTAGGAAGCCAGATCCCATGATAATGGGCTGCATAGCAGGGAAGATCAGAAGCTACACTCTATGCATTTCTTTGGAAAAGATGCAAACACAGGCTAGGGTTGCAGCTGTGTGCATGTGTGAAAGGCAAAAAGCAAGAGAGGCTGTGGTGAGCATGGCCCTGGGACAAAGCCAAGAGACAGAGGGTTCTTTTGGACACAGTACTTGAGGGAAAAGCAGACCAGCATTTCCAAGAAAGGAAACTGCCTACTATTGTCTGTTTTTATTGTGTTTAGAGAAACAGGGTGTTGTGTCCGTTCTTTGTAAATAAACAGGATGACACCAAAGAAATATTTGACTCCTAGTTTCTCTTCTGACAACCTGCCAAAGTCCTGAATATTGACTAGGTGTTTTTTGGGTCAAAACAGGTTAATTAAAGAGCTTTGACTGCTGTGGAGGAACAACCTTGAACTTCTAGTTACTCACACTGGAAAGGGAGAGTAAGGATTTGCAGGATCAAGTTCTATAAGCCAAATTTTGGCTGGAAAGCTCAAAACTGGGGCTCTTGGGAGAATAACTGAGGGTAGCAGTTGGCTGTATGGAATAGTGTTCCATCATCTCTCCGATGGGGGGCAGCAGTCAACTGTGCAACATGCTGACAATAACTGGGTGAATTTCTGCCAAGAATAAATGGGCAATTTCCTCTCTGCTAAAGAAACCACAAGATCTTAGAGACAAGAGACCTCTCCTCCACAAGGCTCTCCCCCCCCACTATATACTCAATTTATGCCCCCCCCCCACACACACAGGAAAGATGGAGGGGAGGGTGTAAGTCAGTCATATTTTGCCACAGAAAAAATTCTCTGTGAAGAACTGGAATTAAAAGTGCCCATTTCCAATGGCTGTGTCAGTTTGAAGGCGACATGGCTGAGTTATTTGATTTCCTTGATGCTGACTGAAGCATCTCCTGCCAAGCTTAGAACTTCAGCATAATTGTTCCTCTGCTGAATATTTTGTTTGGCTTTGTGTAGGAAACACTGGTTATTGCCTTAAAGCAGCGATGGGAAACCTCAAGCCCAGGGGCCAGATGCGGCCCCTGGCTTGCCCAGATCCGTCCCCTAAGGCTCAGAGTCCCACCCCCCCCCCAGCACTGGGGAGCCTGCACTGGTGCTCCAGCCCCCCTGCTGCCCCACTGCAGGGCTGGTGCACCCAAAATCTACTTGGCTGGGCCCCCCTCAGCTCTGGTGGGCAAGGTGAATGTGGGGAGGGTCTTTCTCCTCAGTTGGGCACCATATCAGTAAGGTGGATTTTTGTTTGTTTGTTTGTTTTTGTTTTTTGCCCTGCCCTATTCAGAAACCCAATTGAGCCACCTCTCAATAGGGATACTCCCTTCCCTGCTCCTGCCCTCAGTGTATTTTCTCCCATAGCTCTTTCCAGGCCACCAGTTGCTCATAACCTCCTCCTCCCCCACCCAGTATCCTCACGCTTGCTCCTGTGCCCCCAGTGCCAATCCTGCCGTGTGTTATCCTCCCCCTAGTACCTAATCCTGCCACCCACTGCACTCCCTGCCAGCTGTTCCTATCCTCCCCTCCAGTGCCAAGCCCCCCACCAAATGTTGCTTCTGCCCCACACAGACCACTCCTGCCTTCCCCCAATGCCTATCCCCCCCCCACACGCTGCTCTTGCCTGCCCCCCAATACCAACACACCCTTCCACCTCGGTGCCAAGGCCCCGTCTCCACCTCCCCTTTCCAAGTTCCACCTGTCCCCATGCCAATACCCCTGTGGCTCCTGCCACCCGATGCCAGTCGTCTGCCAATCCCCCCCCCAATATCTTCTCTGCCCCCTCACGGCCAAGCCCCCTCAGGCTGCTCATGCCCCCCGTGCCAATACCCCTACTCCTCCTGGCCCCCCGTGCCAATACCCCTACTCCTCCTGGCCCCCCGGTCCAATACCCCTACTGCTCCTGGCCCCCCCGTGCCAATACCCCTACTGCTCCTGGCCCCCCCGTGCCAATACCCCTACTCCTCCTGCCCCCCCGTGCCAATACCCCTACTGCTGCCCCCCCGTGCTAATACCCCTACTCCTCCTGCCCCCCCCGTGCCAATACCCCTACTCCTCCTGGCCCCCCGTGCCAATACCCCTACTCCTCCTGCCCCCCCGGTCCAATACCCCTACTGCTCCTGCCCCCCCCGTGCCAATACCCCTACTGCTCCTGCCCCCCCCGTGCCAATACCCCTACTCCTCCTGGCCCCCGCCGGTGCAATACCCCTACTGCTCCTGCCCCCCCCCGTGCGAATACTCCTACTGCTCCTGCCCCCCCCGTGCCAATACCCCTACTCCTCCTGCACCCCCCGTGCCAAATCCCTCAGGCTGCTCCTGCCCCCCCCGTGCCAATACCCCTACTCCTCCTGCCCCCCCCGTGCCAAATCCCTCAGGCTGCTCCTGCCCCTCCGTGCCAATACCCCTACTGCTCCTGCCCCCCCCGGTCCAATACCCCTACTGCTCCTGGCCCCCCCCCGGTCCAATACCCCTACTCCTCCTGCCCCCCCCGTGCCAATACCCCTACTCCTCCTGGCCCCCCCCGGTCCAATACCCCTACTGCTCCTGGCCCCCCCCGGTCCAATACCCCGACTGCTCCTGCCCCCCCGTGCCAATACCCTTACTCCTTCTGGCCCCCCCGTGCCAATACCCCTACTGCTCCTGCCCCCCCGTGCCAATACCCCTACTCCTCCTGCCCCCCCCGTGCCAAATCCCTCAGGCTGCTCCTGCCCCCCGTGCCAATACCCCTACTGCTCCTGCCCCCCCCGTGCCAATACCCCTACTCCTCCTGGCCCCTCCGTGCCAATACCCCTACTGCTCCTGCCCCCCCCCGTGCCAATACCCCTACTGCTCCTGGCCCCCCCCCGGTCCAATACCCCTACTCCTCCTGCCCCCCCCGTCCCAATACCCCTGCTCCTCCTGGCCCCCCGTGCCAATACCCCTTCTGCTCCTGCCCCCCCCGTGCCAATACCCCTACTGCTCCTGCCCCCCGCGTGCCAAATCCCTCAGGCTGCTCCTGCCCCCCCGTGCCAATACCCCTACTGCTCCTGCCCCCCGCGTGCCAATACCCCTACTCCTTCTGGCCCCCCCGTGCCAATACCCCTACTCCTCCTGCCCCCCCCGTGCCAAATCCCTCAGGCTGCTCCTGCCCCCCCCGTGCCAATACCCCTACTGTTCCTGCCCCCCGCGTGCCAATACCCCTACTCCTTCTGGCCCCCCCCGTGCCAATACCCCTACTGCCTCCTGCCCCCCCGTGCCAATACCCCTACTCGTCCTGCCCCCCCCCGTGCCAAATCCCTCAGGCTGCTCCTGCCCCCCCCCGTGCCAATACCCCTACTGCTCCTGCCCCCCCCGTGCCAATACCCCTACTGCTCCTGCCCCCCGCGTGCCAAATCCCTCAGGCTGCTCCTGCCCCCCCCGTGCCAATACCCCTACTGCTCCTGCCCCCCCGTGCCAATACCCCTACTGCTCCTGCCCCCCGCGTGCCAATCCCTCAGGCTGCTCCTGCCCCCCCGTGCCAATACCCCTACTCCTCCTGCCCCCCCCCGTGCCAAATCCCTCAGGCTGCTCCTGCCCCCCCCGTGCCAATACCCCTACTGCTCCCGCCCCCCCCCGTGCCAAATCCTCAGGCTGCCCCTGACCCTCTTGCTAAGCTCCCTGCACCCCCCCGAGCTCTCGCTTCCCCCGGCAGCCTCGCTGCCCCCCTCCCCCCGCAGCTCCAGTCCGGGCCGTTGGAACCGGCGTCTCGCGCGCCGAGCGGCCGTTGGAGACCGCGAGCCGGCAGCTGGGCCGGGTGGGTGCGGGGCGCGGCGCGCGCGGGGGGCGGGGGATCTGGGGAGTTTCACTGTGGCCCCCGAGTCCCTGGGGTGCGTGGGGAGCTGTGGGGAATCCCCCCCCGATCTCGGAGGTGGGTGTGTGGGGGCCCCCGAATTCCAGGAGGCCTGGGGGAAGCTGTGGGAAGCCCCCAGATTTGTGGGGTGCATGGTGCCTGGGGATTTCACTGTGGCCCCCCCCAGATTCCTGGGCGAATGGGAGAGCTGTCAGGACCTCCCAAATTCAGGGAGTAAATGGAGGGACGTGAGGCCCCCCCAAGTCCCTGGGGTGCGTGGGGAGCTGTGGGGAATCCCCCCCGATCTCGGAGGTGGGTGTGTGGGGGCCCCCGAATTCCAGGAGGCCTGTGGGAAGCCCCCAGATTTGTGGGGTGCATGGTGCCTGGGGATTTCACTGTGGCCCCCCCAGATTCCTGGGCGAATGGGAGAGCTGTCAGGACCTCCCAAATTCAGGGAGTAAATGGAGGGACGTGAGGCCCCCCCCAAACGCCTGGGGTAAGTGGGGCAGCTGTGGGGGTTTTGCCATGGCTCCCCAGGAGATAGGTGGGGTGTGGGCTGTACGGAAATCTCACTCTAGCCCCTCAAGTTCTTGGGCTGGCTGTGGGCTTTCGCTCCAGCTGCTCCCCAGATTCCTGGTTGTGAATAAAGGGGGGGCCGTGAAGCTTCGGCTATGCCTGTGGGATCGTGGAGGAGCTTGGGGATGTTTCATTACATGGGAGGAATCGGTGTGGGTCCTCCTGTGGTTACCCCACAAGTTACCGGGAGGTGAAAAAGGATGGAGGGGGCTTGTCTTACAGCTTTGACCACTGCAGAATTCCAGTTGGAAGACCAACGGGGAATTGCGGTTCTCCTTTTAGCGCCTGCCCGCCATGCTTATGGGGAGCTCTGGTCATTTACCTATTTTATCCAAGGTTCCAGGCAAGTTTGCACATCCCTCACCTATCTAACCTGTGGCTTTTGCTTTACTTAGCTCTTAGAAACAAATCTGATGGGGGTATTAAGGTTAAAAATTGTAGTAAGGAAGGAATAACTAGACTGTAGCCTAAACTCATCTCTGTGTCTGATTTCAGGTTCCACTTTCAAAATGCCATTACTTGAAAAACAGGGTAAGTTTTAATCCTTGGCAAAGGGCAAGGCCAAAATGATAATTGTTAAAATAACTGCACAGGAATGACAAAATAGTCAAGTCCAACCTTTCCAGTCAATAATTTATTTCCACCGTAATATTCGCCAACAAGCACCTACCAATGAGAATTTAGGGACCAATCCTGCAAGGTGCTGTTGAGCATCCTCAACTCCCACTGAAAGCAGTCTCAGAAGAGGTATTCAGCATCTAAAAGGATCAGGTCCTTCAGAAGCTTTAGACCTGATTCTCCATTCATGCACATTGTTGTAAGTAACAGCTGATTGCATTTAAGTAACTGGGGCGACATCAGTGTCAGTGAAATCAGAACTCAGGCCCTTGGCTAACTAAATTTCCAGGTCAATTCAACTCCAGAGACAAGTTTAAAACAAGCAGTTCTGTGTACTGCTGCTTCCTGCAAACTGTGGCACTGCTCCTGAAACTGAGCCACATGTGCAGACCTCTCTTCCCATACTGCACCCTGCAGAACTGAATATGAGGTGCAGAGGTCCATCTGCATGGAACAACTTGCACGACTGAGGCCTATAGAGTTTTTGCTCTAAAGTGCTGGCTCTGGGTGACATTTCTTCTACTGTTATTTCTGATTATGGCATTTTGGGGAAAGGGCTATTATGTTTGTTAAAATGTGATCATACCATATATGCATGTTTCATACAGAAAATGGTGAGCAGGTGCTGATGAAAAATGAAACCTATTTGCAAATCTTGTAAGTACCTTTTCTGAGACTCTGAGCTTTCATATGCTGTTCCTTTGTAGTTCAAGTTCACTTTTTATTCTGTTTGATTTGCACTTAGTGTACATTAAAATACATTTAAAAGTGCAAATATATTTTAGAAATGTGCATCTGTCTATCCGTCTGTCTGTTTATTCAAGCCCCCCACCTCAGGGACAAGCTGGCAGGTGGGGTAGGCGGTCCATGCCGCCCCGGACTGCCCCTGGGGAGAAGATGGTGGCCACCGCCCCCATTGCTCTGAGCCCCCCCCCCCCGAGCTCCCCTTCCTCCTAACACCCATCCTGTTTCATGAACCTCACCCTCTATCCTGAGCCCCTCCTCACCCTCTATCCTGAGCCCCTCCTCACCCCCAGCCCTGACTCTTGCACCCTTCACACCCCCGGTCTCCTGCCCTAAGCCCTCCCACATCTCCAAGGCCTTGCCCTGACTCCTGCACACATACTCCACACACCTCTAGCCTTCTGCCCGAAGGACCTGGGCAATGCTGGGTAAGTCTTCTAGTAGTCTAAAATTTTTATATTTTGTAGGAAAAATAAGGATCAGAGAAAGAGACTTGTCCATGAAATCTGTTCCTTTTTAGACAGCAGTCAGTCTGTAAGTAATAAATTAAAAAAAGATTCCTGAAGACATTTACATATACATTATTGATGTTCAGCTTGTGAAACTGGGTCTTATATGGAGCTGAGACTCTGTGAGATCTGGTACATACACTGTTCTCAGTTTGGTATAATTATGTCTATTTATTATGTCTACTTTGTTGTATCTTTGCTAATATAGTTATGTCACACAATCACTAGTATGAGTGCACCTACATTAGTATAAAGGTGCTTTATACTGCTGTAGCTTATTCCCCTTCCCATATGGAAGGGAAATAAGCTATACTGGTATAACTGCTTTAACTATACCAATGTCGCTAAAGTGGTACAATTTTTATGTGTAGGCAAGGCCTTGTTTTGCTAAAAATACCTTCTCTGTTCAACAGATAATCAGAACCAGGAGGAAAGTAATTTTCCTACATGTGAAGGGAAATAGTGAAAGTGCTCAAGCCAAAAATGTCTCCTCCTGCACTCTCCCTCTGTGAACAAGGCATATTTCCCCTAGATGTGCTGGGAGCAGACAGAAGAGGGGAATTGAGTGCCATCTCTAGAGTGAAACAGACTTTAACAGGATTAAAATCCTAGTTCATAGTTTGAACAACCAAGTAAATCAGACTCCGGCATCTCATTTTGGAGATTGGGATGGGGAGAGAAGTTCTCTGTGAATGAAGTCAAGCGATAGGAGAGGGGGAGGTACTGAGACTTGGATAGCCAGCTCTTGGCTGGGAAGGTGAGTTCCAGCGGTTGCAACCTGCTGCCAAGTCTCTTCCAGTGCCTCTGGGTCCTATTCCCTGCTCCCTCGTCAGATCCTGGGTCCTGTGGCAGTATCTCCAGTTCCTCTGGATCCAGCCATCCACCTCTGTCCTAGATGCATGCAAGTTTACACAGAGGTGGAGACCCCACAATATTTCCATTGAAGGGAAACTAGTCCCCCCCACCTTGCTCAGGTCCGACTGCCACCCCGATCTCTCTCTCCTGTTCTCTGCCTGAGGCACACAACTGTTTATTGGGCTCAATATAGGGTTAGCTGGGTGAAATGGAATGGCCTGTGATACACAGGAGATCAGACCAAATGATCCAATGGTCCCTTCTGGTCATAAACTCTATGAAATCTGGATTTGTCAGCGACACAGCATGAATATGTGTGTGTGTAACACTGAGGAAGGAGTAAACCTTACAACAGCCATTATGTCTCTTCTCTGACATCATTGTTGTGATCCATCTGGGTAGTAACATTCTGCTAATTACATTCTACTTCTAAAACACTAGCCCTATTCCTGGAATAAACTCTGTGTAGAATCCTGCTCTTGCATAGAGGCCTCTGAAGTCACAAAGCAGGATCAGCGTCTGTGTGATTGAAGCATTTATTAACCCAATGTGATTATAATATTTATTCAGCATCAGTAAAAGTTAACTTTCTTAAAGTTGTTTACAGCATATATTTAACCTATAGAATTAAAGACAATATTGCAGATGTTTTAAAATTTGATGCGTATACTATAATAAACCTTGAAAAAAGCCAACATTAATTACAAGATCTACAAAGCTGACATAGATGTTAAAATTTTCCCAACACAATTATTGATAAATTTATTTTTGTTTCTTAGATCCAAGAAATTGATGCTTTGAGGACAGAAAATAGAAAGCTAAAAAATGCAGTATGTGGTTTACATAGTGTATTTCAATTTTTAGTTGGTTAAATGCATGACATTCCTCTGCATTTGCTCAGGCAATAATTATAGAAATGATTTTAACTAATTCTGGCTTTTCAGTATAAAAAGGTTTAAGTGTTAATCTATCTATTATATATTTTGAAGAGTTTGTTTGTGGATTTGTTTGTGTAAATTTATGAATGGAGATGCCTATCTCCTAGAACTGGAAGGGACCTTGAAAGGTCATCAAGTCCAGTCCCCTGCCTTCACAGCAGGATCAAGTACCATCTCTTATGTCATACTTAGTGATTACCCACAGATACCAAATTTTGCATAAACAATCCTGCCACTTAAATTAGCTGAATGCGCTACTTTTTACACCAGAATATGCTGGGTAAAAGATTTAAATAATTATTTTCATCGGAAAAAAGTCATTACTATTTTGATTAGCGTTTATAAAAAATATTTGCTAACAAAATTAAAATAGAGTTACTTATTCAACTGTCACTTTAGTGCAAAGAAAATGTTTACTGTTACAAATCACTAAATAATTCAAATTAGTTACTGAAAAAGTAATGGAAGCTTTATGAGTTCTTGATTCAAATGTACTATGTATGGTAATTATTCTATAAAATGGATCATTTTTGAAATCCTACAAATTTAAAACTGTTATTTTACTTCCCTTTTGCAAGCACATTAGTTAAAAATTCTATTACATATATTCAATTTCTTGAACTTTCCTATAAGAGTAATCTACAAAAAATGACTTTGCCTGGTCAATGATGGGCCTCACCTGCTAGTATATATATTTTTTAGAGTGCGTCTGTGGGTCTGTCTGTGGGTCTGCAAGTCCGTTTGTTCAAAAACCTAAATGGTAAGAGCTAGGGCCACCAAATTTGGTATACAGCTTCCTCTTAAAGCAAGGTCAGGATTTGTTATGTCAGGAAAACAGGAAGTGCCAAGAATGGGACTGTTGTCCAGAATATGGAAAGTGTTGGGGCAGAGAGGAGGGACACGATATTCACAGTGATCACTGGCGGGCAGTGACCGCAGGGGACAGCTGTACTACAGAATGACCATTGGGGGCAGCCGCACCAGTAAGACAGTGGTTCCTAGACCTGGATAAGCAGGCCAGAGAGGTAGGTCGCACTGGAAGCTGGGGGCAGCCTGTGGCGCCTTGCCCCCCGACAGCCTGCAGGCAGCCGGGAGGCTGCTAAAGGCCGGGGACAGCCCACAGAGACTCTCCCTTCCCCCAGCAGAGAGCCTGGGGGCCCATTAGAGGCTGGGGACAGCTCTGCAGCCTGCCAACCTGTAGGCTGGGGTTGACCAGCGGGAGACCAGGGACAGTCCCCTCACCCCTGGGCCAGCTGCATGGTTGGGAGGTGCTGCAGGCCAGGGATAGCCCCCAGAGCCTCACCCTCTTTCCCCCCAGGACCAACGGCAGGGCAGGAGGGGGCCATTGAAAGCTAGAGCTAGCCAGCCCCCAGAGCCGCACCCTTTCCCCTCCTCCCCCCGACCAGATACTGGGCCTGAGGAGGCTGCTGCAGGCCAGTCCTGGTCCCTGGATTCCTGCATCCCCCACACCTGCAGCCCCCCGCACTGAGCTCCTCCTTAATGACCCGAGCAATGCCAAGTAAATTTGCTAAAGTATCTTTATTTGTGCCTAATACCATTTTCATTCTGTTTTGTTTTCATTAGAACTCAAGGCTGCGTTATAAAACCAAAGGTACATAATCTAAAAAGAACCTAGAAGTTTCCCAACTGGATCATTATAGACATTAGGAAAAGAATTAAAGATGAAATATGTGGGTCTGAAAAGGATTAAATGAAAAATTACGGTAGAAAAATTATGAAAATGAAGAAATTGGGAGATGTATTTTAAAATTAACCACCAATAAAATGATTTAGACTTTGAGGTATTACTCTGACCTAAATGTTTACACTTAAATGCCTTAAATTTAGCACCTAAAATGTATCATGAGTTGTACTGAACATTCACATTTCACCTTTAAGTCAATGGAACTTTGTATAGAAATCCATGGCTAAGGTATAGATATCTTAGACCCCAATCCTGCAACATGTAGCATGCAGACAGACGACTCACCTGCATCGAAGCATGTAAAAGACAATATATTGCACGCTATATCACTACATTTTACAGGATCAGAACCTTAAATAGTTTATAAATGGACTTAGTGAAAGAAAAAAAACATTCACAAAAAAGAAAATAAGTGTAGAAAAATTTGCATGGATCTTTTAATATCGGAAAATAATGGGGAACTGTACAGAGTTTGATAAAAACAATTTCATCCTTTTTTTTGTGGTGGAAACATTCATTGCGTCCTTTTTTCTCCCTTCTCTTCCTAGACTGGGCATTAAAGAAAGAAGAATATGAAAAGTAAGGTTGATGCACTAGTATTTTCTTACAAAGGGTTTAAAAAGGTTCACAACTGTGCTAAAATGTATTTGTTTTCAGTAGTATATCCCAATTTTGCTTAAGATGGATTTATTCCTGTCAGAGTTCATTTAGAAAAATCTCACTATTGTGCCTGTTTTGCAACTGAATTCCCCTTGAACCAGAATTGTTGTTTGTTTTCCTTTTTCCTACATGGGGGTGAAATTAAACAAATGCAAATTTAGGCTGAATAGCAGGAAAACTTCTCAATAATGATTTCTGGTATACTGGGGAATAACTAAGGCCATTGCTAAAAAGTCACTGAAAACTAGACATGAGAAAACACTAGCACATGCTTAAAATTAAGAATGTACTTAAGTGCTCTAATAAATTGGAGCCATAGGGAACATCCCTGTATTGGCTGGGCTGAATTAGATTAAAATTCCTCCATTACAGGTGAGCCAACTAAAGTTCTATAGCCCATTTAAGTCCCATTTCAGCCCCTAGTATGAAACTGAAATGGACTTGTGATTCTGCTAACCAGGGATGAATGAATTTCAGATAAATGAATATACATTTTTCCAACTGCTAGCTGCTATGATTCCAGGATAAGATGATGTCTTCATCAATTTTGTAAATTAAAAGAGTTCTGGTGAGTGACACATCGACTTGCATTTTGCTTTGTTTTTAAAGTGAGATAGAGAGACTTTCTGGCGAGATATCTAATTATTTAAATGTCACCAATTTCTGGGTGAGTATATCTATTATTAACAGTCCTAGGGGAGGGGTTTGATGGGATTACTTTTCTTGAATATGTTGTTGTGCTGTCAGATAGCATGATATAAAAATAGTCAGACCAAAGGAAAGAAGCATAGAGACATTAATTGTACCAATTGTTGGCATTCATTCCATTTGTTTAGAGAGATTAGAATACTGTCAGAGACAGACAGAAAAATTATGAATCCTAAATCTTTGTCTTATCTCCTCTGCCTGCTTTAGGGCAGATGCTACTGATGTATTTGGGACATAACCAGACATACTGCATTCCTAAAGTGTTTTTGTTTTTTCACAAAAATGGCAAACTTTTTGTGATTGACTGAAATAAACTGTTTCTCTCCTTTAGTATGAAGAGTCAGAGCTTTTGAATGGCCCAGGTATGTTACTTTTAGAGATCGCAAATAACATTTAAGATAGTCCTAAAAATACTTTGTCTGGCCATCATGGGGTTTTTTTGTTTGTTGCAAGGCTACTGTAGCGTGTGCCTCACTGTCTTATACTCTGCTGTCATTTTCACTGGTTAGTACTGAAAATGTTGATCCTATTAGAGCACGAACAGCAGCATGTTCATTTAAAATACATCACAAAGCAAATAATGTGAATGCAGTGTTAAGGCTGAGAAATCAAGCATGCAGAATTCAGGAAATGCTAATGTTAGAAAGACCATAATATATTCATACATTTAACAGATAAGACAGCACCGAGGGAACTGACCAAACATGTGAGGTGAGCAACAAACAGAACAGATCACATATACCAACCATCATTTGAAAAGAACTGGAAACACGAAATAATATCACAACATCATCGTTCCACAGATTGTGGAATATGAGGTCAATAACTCTTGGGTGAACTTTCTGAAAATAGATTACGTCTGATTTTCAGACGTGAGCACTCACATCTCTCATAGACTTCTATTGAAGCACATCGCTGCAAGTCAGGTCTGTGCCATCTCAGGACCAGTACTTAAAACTGGTAGTCACAGTTGTCTTGGGCTTTAAAATGTTAAGCTGTATTCTGCAAAATGCATTTGGTGTCTTAAAAAGAACTTAAAAAAAAAGTGCAATCCCACATCAATGTTATTTAACTATACATTTTAATTTTGAAGTATCTATATCTAGCAATAAATTTGTAGGAGCCTAAGGCAAATGGCAGGTTAAACATAAACAGTCTGGGATTTTTAATATTATAAGTACCCAAAAGCTGCAGTTTAAAGAGCTAGTCCTGAATGATCACCTTCAAGTGATTGTACTTGCATTTGAACTTCTACAGCTCTCAGACAGAGGGTGCTCTTGGATCAGAGAAAAGGTAACAGCTGTTCTCTCTATTAATTCCTTACATTGCAATTCATTAGCGAAAAACCAATTTAAATGTTGTGGTTTTGAGGTACTTACGTTACTGGTTTCCATGCTGAATTAAGTGGCCACAGCCCTCCATCCACTGGAGGGATGCTGTAAAGGGCCAGCACTTCCCAAAGAATGGATGATATTTGCAGGGTGTCCTCTTAGCAGTTTTTTGGGAGGGTTGGTGGGGAACTCCTAGTGGGATTTAAAACTAGTAAGTATTGCAAGCAGTGTCACTACCATGGCCCTCCCTTTCTGGTTTAAATGAAGGTCCATAGGAGGGACTACTAAGAAAAAGTGAATTACAAGCTAGCAAATGTAATGAGAAAATCTGCTAGGAAATGTTTGAACAGGATTAGCCAGTTTCAGAATCCTCTGTATGTAGTTGTGATGCATGCGTCCCTAATTCTGTGTCTACACTGAAATAGATGTTTCCTACCATAACTTGTGAATGATTCTGCAGCCAACTGTAGTCTCTAGATATCCTAAGAAGTGAACTTTCAGTATGGTGCTCTAAGAGTCGAACCTTGCAGCCTTTACTTTTTGAAAGTTTCATAGCTAAATCTCTGTGCATCTTGCTAAAAATGTTTCTAAAAGTTCTCGGTATGAGAGTGTCTGGAAATTAGAAGCTGGCACTAGAATTTGGATGATCTTATTTCTCTCTCTGACTGCCACCGCCACTGGTGCTCTCAGTGGAGTTACTTGCAGTTTCATTTGTCCTTAAAATGAATGTGAATCAGTGAAGGGAGTGGGAGTAACCATTGAACACACATCCCGGGTGTCAAGTGGCAAAGTTATTGGCTGGCAAGCTTCTCTAAGAATTTGGCATTGAGGGTTGCCACCTGCTACTTTCCTAATTAATTCTTCAAGACTGTAAATGTGGGAGCAGCTATAGAAGTGACCCAGTCCCAAATACCATTCTAGTTAGGTATTTCCTGTCCTGAGGATACAGGTAATAAATAGAACTCCACAGATGGAAAGGCCTTATCAGTTTGCTTGGTTGTCTTGAATAACCAGTTACTAGGATGTCATGCCTAATGAGTATTTCAGCTTGTGAATAAAGGTTTTTCATAAAAGGTGGTGAGCAGAGACTTATCTTGAAACCAAAAGAAAACTTTAAATCTAATGTGAGGAAGACGGGCCTTGAGACATGTGGAACAAAGAAAAATCCACCACTGGAACTGGTCCATTATACCTGTCAGGCAACCAGCACATACGCAAGATTTGTTACCATGCAATAAGAGTCTCTCAAGGAACAGAGTGGAAGAAATCCAAATGTATTTTGAGATGAGTAGAGGCATCCTGAAATCCCTTGCAGCTTCTTTCTTCAGTGTTATTAAAAAGCAGATTTTTGGGAGCATTCAAAAGTTGATCCAAAAAGCTATGACATTTCCTTTTGGCCAGATCAGGCATATAACCTAGATGAGTAAATCCCTGTCAAACAGAAACCTATACTTTAAAATCAATGGGAGTTAGGTGCCTAAATCCGTTTGGGTATATGGGCCTGCATCCAGGTTTTGTAGATGGCGAGGGTGTATTTTATTGACTCTTCTACTTATTTCTTTCCTTTATCAATTTCTGGTATTCGAGGATGTCCTGTGCTGCCTGTTGCATCTCATCTGTTTAGCGGTTCCTGGTCATAATACAAACCATTAGAAAGATGGCATTGTAACCTTGTTTTTCTAAGCAATCTGTTTTACAATAATTTATATGTTTTAAAAGGTTTCTCACTTTTTTTTTTTTTTTTTTTTTTTTTTAAGAATGTCAGCTGTGATTCAGTAATGTCAAAGAACAGAGAACAGCTCTGGGTCCTGTTAATCACAATAATAGCATTTGGGATTAGAAGCTATTCCTAGCATGAGAGAGCTAAGAAAAGGGGTTAAACATGATTAGAGCCCTACCAAATTCAAAGCCATGCAAAACATGCCATGGACTGTGAAATCTAGTGTTCTCCCGTGAAATCTGGCCTTTTGTATGCTTTTACCGCATGGGGGAGATGAGCATTTCTCAAATTGGGGGCCTGACTCAAAAGGGAGTTGTAGGGGGATCACAAGGTTATTTTAAGAGTGTCACGATATTGCTACCCTTACTTCTGTGCTGCCTTCAGAGATGGGCAATTGAAGAGAAGTGGTTGTAATGTTCACCATGTGCCCAAATTTTGAAGGCAGCACCCTGCCAGCAGCAGGGCAGAAGTAAGGGTGGCAATACCAGACCCATGTCACCCTTACTTCTGTATTGCTGTTTTCAGTGTTGAGCACCCAGAGAGTGGCAGTTACAAAAGTCCCAGCTTTCCAGGCAGCAGCGCAGAAATAAGGGGGGCAATACCATACCATCCTTACTGCTGCTGGCAGTAGCTCTGCCTTCAGAGGTGAACTCCCAGCCAGCAGCCACCACTCTCTAGCTGCCCAGCTTGGAAGACAGTGCTGCTGCCAACAGCAGCACAGAACTAAGGGTAGCACTACTGCAATCCTCCCTACGATAACCTTGCGACCCCCACACATCTCCTTTTTGAGTCAGGATCCCTACAATTACAACACCATTAAATTTCAGATTTAAACATCTGAAATAATGAAATTTACCATAAAAAAAAATCCTATGACCATGAAATTGACCAAAATGACCCATGAATTTAGTAGGACTCTAAACATAATAAATTCAATGCATCTCCACTATAATGTCACTATTTATAATTTTTAATTAATAAATCCTGCCTTTCAGCTCCAATTAAGCAATTCTCCTCGTCTTCATCTTGTAAAATACATACTTGTTGCCTTTTAAGCACAGATGAGACTGTTTTCTTTTTCTTTGCTGATTTATGAGCTCTTGGATATGTTCCTGTAAGAACTATTACAAATTGGAGAGAAGTTACACGCACAGATCTTGATACTGTTCTCTTTGGCATGTTTTGAAAGATCTAAGCTTTTTCCATAAGAAGGTATTTTCTAAGGACCAACTTTTGTCACTCCTAGTCCCTTACTCTAGGAGTCAATTGGACTACATAAAGTGCTACTCATCATAGCAGCAGATTGTAAAATCAAGTCTCAAATTAGGGTTTAATTGCATTTTGTTGTTTTTCTGTGCCTGTTTTTGCTTAAAATACTTTAATGTCTGGAAAGTGCTTATTTAATTATTTGTTCCGTTTCCGTGGAAATGCTTTTGTAATGATGTCAGTGATGTTACTTTCGACTAAATAAGCCTAGTATGCTGTCTCCTCCTTAGAAATTCATCTTTATAATCATCTTTGAAAGAATAAGAATTCTCTTTGTTCATTCACCAGCTTGTATTATGATGGATTTGCCAAAGTGAATTTTAAAAGATTAGAGTGGACTTAGTTTTAAGATCAGAAAATCAATATCATAAAGAAGGATGCAGAAGACATGCAATTAATCATCTTTTGTTTGTTTTTGCAACACAGGACTGTTGCAACTCAGACTGGTGAAGATAGCTCAAGGTATCATGTGATGAAACAACTGAATGTTTCTTAAAAAACACCCTCCAGGTGTTAGTAAAGCACTTGGTTTTTTGTTTTTGTTTCTTAAGATGATTGTACCAAAGTGTTTAGTTAATTGCGTATTTTTAGAGATGTGAAACATACCCAAAAACTCAAATTCAAGTTTCTGTTGTTAAAACATCTTTATCTGTGGCTGGACAGCATGGGATGGATCACTCAATAATTGTCCTGTTCTGTCCATTCCCTCTGTAGCACCTGGCACTGGCCACAGCTGGAAGGCAAGATCTTGGGCTCAGAGGACCACTGGTCTGACTCAATATAGCTATTCTCATGTTACCACTTCATTGATATTAAATACATTGGCTGCTTCTTTGTATTTTTGAGTGCCCAACTTGAGACAACTAGGACCAGTTTTTCAGAGGTGCAAAGCATCCATAACTCCCCATGAAAGCAGCAGGAGTTCTGAAAAATCAAGCCCAAGTTTGAAACCTTGGCTCTATTGAAATCATTGGCAAAGCTCCCATTCACTTTAGTGAAGCCAAGATTTCACCCTAACTTTTTAAAGTCAAGCACTCAGAAAATGGAGACACCCCAAATTAGACGTCCTTGAGCCTATTTTATAAGTCATCAGTGGCGGGATTGTGTCTCTTTGTGTGTCCTGAAAGCTCTTTAGGCAGGGAAAAGCTTTTTGTTATCTGTGTTGTATAGCACTTAGGCAATACGGTGCAGATCTCCTCCAAGCTACTGCAATGCAAACAAATAAAATAATAGTATTTTAAAGCATCTAGCGCTAGGGATGTAATAGTGTACATGGTTACATGCAGCCCTCGTGTCCTCCCCCACTCCTAGGCTGCTGCCTCTGTATCAGCAGCCCCAGAGAGAAGGAAGGAGGTGGGAACTGGTACAAGAGGGGAGACCCATGAGTACTGGCTCCAGCAGAGCCGCCTCCCCCCCACCTCGCTCTGATACAGCGTGGTGGGGAGGTGAGAGCCAGTATACACACAGAGCCAGCTTTTAAGCCAGCTCCCTGGGAGCACCGGCTCCTGCTCCTCCCACCCCCACCATTGCACTGCTGCCTCTGATATAGAGGCAACAGCATGTGGGGGGGGGGGGGGACAGGAGGCTCCATGGTGGGAGCAGGTGCTTGTGGGGAGCTGGCTTTCAAGAGCCATAGGCTTTCAAGAGCCGTTGGCTCACAGGAAGCCACCCACTCTGCATGTAAACGTGTAACTGCTGAAAATTTTAGCAGTTAACATTTACATAAATATACACATTTTAACACCCCTATCTAGCACCCTCTTGGTTCAATACAAATACATAGTCATACTGATCATAGATTAGCATTTTATTGAAAAATGTAAGATACAGTTGCAATAACTGTAGTGCTTTGAAAGGCGTGGTGTAGTATTTCAATAAAACAGCTTAGTAGTTGAATTAAAAGGTGGCATAAAATCTGGAGATACTGACATCTTGTTGTTTTTCTTTTAAACCCAGCTGTATAGTTGAAGAGCCCTTGGCCCAGGTAATCAAGATCTCTTGGCTTTGCCTCATTTGAATCCAGCAGACTGTGGGCAGGTGCTATACAAACTTTTGTCAATGCCCTTCAGTCCATCTTGACTTTCAGAATAGACCTGAGCCTGTGCTGTTCAGACTGCTTCAGTCATGTGAAGCAGTGTATCTGTAGTAAACGTGGGCAGATGACTGGAGTGAAACCACAAAAATTATTCCTTTGTTACCTTAACCAAGATTTGAACTAGGGATATAAAACCCTGTTTAATCAGTTAACCGGATAAATGTTATGTTTAACTGGTTAAATGGGGCAGGCAGGAGACCACCAGCTCAGCCGTGTTGCCATGGGCAGGGGCTGCTTTGGCCGGGCTGGCAGCCCACTATGGGGTGGGGGGCTGGCCCAGCTGGCCTGGCGCAATCCCCACCCGCCTCTGGCAAGGGGCTGCTTGAGCTCAGCTGGGCCACCAGTAAGAATCACCCGATGGGGATGATGCTTACCGGTTAACCATTGACATCTCTAATTTGAACTGAGATCTCCAACAGGTCAAGGCTGCCTTCTTAGTGTCAGTGCTGCAGCCCATACTCCTGCAATGGGCAACCTAGGCTAGTGAGTGGGCCACCTAAGTAGCCCTCCTTCATGTCATTGGGCCACAAGATTGTCAAAACCAAGATGGTCTCCCCAGATAGGCTAGTTTTGCTTACTGTGCTTGCAGGTTGTGCTGACTGAACCATAGCAGCACTATGATTGACTGAGAGCCATGCACTCCTTCTGCAGCCAATGGTCTGTGCAATCAGCACACACTTCACTTCACGTGCCCTTGCTTTACGGGAGTGTCACTTTAGTAATACTGGTAGGAAAAAAAACTAACGTGGCTAGAAACCAGCAGATTCTAGCAACCTTGCATATGGGCAACAATAAACACAATGCCTACCACTGCTATACTCACTCTCACAGGTAGGTCCACTGAAGCCAACAGACCTATTGTAGTCACTAAAGACTTTTTAGAAAAGGAGTGCAAGATCAAGACCTGGCTTTTCCTGAAATACTTTTCCGCTGTGGCACTTTTCTATCTGTAGAAGACTGGTATGTTAATGCCATTATTGCTTTGAGGAAGAATAAAAAAACATTGTCTAGTTGTTGTGATAAACCAAAGTCATGCTTAGACTTCTACACAGCTTTGAAACTAGCCATGTTTTACTAATTGGAATTCATTTATTGTGATCTGCTGACTTTTCCAAATCAATTAATAAAGCATATGATAAAAACTTTCCACTGCTACTAGAAATGAAGTGGTCATAGTTAATAAAAGAATCATCTGAACTATTTTTAAACATGCAGAGTACAAATTTTCATGTACCCATATAGGAAGTTAATCTGTTATTTTTAGAAGAGACATTTCCAGCAACTATTTGTATTTCGAGGAAATGGTAACCATCTTGCATTCTCTTCACAGGATGAGTCTCAATGGTAGAAGAGCAATTTCACTTTAATATGTCTGGCTGCTGCACAATATATTTGACATTATTTCACATTTAACTCTTACTGAACAAATTATTCAAATATAGATATTTATATTAAAAATAAACCTATTCTAATCCAACTGATGCTTTGTTCTAGTCCAGTTACTTTTAAAACATTCTGATGACAAAAGGATTTCTTAGAGCCAGATTTTATGTTTATTTTGAATGGCTCCCTACTCCAATTCCAGTAGCGTCAATGAGATTACTGGTGCAATAAAATGCTATTCAGTGCAGGTAAAGTGATCAGAATCCAGTCCTTGTCATTTAAGATTAAATAGATTTTCCTTTTCTCATTTCAAAAGGAAGGACGACATAGGGAGATTCTGCATGAATAAGGGGGGGTTCTGTCATTTTCTTCCAAATAATTGTATACAAATTCTCATTTAAGAAAATCACCTTTCACTAGCTGTACTTAGCATATAATAGCTGGCCCATCTCGTCAGGTTACAGATTTCCATGCCAACCATTCAGCGTAGCAAGTTTCCAGATACTGACACAGCACAGTCTAAGGGATTGGCTTGAGGGTGGTTTCTCCTGATAAGAGTGGGACTCTACAGTCATTCTTTGCATTACACGTATTCCCTTTGAGTAACTTACTTGACAGGTATCAAGTAGCTTCTTGCAACTGTAAAATTTCAGTCACGTTTTGTGACATTCATATATAAATGTTCCAGCTGGCTTGTTTAATCAGAAACCTATAATGACTTCCCAAAGATAAGAGATAGTACGGTAAACTGTATCTGGGAGGACAAGAAACCATTCAGCTCAAAACAAAAACAGTGTTATAGAATAACTTTCCATTTTGTGAGATGTCATAAACATTGGAATTCACAGCTAGAAAATGTTTGGATGTGCGCACTCCAATCAGCTGTCTCAGTTGTCCTGACATCAGTGTCTGTTTTCCACTAATATCATGTCTGCACGATGAACTAGTTAGCAAATGTACAACGTTTCAGTTATACAGCTCCCATGCCTGCGGGTGAGACGTACCAGGACTGCAGCAAAACACACAATCAGATATCAAGCCATAGAAGATAATCCTTTCTGTACATCCTGTCATTGCTTCATGTGCAAAGCTTCTGTTGAAATCAATGAGAGCACTGCATGTGAAAGGATTGCAGGATCAGATCTGTATATAATCATGCCACACCCAGCATGTTAACACTGTTGTCAGACGGCTATATGTTAGGTGTGAAATGAGGTCATTTGCATCTCTGTGAGGGACATAACAGTCTTATAATGAGAAATACATGTTGGAAATGTTTCCCTGGATTTCATTACTGCCTGGCTGTGTCAAGTGGGAGACTAACCACATTCGAAATATACAGGTCTCTGCATGTCATCCAAAAATATATTGCATCTCTTGTACTTTTTAGTTTGACATTATAGGCCAAAGTCATCCTTGATGTAAGAGGATACAGCTTTGGAGTGAACTATAGGCCCACGTTAGGTCTGGATCTGGTCCCATAAATTAGTATTTTCAATGCACAAACAAAATTATTTTCCTATCATATCACTAGAGGGGTAACAAGCTACAGTGGATGTAACATTGGATCACCAGCAAAAACAACCACTTGTTTACAAAGCTGCTAATGAAATGGACCTATAGGTCATGAAAATCTGATAAATAAAGTAAGGGCTTATTGACAGTAATGCTTGCATGTCTTTGTGATATTTCTCCTTCCTCTGGTTATCTAGAATATGTACTAGGAAACTTCCTAGAATATTTAATGGGTTCGCTTTCCTTAGCTTTTCTGCCTAAAGTATTCTGATGGGATAGAGCACTGAACTGGGCCTCGAGACATACATTGTAGTCTTGGCTCTGCTGCTGGCTCCCTCCATTTCTCCATCTGTAAAATGGGGATAATGATACTGGCTTCCTTTGTAAATTTCTTTGAGACCCACTGATGAAAAGTTCTACATATTATTACATGACCTCCCGATGATGTAGGATCTGTCACCTCACAATCGTTAATGTGTTTATTCTCACGGCATCCAGGGGAGAGAATGATTCTCCCCATTTTCCAGATGGGGAACCTAGACACAATGGCTATTTGGACAATCCTTATTTCTCACCTGAGCTCCTCATCACAAGGCTGACCCAGCTCCCGCTAAAGTCAGTGGCAAGACTCCCATTCATTTTGATCAGAGCCCATTTTTAGAGAGCTGCTGGTTCATAAAGCCATAACTTAAATTGTATTGATATGTATGAGATATCAGCTGCCATTTAAACCTCTTGTTATCTAATAAATCCACTTGTTTTACCGTGAGTATGCATGTCTTTTTGTACTACCCAGTTATATGTTATTAGTAAATACTTATAGCTGTATTTAACTGCCTTGAGCATAGTCTGCATTTATTGAACAGTCACTAAAGAGCCTCTTGTGGTTTCCTGCTGGTCATTTGGAAAATGTACATATTTCATTATCTGGAATGGGCAGCTTCACTTCATCATTTTGTTCATAATCTAATTTTTCCTTTCTCTCTTCACAGAGAGGAAAAAAACAAACAAAAGATCTTTTCCCATCCAGAATGTTATCAAATGCCCTTTGGAAACGGCAGAGATCTGTCAGTTGTATCAAGTTAATTGCCCACTCCGTGAGCTGTTTGGAAAAAGTCGAGTCAGTTTTAAGGCAAGAAAAGCTTTCACTAACCCAAGTGCCTTCCGGTTAGCGAAGGCCCTTATCTCCACATCACTTCTCATTGTCTCCTTCACAAATCAATCCAGTATTAACTGCTCGATTCTAATTCAAGCTGAAAAGGCTTCACACTCCACACCCTGATGCTTTCTCTGCACTGAAATATTTTCTGTCCAAAGTGCAGACACTAGCAGTCCTGTGTTCACAAATGTCTTCCCTCACCTACGTTAGAATGTCAGTGCTCAGGCCATCTGTTAATGTGTCTTTAACCCCTTTTCCTCCAAGCCCTCCTCCTTTTCATTGTGCTCTTATACTGATGTCCCCTAACACATCCATGTGCTCTCCTACTAGTCATGGCATTGACTCGGGACCTGCATCTTAATCTCCCTTAATATCACTGATGTAAATTGCCATAAAGGTTCCTCTTTGCCTTGGTGTCAGCCCACTGTGACAACAGTAAAGACAGAAACACCAAGTACTGGGACAGACCACTGGCTCCCCGGTGCAGTGTTTCTGTCAGTGGGCAATGCCTGATGCTCCAAAGGAAGCTGAAAATCTCTGCTGGGTCTGGTTCACAGAACCTGAGCTTTCAGTCGTTTAGTGCCCAAGGAGACATGGGATGTTGTTATTGAGGAGAGCTTGTTTACATAACATCTTAGTAGCCAGGAGAATGGAGCTGAACAGCTTGAATGCAATAAAAATGGCTGGGGCGAAGGCTAGGCTCAGATTTGGATATGCATATATATAATTTTAGAGAGTTTGTGCATCTGTCCTGTGAGATCATTTGTTCAAGAACTCCTCCTAAACAATAAGAGCGAGGGTCACCAAATTTGGTAGGCAGCTTCCTCTTCACATAACTTAAAGCAAGGTCTGGGTTTGGCTGTACCAGGAAAACAGGAAATGCCTGAAATGGGAATGTTTTCCATAACGTGGAAAGGAGGGCAAGGATGCTATACTGCAGAGCGATCTGGGGGCCGTGAGTGTGGGGGACTGATACTGCAGAGTGACCACTGTGGGCAACTGCATCAGAAGGAGAGTGGCCACCTGAGGATGGGGTTACACATGGCCTGCTAGCGGACCAGGTATGTAGCCCCCCTGCCCTCTGGTCCCCCTGCCTTGGATACCCCAGGACCACAGCCTCTCCTCGGAGGGGAGGGAGGGTTCTCCTCTGTAGGGGGGAGGGAGGGGACAGCCGTTTTTATGCAAAAACTCATGGAGCATCCACACCTCAAGCGCATTTTTGCGCAAGAAAATTTACAATGAATTGACAACGGGATTTTGCGGCGTAGGTATTCCTCTTTCTATGAGGAATAACTCCTTTTTGCACAAGAGTTATTGAACAAAAAGGTGTGTGTGGACGGGCAGCAGGGGTTTTTTTGCGCAAAAACAGCCTATCGAAAGAAGCACAGGTGCCTTGGTGTCCATTCTGTGAATAGCAATCAGAGCTTTCTTGCAAGAGGGCGCCCATGCAGTCTGGATGCTTTCTTGCGCAAAAGTGCATCGCTTTTCCGGTGCACTTTTGCAGAGTGGACGCGATCTTGCGCTAGAAGTTTTTGCGAAAGATCTCTTCTGCAACAAGCTTCCTGCGCAAGGAGCGTGTTGTGTAGATGTAGCCTCACACTGTGTAAACTTGGGTAAGTCACTTAACCTCTCTGCGCTGCTGGTCCCTTGCCCTGCCTCTGTAAAACTGAGATGATAAAACTTCCTGAGGCAGCCGTGTCCGAGCGAACCCATTAACATTCGCAAAGTGCACGAGGCCCTCGGACGAAAGGCCCTTTAGAAAGGCAAAGCATTATGATCTGGTTGGTGTCTCGAGCAACTCGCGCAGTGTCTACTAAGATGTGTCCAACAGGAAGCTTTCCCCCAAAAAAGCTTTTCCGCTGACTACAAAAATCCATCAAGAGTCTTTGCAGCAAAGAAGCAGCCTGTTCAGAGCTGACGTTAACGAGCGAAACGCTGCGGAACATAATGGAGTTGCACAGGCTGACTCTGGGTCGGGATTTAGCCCAGAACAGCGGATGCCATCCTGCTGTGCCGTAAGCAGTGAGCGAGGCAAGATCTTAGAGAATGCCAGCCCCTATCAGATGGCACTGTGCTTCCTGACAGCAAAAATCCCTCCAGGCAGCCTCCTGCCTAGGTGGAGGGTAAGGAGACAGGCATGGAGATTTGTCTGTGCTGTCCCCTTCTAGCAGCCTTGGTTTTGAGTCCACTGGGGAGGGGGAGAGGGAAACAAAGGGGGAGGGGCTGACTGGGAGGGCCTGGCTTTAATTACTCGGTTTTGACCCCGGGGGCAGGGATTTGTGGGGGAAGGGGCAGGGTGCTTTTAAGATCTATTGGCACTCCGTGGATTCTGGGAGGTCCCTGGTATAAGTTAGCCCTGAGGCTGCTCTAACTTATGCTCTGCTCCCCTTAGCCCCCAGGATGCAGAGACTAGCCACAGCATAGCAGTGTAGGGCCAAGTCCTTGACCCAGCCTTTTGTGGGGAGCAGGGCCCCTAAAGTAACGCCTCAGCTGCCCTGGGGGCTCCTCAGAAGGCTCTTTTCACTTTAAGCCCCCTTTATTCTGCCAGAGCACAAAGGAGGTGTGAGGGGGACTGAGTCAGGCCTGGAGTCCGGATTGCTTAGTGCTTCCTGGGAGCCCTGCTTTGGGCTGCAGCCACGCTGCATTTTGGGGGATTACCGTGTGCTGGTGGCAATAACAGAGGCATCCCGACAGCTCCCCCAGGCGGGGACCAGCCTGGCGTCCAACCCTGCTCACCAGCACACCCATGGTCAGTGCATTCCCAGTGCTAGCAAACGAGAGGGTCCCATGGTCTGAAGAAGGCTTGAGGCTGTGGTGAGGTGACATTTGTGCAGGGAGAAGCCGGCCAGGACCATCACGAGAAATTTGGAACCCTGGTGCCCCCTGGTGCCTGCAGCCCTGCCCCCGTCTATTTCATGCTAGTTACACCGATGTTTGGGAGGAGGCAGGGTACAGTCCTCCCCCTTTACGCCTCTCTCATTGGCCTTGCCAACCTCTGCCCTGAGTGGGAAAGTGGTCAGTAGAGGGGTGATGGGTGCAGCGATCAGACCCTGGCCTCAAATGCCCACATTACAGGCCGGTCTGGTAACCACAGCACTGTTCTGCATGGTTAATGACCAGCTATATCTCCAAGAAAGTTTGTGCGTCTGTCCGTCCATCGGTGTTTGTCTGTCCAGCCGTCTGCAAGTCTGTTTGTTCAAGAACTCCTAAACAGTAAGAGCTGGGACCACCCAATTTGGGGGTTCAGCTTCCTCCGATCAGAACTTAAAAGCAAGGTCAGGGTTTGGTTGGGCCAGAACAATGGGATGTGCCTGGAATGGGATTGCTTCTCAGAAAACCCTACAGAAAAGAGACAGAATCACCAGGCAGGTGAGAGGGGCTGGCTGGGGGCCCCCAAGCCTCCCACTTCCCCAGGCATCCTTTAGGGAGGATGGGGGGAATGAAGCTCCCCCCCAATTCAAACAGAAACATTGATGGCTGTTCCCCTTCATCAGGGAGTGAGGGGAAATTGCCCAGTTCTCTGCATTCCTCACTGGCAGGGGAGCACAAGGGGCAGACGAACCTGGACCTGCCCCAGCCAGGGGACATGCACCCCTCTGTGCCCGCTGGAGCTGCAGGGGGCATGGAGAGGCGCTTCTCACCTGGCCCCATGCTGCTGCGCTGAGAGAGGGCTGGGGTTGTCCTCTCTCCCCAAGGCAGCCTGCAAACCCCTCACCCCAGCCCCACCCTAGAGCAATGATTCAAATGAAGCCTGGACATCGTCATTTTATTTTCCAAACACCAAAAATGAATTGAGTTCAGGATCTGAGCAAGGCCGGGTAAATCTTCTGGTGACTAATATTTCAGTAGCAGGCACCAAGCACAGCTAGGTCTTCATTGCTGGGTGCTGCACCAACAGTCCCTGCCCCAGCAAACCTTCCACTCTGAGTGGGAGAGGGGAAGTGACTTTCCCAAAGTCCTGCAGCAGGTTAGTAGCAGAACCGGGTCTAGCCCCGAGGACTGCAGTGTGCCCAGTCACAGTGCTGCCCCAGGTCAACCTGCAGCCCCCTCACTGCGCATTGTTACAAATCTGTCCCTCTGGGGATGGGTGATTAGACCTCTCCAGGGATCTTATAGAGGAGAGCGGAAGGCTTGAGGGTAATATCCTTATATTAGTTTTATTCCGTATACATATCACCAGACAAAGATGTTAACATCACTTATATGTAACTAGCTGGAGTTACCCGGCATTGCTCGTGACAGTTGATATAACTGAGGTGAGGAGCCTGAGGGGAGGGAGGGGGAAGGGAGCCATGCGCCTGCCGCCGGCGCCTGAACCCACCCTCTGCTTCCTTGTCCCTCCGCTGGCCTTAGTGAGCGACTGTCCCTGCGGCTTCCCCTGGGAAGCTGCTTCTCCCCGCACTGCCAAGCTCCGTGCAGCCCCAGGGAGAGACGTCGGTCTCTCATCTCCTCCCTCCCACAGTACCTTAAAACTTTCTCCTGAATGAAAGGTTATCCCATGCAAAGTTTGGTTGTGGTAGCTCTTACAGTGTCCAAGTTATTAGCACACAAAGATGCAAACATTCTCCTTTATATATTAGCTTGTGAGATATTCTATTCCCTTTTCAAGCATATTCACACAAGCATACTGACCAGGTGGCCAGCCCTGATCGTAGCTGGAAGGGGCTGGAGGTTTGGCGGGACACACGCTGTCTCAGCGTCTGTTGATTGGTCTCCACTGATGCCCCTTCCACACGTCTCATCAGTAGCTTTGTCGATGATTCACCAAGAACCTGCTGTGTAAAACTTTCCTCCGAAACTGCTGCCTCGGACTTTCCTCTGGGTCTCACACAAACAGTCACTCTCCTGAGTCGTGCTTGCCTCATGTGGTTTGTCCCAGAGTCACTTTGTGCCATCGAGTCTCCGGCTGTTTTGCCTCTTGGCCTTCGGTCTCTTCCATCCACTCCACAGTCCTCCCACGTCCACACTTCTTCTTCGTAATTCTTACCCCGTTAATCCATTAGAATCCATACACAAATCGATAACATCTGTGTGACTCATAGCAAGGTTTGGGGAGACGGCGGAAACCAGTCACCAGCTTTGTCATCGGCCCCGGCATTGATGTGAGCTCCTGTTTGAAAAGGGACCCCACTGAAAATACCTCCTGGGCGCCTCCAGAGTTTGATTTTATGCTCCTGTAGTGACCCAGTGGATAAAGTACTTGCTTCTGGAGTGGGGGATTGAGGGTTCAAGACCTGCCTATCCAAGATAAACCTACCAGCCACTTCCTGAGGGATAGAGTTGGCACCCTTGGATGGCAGGAAGGATAAAGGGGTCCCTGAAGGTAGGGAGATTGGGGGGGGGCTCTTCCAGTGGCATACCTACCCCTTTGTTCCTCTGCCATCTTCCCCCAACATCTCCTATTAGTTCAGGATTCTAAAAACTATTTCCTTGGCTCTTGACCTTTACAAACCAGCCCCTTTTCCACTGAGCCCCCCAAGAGGCCAAGATGTATTTTAGGAACCATCTTGCCTCCAAGTGTGGCCTCGCTGATGGGAACCATGACGATGGCTGGGTGTCTTCTCAGACCCCAGGACAAGGCTGCTTCACAGATGGGCTTGACATGCCGTGACAGGACCACAGGGCTGCAGAGAAAATGGAGGGCGACTCCCATGGGTGTAAATTCCCTTGACTGGGGAGCAGTGCCGGTGGGACGCATGTAGGCAGAGAGAATACGCTCCCGGCAGCCAGGGGATATAGCTCACTGCTGAGCTTAGTCTTCGAACGCTGCAGTCTGATGATTAGAGCTACATGTGTGTTGAGTTTCTGGGTGCTCATGGCATTATTACTCTGTGTTGCAGAAGGCAGCATGGTCTAGTGGGAAAAGCACTAGCCTGACTCAGGAGCCCTGGGCTTGGGCTCTGCTGCTGGGTGAGTCGCTTTCCCATCTCTGTGCCTCAGTTTCCCCATCTGGAAAATGGGGGCAGCAATCGTGCCCTCCTGTGCAAAGTGCTTTTGAATTGATAGATGAAATGGGCCAGGTGTTCTTTGCACTGGGGTAGCATCAAGGCACGCCAGCCAGAGATCAGGACACCAGCGTGCTAGCTGAACAAAGATGGTCTCTGTCCCAAACAGCTCACAGTCTACAGAGAAGATGAGAGAGAACAAGTGACGACAGACAGACAGACAGACTGGGCAGTGCATGGGCGCGATGAGACAGTATTGGCCAGCGGGGGGGGAGGGGTTGTACTTTCAGCAAACCAGCAGCCTAACGGTTATTAAGTTTTTTGTAGGCATTGCAGAAAAGGGGCATTTTAAGAAGCGATTTCAAGGACACAAAGAGGTAGATGTTTACGGGGAGAAAGCACAAAGGGGCTTGTTGGCAAAGTCACCCCAAATTCAAGTGGATTAGGGCTTAGCAGCCAGGTCCAGCCTGGTCTAGAGCTATTGGTTTGATGCAACCTGTGATCCAGCCCACCTGAAAAAGCTTCCTTTCTCGGGGGTGGGGTTGCATTCAGCGCTCCAAATCCCAACGCTTTTTACACCCTTGGCACCTCGCCAGACTCACAGTCAGGGCCGGATCCTCAGCTGCCTTGCACAATTATTTACACCCAGGGCAAATAGATCGAAATGCTCCCAGCTCAGAATGGTCAGCTTCTTCCACTCACTTTGCACCTATGCAAACGACCATGCGAGGTGCAGGCCAGCAACGTTGAGTATGAATCTGCCCTTGTTTCTCAGTGAAGCTTGGTTCATGGAACGGGGCAGGGGAGCGCTACAAAACCTGCAAGCCGCCAGCTAAGGGGGGCAGTGACTTGTTCTGGCTGGCTGGATGTTCAGCCCCTTTCAGTGATGCTGGTCCATGCAGGGTTCCCATGCAGGCCCCGAACAGCCCTGCTGTGTCTATCTCAAAGAGCCACATTAGCAGCAGGTTGGCTTCAGCTGCTACCTGTGGCAGAAATATTGACCTGCAGCCCCAGCATGCTAGAAAGCGCCAGAGCGGGACACGTGCTGTGGGGAAGCAAATGCAGGAGGCTTCGCTGCCGTGTTTCCCTCTGTTCCTGTCTCCTCCTGGAACCAATTTGAGGCCCTGCCCATTCACTGAGCACTTGGCTTGGAGCTGGCTCGCCTCTCGTGATGACACTAACATGCCAGGCCGAGCTCATTCCCCGTGTGTAAAATGAACTTTCAATGCGAATCAAGGCCCCCAAGGGATTTTTTTTATGCTGCTCGCCAGCCGTGCGGTTCTGCGCTCTGCGCATGCGCAGATTGCTCTGCACCAGCTCTTCCAGGGTGTAATCTACTCGCCACGGGCGAGTAGATTACATTATTTGTCGAGCCCTGCTGATGAGTGTGCCCTCCCAGCAGCCACTGCATTTCAGCCCAGAAGTGGCTGCATTTCAGTGGCACAGCTGGCCCTTTCAGTTGGTCAATTTCTTTGGCACAAAAGGGGCTGAGGACAGGTAAGCCCCTGTTATCTGAACTGGGTAGGGTTGCCAGGTCTCCATTGTTCACCTGGACTGTCCGTTATTCGGGTCCCTCATCCGGTAAAAAAAACAGAAAATACCGGACATGTGAAATGTCCGGTATTTCCTGTTTCCCTCAGAAGCCTGGCGGGGATAATTTTCCGCTGCCGCATCTGGTGGAGGTGGGGGAGTGAGGAGCACAGGGCTATTTAAAGGTGCAGCGCCCCCTCCCCTTTTTTTTCTCAACAACTTTGGTCTCCCCTGTCTTTTTTTTTTGCTCAACAGAATTTTTTCCCAGTGGGGGTTTTTTTTTGGGGTGTGAGGGGTGTTCGGTATTTTTTGTTAAACCATCTGGCAATCCTAGAACTGGGAGGAAGCCCTGCTTCTCTGCCCCTGCTGGGGTGTTGACAGAGGCAAGTTCGTTGACAAAATAATTCCAAGAACTGGCAGCAAAGGGACAAGCAGACTTATTTTTCCTTACACTGAGAGCCTGTCACATTGAGCTGTGCGCTTCGGGCTGCTGAAAAGAAGCAAAACCTGTGAGCCCTGCGGAAGGAAGGCAAATCGCACATGCCACACTGGTGACAGGGAGCGGGGCACCATCTGAAACACACTGTCGATTTCTGTAAAATCATCATCCCTTGGAAAGATCTGCCCTTTGCTCAAACACCGCAGCGAAAACTCAGTTCCCAGGGGCCGGCCTTCCGGGCACAGCCTTTTCTTTCTCTGCTGGACTTTTCCATGCCGCCGACACAACAAACAATCCTTTTGTGTCCGGCATAAACAACGCCAGGTTGCTGGACAAGAACAAAGGCCGCGATTCATTTGCTGGGTCAGCTGAGCTGTCCACATGACGAGCCCCATCCTGCCTGCGCTGACGCGGATGGTTGCCACTGAAATAGGCCTGATAGCAACGGTTACTCTGAGGAGAGGAGCAGCCTCGGGTTGGAGGAAGGGTTCCCCTCTCTGTGTACAGTAGGGCGCCGAATAAACTCACGGAGGAAAACAAGCTGCTGGGCCGGAAACCGAATGGGACTGAGAGCAAAGTTTCTCCTCCAATCCTGCAAAGCCGTCATCGTGGGCAAAGCCTGCGGAGCTTAGACTCCCAGGGAGCAGGGTGACCAGAGCGAAACACTTTCAGTCCAAATCAGGGTGAGGCGCACGCATGTCAGTGTCTGCCTGATGGGCACGTGGCTCCCTGTGGGAGCAGGGCTCACCAGCCTGCGTGCAGTGTCCCTGCAAGGCCAGGTCCCCCGATGGCGGAGCCCGGGTCCTCACAGGTATTTCGGGACCTAATGCCCGTCGATTTTGCTGGGCCGTGGGAACCTAACTATCTTGGGGCAGGAGGTCATGGTGTGGCTGGCCCTTTAAGGGTAGTTGCCTCCAGCTACAGGAGTGAGGGCTCAGCTACCTGGCAGTCTGATCTGCTCCGGATCAGGTGATTAGAAAAGCCTGCAAGCAGCTCAGTCTGGGAGCCTGTGATAGGCCCCCCGAGATGAAGTCGGGGAGAGCGATAGGAAGTAGGAGGGGCTAGCTTGGAGCAGGGTGACTCTCAGGGTATGTCTACACTGCAGCATCCACACTGCTATTGCATTCTTTCAACAGAAAGTCAAAAGAACAGAGGGGTTTTCCTGGCATCAGTAACCCTCAATCTACGAGGAAGAAGCTTTCTTCTGAAAAAGCTTTTTCGGGAAAAGGCGAGTGTGGACGCGGAAGAGAGGGTTTTTTTTTTTCAAAAGAAGAGGCTTCCAGGAAAAAACCCAAGTGCCCTGGTGGGCATTCTGTCCACAGTAATCACAACTGGAACGCGAGATAGCGTCCAATCCGTGTGGACGCTCTCTTTCTAAAAAGCAGATCACTTTTTTGATGCACTTCGGCAGTGTGGACACCCTCTTTCGAGAGAAGCTTTTCCGGAAGATCTCTTCAGAAAAGCTTCTTCTGAAAGAAGCCTGCAGTCTAGACATAGCCTCAAGCAGCCGGTCCAGTGGCGACAAGGAAGGAATAGCCAGGGCCCTGCAGAAGACCCTGGACTGGGGGCAGAGTAGCTGAAGTGCTGTGCTAGTTCTGTGGAGAAGACATGGAGCCGAAGCCCTGAGCAAAGAGCCCAAGCCAGACTCTGGGCAAAGTGTCGCTTTTTCTCAGCTGCAGAAGCCTCCTGGAAGCTCATGGGCACAGGGTGTTGAGTGCAATGCGGCTCCGGCCCATAAGTGGGCCCCTCAGGGTACCTCTGCACTCCACGGCAAAGCTGAGTCCAGGGGAACCAGCACGCGAGGACCTGGCGTTTTCAAGCATGAGTGTCTCCACTGCATGGTAAATCTGGAGACTCCCCTCACCAACCAGCTCCCACCTGGCACCCCACACTACTATCTCTGATACAGGCTGGACTCAGGACTCCCCGCTGTGTGAACGCGTCCATACTGGGCTACGCGGACCTTCTGACTGGGGGGCCGCAGCTTGCGCTGTGTTCCTGCTGCAAGCCCAGGTCCCATGGAGACTCCCCTCTCCTCCTCTTCAGTGGGTCCGAAGGGCTTCCTGACCCGAGTCGGTAGGGTTGCCAGATGGTTTCCCACACATGCTAAAAATATGTCAAACAAAAAAAAAAAAAAACCAACCACCACAGCTATGCTTAACACTAAATGGGAACTTTATTATAAACAATCAACAGTCTACATCATATATTTTGACTACGTGAGCCTCCCAGCGCTGATCGCGTCCCCGCCTCCCCAGCCACTCCCCCTGCCCCCGCCAGGCTTCCGTTGGGCGCCCAGCCGGAAAAGCAGAAAATACCGGACATTGCACGTGTCCGGTATTTTCTGAATTTTTTTTACTGGACAGAGGGCGCAAAAACCGGACTGTCCGGTTGAATACTGGACACCGGGCAACCCTACGTGTCGGATAGATTTGTGCTGGGGAGTAGGGCTCAAAGTTGAGTCTAAACCTGGGTTTGCCTTGCCGGGTAGACAGACCCACCTATCAGAGGAAGGAAGCGGAACTGTGCTGGCTTGAACTTCCTGTGTGAAAAAAAATGGCTTTTCCCCTTATGACAATGTTCTCAAGGGTCCGTTCACGCCTCAGCCCTGCGGCTAGCAAGGAAGCTGATCCGTTCTTGTGGGCTGGCTCTTTGGCCACAGAAACGGAAACCCATCAAAGCTTCCCAGAGAGATTAAATCAGAGGTGGGCTAAAGGGCCTCCGTGGGCCGGATCCGGCCCGCCAAGCTGGTTGATCCGGCCTGCGGAGGCCCTGCTGCTCCCCCGCCCCCAGGCCAATTAGGGCCTGGGGGAGGGGAAGTGTGCAAAGCTTCCTCCTGCCCTGCCAGGAGCACGCAGCGCTTTGAAGTGCCATGTGCTGCTCGCAGGACGGGAGGAGATGTCACATGCTCCCCCACCCCCAAGCCCTGATTGGCCTGGGGGGGAGCCGCATGAAGTTTCCTTTGCCCTCCCCCCTCCGCCCTTAGGGTTGCCAGGTGTCCGGTATTGACCCGGACAGTCCGGTACTTTCGCCTCCTGTCTGGTAAAAAAATTCAGAAAATACTGGACACCTAAAATGTTTGGTATTTTCTGGGGTTTTTTTCCCTGCCAGGAGGCGAAAATACCAGACAACTGGCAACCCTACGACACACGCAGCAACTGGGCCCAGACCCCGCCCCCAGACCTCCCCCCCTGCTTACCTGGTTCCGCAGGGAAGCTGCCTTCTGGCTCGACCAAAAAACCAAGATGGCTGCCGGCAAAAAGCCTAAAGACCTAAGCAAGGGGAAGCAATGCCTTCCCTGGGTCTTCGTGCTCAACCTCTCCTCTTCCTATCCCTATTCTGACTCTGCACGCACTTAAGGGGGCCATGCTATCTTAATGATGTTTTATTTATTTATTTATTTATTTTGCTTAATAACTCTTGGGGTCCTTTTTTTTTTTTTTTGGTCTCCCCCCTTTTTTTCCCCCTCAACAGAATTTTTTCCCCAGTGGGTTTTTTTTGGGGGAGGGGGGGCGTGGTGTTCGGTATTTTTGGTTATACCACCTGGCAACCCTACCCGCCCTGCAAGAAGCGTGCGGCACTTCAAAGTGCCGTATGTTTGCGCAGGGCGGGGGCAGGGCGAAGGAGGCTTCATGCAGCTCCCCCGCCCCCAGGCCCTGATTGGCCTGGGGGTGGCAGAGCATGTGAAGCCTCTTCCCACCCTGCCAGGGGAATGGGTGCTTAGTGGGAAGGGGGGGCAAAGGGGCTCCCTCACCTCCAGACCAATCATGGTCTGGGGATGGGGAAGCCCAGAAGCATCCTGGCCCCACCCCTTCTGGGATGGCCCAGGGCCACTTCAAAAATTTTTGGAGTGGTCCCCGGCCAAAAATTATTGCTCACCCCTGGATTAGATGGTTCCAGCCTGAGCTGTTTTGGACAACGTGACCTCCATAGTCTGGCTAGCCAGCTCCCTGAGCAATACAGGCCCATACAACAGTGTTGGCAGGATGATTTTGGCTTTCTGCAGCAATACGACTTGGCTGGAATGTTGACAGTGTCATAATGGTGAGGCCCAGCGGCTAAGGAGTCAAGATAGCTGGGTTTGATTGTTCACACAGCTGCTCACCTCCTTTGTGGCAGGTCATTTTGTGCCTCAGTTTCCCCATGCGTAAAAGAGGGGCAATGATACTGACCATCTTTTGTAAAATGCTTTGGATAAAAATTACTATACAGAAGCTGGGCATTGTTGGAGACAGAAGCCAAGTTGCTATTCCCCATTCTGGTGCTATTAAAGGGAGGAAGGAAGAGATACCTGTGTGAGATAGGGTTAGATTGAGGCTCAAAGTACAAAGTTTAGTTTCATCTTGCACAGAAGAGCACAGCCTGTTACTACCACTGCTCCTCTAGAGTCCAGGGAGCGGGAGCTGCGCTTTGGTCCTGGCAGGGTAAAGTTGAAATCTTATGGATGTTCCGTAGTGGGAGTTGTGGAAAATAAATGACATCTGTGCTTCCCAGCCCCAAACCCTGGGCATCTACTGAAATGCAGCCACTTTTGGGTTGAACTCTTCCCCATGACATGCCGCTGCCGGTTAAGGACATGGGTTTTTCCCACAAAAGCTCATGATTCTATATAAGTTTGGTTAGTGTCAAAGGGTGCGTCTACACTGCACCCTTACCTCGAAATAAGCTACACAATTTGAGCTACAAAATTGAGTAGCTTATTTCGATTGTATTTCAAAATAGCTTGTTTCGAAATTTGGCGTGGCTACACAGCACCAAATTTCAAAATAAAGGGCTATTCGACAAGTCCCTTAAACCTCCTAGAACGAAGGTTACAGGGTCACTGGAAGAGCACGCCCATTATTTCGAAATCTATTTGGAAATAACAGGAGCATTTAAAGACATGGAATTACTTTTTCAGGTTACTTCCGGTATCCTGAAATAGCCCCGCTGTCTAGACTTAGCCTAAGGGTGCATCTACACTGCTATAATAAGCTATGCAATTTGAGCTACACATATCCCCTATTCTCCTCCCCCCCATCTCCTATTTATTTAGAAACTGGACCTTTAATAACTCCAGTCATCTGAAGAAGTGGGTCGCGCCCACAAAAGCTCATGAATCCCATCTACATGTTTTGTTAGTCTCTAAGGTGCTGCTAGACTGTTAGTTGTTTTTTAAGTTTAAGTTTTAAGGTTTTCCAGTTACAAACTAAGTCAGCTACCCCTCTGAAGCTTCTGTTATACTTATAAGTCTCCCCCACCAAACACACTCACCTAAGCAAATAAAACCGAACACTGCAAGAATCAGTCCTGGCAGATCCCATGTATTACAGACGGTAATGCCCCAGGGATGAGCACTACGTCTAAATGCCTCAGGGCGCTTTCCCCTCCCATCCTCTGCCTCTACGGAAAGGCACTTGCCTACAGTCACAACTAGGGTTGCCAGATACTTTCACAAAAAATACTGAACATGGTGGGAAAAAAATTGGTTGAGCAAAAAAAAAAACCCCCGTTACTGCGCCTTTAAATCCCCATGCTCCACGCTCCCCCCGCCCCTGCCAGACGGGGCAGGGGAAGAATTTCCCAAGTGGCCTTCCATCCGAGAAAAACAGAAAATACCGGCATTTTCTGTTTTTTTTACTGGACAGAGGCCACAAATACCGGACTGTCTGGGCCAATACTGGACACCTGGCAACCCTAGTCACAACAGGTGGGAGTCAGGAACACAAACCAAATCTTTGGAGTCCCAGCTCAGCACCACATTCACCAGAGGCCTGCAAGGGGCCGGGCGAAGCCTTGCCGGGTTGTCCTGGGACCTGGTCAAACCAGTCGGAAACCAAGCCAGTTCCAGGGTCAAAGCAGCAGGAAGCACCAGAGGTGACCCTGGACCCAGAGCTGTGCTGGGATTGTGATGGGGGCCTTAGCACATGGGAACAGAATGTCTTGGGCAGGGTGGGGAGGGTTAAGAAGTTCTTCTAACCAACAGAAACAAAGGCTGAGGTTTTTAAAGGCATCTAGCAATTTGGGGGAACCTCAATTGTTAGGAACCCCAAATTAAAACACCCGGAAGGGGCCTGGTTAGCGGGGAGTGGGTGCGCTAGGGAAATGGAGGCCAAAAAAAGAGCATCTGATAACTGTAGGTGCTGGAAGGCCAGTCACCTAGCTATACACGGTTCCCTCTGGTGTATGCCGCTAGCAGAGTGCCCTGGTGCAGAGAGGCACGTCTGTAGCTGGACTCGGGGTTGGTGACTGGTTCGCAATTTTCAATCAAAAGTGGTTTTCAATCCAAGAGAAAAAAATTCACACCGGTCCCTTGCTCCTTGGGTATTATTTATAGCAGCGCAAAGTGGATGCAAGAAGTCACCCACTGGGAATGGTAACATTGTGCATGGATGTAAAGGACCACTCCGTGTGTGGGGTGATGGAGAATCAGCTGACTGGCATTTTGCGCT
This sequence comes from Pelochelys cantorii, assembly GCA_032595735.1. Lineage (NCBI taxonomy): Eukaryota > Metazoa > Chordata > Testudines > Trionychidae > Pelochelys > Pelochelys cantorii. The sequence continues at coordinate 20,571,124 of CM064349.1, read as the reverse complement.
AACCACTAGACTCTACTGCCTTTTAGTGCCTGGACACTGGCATACAGAATCACCACAGCTAGCACATGGTGTATTGATTGCACCCGCCTGACATGCTGTGATGGCTCCCGGACTATTATTGCCCTCAGTGCTTTGGTTTGATTTTTAAACTTTGATGTGTAGCTGCTGCAGGCCAATTACTCAGCATAGCCGTTGCTCACCAGAGCCTGGGGAAAATGTGGGCCTATTACACATGCAGTGCAGGGAGGTCTCCTTCTTACGTGGCCTTCGCAGCCCTGAATGACTCCCATTGCTGCAGGACAGAGCCTGACCTCAGTGGCACTTATGAAAATCCAGGAGCGCCAGAGGACGTCCAGCAGAATCCACTGCCGCACGGCTATGGGAAGCCCTGCTTTGCTCTGTGGGGCTGCATCCTCCCTGCCTTTCAAACTAAAATGAATGGCAGCTGACACGGTGCATTTTCGGCATGCCTCGCCTGTGAGCGCTGGCAGCCTACGGCCGGGGGAATGCGAAGCACTTGGTGCCCCTCCGCCTGTATGGTACACGCTGTCCCATTCCTTTTGGAGTCGGAGCACCAGGGCAGCCCACAGTGCATTGTTGCCTCTGCTCCCTCACCCACCACGCCCCAGATTTCCTGGGATGCTCGGGCTAAAACTGCTGCAGCGAAGGCGGAAGGAGCTTTTCTGATTTCATGGCAAAGGGTTAGGTGTCTCCCCTGCCCGCTTTTTCTGGGGATGAATAAATGACTTTTTGGAAGGTCCTGCTTACAGGTCTGATCCTGCCAGGTGCTGAGTTCCTCCCATCCTTCTTGATGGGAACGAGACAGCCTGGCCGAGGAAGGATCTCAGGAAGAGGCGGGTAGTCCATATACCACAATATCACACTTGAGAGCAGCACACTGCCCAGGCCTTGGACACTTCCACTAGCTTCACAACAGGCTGGCCCTGCTCCTGTCCCCAAAGAAATCCATAGCCAAAATGCCAGTGATTTCCAGAGGAGCAGGATTGGGCCCCTGATCCCCTTCCCGGCTCTATCCAAACCCCTCCCTGAATTTTCACTGCGGCTGGTGCAAGAGCCTTCTCCTCTGTAGCACCCGCCTTATGGAACATTCTCCCTGCACTGTTGTATGTCAATGCCTCAGGGACCGTGACACAGACCGTACTCGGGGCTTGCCTACATGGTGAGTGAGTGCACAACAAACCAGGATGTGAATTTACAGGGCACCTACTTGCCACGCGCTCATGGGCCCTTCTTCTGTGCAGTGAAAGTCCTGGAATTAGAATACGCAACCACCCAGTGAGTTCGTGCACAGCCCTGTCCTTTCACACCCTGGCTTGCTGCCCGCTAAGTCACCACACAGATGAGTCCATTGCCTGTACGATGGTTGTAGATCAGGGCTGGGCAAGATGCAGCCCGGGGGCCGGATTCGGCCCACATAACACTTTGATTCAGCCCGCAGCCTGCATCTGACCGCTTTCCTGCTGCTAGTCCCCAGCCCCACCCCTCCCGGGGGGTGGGGAGGTGGAGCCAGCCTGCGACCCCATACCAAGATTCATTAAGTGGCCCCCCTGTGAAAATTATTGGCCGCCTCTGATGTAGATGCTGTAGGGAGCATTGCGCTGAGGGGCACCGTCCAGGCTATGTTGTTTGAGTACCAGATAGAGGCACCATCAAGCGACAAACTCCAAAGAGTAGCAATTCCCGTCTCTTCAACTGATGTCAGGGCCCCATTGTGCTAAGTGCTGCACAGTCACCTAAGAGACAAAAGAGCTTGCGATTTAAATAGGCACAGGAAGCTTTTTACTGATGAGAAATGAAGTGACTGCCCCAAAGAGATACTCTCGGCAGAGGCAGGAACAGAACCCAGATTTTCCAATTTCTAGCCCAGTGACCCTTGAGCTTCTCCGTTATAGTCTCAAAGTCTCCCTTTGGGCTGAAATTTTCCATGCTTGATTGCAACCCAGAGGCAATACACCAGAGCAAAATCACAAAGCAATTAAAGAATTAGTGAAACAGTGGACAACACTTTGGCTTTAAGAAATTTTAAAAAATGTATTTGCTCAACTAAAATTGAAACATTCAGGCAACCCTGCCCTCCAACCTAGAGTCATGGGGCAAGTGAACAGGTCTTTGTTGCACATGTGCTAAGATGTAAAAATCACTACCGTTTTGTTACTATGTCCTCCCACTAGACACCATTATTTCCTTCTCTCACCCAAAGGCAAACCCCTCACTTTGGTTTGTTTGACAAGAATCAGAGGGGGAGCTGGGTTAGTCTGAATCTGCATAAACAATGCAGGACTTCTCGTTTTTGGTTTGTTTGTTTTCCACAGTCTCTGCACAAATGCCAGCCACTGAAAATTCATGAATCAGGCCATCCCAAAACCATGAAATTGGCTTAAAAATAAGTATTAATTTAAAAATGATTTTGAATTAATATTTTTGGGTCTTTGCTTTGTGTTTTCTGAACTTTTAGGCGACACTTGGGACTATATTTTCCAGCTTGTCTCTAAACCCATAGAGATAAGAAACTGTGTTGCTTGTTTTTAATGAAAGCTGAGATTCTCACCTAATCACATGCTTCCAGAAGCTAGGGCTTTGAGAACGCCAAGTATCACCAGACTTGTAATGAAACCTCAAGTTAGCAACCTTGAAAACATAAATACCTTTTTCTTTGACAGGTTGAGTGAGGGAGATTGTAAGGGACAGGGGAAGTATTTCTGTTGCCAGGGTGGGAAAACAGGGGGCTATGCATGACAATTGGTGCACTAGGATGTTCTGTGGGGAGTGCATTAACAATGGAGCTTTTTGTATGCCCAGGTTTTTAGGCAGGGCTGGGCAAGATGTGGCCTGGAGGCCAGATCTGGCCCACCTAATACTTTGATCCGGTCTGTGGACTGCATCCGGCTAATTTCATTTATATCCTGCTGCCCGTGCACCGAATTTCCAGGTGGTGGCTCAGGTAGCAGGATCCTGTTAAACTGGCTCATGGCTCACAGCATGGCACTACCCTGGAAGGGTCCAGAGTCGTGAGCCTTTTAAATAGCCGCAGCAATCCCAGCCAGCTGCCAGGCAATGAGGTAGTGACAGGGCTGGGAGCCATGAGCCCATTTCTGTGGTTTTAATTCAAAGCCTCTGGCCCTAGACAACTCCAGGGGGAGGCTAGTCCCCAGCCATGCCCCTTCTGCACCAGGGTAGTAAAATTAATTAAGTGCCCCCCCTACAAAAATTATTGCCCACCCTTGCTTTAAGCCCAGAAGGGACAATGATGACCATCCAGTCTAAGCTCCTGAACATTTGCAGACCACAGAACCGCACCCACCCACTCCTAAAATAGACCTCCAGCTGACAGGCCTGCTGACGGGGCGGGGGGATGGGGAGTTCCACAGGCAGCCACTGCCCTGGGACCTGGCAATTCAAAAAGGCTCCGGGTTCCTGGCTGAACCCTTTGTGGTGTGCAGCAGTGCGTGTGGGTGGGAGACTAGCCCCGGCCTTGCTTTCCACCCAAGGCCCTGGGAGCACAGAGCACCCCCTCCCCACACACAGTCCATGACCTGGCAATTCTGTTGCCCCCCCCCACCCCAGTTTAAAGGGGGTGAAACAATGTGTGTAGTGGGGTGCTGACAGATGTTGAACCAAACTGGCAGCCCTATAGATAATGGAAACCACTTCAAGCCAGGGGTTGCTCCTGCAACCCCCCTCCCCCCCCAGGTGACCCAGGTAGCCCTCCGGAGGTGCACCCCCATACCCCCCCCCCACTGCAATTGCTAAATGAGGTATCCCCACGTGCCGCCCAGCCCCCCCCGCCTGTAGGTCTAGGGGCTGCTGGGGGGGGGGGCGGGCTGCACACAGCCTGGGGGAGGCATTCACGCGGGAGAGCTGCAGTGACGTCGGGTGCATGTGGGCACGTGGGCAGGGTGCCGGGCAGCGGGCAGGTCGCGGCGGCGGCGGCGGCGGCTGCTGCCCTCGCGCGCGCGCCCTCCCTCTGGTACGCCCCTCCCCTCCGGCCTCGCATCCGCGCAGGCGCCGTGGGAGTGTGCGTGTGTGGGGCGGAGGCGGCGCATCGCTGCGATTGGCCGTGGGCTCGTGGTGGGCGGTACCCGAGTGTCTCGTGTCCCCGGGAAAGGCGTCCGGCCGGAAACCCAGCGGGCGGAGGGTTCGGAGCGGCGCACACGCTCCTCCCCCGCCTCGACTGTGGAGAGCGAGCGGCGGGCAGGAGGCGGCGGCGCAGCGGGAGGGTCCCGGAGCCCCAGAGCGGCCTCCGCCAGACACCCGCCCCGGGGCCCGGCTGAGGCCCCTCAGCGCTGGCCGGAGACCCCGCGCGCGGGGATGGAGCCGCCCAAGGGTAACTTACCCCCGGTCCCTTGCCGAGCCCCCCCGGCTCCCCCCTTCGAGTCCCCCCCCACCCGCTCACCTCGGGTGCCCCCGAATCCCGGAGCCCTTATCGGGTCCCCTCTGCAGCCCCCCGACCTCCCCCACCCTCCGGGTCTCTTATTGAGCCCCCTCCTCAATCCCCGCCCCCCCAATCCCCCGGAGCCCCCCCTCTGGAGCCCCCCCGGAGCTCCCCCCGAGCTCCCCACTCTTGAATCCCTTGTCGGGTCTCCCTGGAGCCCCCCCTTCACCCTCCGGATCTCTTATAGAGCCCCCCCATCCCCCTGAGGTTCCCCCCTCTGTAGTCCCCCCGGAAGTTCCTGGGTCCCTCATCAAGGCCCCCCCAACCGCTCCCCTGTACTTGCCCCCCTTCTTCTGTCCCTCAGCTCCACTCCTACAACCCTCTGTGTTCCCCCCCCCCATGGCTTCAGCTCCCCGCCTTCCCCCTCGCCCCCCCCACCCCATTCCCGTGTCTGCTCCCTTATCCCAGGCCCCCTCAGCCCCCTCTCCACTGCTGCAGCCCCCTTGGCTCTTTCCCCTGTTGCCTTATTCCCCCATAATCCACCCCTGCCTCATCACTCCCAGCTGGTGCCTGCAGCCTGACTGGGCAGGTGCATGGCCCTAAGACCGGTTCCTGCTCTCTTCCTATCAACCTGCTTGTCCTCACTCCGCTCCACACCATATCTCCCTTTCCTCTGCCTTGCACCTCTTCCCTATCATTACAGCTTCCTCCCCCTTCTTCAGCCCCAGGCAGGGACCAACCCTCTCTTCTCTCCGCCCCACTTCTTTTGATCGTCTCAAGTTTTATCTTTATCTCCTTGACTCTAGTTCTGTTTTGTTTTTAAATACACTAATGCTGGACAAACAGCTACAGGCAATGTTTATGCTGTGGACTCACCCTCACCTGTGATAAGCAATTAGGGACCTATGTGTCTGAAGCTTCAGTGCAAGGTTTAATTTGTTTTTAATTGGTTTCACTAAACTTTCTCTCTTAACCTAGTCAGCTCTGATAAATGAGGTTGAACTTGGATAACATCTTTGTGAGGTTACATGGGTCACAATGTCATTAGCTTTGAAACAGCTTTATTTAAGTACTTTTGTTGTAGCCTCAGAGGGTTATTTTGGTTTTCTAATGTGGTGGCTTTTGATTTGAAAAAGTGATGAGTCGTCACCTTGTTTTTTAGAATGCTATACAAATACCAAATTAGTATTTGGGAAAGACTGTGTACATGTGTTTGGAGCGCGTGCATACAGGGAAATGCACAGAATATACATGATCTGGGACCCAGACCTGTTAACTTGGAAGTTGTAATGAAGAAAGAAACTTTGGGAGTTGCTAATGACTAAGTAAGGCTGTGCAGCTTCCTGTGTCTGTAATAAATAGGTTAACAGCGTGACTGGGATGAACATAATAGGCCCTACTTGTTTATTACTCTTGTGTATTTTTAGATTGGCTACTCTAGTGGCTCTCAGCAGTTAAAGATGGAACAGTGCTGTTATACCATCAAGTCCAATCCTGTCGGCTGCACCTCACCCTGGATACACAGTATCTGCAGCATTTTGTCTTGAGTTAAAAAGAAAAATGGGTGTTTACTTATGATGTAAGCGTCTCTTAATTTCAGTGCTATTGATCTCTTAACCTTTTGACTAATTTCAGTGTAGTAAAGAGTAGGGATGTAAAAGTGTAACTGTTTAAACATGTAACCATTTTGGGTAGCAGCTGCCTACCCTGGAGTGGGGTTGGCAGTCTGGAGCCTATATGAACCAGGAGTCGGCTTTAAAACTGGCTTCTGGTGTGCACCGGCTTCCAGGGAGCCTGCTACTGCCCTATGCTTCTGGCTCTGTATCAGTCTGCAGCGTGGGACTGTAGCTGGCTCCCCGGGAGTAGGGCTGGGAGCTGGTGCGCTAGTAAGCTGGCTCTTGGCACACACTGGACCGGGCTGTGCTATGGGCTCTGCAGTATAAGCTTTAGAATACAGAGCCCACGGCGTGTAACCGCTAAGAATTTTACACAGTTACATTAACGGCTTTGTAATATCCCTAGTAAAGAGTTTGTCAGAGATGTCCTCAACTGGGGACTTTGCAGGGAGATGGACTGTCAAATTCTCTAGCTTCTGTGATACAGTGGTAATTATTGGCAAACTAGTATACTAGGCCTTTCATGAACAAAGATGCAGGTGAGTGTCTTGCACTGAGAACTTTAATTGTGACTTCAGGGATATGTTACCTTTGTTAAGGCCTAAGGTAGAAAAGAAGTGTGCTATTGAACGCTCTTTTTCATATTTAGATGACCTAGATACACCAGGAGCAAAGCTTCTAGCTAGCAAACTTAATTAGGGCTGTCAAGTGATTAAAACATTTAAGTGTGATTAATTGTGCATGCCTCCCCTTTGAAACACCACAGCAGCATTTCAATGGGGCAGTGCTGCATGGAGCCTGGGATCAGCTGGAGTCCTCAGCTGACCCCGGGTTCCATGAAGTGCTGCGGCAGCCTTTCCAAGGGGCAGTGCATTAGGAGCCTGGGAACTCCAGCTGATCCCCGGCTCTGCTTGTGCTGCCTCTTTGAAGTGTGGGAGTGGCACTTCAAAGGGGCAGCACAGCATTAATGCCTGTGATGAACGTGTTTAAAAAAATTAACATGTTAATCCTGCCCTGCCGTTAATCGCAGGTGTTAACTCAGGTCAATTGACAGCCCTAAACTTAATTAATGGATTTCCTCCTAAATACTACCCAAGATAAATTTTTGTAAAAAAATTGAATCTTCATGTTTGCACTCAGGAAATATTTTTCAAATTGACACATGCTCTTAAATAGCACAAGATTCAAAAATATTTGTCCCAGTAGAAATGTTTGTGCACATTGAAATCCTGAGTGGATGTTAAATGCCTGATTCTGAAGTCTTGCTGCCCAGTCAGTGATTTCTGTCTTGGTCTGGACTAGTAACCCTAGTCTTGCAAAGAGCTCCACTTAGCCAGACTTATAGTTAAGTCATAGTGGGGCTATTGTGCATGCAGAGGGGTCTATGTATTCAGGATCAGAGCCAAAATAGTTTAAAGAGCTCTAAAGATTTGATCTTGAGTGGTCCTGAGCAATCCCAGTTCCCATGATGGTTTAGAATGATGCTTGAACAGCTAATAAATGTTTATTTTCTGCTGGTGGCTGCCAACTGGCACAAGATGTCTTTTGATTTTATGGCCCTGGCATTAATATTAAATAAAAGATCAGGAGGGGGGAAAAGCCACTATTAGAAGTCCAAGATTGTTGTCCATTTTGTATTTGTTGTTGAATAATAAAAACTACTTTTGAATTATAGTGGCACCCACAAGATGCAATCAGATGGTTCTCCATTGTGCCCCAAGGAGTAGGGATGTTAAAATGGCATTTAATTAGCTAATTGAGTAGTCGATAAGAGGGGAAACTGCAGAGCCACAGTGGGGTTAGCTCCTGGCCCTGGGAGCTAACCCCGCTGCAGCTCTTCCTTTTAAATGTATTAAGAGCCACCAGGCAGAGGCCCAGCAGGGGGACTGGGCATGAGCTGGGAATCAGCTCGCACTAGCCTCTGCCTCACCTTGCCCCTCTGCAGAGATGGTGATGGGGGGGAAACAGGCTTTTAAGCTGGCTCCCCCCAAGCACTGGCTCCTGCTCCCCCCACCTTGCTGCCTCTCTCTGATAAAGGCAGCAGTGTGGTGGGGTGGGGGAGTGAGTAGTTGAGTAGTGACTCCGCTAGCGGATAAACATATGCTTATTGAGTAGTTGACTAGTTGCTTACATCCCTACCAAGGAGCTTATATATAAGATAAAATATAACAAGTGGGTGAGTGGGGTTAAATGCAGCAGTGACAGGAAGTAGTTCAGAACTTGCAGGTTTGAGGGTTGCTTTTTAATGGTAAACAAGCAGGACAGTGATGTCACTGGTTCATGCTAGCCTCCTGCCTTGTCATTCTGTTAAAATGTTTTCACTTGCAGTGGATTAATAGCCAATAATTTTAATCTGGCTAGGCTACTCTGATGTGGACCAAATAGAATTAATATTAACAAATTAGAAATCTACATGGCTTGTAAATACCATCTTTGTATGTAAATACAACTTTCTGATGTAAATCAGAATGGACTATGCTATTATCCTGCCTGGGCACACTAAAGATTTAGTTTTTTGGAAGCCTATTTCCTGTCATATGCGTGATATTTATAATGGTGCCACATACACGATCGAGATGCATCTTGTTGGTAAAGGTTGGGAGCAAGGCTTTATTTTGCTCTGCAGCATTTACTTTGTGTGCATGAGTATACAGGCTAGAATTCATTGCCTTGAAGTGACGTAGTGAGGCATTGACACAGGTTTAAAAACAAGCCCTGAGTTTACAAGTCCTAATGTGATGCGGGAAGGGAGTTTCTTGCCTTGATAATTAAAGGTTACCTCACTACAGAACAGTAGATTCTGTATGCTTTCACCGTGGGTGAGGAGGCTCATGACTCACCAACTTCAGCTATTGAGAAGCTTGGACAAACCCATGCTTAAGGGAAACAGTCCTTGCATTGATGTTTGATAGTGGGAGTCACTATGTAAAGAATGCAGTAACGGGACAGGTATTCTGTATGGTTTCAAGAGACAGCATTGTCTAGTGATTATACTAGAGACCCCCAAGACTCGTGGGTTTTATCTGATGACTGCCACTGAGTTGCTGTGACAATTTAAGATTAGCTTACCTGTCTGTAAAATGGGGATAATACTTGAGCATTCCTGAGCATTAGGATTTATGAATGAAACCTTTTGCTTTTGTTTGCTGATGAGCTCCTCTGTCTAAATAAGAGAATGCTACCACAAGTTAGTAAGAATGTCAGTTTTTGCTTTGAAGAGATCTGATGGTAAAATAGCAGTGTGTTGCTAATGAAAAATAGGATGTACTAGCAAAGTAGATGTTTGGAAGCTGGAACAGCTGTTATCTTTTGCATCTCCCTTTGCGGAATGCCAAATTCAAAGAACTTTTTTAAAATGTCTATCAGTTTTTATGTATTACAGAAGTACACTTCTACTGGGAGTGGGTGAATTCAGCTGGTAGTGTATTTAAATTGATATATTTTAAAGGAAAGCAACGGAAGAAATGTTTTGCATGTACATTTTAAGGGCTTGCTCCCTTTTTTCCTATCTTCTGATAGATCCTGCCATGTAGTCATAGACTCTATTTACAGTTTCTCCATCATTGCCATAGCACCAGACTGTGATGCTGCAAAAACAGGATTATAACTTCACTGCAGGATTGAGCAACAGGAAACATTATACTGGGTGGTGGGGAGAGTTATATAAGCACAAGTAGTCAATTATAGAAATTGGGGCTGAAGACCTTTTTGGTCCCAGCTAGCTCATCCCTTAACCAGTGCAGAATTGATAGCTGTAATACATTTTTTTTCAATGCACCGTTCAGCCCTCTTGCTTTGGGAGATTGTTCCATAATCTAATAAATTTCCAAGACTCCTAATTAACTTAACTTTCATTTGTTTAACTTCATGCTATTTATTTGTTTAGAGGATATGTATAAATACAACTCCTTTCCCACCAATGGATGAAGTCCTAACTTTTGAAAGAAACTGAGTCAGGATTTCACCATTTGTGTGTTACGCATGCAGAATTTCTCCAAACTTACTATAACTGCTTGCAGGTATCAGTGGGCTATAGTTAGTACTGTAAACTTTCTTCAGAATTTGAAGCTGCAGAGGCCTTAACTTTTGTTACTTTTCTCCAGAGTTTGCTATTTTTCTGATGAGACCACATTAAGTTCTGGGCATCTCAGTGCCAGAACCATATATAAAACAATATCTAATCTTAGCTCCATGATCTGGTGCTTTTGCAGTCTAAAATGGCATTGCTGTCTTTTTTGGTCAGTATTGCAAAAAAATATGCTGCATACCAGGTAAGGAAATATCTCTGCCTAAATGTTTTCCCCCTTGTGTTGCAGCTGTAAAAGTCTTTTAAACAGGTTAACCGTAAGTTACTCTTTATTAAGGTGTCCTGTAAACTTTATGAAAACGGAGACAATATCTATACTATCCAGAAGTTTACTAAATCAAAGATAGTGTCTGTAAGAATAGTGCTTTATAGTGTAGTTCAGGGATGGGGAATCTTTTCCTGGTTAGGGGGCCCACTGACCCAAAGAAAAATCATCTGGGGCTACATACCAATGAGAAGCAAAAACAACAACAAAAACCCAAACCAAACCCTCACTTGCCTCCCCAAGAAACAAAACACTCCTCCCTTGCTGGCCTGGCCCTCCTCAAATAATAATAATAATAAAAACCAACAAAAAAGACGCAGACACACTTAGGGCACTGGGACTGGATCTGTTCCCCAGCTTCTCTTGATCTGGCTCACAGTGAAGCTTGGGGCTTCTGCCTCTTCCACCCCCACCTCCCCAAGCAGCAGGATGAGCCGGCGCTAATGTTCCAACCTTGTGGGATGCAGGGGGGGGGGGGGGGAGTACAGAGGCAGGGATAATTGCAGCAGGGCTGGAGCACTAGCACTGGCTTGTCCTGCTGTGGCTTATAGGGATGTAAGCAACTACTTTAGTCAGCTATTTCCCCCATTCTCCCCCCCCTCCCCCCCCAGCCGCTGTATCAGAGGCAGCAAGGCGGGGGAAGCAGGAGCTGGTGCTGGGGCGGGGGGGGGGAGCTGGCTTAAAAGCAGGGGCAGGGAAGGCAGAGCCGCAGTGGTCCCAGAGCTGCATTGCTTGGTTCTGGCTTGCACGTCGTCCGTCCGTCCGTCCCCCCCCCCCCCCCGGCAGCTAACCCTGCTGTGGCTCTGCACTTTAAGGGTATGTCTACACAGCAGTGTTATTTTGGAATAACTGAAGTTATTTCGAAATAACATAGTCCACGTCTACACACAAGCAGTTATGTCGACATAATGTCAAGCTGGAGGACTTCTTACTCCAACTCCCCTTAATCTTCATACAATGAGGGTTACAGAAGTTGGGGGAAGAGTGCTCTGTTTCGAAATAAGTGCTATGTAGACATGCCCAAATTCGAAATAAGTGATTTCGACTTAAAATGTTTCATTAGTGTAGCTCAAGTTGCATAGCTTATTTTGAGTGTAGCCCTGCTGTGTAGACATACCGTTAGTGTAGTTAGAGCCCAGCGGCTCTTACTACATTTAAAATGCAGAGCCTCAGTGGTGGTAGCGAGTGCCCCCTCCTTATCGACTAATTGAGTAATTGATGGAAATTCCATCAACTACTTGCTTAGCTAATTAACCGTTATTTAACATACCGATGTGACTGCAGGGAAGGGAAGGCCCAAGCCTTGCTGTGACCTGAATCAAGGGAAGCTGGGGGCCGCATAGGTTCTGGTCTGCAGACCATAGGTTCCCCACCACTGATGTAGTTACATTTCTTATGGCCGCCTTTTCAGGGGTGCTGAGTGCATTCAGCTCCTATGGGAGGTCGGTGAGAATTGCAACTGCTCAGTAGTGTGAAAAATCAGACCACTAAGTTTCTCCAGCTTAACCCTGACTCTTATGCAGGTAGTTTTCTCCATTTTTGTCAGTGCAGATAGCCCACAGGAAAACTACTTGTTTATATTAGATAAATGCCTCCAATTTGGCTGAAGTTGGGGAATGATTCTAACTTGATTCATTGTGTTATAATTACTGCAATCTGTAAAGTGACTGGCCAGGAAACAGTGTTACGGTTGCACGGGGATCGTTCACACATTGTTTGGCGTCTTGGAAGCTAACTGGCTCTGGTGCTGTCAGAACATGTGTGTGGGTCTGTACCATAAGAATAACTTTACCCATGCTTAGAAACATGTGCATACCTAGCTTAAGGAGGTTTTGGAAGTGCAATGTTTCAGTTTTTAATTTTTACAGTGTTTATCAAATTCATGCATAAAGAAGGCTTAATTGTGTAAAACTTCTGTTTCACACGCTTACTTCTGCATAGTCTTCCCCTTGCCGGCACAGCCCTCCATTCTCTTGAGGAGGTTAAATGCAACACTGTGAATGTTACAGTATGTGGGTCTTTAGGACAAAACCTTACAATCCAGAGACCTATCTGTGCTGCATGAATATTAAAGATCCTGATGCAGTCTTCATAAAGGTGAGGGGTTTACTCTGGGTGCCTGAGTCCAACCATTCCTTCACCCTTAAGTTAAGCAACCTCCTGTATGTTATGACTGGTTGCCATCCTTTCCGCTGGAGATAGCAGGCTGTATAGTTTGTGCAGAACTTAGGTTCAAAGGTTGCCAATCTCACTGCTATAAAAATTATCCTAAAGGATCAATGGTATTAGATAATCCTATTGAAACTTATCTCTGTGTCCATTTTGTTTGAAAACTAGTCATTGAACATGTATATAGTTCACTGCTTTTAGTGTGAAACACTGCACTTTAACATAATGTATGTTGAAGATTCTGTACTTGCCTGTATTTCTGGTCAGTTATTTAGTCTTGGCATTGCTCTGAGACTGAAAACTAGAGTTTTTTATTTAACCTGAGACACTTCAGAACTGTCAAATAAAATTAAGGGTGAAGTCTGTTGTGCATTTACTGGATAGTGGAGTTGTGTGTAGGACATCAGAGTTATTCAGACAGCCTCCTTTATGTATAGAAGCCCTTTTGCATTTCATACTATGTTGAGGTTTAACATCTAGACTCTTTCAATTCAGACCCAATTGGTCTGAAACTTCTTAGCTATCAGCCTTAATGTTGACATTGGCAAGGTCATATTTAAACAATTAATTAGGAAGATGCAATGTATAAAAAGTGTAGTTGTTTTTTCAAAAGTTAAGATTCCTTAATTTAGAAAGCTGACACTTTTTTAAAATGTATTGAAACTATTTACTTTAGCATTATTGTACACTTGCTTAGCAGCGGCTTTTTGTAACGTTTGATCATTTTGTTAAATGGTATTTTGTTAAAAAAGTCTTGCTTCCTGTGTCTGAAAACCCTGCTTGCGGGGCGGGGAGGGGAATACAAATTGGCATCCTGAACTGACAACTCACCTCATGACAAACAATATTCATTCAAGTTGAAACTCTCACACTTTAGCTTTGTGGATGTCTCATACTGGGGCAAACCTTCATTTGGGCTATTGGAACTGATGGGGTTTTTTGGCAATGGGAGGAGAATAGGTTTTCTTCCTCGAGGCGGCCTAGTAACCAGGAATGATTTGTGTTTTATATAACGCTAAGCGCTCTGTCAGCACTTAGCAATTGTGTTGCTAGTCTGGCTTTGGTGTGTATTAGACACCTAAACAGCATTGCATATGTCCAAGCAGCAGTGTGCTTGGGAAGGAGGAGAGGTACCCTAAAGCCAAAGGTGGCAGAAACCACAGTGAAAGACTTTGTATTTTGAATCTCATGGGTCTGAAACAAGGCCAGTTCAGTAGTTTGCTTTGCTAATTGCTATCCTGATAAGGCGCAGGTTGGATCAGTACAGGTGTTGGGCTGCTTAACACCCAGAAGTCTTGCCTGCCTAGCCTCAGGATTTTTACCATGACTATTCCATTCAGACAGATTTTCAGTGTATGTCTAAGGAGGTCATATTTATAGAAGAAACAAAGAAAGCTTACCGTCTCATTTTGCACTAAACATAGAGTCCTGATTTAATGCAGGTTTTCAGTGAGTTTCTGTGTTTGAGACTTTGGCGATAAATTTAAGATTTAGGTGTGCCTGGGCATTGCTGCACATACCAGGCAGGTCTACCTCTTTTAGGATGATTCCTTTTGTGTAACACTACGTGATCATGAAGAAAATGTTGCACAGTGCTTGTATCCAGATTCGTGCTTGCTCGTCAACTGATTAAATTGGTTCCTGCTGCCATTGTTGTAGTGTCTCTTGCTAAAGGACTTCCTAATAGGATGGTGGTATGGGTGACGCAAGTCCCCTTTCAGATTTCAAAATACATTTTTTTTTAAAATAGCTAAATGATCTAGGAAACTTTCAAATTGGTCAGCCTCCCAAATTGTCCCAAATTGTAGGTCTTCTGTGTGGTGTAGGGTTTTTTATAGCTCACATTTATTTATTTTTTTTAAAAATTGCATATTCTGTCACTTGTCCCCTGAGGGTCTCCAAGCACTCTGCAGACTTTTAAGCTTCTTGATACCTCTGTTGTTCAAAATGCTATCATCCAAGATTGAGAGTGAGAGATATTGAGGCACAGAAGACACAGTGAGTTTGTAGCAGAAATGAGACTACAGCACTGAAGTTTTGAATCCCGTAGTTGTTCCATGAGTCTGTTTCCTCCCACGCAAGAAGGTCACAGAGTAAAGCTGAGGAAGGGGCATATAGGTTGTAAGTTTCTTGTCTTTAATGTATTTCTCTAAAATATTTTTTGGGTTTAGTTAAGATATGAACATAGGACTGCATTTAAAGTCCGTGTTAATGCTTAACTTTGGCAGTCACCCTAATGAAACCATAAACTACTACTTCTCGCAAAGCAGCTGTTCATCTGACTTAGACTTTAAAAAGCAATGAAAGCTATATCTGATCATTTGAGAACCTGAAGAGTTTTCACTCCTAGAACTAGGGATGGGGTACTGACACGAACAGTTCCTTTCGTATGGTGGATTTTACTTACGTTCTGGTAAGATGCTTGGTAAAATTTGGTACTTGGTTCATAATGCACTGTAAGACACTAGCTATCTTCAAGTCACTTATGTGCTTAACTCTTAGTAAGGAAATCTACTTTATCAATTAGATTTTTATTCCTTTGCCTTTTTTTTTTGTCTATTCTCGTGTGTTTTTATCATTAAGACTGAGATCTTTGGGGCAGGGACCATGACTCTAATCTCTGTAAACTGCTTCGCAAAATTAACGTTCCACATACATGTTTGTTGTTTTACTTGTAGTGGGTTAATTGGTATCTGAATTTGTAACGCTTATTTTTCTACATAAACAATGGCAAGGTACTACTTGTATCCACCATTATGGTAACAGTAAGGGCACGTCTACACTGCATGCTTATTCCGAAATAGCGCGTCTACACAGCACATGCCTATCGAAATAGCGCTGAGCTATTTCAAAATAAATTTCACACTCATTGGATGCTGAATCGCATGTAAGGCCATCTGGCAGGGCATCAGGACAGCACTCTGTTCCTGGAGCAGCTGAAGCTCAGGCTTAAAGGGACTACCCCTGTACAGCTGTATCTCAGGTTCTTCTCCTTTTCATACCTCACAGAGGGACAGCAAACCCATTCTTTCGCCTGCTCTGGTTGCCTTGGTGGACACCTCAGCACTCTAGACATGGAGCTGGATCTGCCTCCCACCTTCTTGTATGTTTTAGTGCACGTCCTGCTGCCGTTTCTGCAGGCTGCCTTCCAGGCCCTGCAGGAACAGGACCCTCAGCTCCTTGTGCGGCAGTTGTTCTCTGCTCTCCGGGTGCTACTCATGCAGCTCAACTCCACCCACCCTCCCCTGCCCATCGTACGCCACCGCTTCTGGCAACTGGACACCAGCTCCGACTGGTGGGACCAGATCATCGTGCAGCGGTGGGATAACCAGCAGTGGCTCCAGAATTTCCACATGTGGAAGGACACCTTTCTGGAGCTGTGTGAGTGGCTCGCCTATGCCCTCTGGTGATGGGACACCCACATGAGACCCGCTGTCCCACTCCAGAAGCGGGTCGCCATTGCCATCTGGAAGCTCGCCACGCCAGACCGCTGCCGATCCATCAGGACCCAGTTCGGCATGGGGAGATCAACCATCAGGGCCGTGGTCATGCAGGTTTGGTGCTTCAGTACTGTTATCCCAGAAGGGTGGTGAACTGAACTACTGGAGTGGGGTTCCCTAGGCAAAGAGTGTGGTGGGGGTGGTGGAAACCCCCTCCCTGGGAGGTTATTCGGTCCCACCTTCACAAAGCCCTGATGAGGGATTGGGCAATTTGGGGTTGCTCCTGGTGTGTGTAGGGGGAGGGGAGGTTGGGCATGGAGAACTCCCGAGGGCCCTGGCACCCCCTGATTCTCTGTCTCCTTCTACGGGAGGTGAGAGCCATCTATGCTGTCCTGCTATGCAGTGTCATCAACCTGGGTGACGTGGACCCCATCATTGCTGGCTTTACCACCATGGGCTTCCCCCAACTGCAGGGGGTGGAGGAGGGGGAGGGTGGGGCTATTGATGGCACCCACATCCCCATCCAGGCCCCTGACCGTGGAGCATCTGAGTACATCAGCCAGAAGGGGTCCTTTTCTATGGTCCTGCAGGCCTTCATCGACCACCGCAGCCAGTTCACTGACATCTGCATTGGGTGGCTGGGGAAGGCACACAACGCATGTGTCTTCCGGAACAGGCTGGAGTTTCGGAAGGTGCACGCCGGCACCTTTTTTCCCCAATCGCACCATCAGGGTCGGGGACATGAACAGGCCAGTCTGTGTTGTAGGAGACTTTGCCCACCCTCTGCTCCCCTGCTTCATCAAGCTCTACATCAGGCACCTTGACCCCCACCAAGGAATATTTTAATGACCGGCTCAGCAGGGCCCGTATCGTGGTGAAGGGCATCTCAAGGGGAGCTTCCATTGCCGCCTCATCTGGCTGGACCTCGGTGACTGGAACGTCCACGGGGCGAGGACTTGTATCTTGGGGGGGGCGGGGAGCAGGGTGTTGGGGGAAGGTGTGTGAGTGGCAGATGCTCCCCTGACTTGCCATGCTGTCCCTGGGAGCAGATGCTGCCCCAAGAGTGCAGGCCTGTGTGCCACGTGCAGCACTCCTCTGCGTGCGTCCGTCCGTTCCCAGCCTCCTTCTATGGTGGCTTGTGGTGAGAGCCAGAACACAAGGGTCCTCTCTTGCTGCCTGCTGGGGCTGTGCGCCCCGGACTGGCACTCACATGCACAGGCTGCTGCGCGAGCCCCAGGCCAGGAAGGCCAAGCGAGGAGCACTATGGAAACTAATGGCACTCACCTGATGGGCCTTCCGTGGCATCAGATGATGCCTGGGAGACATCAGAGCTGGGGTGACTGGCTCCAGGGAGAGCAAGGCATCCGGGCTGGCACTGCTGGTGTTGTCCAGCTCTTCCTCCTCCCTGTCTCTGCCCCCTGGGAGGGTGACAATGGACATCTCCAGCCCGGATTCCACTACTGGCGGGGAGGAGGGAGGACTGACCTGCTCCCTAGGATGCAGTGGAGCTCACTATAGTAAGGGCTGGTCTGGGGTGCCATCCTGGAGTGGGAGCTGCTCTCCCTCGCCCTGGCATAGGCCTGTCCGAGCTCCTTCACCTTCACGTGCACCTGCTCCTGGGTGCATATGTGGCCTTTGGGGTCCAGGATCTCTGCACCAGACCAGGAAGGCACACGCCTCTTTCGTCCCCTGGCAGGATCCTGGGAGCTGGCTGCCTGTTTGGCTGCAGCCATGGAGTGCGTGGATGGAGCACGGGGGTGTCTCATGGCTGCAGGGACAGTTGTGCAGGCTGCTGCAACGTGGGTCAGGGCCACAAGCCCATCCCCTGAGGCTGCGCCTTTAAAGCCTGCAGGGGAAGGGGTACTATAGACTGTTGCTGAGTGTGGACAGAGGAGCCAGCAGGACACCTGTGGGAGGGTCTGGAGGCCAATTATTTCAAAATAACTCTAGCTGCCCTGTCTACCCACCCCCTATTCTGAAATAGCTATTTTGGAATAGGGGTTATTCCTCATTAAATGAGGCTTACAGACTCTGAAATAAGCCACCCATTATTTAGAAATAATGCTGCTGTGTAGACATGCCCTAAGAAAGGTACATGTGCCTAACACTGTAATTCTGTTACATTGCTTGGTGGTTTGGGAAATAACTCCTGTTTTTCAGAACATTTGGCTGGTGTGGCAGCTGTCTCTTAAAAGATCAGAAAAGCAGACTATAACTCACACACAGACAGATCAGCACCAGTTCATATTTGGTGCTGTATTTTTATGAATGCTGTTAATTGGCTCTGAAAACCTGGCTCTAAACATTAGCAAATGGAATAAGAACAGACATACTGGGTCAGACCAAAGGTCCATCTAGTTTGGCCACTGTCAGAAGACAGGATACTAATGTCAGGTGCCCCACAGAGAATGAACAGAACAGGTAATCAAGTGATCCATCCCCTGTCACCCATACCCAGCTTCTAACAAAGAGAGGCTAGGGACACCATTCCTGCCCATCCTGGCTAATAGCCATTGATGGACCTATCCTCCATGAATTAATTTAGCTTTTTTTTGGAACCCTATTATGGTCTTGCACTTCACAACTTCATGTGGCAAGGTGTCCCACAAGTTAACTCTGCATTGTGCAAAGAAGTACTTTTAATTTGGTGACCCTTAGTTTTTGTGTTGTGGGAAGGAGTAAATGACTCTTCTTTATTTGCTTTCTCTATACTAGTCATGATTTTATAGACGTCTATCCTATTCCCTCCCAGTTGTCTTTTCCAAGCTGAAAAAGTCCCAGTCTTATTAATCTTTCATCATATGGCAGCCGTTCCATACCCCTCACCTTTTTTGTTGCCCTTTTCTGAACTTTTTCCAATGCCACTATATCTTTTTTGAGATGAAGCAACCACGTCTGTACGCAGTATTCAAGATGTGGGCATACCATGGACTTATATAGAGGCAACATGATATTCTTTGTCTTATTCTCTATCCCTTTCTTAATGCTTCCTAACATTGTTTCTTTTTTGACTGCTGCTGCACATTGGATGTTTTCAGAGAACTCTATTGACAGTGATTCCAAAATCATCTACAGCTGGGCACTACAAGTGTGACTGTCCTTGTAACATTGTTGACCTTTGCTGGGAGCTGCAAAAGTGGGTTAACTTCTGTGGTTATCTTGTGTACTTAATCTTTGCATGAACAGTCTAAAGATTTTGTACACTGAAATACTTGATCTCGTCAATATAGCCATGTTCATGCTAAGAGCTGAAATACAATTCAACTCAGGCATTCCTGTGGTCGTCTTTCACTGCTTACTATGAGTCTAGAGAAGAACCCTAAGGTTAATAAACTCAGAAGGCAGGCAGCACTTGGTATTTGATTCAAATAATGTCTTTCACCTCTTGTTCAGAGAGAGACAGGTCTAGTAGCTGCTAAAGTTTTCCCAGTAGCTTAGCTCATCTCCTCACTTGAATGGCTCCTTCAGGATATGGTTGCAGCTAAAGGTGATGTCCCCTTTTCTGTGTAGTTACATATTTGTTTCATTGCTTAGAATAATGAAGGAATTAAACTTGGTAATGATGAATATGGATGTTCTTAATATGACTTACGGCATTCATTTTCTGTATTTTTGTGGGTGTGGTGGCCAAGTAAGAAGCATTATTCATGTAAGGACCAGGTTTATTATACATCATAGCCTTGTGTGGCTCATAATGCAATTTTAATATTACACAGAAGCATTGGGGAAATAGATAACCTTCTGATCGACAGTTTAATTTGATTTCAAACCCCAAGTTTAAGTAGTGATCATTTGTTTAATATTATGCACAAATTTTTGGAGTGTGGGGAAGGAAGGGGTAAAACCATAAGAGATATTTGAATATAACCCTTAATTTTGAAGTTGCTAGCGTTACAGTTGTATCAGAATTTAAATATCTTGGTATAGGTTTGTGCCTGTTACTCATGTTGTAAAAAATCCTGTATTATGAGAGGTTAGAGAATACACAAGTAATTAAACTGGAAGCATAGGCTCTGAGATGGATTAGGACAGTTGGCTTAAGGCACACAACTCCAGCTATGTAAATAACGTCGCTGGAGTCAACACACCTTAAACCAAGCTTGGTACCATCTCCACAGCGAGAGGTTGATGGGAGCAAATACTCCCCTTGGCTTCCCTTATTCCTCACAAATCAAGGAGTACTGGTGCCAACCGAGGGCACCCTCAGCATTCAATTTAGTAGGTCCTTACTAGGAATGTGAAGGTATACCCGTGTACACGATTAATCAATGATCCTGGAGATGGGAGCTGGTAAAGAGGCAGCAGTGGGGGGGTGAGGGGCAGTGGGAGCCAGTGTTTGCAGGGAGGATAGGGTCGTGGGTTCAAGTCCTGCCTCCCCCGGGTCGGGTCGGGATGGCCAAAAGCCGGGTGGCCTCGGGGCAGGAGGGATAAGGGGCGTCCTGATGGTAAGATGGTGGGGCAGGTGGAGCTTTTAAGCCCACTCCCTGTGAGCACCAACTCCTGCCTGCTTCCCTCCCCCCTCCAGGTGTGTAAATGCTGAATTTTTTTAGCGGTTAAACACTTACTAAAATAAACACATTTTAATATCCCTAGTCCTTGCTAGACCTACTAAATCGTGACCAGAAGATTGATCTTCAGCATGGCAAGTAGAAATGTGGCCTTGGTCTGCCTCCTGTCTCCCTATCCCCGGTGTACATTTACTAATGTTAAACGTGTGTATGAAATTCTCTGGTTCTACCTCATGGCCTACACCATTGTATGACACAGTATTTCTGACATCTGACACACCCAAACTCCATTAAAAAACAGGCTTCTTGTAACTGGGTGGGGATTTGAACATACCCATCCCAACTTCACTGTACATATTTTTATTCTAAACAGCAAAGGAGAAACGTGAATGTATGAAGTCAGGATAGAAGTCGTCTTTGGCTGCTGGCATTGCTTGCATGTTTAGATTCTTAAAGTAAAAACACCTTCAAAAATAAAAGGCAAAGTCAGGCAAACAACTTTTAAATTCTTTGGCAAATGAAATATGTTTCTTGGGCTGAAGTTACAAAGATGCCTAATGCAGTGTTGGGTGTCATATAAATATGTGGCCAGTGTGGGTGAATAGGAAACTGACATCAAGAACTGTAAACAAACAGGTGTGCACATGCTCTCAGTTTCATAGTTACTTTCAGATAAAAATGCTTGCTTGGGCATTTTTAAGAGCCTGATCCTGCAACACTTACCTGCATGAACAGTCAGGCTGCTGGATTTGACCCCCAAATTGCTTCATTGTCAGTTTATAGCTGAAGAATCCTTTAGCTTCCTTTAAGAATGTTCTTTCTTGGAACCTTAAACAAAATAATGTGTGCACACTTCTGATGAGTCTCTTGATGAGTAATGATTTATGGTTGGGAAAAATAAATACCAAATCTTTTTTATGTTCAGTGCAAGAATCAAGATTGACTGCTGTACTACTGGCTGTGATAAGATTGCCCAGTTTTTTGAAGGTCAAACTTATTATAGAAACTGAACTATTAAAATTCTTAAACAGTCTGCAAGAGGCTCTTATCAGTCATGTTGAAAGTGCAGTTGGCAGTTTGAGAATCTGCAGTATGTTGCTTTTGTATTTGTCTACAGCTGATACAGCATTTGGCACAATGATCTGACTTCAGTGCCAAATGCAAACCTGGGAATGGTATTGAAAAACAAAATTTGGTGTAAAGATTTTTTTTTTTTATTTGACAAGTGGCATCAACAAGGCAAATGACCACAATACTACAGGCTGTGTACATAAGGACTCTGGCATTGTTTGCAAAAAACATTGTAGTGCAACTCAGCATAGCAGTTTTATGCAAAATACTATATTTTACATTTTATTTTAGCTTGATCTCTCCAGAGAGAGTTGCAGCATTTTTAGTGCCTACTGCCTCTCGGAAAGGTGGGTTGAGCCCCTCCTGTCAGCCCAGGAAATCCATCTGAGGCATAGTTTAGGCTGATAAAATAATTCTTCCCTTGACCTAGCACTGTCTACATCGGGTTAGATTGGTGTAGTTATGTGTCTCAGTGATATGGATTTTTCACAACCCGGGGAGATGTATCTAGTAGGGATGTTAGCATATAGTCGTGTAAATGATTAACTGATCAGCCTAGGCTGATCTGTTAATCGAACTACTACACGCACTTCCCTTGCTCTCTCTCAGAGGCAGCTGGGGAACGGGGCGGGCAGGCAGGATGCTGATGCAGCCCCTGTCCATGGGGAGCTTAGGTCCCCCATGGGCAGAGGCTGCTGCTGCCTCTCACTGCTGCCTCTGTATCAGAGGCAGCAGTGCAGGGTGGCAGGGGGTTCTCCAGGTGTGGGGTCAGGAGCACACTGATTGCTGGCCCCACCTCCAGGAACCCTTTTCTATTTAGTACACTGCAATTTATTTTTTTAAGATGTATGACTCTGGAAAAACTCATTTCCTCAAAAGGAAGTTATTGGTGTCTGAATATCACTCTTGTCCTAATCTGTACATACAGGAAACTAGGGATGTAATAGTATAGTAAATGAACCAATAAGCAAAAGCTTATCGGTTAATGCTATAGACTACACATATTTCCCTCACCCTCCCTCACGCATTCCCCTTTTTAGCAGGCTGGCCAGCAGCCCGGCTCAGTCCTGGCTTGCACCGAGTCCAGAACCTACCCCCTGCTGCAACTCTGCATTTAAAGTGTATTAGGAGCCAGGCGGGCAGGCAGCCCGGCTCAGTTCCTGCTGGCGCTGGGTCCAGGAGCTCAGACTCCCCCCTTAGACAGGAGCTGCTGCCGCCCCATGCTGCTGCCTCTTTGTCAGAGGCAACAGCACCGGGCGACAGACAGGTTGCCCACATGGGGAGCTGGTGGTTTTTTTTTTTTTTTTTTTTTTTTTTTATTTTTTTTTTTTTTTAAACTGGCTCCCCTTGTGGACTAGCTCCTGCCTGGCACCCTGCACTGCTGCCTCTGATACAGTGGCTGCCGGCCCCATCCCTGGAGACTATAGAATAGTCGACTGAGAAACATTCATGAGGTTACTCGACTATTCAGTTAACCGATATTTAACAGCCCTAGGACAAACCAAGTTGAAAATCCAATCATCTTCTACCCTGGGCAAAATAATACAAAGGAGTGATCCATGAACTGGACAGAAACTCTTTACGTGAGTTCTGTTTGTGTGTGTGTGTGTGTGTGTGTGTATATAGTTAGATGCCATGTACTGAAATATTTATGCACAGTAGGGTAAGTGCGGGATATACTAATAACCTTCATTCTACTCTTTTCCTTGTTGATTTAAGTAGTACCCTGTGGTTTGTTACATTTTAGAAGTATTTTTCTTGTTTCTTTTATAATTCTTTTAACCCTATTGCACTAAGAGCAGAGTTTTGTCCAGGTAATCCTTTCTTGTGTCCGCTGAGCTTTACAAAGTTTTAGTTAGAGCAGAGAAAAGCAACTGAAACTGAACTAACTCACTTTGCGCCTGGTAATCAAAGTTCTGGACACTTATGAATGAATCCCACACTTACTAACTTAAATAGCTGCAGGTTTAAGTCTGGTTACATATTCAAGTTGCAGCCGGATACAATCAAGTAATAAACTGCTTAAACAGTGATAAGTTGAGCAGATCCTCTGTAATAGAGATTCGTTACTGAAATTCAGAGCCAGATGTAGTAAGTTGAAGCTTGGGTATGTGTACTCTTAAAATATTCTTTGTTTTATACTTTGCCATAGAAGTTAAATACTGAATAAAACTGATTCCTGTGAGTACTAAGATAACAGACGTCTGTTTTCTCAATTTTTTTCTTTAGTTTACTTTGCTTTTGAAAAATGTACCATGGAATGTTGTCCAGTGATTTGACCAAGTACTGAAAATTGAGGCTCATTCTATTAGAGATGTAAGCGAGTAGTCGACTATCTGATAAGGAAAAGCTTATCACATAGTGGTGCACTAGTTGACTAGTCGCTCCTCTCCTCCCCCCCCCCCCCCCCCCCCCGCTGCCTCTTCAGAAAGAGGCAGCAAGGTGGGGCGGAAGGGGAAGGCAGGGATGTGTTGGGGGGCAGCCAGCTTAACCAGTTCCCAGCTTCGTGGGAGGGGGCAGGGGCGCAGCGGCAGCGTTCCACCACTGAAATGTACAAGAGTCCCCACTGGGGCTCTTGTACCTTTCAAAGCGGAAGTGCTGCATAGAGCCTCGCGCCGGCACTTCCGCCTTCGAGATGTAGCAACAGCCCGGCATACTCTTGCTACGTTTCAAAACGGAAGTGTCCTTATCAACTAATTGAATAGTTGATGGAAATTCATCGATTATTCGATTCGTTGATCTAATTTTAACATCCCTAGCTCGTACCTGGCTGTGCCTTGTGCTCCTGGTGTGACAGTTCCCTTTGTGTTCCCTGTTTCTCATCTGTGAAATAAGACAATTTACCCATGTGTCATAAGGGTGAGGTTAACTTAGCCTTTTTATAGCATTTTACAGACATTAGTTAAATAGCCCTCATGGCATCCCTATGAGTTGGCTATTACAGATCTATTAGGATAAGTAATGGATGTATGTAAAGCACATGGAGATCTGTGTAAGCAAGGAAGGCTCTCTAATATATAAATAAACTAAGGGGAACACATTTGCTACATCATAGTTGAGGTTGTCGCACTCTCACATTAAGTGCAGATGTTTGAGTGCTTTAAGCTCCGTATACATTCTATAATTGTTTGTCTCTCTCGGCTAGATTTTCGCTGGAACGAATTAAGGGCGACTATGCTAGGCTAGGGAGGATGCTTAAGGAAATTGAGGCTCAGGTGATCTTTAGTGGCATCCTGCCTGTTCCTAGAGAAGGGCAACTAAGATGTGACAGGATTATGATGATCAATAGTTGGCTTAGGCAGTGGTGCTATAAGGAGGGCTTTGGGATGTATGGCCACTGGGAGGCATTTATGGACAGAGGACTGTTCTCTCGGGATGGACTTCACCTAAGTAGGGAGGGAAATAGACTTCTAGGATGGAGGTTGGCTCAACTGATAAAGAGAGCTTTAAACTAGGAATTTGGGGGAGATGGTTGGGAGATGTTCAGGTAATCTCTATGCCAGATTTGAACACTGAGGGGGAGGCAAATGAAGTAAAGGATATAGCTGGGGGTAGGAGAATGTACATGAGGAAGGGTAGGGTGGATACTAGTCTAATAGGTCATATTGGAGGTACAACGTCCGTGCCAAATTGGGTAAAGAATGTGAGTGAGGCCAAACAGCAAAAATTAAGATGTTGGTACACCAATGCGAGGAGCCTGGGTAACAAAATGGAGGAACTAGAGTTAATGGTCCAGGAAGTGAAACCAGATATTATAGGAATAACAGAAACATGGTGGAATACTAGGCATGATTGGAGTACAGGTATTGAAGGGTATGTGCTGTTTAGGAAAGACAGAAATAAGGGTAAAGGTGGTGGAGTCGCATTGTATATCAAAGATGAGGTAGATTGTAAAGAAATAAAAAGTGATGGAATGGAGAAGACAGAGTCTGTTTGGGCAAAAATCACATTGGGGAAGAAAACTATCAGATCCTCCCCTGGGATAGTGCTTGGGGTGTGTTATAGACCACCAGGATCCACTTTGGATATGGATAGAGACCTCTTTAATGTTTTTAATGAAGTAAATACTCGTGGAAACTGCATAATCATGGGAGATTTCAACTTTCCAGATATAGATTGGAGAATAAGTGCTAGTAATAATAATAGGGCTCAGAGATTCCTAGAAGTGATAGCTGATGAATTCCTTCATCAAGTAGTTGCTGAACCTACAAGGGGGGATGCTATTTTAGATTTGGTTTTGGTGAGTAGCGAGGACCTCATAGATGAAATGGTTGTAGGGGATAATCTTGGCTCGAGTGATCATGAGCTAATACAGTTCAAATTGAATGGAAGGATAAACAAAAATAAATCTGAGACTAGGGTTTTTGATTTCAAAAGGGCTAACTTTAATAAATTAAGGAAATTAGTTAGGGAAGTTGATTGGACTAAAGAAATTATGGATCTTGAGGTGGAGGAGGCCTGGGATTATTTTAAGTTAAAGTTGCAGAAATTGTCAGAAGCCTGTATCCCAAGAAAAGGGAAAAAAATTATAGGCAGGTGTGTTAGACCAAGCTGGATGAGCAAGCATCTCAGAGAGGTGATTATGAAAAAGCAGAAAGCATATAAGGAGTGGAAGATGGGAGGGATAAGTAAAGAAAGTTACCTTATTGAGGTTAGAGCATGTAGGGACAAAGTGAGAGAGGCTAAAAGGCAGGTAGAGTTGGACCTTGCAAAGGGAATTAAAACCAATAGTAAAAGGTTTTATAGCTATATAAATAGGAAAAAAACAAAAAAAGAAGAAGTAGGACCGCTAATTACTAAGGATGGAGTGGAGGTTAAGGATAATCTAGGAATGGCCCAATATCTAAACAAATACTTTGCTTCAGTCTTTAATGAGGCTAGTGAAGAGCTTAGGGATAATGGTAATATAACAAATGGGACTAAGGATATAGAGGTAGATATTACCATATCTGAGGTAAAAGCCAAACTTGAACAGCTTAATGGGAGTAAATCGGGGGGCCCAGATAATCTTCATCCAAGAATATTAAAGGAACTGGCACATGAAATTGCAGGTCCATTAGCAAAAATTTTTAATAAATCTCTAAACTCAGGGGTTGTACCATTTGATTGGAGAATTGCTAATATAGTTCCTATTTTTAAGAGAGGAAAAAAAAGTGACCCGGGTAACTATAGGCCTGTTAGTTTGATATCTGTAGCATGCAAGATCTTGGAAAAAATTTTGAAGGAGAAAGTAGTTAGAGACATTGAGGTTAATGGCAATTGGGATAAGTTGCAACATGGTTTTACAAAAGGTAGATCGTGCCAAACCAATCTGATCTCTTTTTTTGAGAAAGTAACAGATTTTTTAGATAAAGGAAATGCAGTGGATCTAATCTACCTCGATTTTAGTAAGGCATTTGATACAGTACCACATGGGGAATTATTGGTTAAATTGGAAAAAATAGGGATTAATATGAAAGTTGAGAGGTGGATAAGCAACTGGTTAAAGGGGAGACTACAGCGGGTCATATTGAAAGGGGAACTGTCAGGTTGGAGGAAGGTTACTAGCGGAGTTCCTCAGGGATCAGTTTTGGGGCCAATTTTATTTAATCTTTTTATTGCTGACCTTGGCACCAAAAGTGGAAGTGTCCTGATAAAATTTGCAGATGACACAAAGTTGGGAGGTATTGCTAATTCAGAAAAGGATCGGGATATCATACAGAAAGATCTGGATGACCTTGTAAATTGGAGTGATAGCAACAGGATGAAATTTAACAGTGAGAAGTGTAAGGTTATGCATTTAGGGATTAATAACAAGAATTTTAGTTATAAGCTGGGGACACATCAGTTGGAAGTAACGGAGGAGGAGAAGGACCTCGGAGTCCTGGTTGATTATAGGATGACTATGAGCCGCCACTGTGACATGGCTGTGAAAAAGGCTAATATGGTCTTGGGATGTATTAGGCGAGGTATTTCCAGTAGGGATAAGGAGGTGTTAGTGCCATTATACAAGGCATTGGTGAGACCTCATTTGGAATACTGTGTGCAGTTCTGGTCTCCCATGTTTAAGAAGGATGAATTCAAATTAGAACAGGTACAAAGAAGGGCCACTAGGATGATTCGAGGAATGGAGAACCTGTCTTATGAAAGGAGACTCAGGGAGCTTGGCTTGTTTACCTTAACCAAAAGAAGGCTGAGGGGGGATTTGATTGCACTCTTTAAATATATTAGAGGGATAAATACTAGGGAGGGAGAGGAATTATTTAAGCTTAATACCAATGTGGACACAAGAACAAATGGATATAAGCTGGCTAGTAGGAAGTTTAGACTTGAGATTAGACGAAGGTTTCTAACCATTAGAGGAGTGAGGTTCTGGAATGGCCTTCCAAGGGAAGTAGTGGGGGCAAAAGATCTACCTGGCTTCAAAATTAAACTAGATGGGTTTATGAAGGGGATGGTTTGACAAGATAACATGGTCTTGGTAACTAATTGACTAGTCATTATCAGTGGTAAATAGGTCAATGGAGGGATGATAGGGGTTACTATAGAGAACTTTCTGGGTGTCTGGCTGGGGAGTCTTGCCCACATGCTCAGGGTTTAGCTGATCGCCATATTTGGGGTCGGGAAGGAATTTTCCTCCAGGGTAGATTGGCAGAGGCCCTGGAGGTTTTTCGCCTTCCTCTGTAGCATGGGGTACAGATCACAGCTGGAGGATTCTCTGCATCTTGGGGTCTTCAAACTATTTGAAGGCTTCAATATCTGAGAGATAGGGGTGAGGATTATTCTAGGAGTGGGTGGGTGAAATTCTGCGGCCTGCATTGTGCGGGGGGTCAGACTAGATGATCATAATGGTCCCTTCTGACCTTAAAGTCTATGAGTCTATGAGTCTCCCTGGGGCAGTCTGAAATAGGGTTAGTGGAACAAGTTTTGGGGACATTTGGTCTAGGCGGCGGTTCTCAAGATAATTCTAAAAGCCAGATTTTTAGGTGTTTCAGTTCTTTTAATACTTCCTGGTGCAGAACTAGGAAAACCAGTTAACCTTTGACCCTTAGAAAACTCGTATTGCTGGACTCAGCTGTTCATTGGAATGAAGGACGGGTTTAGAAATGTCCAAGTTATTGCTGGGCAACTGCCTTAGCTACAGCATCAGTTACAAGTGCAACTCTGAGGATGGTCATCAGCATATGTGTCCTAAGGTTGTCAATGTGTAGCTGACTAGCTGATAAGCCTGGGCTTGTCGGTTAATCCTGTGGATTACACCCATTTCCTCCAGCCCCCTCCCCTGTCCCGTCCCCCCTGCCTCTGTATCAGAAGCAGCAGGGCGGGGCAGGAGTCAACACCCAACACTTGCTTCCACCCCCATGCAGTGAGGGGGCGGGGGGGAAGGCAGGAGCTGATACATGCCACAGACCTGCCTGCCCCCTCCTTGCTGCCTCCTACAGAGGCAGTTGCGGGGCCAGGCAGGAGTTGGTGCTGAGGGGAGCAAGCTTTCAGAGGTGGGGGAGGCTGCCACGAAGCAGCCTCTGTCCACGATGGGCTCGGGCTCTCCGGACAGAAGCTGCTCCACGGCAGCAGCCCCTGTCCACGGGTGGCCTGAGCTCCCTGCGGACAGGGGCTGTGCTGGCATCTCATGGAGCAGCCTCTGTCTGCAGGGAGCTTGGACCACCCACGGACAGGGTCTGCTGCCACCCCGCAGCACTGCAGGGTGGCAGGCCAGAGCCGGTCTGTGTGGGGAGCTGGTTTTCAAACCAGCTCCAGCCTGCCACCCACACTGCTGCTTCTGATAGAGGCAGCAGTGCAGGGTGGCAGGGGGCTCCCAGGAGAGGGGCCAGGAGTGCACTGGCTGCCAGCCCCATCCCTGGGGACTATCGAATAGTCATGTAACCACTACATTTTGATGTGGTTACATGATTGTTCTATTACAAGTTATCTACCATCCCTGTTGTGCACCCCTAATGCCACCTAGCTGTTTGAGCCTCACCTGGGGAGACTTTGAGTGGTATTGTCTGGGATATGAAGCCTGGTACAGTGACTTGAGACTAGCTGCTATACTGAAAATGAGACGAGAGATGTCTCCGAGAGCCCTCGACAGGATGAAACTGTTCTGTGCCAGGAAGGGTTTGCTGAACTCTGACTAGGCAGCGCTAGGCACAACAGTCTGCGTCTGTGCAGGGAGGTAAGAACAGGGCTGTTTTGCGCCTGATACAGGCAGACACTGCTGAGATTGAGCTGGGGAGCTGAGAACAGGCATGCCGTATAGAGGGGAGACTAAACTGTTGGGCTTATTTACAGGCACTACCATGTAGGCAACAGGAGTGCAAATTGCAGAGCATGCCAAAATGTCCCCCTCTAACTGCAAAACATGGACTGTGCTACTGCGAATTGGGTACCTTCAGTTTGCAACTGCAGCATCCATGCGGGGCAGTGATTGCAACAGTTAGGTGCAGTGTAATGTGGTGTCTGTAGACACAGCAGCTAAGTGAATGCTATAGGCACATACATCTGAAGGGTTGGGAGAGCTCCTGCTGAGCTGAATGGTAGTTTACAACTCTTAGAGCTGTTGTTTCAAGCTATATACGGGGGTGGCCAAACTTGCTGATCATCTGAGCTGTACAGGATAATCTTCACAAACTCAAGAGCTGGGCGTGCCTGCCAGGGCTCAGGACTTCAGCTCCGTGGGGCTCAACTTCTTGGGCTCAGAACTTTCTTCCCTGTTGCTGGGGGGTGGGGCTTGAAGCTTCTGTTCTGTGGAAGGTTCCTGCCAAGACACAGGTCTCCAGCAGGCATACCCCATGGGGCCAAAGCCCTGAGCGCTCCACCTAAGCCAGGTTAGGTGGAGGAGGAGGAAGGCAGACTTGGGCTCTGGGAGCTGCGGCTCTAACTACAAGAGCTGCATATGGCTTGAGCCACAGTTTGGCCATCTCTTATACGCATCTCCATGTGGTGGGGGTCTTCCACTGGGGACATCCCATTGAGTTCACAACTTTGATCAAAGCGGCTGCAGCGCCTCATGGAGCCTGGGGTCAGCAGGCGAGTCCCCAGCTGGCCTTGGGCTGCACCTAGCATTGCAAAGCGGCAGTACCACATGGAGTCCAGGGTCTGGCCCCGGTTTCCACGTGGCAGTGCCGCTTTGAAGCACCCCTTCCCTCTTCTTTCCCCCTCCTCCCCCCATTGCTGCCTCTTTCTGATAGAGGCAGCAAGGGGCAGGGGGAGGGGAAATGACTAGTCGACTAGTGTCAGCTCTCTGATAAGCATTTGTTTATTGAATAGTCGACTAGCCATTCACATCCCTAGTGTGATGTGGAAAACATTAAACCTCTGAAAACTCAAATGTATAAATGTAAATAAAGTTTAGCTCTCCTTCATGTTCCAGAATGCATAGGGCAGTGCTAAGCAGCCTTATGTCTGGTTTAACCAAGCTTGTTGGCTGTGACTGCATTGTTAGGCATCAGTTGAGTTAATGTCATAGTATGGGCAAGAAAAGTTATGAAAGCATAAAAAGCAATCCCTGTTGTAGATGTAACTAGACTTTAAGCCAAATAACAGAGGTTGTACTGACTTACTGCCCTTTTGTAGTGAATAGGAAGAGTGAGAAAACTAAGTCCTAACTTACTTCTACCTCATTGAAAGTAAATTCTCAATAGGCTGAATTTACTGCAATGAGCTGTCCTGTTAACATGCTTATAATACATGTCCATGTGGTAGATAGTCAGCTAAAGGGGTTGGTAATACAATGGCTTACCAATTTTTATTGTAATGTGTTACTGAAACTTGAGGTACTGAAAGGAGCAGAATACTTAGTTTTGTATATGCTTTTCACCTGCAGAGAGATAAAGATGTGCCTGTGCATTTGTCCCCGACATGCTTTTCAGAAACAAATTCTCAATGGTGCTAATATCTAGTACTTCAGACTGCTTAGAACAGAAGGAGATTTTGTAAGCAGTGTTAGTGTAATCTTGTCAAGGTGTGCAGTGCTCATCTAAGTTTGTTTTATTTATATATATTTCCAGGAAGACACAATTAAACCAAAATTTCAGATTTCTGCAGCAACTAGTTGCCTTTGGCGTTATCTTAAAGTTACTTCAACATTTAGCCATGTTCTGTGACTGATTTGATGTCTTCATAGTGCCCTAACTTGCTGTGTCTGAAAAATATATGTAGGAAAATTAGGTTACATTTAAATTGACCCGTCTGTTTCCTGCTGTTTGTCCTCTGTAGACTTGGAAGTTGTTGCCAGTATTTGTCTCAGAGTTTTTCTTAATTAAGAAGTGCAAGAAATGTTATTACTCTGATCGCTCCTTGTGTTTTCATGCATATTTTGGAGTCTGCATCATAGCAGAAGAGGCGTTGAACTTTGAGAATTCCTAACAGTCTTGGACATTGTGGTTTTAAAGTGAGTAGTCATGCTCAGTTTGAGGAAAATATTGACATTGTTCTCAATAGTCTAAAATAAGACTGGGTAGTTGTTTACATCTGTAAGTCTCCAGTTGTTGAAATGTTAGCCATTGCTATTGCCACAGCTGTGGGAGGTTAGTTCATCTCTTTTTGACTCTGAGAATTACCTTTTTAATCAAACTTCATTGCATTAAATCTTTTTCATGGTTTCCCCTTTCATTGTGAAGGCTGGAATTTAATACATACTGAACTCGTGTCAGAGGGATAGCTGTGTTGATCTCTAACGTAAAAAACCCCACGAATGGTCCTGTAGCACTTTGGAGACTAATACATATAATCATGAACTTTCGTGGGCACAACTCACTTCAGATGAATCATACTGAATTCCTATGTTTAGAGTTGCAAGAACCTCTTGTAATTTGAAATTAGACTACATTTCAGAATGTGCATGAAAGCTGTAGTAAGGAAATTCTTAACTTATGCTGTTTTACAAAGGTAAAATATTTTGTGCCCTGCAGTGCTATGGTGATCTATGGGTGATCTATGTAGATAAAGCAGGAAAGCAGTTGAAAGAAGATGTTATGATGGGCTTAATGATTATGCGGGATTGCTAGGGGAGATTTGAAGATGTGGAAGATAGTGTGTTTGGGGACAAAGCAAGACTGCTCCAGAGGCTCTGTGAAACAGACTAGGAAAAGACAAAACATGAACATACGATCAGAGTGTCTAAGGAAGTTTTGTATGAATGTCCTAATTGCAAGATGTACCTGCCAATGCTGAGGAAACTGAATTTTAGTGAGATTTGTTTTGCTAGACTGTGGGATTGTATACAGTAGGAATTGCGTCTATATATTATAAATTGAAGCAAGACTAACATGTTGGATGAGGGAAAATGTCCAGACAAACAAACTACTACTGTTTTGAAGTGTTTGACCAAGAGGAAGTTTGGTTTAAAGTTGTTTCCATGAATGTATTATTCTAGTGGGAGGGCACATCCTGGTAAGTGGCTGTGATGGTCTCTGTGGTCCTCAGCTGTGGCCTTTTGTCAAACCAGTCAGTAATTTACCCTGGATCACATTCCATAGTAAGGATGTTAAAATGTGGCTAATTGACTAGGCGGTGGAATTTCCATTGACTAGTTGATAAGCATTTCTGCATTCCTCCTTTGAAATGTACAAAAGCCCCATCTTATTAGATAGCCAACTAGTCTTTAATATTCCTAATCTAGGGGCATGGTTGGTTATTTTCTTGATATTTTCTATATTCTCCATGGTTTATGCTAGGGATGTAAAAGATTAGTCAAACAGTCTACTGTATTTAAACTGAAGAGCTGCAATGATCCCTTATTGACTAATCGTGTACTCGATACAAAAATCAATAATTGTATCAAGTACACAGTTAGTCATTTACTTAACATTCTTAGTTTCTGCCAATAAGGTGGCTTAAAAGTTGCAAGCTGTAAAGATGTGATCTCAGTAGTAACCTATCCAGTGGACATTGCTATGGTCTTTGTTATCTTAGGGTATGTCTAGACTACGTTTTTTTCCTCCGAAAAGAGATATACAAATTAGCATCAAATTTGCATATTTTCCAATCACTTTTTCAAAAGCAGGTTTTTCAAAAGTGAAAGTAGTCTGGATGCGGGTTTGTGGTGTTTTTTGGGGGGGGGGGGAGGGGAGAAACGCTTTTCCTAAAAAGGTTACACTGTTTTTCAAAAAAGGGTGTTTTTTCAGGAAAAAACGTGTCCAGATGACTTTCACTTTCGAAAAAGCAATCGGAAGAACATATGCAAATTCGGTGCTAATTTGCATATCTCCTTTCGGGGGGGGAGGGGGAACGTTGTCTAGAAATACCCTTAGAGTTATAATATACTGCATTTTCAACGCACTGGTAAAGAACAGCTTTTCCTGTTTTTATAACAAGTTTATATACCTCAGTTGTTTTTCCTGTGCTTGACATAGGAATGTACTGGACAGCATTTGCTGAAGATAGATCTCAGTATTGTCATGGACAAGAAATAGGTCAGCTGGAGTGCACATGAGAGCAGTCACAAAAGTAGGATGGCAGCAAAGCTGTGATCCCTCGTACTTTAGTACAGGTGGAGAAAATCCCAGGTGGAGAACAAGGGCTGGTCTACACTAGAGTTAAGCTAGCTAGCTTAAATACATTGCTTGGGCTGTAAAAAAATGGTTCACACCCCATACAGTGTTCTTGTACTAACCTGAGCTCCAGTGTAGACATTTCTAGTAGGAATGTAATAGTGTAGTCAATTAACTAATAAGCAAAAGCTTATGGTTAATGCTATAGACTACACACATTCCTCCCCCTCCCGCCCCCCTTCCAGTAAATTTTTGTAGCAGGCTGGCCAGAAGCCAGACTCAGTCCTGGCTTGCGGCAGGTCCGGGACCTACCCCCACTGTGGCTCTCCATTTAAAGTGTATTAGGAGCCAGGCGGGCAGGCAGCCCAAGTCAGTTCTGGCTCACACTGGATCCAGGAGCTCAGACTTCACCCCCCCCCCCCCTCGTCCTCCAGACAGGGGCTGCTGCCCATTTTTTTCAGAGGCAGCAGAGCAGGGTGACAGGCAGCCGGTCCGTGAGGGGAGCTGGTTGTTAAACTGGCTTCCCATACGGGCCAGCTCTTGCCTGGCACCCCACGCTGCTGCCTCTCATACAGAGGCAGCAGTGTGGAGTGGCAGGGGGCTCCTCGGGAGTGGAACTGGAGCACGCTGGCTGCTGGCCTCATCCCAGGGACTATAAAATAGTCGAGTACCTGAGAAGAATTCTTGAGGTTAATCGACTATTTAGTTAACAATATTTAACATCCCTAATTGCTAAGTTGATGGAAGATTTTTTTCTGTCAACCTAGCTACTGTCTCTCAACAGGATTTACTTTAGCAACAGGACAAGCCCTTCCATCACTCTCATAAGTGTTCATGCTACAGCAGGGCAGTTGCAGCATTTCTGGAGCAGATGTACCCCAAGACTGGAAGGGGAGCAGAGCAAATTTGAGGGTCATTGCATTAGGATGAAAGAACCAGGCTAGTAATGGCTGAAAATGAGGCTAGAGGACCAAAGTAAAGGGGACTATAATAGTCCATAATGTTTATCATCTGAAGGCCCAATGGCCCATTTAATTTAATTACTAGAATGATCTCTGCAAGTTGCTTGCTTGGAATGCAAATTGCTTCCTAAAATTGCTTTGAATTGACTACAAATGAAAGTTCGATTTAGGAGGAGATGGATACGAAGGAGAAGAAATAACTGTAGGAACAATATGTATAGATTTTCATGACATATATGCTAAGTTCTCATGTAACCAACATAACATGAATTTTTGATTGAGAAATAGGATACTATCATTTGGATTTACAGCCATTAGAAATTGGAAGGTCTGGTTGTGGTATTTGTGTCAGTGACACCCAAAATGTGCTGGAAACAATACAGATTTGCTGGAAGACTATTACTGCCACAGAGAGCATATTATCTTAAAATTAATTTCAGAAAACAGCATAGTGTCTGAGGAGAAGTATTGGACACACAGCTGCATTTAAAGCAGTCTGGAAAACTTCTATTTTTTGTCCACTGAAACCATAGGAAGTTTTTTTCACACTGACTTCCTAGTGATGCAGCTCTTGACTGCTCAGGTGATCTAACTGTTAAAGTCTTTATTCCATGCCAGTTTCCAGATGGAAAGTAAACACTTCCTGTGAGGTCCAGTTTAGAATTAAATTCTTCCATCTCTTGTGTATAGGGCTCTGCCTCCAGGGGAAAATCAATAATGCACCATTCTTATACACTACCTTCCAAATGAGAATCTCAGAGCTTTGTAAATATTAATGAATTAAGTATCCCAACTACTCCATGAAGTAGTTGTCTTTCCTGTTCTTAGATAGACTGGCCAACTTTAAACACAAAAGTATCTAGCACTACTACCAAGTCTTTGCTAAGAAACCCACAGGTATATAGCTGCTGAGTGAAATAGACACGATTTATAATGTTTGGCTCTGGTCCCAGAAATCTATTTACAAAGCATGTACCCTAAGGGGGCATTGTGTGTGTTAGTTCTGATTATTTAATAAGATGGTTCATCCTGGATTCTTTGGGCACAAGGGTTAATATCGGTGCCAAAAGAAGTGAATAAGAACCTTTTGCTCCTAGGCAAAGAATTGTTGGGAGGGAAGTGTTAGGTCTTTTCATAGCAAGGAGGGTTATTTTAAGGGATTCTTACTGATGCATATAGTTGATGCCCATTTTGAAATTCTGTGATGTACATCTTTAATATATCTAGGGTAATTGATTTATGAAGCTTCACTGATTTTGGTCTCTTTGTAAACTGAACCTAGGCTTCCTCGATGCTTAAAAGTAGGGATGTATGTGACAGTTCGACTACCTGATAAGCATAAGCTTATCGGATAGTTGAGTAGCCACTCAACTAGTCACTTTCTCCTCCCCCCCCCCCCCCTTGCTGCCTCTGTCAGAGGGAGGCAGCAAGTTGGGGAGCAGGAGCTGGTGCTGGGTGAGCTGGCTTAAAAGCCAATCTCTTCCCCCCCCCCCCACTGTTTCCATGGGGGGCAGGAGAGGCTAGAGGCGTGGCTACTGCTGCGGCCTCTGTGAAATGTACAAGAGCTGCCACTGCTCTTGTATATTTCAAAGGGAGATGCAGTGGTCCCACTGCTGCACCTTTCCCTTTGAAATATACAAGAGCTGCCCATGGCTCTTGTACATTTCAAAGGAAGAGGCACAGTGGGATAATGAGCACCCCCCCTCACTTATTGACTAATCGAGTAGTTGATGGACATTCCATTGAGTACTTGATTAGTTGATTAATCAAAATGTAACATCCCTACTTAAGAGTTAGATTACCATAGCTATAACAGTGTTGTGAAAAAATCACTCCCCAGAGGTCTGCCAAACCTGATCGTGTAGAGATGTGGGAAGGTCAATGGCAGAATTGTCAACCCTAGTCGCTGCTGCTTAGAGGCGAATCACCTATAGTAATGGGAAAAACCACTTCTGTCACGGTACAACGCATCTGCATTATAGTGCTACAGCTTTGTTGCTATCCATAATATAGACATGGGCTTAATGCTTCCAAAGCTAAACCTTTACTTTAGTGGGAGTCATTTCAAAGTAACAAATATCCTCATTTAAAAAGTAGTGCTAAGGAACTGCCTTTTTATGGCTGTCTGAAATATAATTTAGAAAGCCAGCGTGTTTCCCTTAATGTTTAAATAAATGGCTTACTCCTTGAAAGCTGAACAGTGAAATTAAATGAGTAGAGAGAAACCTCTTCAAGAGAAGCATCAGTGGGATATTTGCAACTCTCCCATAAGAATATAGAGCTTGAAGAATGTTCATTAGAAGAAAAAAAATTGTAGGGGAAAAAAACCTGACCAAATCTCTGAAACGTTTTCTTAATCTTTCTTCACACTGGTCACG
The DNA here is from genome assembly GCA_032595735.1 of Pelochelys cantorii. Lineage (NCBI taxonomy): Eukaryota > Metazoa > Chordata > Testudines > Trionychidae > Pelochelys > Pelochelys cantorii. The sequence continues at coordinate 20,533,762 of CM064349.1, read as the reverse complement.
ATTTTTTTAGATCCCTGTCATATCCCTCCTTAGTCTCCTCTTTTCTAAGCTGAAAAGTCATTTTTTATTAATCTGTCTTCATATGGCAGCTGTTCCAAATGCATAATTTTTGTAGCCTGTTCTGAACTTTTTCCAGTGCCAAGATAGCTTTTTAAGTTGAGGTGACCACATCTGCACTAGGGATGTTTTTAGTGTAAAGACTAACTATTTAACCGATAAGTGGATGCTTATTGGTTAACAACGTTGGTTACACTCAGCGAAGCTGCCTCCCAGGGAGCCAGGAGGGCAAGGACTGCCAGCTCCGCTTCTGGGGAGGAGACTTCGCCGTGGCTTTTCCTCAACAAATTATGTTCATCTACATGTATGACCATCCTGTTCTTTACTATAACTTCAACCAATTTGTCCACTACTGAAGTTAGACTTACTGATCTGTAATTGCCAGGATCACCTCTAGAGCCCTTTGTGAAAATTGGTGTCACGTTAGGTATCGTTCAGTCTTTTGGTACAGAAGCTGATTTAAAGGATCGGTTACAAGTCAGTTTGCAGTTGCGCGATTTCACATTTGAGCTCTTTCAGAACTCTTGAGTGAATGCCATCTGGTCCTGGTGGCTTGTTACTGTTGAGTTAATTAGTTTGTTTCAAAATGTCCTCTAATGACACCTCAATCTGGGACAATTCCTCAGATTTGTCATGTAAAAAGAATGTCTCAGGTTTGGGAATCAACCTAACCTCCTCAGCCTTGAAGACCAATGCAAAGAATTAATTTAGTTTCTCCGCAATGACCTTATCTTTGAGTGCTCCATTAGCATCTCAATCATCCAGTAGCCCCACTGATTGTTTAGAAGGCTTCCGGCTTCTGATGTACTTAATTTTTTTTTTCCCTATAGGCTGAAACTCTCTAAGCCAGGACTCTCTGGTCCAGCAACATCCATGGCCCACCACAGATGTTGCTGAACCAGAGTGTCCCAGTGGAGGGCCAGCAGCAGGGACCCCTGCAGCGCTGGCAATGCAGCGGGCTGCTCCCAGGATGGTGACAGCATGGCCACCCAGCATGTGGCAGTGGGGCTGCCCAGCGGGGCTGGGAGACCCAACACATGGCTACCTGGCAGGGCAGGGAGCCACAACGGTGGCCCAAGGGGTCCCGGAGCCGTGGCATGCAGCGACTTGTCTTCCTGACTGAGTCAGCAGGGCACGGAGCTGGAAGGAGGTGGGGGAGGCTGGTGGGCCAGACCAGGGGGGGGGGGTCAGAAATGACCCCCCCACATCTGGCAAAATCCTTCATCTGGGACCGGTCAGGTTCTGAGGGTTCTGACCCCCCCCCCCCCCCCCAATCTGGCAAAATCCTTCATCTGGGACCAGTCAGGTTCTGAGGGTGCTGGACTAGGGAGGTCCAACCTGTATTACTTTTTGAGTTTTTGGTTAGCTGTTCTTCATGTTCCGTTTTGGCCTTCCTAATTCTATTTTTATATTTCATTTGACAGAATTTATGCTCCTTTCTATTTTCTTCACTAGGATTTAACTATGCTTTAATCCCTGCGTGTATAAAGCAGACTGAATAAAGCAAACTATGATTGACTTCCCTAAGTGGGACCTTGCTTCTAGTGACTTCATTGCTTTTGAAATTTCACTCTAAACTTTCACACAATTGTCTTCTCACTACTTAAATTTTTCTTTAGTTGCATGCTTGGGTTATATAGCATACAGGAAAACGTGGTGGCTTGGATACTAAAGACTATTGATTTGATTCTCAGTTATATTAAGTCCCCTTTATAACTGCTTTGGGAACCTTTCAAGCCATGTAAGGCCTTACTACATAAGAAAGTTACACTGGTATAACCAAGGGTGCAAATTCAAAACTAAACTGATGTAAATGCCTGTGTGAGCACTCTTGTAAGCCAGAGTAAGGCCATGTCTACACTACCACTTTTGCCAACAAAACTTACATAGCTCAGAGGTGTGAAAGAACGCCTCCTGAGCGACACGAGTCACGGGTGTAAGTGGTAGCATTCGCAATGCTGCATTGGTGGGAGAACGTCACTTGCTGACACAGCTGCTGCTGCCTAGCTGCTGCTGCTTGTGAGATTGTTTTATTGTGTCTATGGGAGAGCATTCTCCCATCAGCATAGAGCAGCTACGCAAGCAATCTGACTGCGTTGCTGCTGCATCAGCATTGCAGCTGCTATAAGCTCAGTGTAGTCATGGCCTAAGACTGGTTTTCTTCAGCTTTGCTGAAGATAGTGGGGAATGCATTTAAATAAACCAAGCAAGCTACTCTTTTAATCCAGTTTTTGTACTGGTCCCAATATGTTTGCACAAGGATGAGAATTTTTTTTTACCAGTTCGTTTAGCGTAGACAGTTGTTGTGGTTTAGCTTGATTGCTATTCCTGTACGTGAAAAGGTATATTGATAGAAGGCATTGAATGCACCTGGCGGGGGGTGGGGGGAGAGGTTCTACTGCTTTAAGTGTACAAGTGGTTAGCAGTGCAATTTCTGTACGTGCGGTCTTTTAGTTATAAAGATTTATTCATGCAGGAGTTTGCCCTGGTTTACTTAAACCAATGTAATTAAACTGATCAGGTCTGCTGACATGGAGGGCGAGGGGGCTAAAGAGGGCACCTGCCTTGGGTGCTGGCAATTCAAAAGGACCCAGGCCCCTGGCAGCAAAGGCTGGAGACCCAAGCCCTTTAAACTGCCCCAGGAGCCCTGCGATGGCATGCTCTGGGCAACATTGAGGGCTGCCTGGGGAGGCTAGCACCAGCTCTACCGCTGGCCTTCCAGGGATGTAGAGCCACCCCAGGGAGGTGAGTCTGTGGGCCCCACCGATGCATATTTATATAGAGAGAAGCCCTAGGATTGGATTTTTTTTTTTAAAGATACAGTTTGAATAGGAATGATTTCAGAGAGGTTTGTCCTCCTGTATAGCAGGCTGTAAGACTGGTTCCTTCTGGCCTTAGAGACTGTCTCTGTACGTGTAACTTACTCTGAGGCTTGGTGTACACAGAAAAATAAATCAATCCAGGTATGCTGGTCAGGAGTATGGAAGCAAAATGCTGATGTAGCTCTTCAGCAAAAGCCCCAATTGAGACACAAGTATGTTGAGGAAAGAGGGCTTCTGTCGCCATCGACATAGCTAAGCTAACTTCATTTGGGAATAGTAAGAGAAATGTAGCCGTGTTAGTCTGGTCTAGCTGAAACAAAAAACAGGACTATGTAGCACTTTAAAGACTAACAAGATGGTTTATTAGGTGATGAGCTTTCGTGGGCCAGACCCACTTCCTCAGATCAAATAGTGGAAGAAAATTGTCATGACCATATATACCAAAGGATACGATAAAAAAAAATGAACACATATGAAAAGGACAAATCAAATTTCAGAACGGGGGGGGGGGGGGGGAGGGGAGGTAAATGTCTGTGAGCTAATGATACTAGAGGTGATAATTGGGGAAGCTATCTTTGTAATGGGTAAGATAATTAGCGTCTTTGTTGAGACCTAGGTGTAAAGTGTCAAATTTAAGCATGAATGACAGTTCAGAGGATTCTCTTTCAAGTCTGGTGTTAAAATGTCTTTGAAGCAGGATGCAGGTAAAGTCAAGTCCTTGAGACAACGCCCTTTCTCATTGAAATGGCAAGAAACTGTTTGTTTTTTCTTTGTGATCCTGTCTAATATCTGTTTTGTGTGCATTGATTCTTTTGGCAAAGTGTCTGAGACGTTTGTCCAATGTACATAGCAGATGGACACTATCAGCACATGATAGCATAAATTATATTTCTGGATGAGCAGAGCGTGTGTTCTTGATCTTACAGCTGAATTGGTTAGGTCCAATAATGGTATCAGCAGAGTGAATATGTGGACAAAGCTGGCAACGGGGTTTGTTGCAAGGGAAAGTTCCAGGGTTGGTATTAGTGTGGTATGTCCTGTGGTTGTTGGTAAGAATCATCTTGAGGTTCGGTGGTTGTCTATCGGAGACTATGGGTCTGTCTCCCAGAGCCTCTCGGAGGGTAGTATCCTGTTCCAGTATAGGTTGTAGTTTATTGATAATGTGTTGGATGGGTTTAAGTTGGGGGCTGTAGGTGATGACAAATGATGTTCTATTGTTGGTTTTCTTGGGTCTGTCTTGAAGTAGATGGTTTCTGGGTATTCGTCTGGCTCTTTCGATTTGTTTTTTTATTTCTCCAGGTGGGTAATTGAGGTTTATAAATGCTTGGTAGAGATCCTGAAGTTTCTGGTCTGTCAGTGGGATTAGAGCAGATGCGGATGTATTGAAGGGCTTGGCTATAGATGATGGATCGTATGGTGTGTTCTGGATGGGAGCTGGAGGCATGTAGGTAACTGTAGGAGTCGGTGGGTTTTCTGTAGAGTGGTGTCTAATTTACCATTGGTGATTTGTACTGTGGTATCCAGGAAATGGATCTCTCATGTAGAATGGTCCAGGCTGAGATTGTTAAAATCTCTGTGGAATGTCTCCAGTGTTTCTTGGCCATGGGCCCAGATCATAAAGATGTCATCGATGTAGCGTAAGTAGAGAAGGGGTAAGAGGGGACGGGATCTGAGGAGACGTTGTTCTAAGTCAGCCATAAAGATGTTAGCATACTGTGGGGCATGCGTGTACCCATGGCTGTGCCGCTGATCTGGAGGTATAAGTTGTCCTCAAACTGGAAATAATTGGGAAGGCAGTATTCCTATGCTGACCAACTCCTGTTGGTGGAGGCTGCATCTGTGCTCCAAGGCTATGCCGACATGTGGTGGCATATTCGCCATAGTGTAGATGTACCCTCACTTTAAAAGGCCGATTTGTGCTGTCAGTGTGATGTAAAGAGGCCTTGGAGTAAATGCCTGTGTGCACAAATTGTTAGGCCGTTGAGTCTTCATAAAACTTGACAAGTCAACTGGAGAAGGAAATAGGTTCCATGAAGAACTTGGAGGATGTCTATGTTCAGCTGCTGCATTTAGTGTTTAGTTCTGAAGATGCGTACTCCCTTTACAGCAGGCAGAAACAAGATTCCTCAGACTCTTAATATTTACTGCGCACCCTTTGCATATATGGCAATTAGCTCATCTTTCTGAAGTATTAAATATGCCTGTCTGGAGATCAAGGAAGCTACCTTCATCACCTTACCAATGCTATTTGTTTGTGTCCCTAAGAGGATTTTTTGCCTGTCTATGACAGAAGCTTATCCTTCTGGCCATTCAGAAGCTAACAAAACTTTAAAAAAAAAATATTCTCAGCTGATGTAGCTCAGTATGCTAAAGAGGTCTTATGCTGTGCTTCCTGTACTTTATTCTGAACTCTGTTACTGCAGCTGAAACTTTCACTGCATTGGAAATCTTTACAAGAATGAATCCTGGAGTTGATTAACCTTGAAAGGTCTGTTAAGTGCTGTGTGTGTGTGGCACTACCATTGGTACTGTTGATAGAAGACATAAATGCATCCGAGCATTGCTGCATTCATACAATCTGGCACAGTCGCTTCATTGTGAAAGGCACTTTGGTCCCATTCACAATACAAAAAGCTACTGTGTTGGGGGACCTAGTTACAGCTCAGCTTGGACTTGAGGTTTAGCCGCCAGTCAAAATTCAACTTTCACAGTAGCTTAATTAAAATGTTGGATTTTCTTTTTAAAAAAAATCAGTTCAGTTAAATTGGTTCAAAAGCTTCTGTAGACTCTCTCCTAATTGTATTTTAAACCAGATTTGTGAGGGCTTACCTTGTGTTAGTAAATTTCTAGGTGCAAGCTAAACAAATCTAACCCATTTTAGCTCAGTGTGTGTGTTCACATAAAGGTTTGCCCTGGCGTCACTCAATCAGTTCTCAATTTCAGGGGGAGCGTGAGGCGACCCAGTTCCCCCTCTCCCTTCCCCCCCCCCTCCAAGTTTTGCTGCTATTTTTGTCTTTCGGTCCCGGTCAGTTCCTTTTTTTTTTTTTGCTCAAGTTTTGATGCTATTGGGGGGGAGATGAGGGTTTCTCAAAAATCAAAAAGGGGGTGTGATGCCGAAAAGTCTGGGGACCACTGGTCTAGTTGATACAAATTGTATCAACTACAAGATTCGTTGATAAAGGGAGGCGCTCTGCAGAACCACAGCAGGCCCTTACTACATTTAAAAGGTAGTGCCACGGTGCGAGTGGCTCTCAGAGCCAGCGCAAAGACGGAACTGAGCAATCCCGGCTCGCGCTGGCTCCGGGACCACTGCAGCTCTGCTTTTTAAATGCAGTAAGAGCCGGGCAGCTCTTACTACATTTAAACAGCGGAGCTGCAGCGGTCCTGGTTTGGTGCGAGCCGGTTCTGCTCGGTCCCGGCTTGCATTAGGTCCAGCAGTCCCTGTTTGCAGAGGCCCAGGCTAGCTGCTGGCAGAGACTGCTCTGGCAGGAGCCCCTGTCTGTGGCCAGCCTGGGCTGCCACGGACAGGGGCTGCTTCACAGCAGCCTTCCCTCCCCCGCTGCTGCCTCTGATAGAAGAAACACCGGTCAGGGGGGCAGACAGCACCGCAGAGCCAGTGCTGGGGGGAACTTGCTTTTAAGCTGGCTCCCCCCCAGCACCGGCTCCTGTTTTTCTCCCCTCTTCCCCCCCCCCCACCCGTTTCTACCTCTGATAGAGGCAGCAAGTGGGGGGAATCCAGTAGTCGAGTACTTGACTCAACTACCTGATAAGCTTAGATTTATTGGGTAGTAGAGTACTCGACTACTCGTTAAAATCCCTACTGTGTAACAGTCCTTAAATGCAGTTCACCTGCATGGTAGCTAGATATACAGCATAGTAGTAATTAGGTACTCCATGACGTCTTTCCATAGCATAAGTAGAATAGGCAGGGTCGGGTAAAGCATGTTAAGAGTAACTCCCTTTTTAGGTGTGAATGTGGTAGCTCAGTCTAGAAAGCCACCAATGGTTTCATTTAGACAATGTGTGGGTAAACAGTGTGATTTGTCAGTAATCCCTCATATTATGTGTGTAAGCAGAAAGATGGCTTTTCGTATAAGAGATGATAGGACTGTCTCAATCAGTGACTGAGACAATACCTGTATGCAGTGTTGGGACCTTGTTGGTCCCAGGATATTCGAGAGACAAGGTGGGTGAGGTTGTATCTCTCTTATTGGACCAGTTTCTGTTGGTGAGAGACTTTTGAGTTTACAGAGTGCTGGAAACAATCACTAAGGAATTAGAAACTTGAGGTGGTGGAGGTTAACCTCTGTTGTGATTTAATGTCTAGTAACTTCAGTGTTGGCACACTTTAAGGGGAAAGTATCCTGCCTCACTCAAGGCAAATGTGCGTCCAGAAAATGAATTAAGATAATTGTGGTATAGCCAAATATTTATAATTCTCAAATACTGATTTTTCTGATCCTGATTACAGTGTTAGTCATACGAATCTTACAGAGAAACCGTAATGGGGGGAAGGGGAAATTGAGTTGTTTTACAAGGCCTACCTTTTGAAAATTTGTTGGTTTTTTTTTATTTTTTTAAATCCATTATGGAAATAAGTTGCCTTTGAATTTGAAAACAAATCAGTGAGATGTTTGTGCTTAATCCACTTCAGGGTAGAGATGTAAAATCCTGTTAACTGGTTAAACGTTATGTTTTTAACTGGTTCAATGCTTACACAGGGCAGCTGGGCCAGAGGGGTGGGTCACCAGTTAACCATTGACATCCCTACCTCAGTGTTTTGGTTGTGGTCTGTACTTCAGGGTTGTGCTAATATGTCTTGAAAGTGAAACTGATGGAACTTTTTATTATGCGGGACTAGAAGATTACCGGGTATTACTCGGGTCCTTAACTCCACTTTTGGTTTTTGGAAAATAAAATGAACATGTCTGTTTCATAAATCATTGTTCTGGGTGGGGCTGGGGATGAGGGGGGTCAGTTTGCAGGTTGTCCTGGGGAGAGAGGACAACTCCAGCCCTCTCTCCTCGCACCAGCTTGGGGCCAGGTGAGAAGTGCCTGTTCTTGGCTGCTGTAGCTCCAGCTGGGGGGGGGGAGAGCCCCCAGGTTGGAGCCAGGTACAGATTTCTGCCCCCCCCCCCCCGCGCTCCCCAGCCATAGTAAGGAATGCAGCAAACTGTGCACTTTCCCTTTGCTCCCTGATGAAAGGGAGCAGCCAGTAATGTTCCTGTATGAATAGAGGGAGGGTGTCAGCCCCCCTCTTCCTCCCTGAAGGGCACCTGTGGGATGTGAGGTTCAAAACGGAGGTAGTCCTGGACCGGGGGGGGGGGCGTACCCCCCGTCTGTCCTTTTCACCTGCTTTGTGATGCTGTCTGTTTACTTCAGGGGTTGGGAATCTCAGGGCTGGATGCGGCCCCTGGCTTGCCTGGATCTGGCCTCCGAGGTTCAGTATTGGGAAGCCTGTGCTGGTGCTTCAGTCCCCCAGCTACCCGCCGCAGGGCTGGAGCACACAAAATCTAGCCTGGGCTCCCCAGGCTCTGGCATGTAAGAGGAATGTGGGAAGTGTCTGTCTTCTCCTCAGTCAGGGGCTTTTCACTTTGCTTCTCACTTGTGTGCAGCCCCTGACTGATTTCTCTGTGGGTCAGCGGCCTCTGACCGAAAAAAGGTTCTCAACCCCTGCTTTACTGTATGGTTTTATGAGACGCAGTCTCATTCCAGGCACATCCCATTTTCCTGGTGCAACCAAATACTTACGTAGCTTAAGTTATGATAAGAGGAAGCTGCATACCAAATTTGGTGGTCCTAGCTCTTATCATTTAGGACAGTGGTCCCCAACCTTTCATGGCTGCTGGGCGCCCGGGGGCAGGGCCGCTCACATGCTGGGCGCCCGGGGGCAGGGCCGCTCACGCGCTGTGCTGCCGGGGGTGGGGCCACGCATGCGCTGCACGCCCGGAGGCGGGGTCGCCCATGCACCACGGGCTGGCACCACGCATGTGCCATGTGCCGGGGGCAGAGGCCACCCACACGCCCGGGGCTGGCACCACGCATGTGCCGTACACCGGGCGGGGGGCGGCCAGCCCAGATGTTTCGGCGGGCGCACATAAATGCCCCGGTGGGTGCCATGGCACCCGCGGGCACCGCGTTGGGGACCACTGATTTAGGAGGAGTTCTCGAACAGACAGACAAACTCTTTCAAATATATAGCGGATGAAAAGTGTGTGCAAACTAAAACTGCCCACCTAGCAAAGAGTACATTTAAAATAAAAAGACTTTTAGCGTTTTTAAAAATAGACTCTTTGAGGTTATGCTGACCTATTCTTTTGTGGCTTTCTAGTGAGTGTGTGTGTGTGTGTGTAAGGTAAACTGGGTTTTGAAGAGGAGAGAGAAAAACAAAATGTTCCCTCTAAAGCATCTCTGATTCTGTGGATGAACTTCCAAGGAGCACAGAAAGGACTTAACCTCACTGGTGCTTCCTGCAAGCATTTTAAATGAGTTGTATGTTAAAACCAGTCCTAACACTTTTACTTTAATAAACTTAAACAACAACATGGTCTGGTAGCACTTTATAGACTAACAAAACATGTAGATGGTATCATGAGCTTTTGTGGGCATAGCCCACTTCAGATGACCAGAGTTTTGAGTTTAGGATGTGCAGGCCCAAAATAAAGTGGGGGGGAAGGGGGCAGGAAACAAGGAGTAGAGGGTATGGAAATATCAAAAGGAAAAACAAGTAGGCAGAACTTGTAACCTATGAGCACCTGGATAATTGGATAGTTAAAAAGAAGCAGATAAGGATCAAAGAAGAGAGCAATAGATAGTAAGGGTACTAACGCAAGCAAATGGGAAACCCTACTCATGGGTTACCTTCCTCAGTTGAGCTAATTGTATAATATGATTTAGACAGTGTGTAGATGAGCTGTTAGGTAGTTCTTCTGTGTTTAAGACTGCTTGGGAATCTGGAGATCTTATATATCTGCCACAAACTTCCTATGTCACTTTGAATCAACCACATAATCTCTGTGCTTTGCTTGTCTCTGTTAAATGGAAAGTGGAAAAGAGGGATGTGGGATAGTTTTAAGCTTCATGGGAAGTGTTGAGAATGAATATAGTAACAATCAGATACATTTGTGATTAAAGAAATAAGAACAATGGTTGGAAATTGAAACTAGTCAAATTCAAACTCAGAGTACATATCAAATTGCTCACTAAGTGATATGGTAGGTTCTCTATCTCTTGACATCTTTGAGAGAGACACCAGTCTTGATTTAGAGATGTGCTGGACTTCAGCTACAAGTCACTGGGCTTGATGTAAGAATTACTGGGTGAAATTCTAGCTTTAGCACAGGCCATAAACAGGATGTCAGACTAGTTGACTGCAGTGGTCTCTTCTGACCTTAATCTCTGTACAAGTGATTTTAAGGCCAGAATATGTATTTGCGCTTCTGTTCTTTGAGAGATTGGTTATAAAAAATATTGGGCAATGAAGTGTTCAGTAGAAAGTGCTCTTGTCCGAAAAGGAGTTTTGAGACCTTGGTCTAGTAGTTGGTCTGTGCCGCCTCATCCACACATCTGCTCTGCATGGTGCAGCTTCAACTTGCCCTAGCTATAGCCATCAGTGATCATGAAAGCACAAGTAGTTGTTACATCACAACAAAACAAAACATACACACACAAAAAATCCAAAGAGGGTGTGGATGTTTCTTCATTTGAACCATGGCAATTAATCAGCAAATAAAAAAGTTCATTACTGTGTCTTGAACTGAAGTTTTCCATCTGTTTAATCTCTGAGATACTGACATTCGTTTGCATGAGGGAGTTTTTAAGCAACTGTAAGTGCTATGGGTGTAGGCTGTTTTGCTTCTTGTCTCTCCATTCCAAAGGTCAGTGCTTTCCTATATAACTTTTTAAAAAATTGCTGAAACCATCAAAAGGAAATATGAGATTCTTTGGTTCCAGAAATTCACAAGCTCTCATCTAAAAGCTGTATAAACGTGGAATACAGCATTTGTCAGAATTAGGTGGCATGTTAAGGATATGAGTGTGACCTAGAACTAGAGTTTCTATACCTGATTACCTTAACTATAACAAGAGTCCTCGCATACTGCCAGCAAAACAATCAAAAAAGCCCTTATAGTTGCATATGCTAATGTTTCTTTAGTCTACAAATGAAGATAGTCCAGAAATTGCACAAGTGATGATAAATATTGTGGCTTTTCCATGTGTGATTAGCAAGCACAAAATTATATTAAGATGACAAAAGCCAGAAAATTCAAAGTTCTTGCTTGCTTTGCTTACTTTAGTTACGAGTTTGAGATCTTTATGCCATTTGCAGTTAATTTTTGTAGGCCTAGAAATTTGACATTTGGTAGAGCAAATTGGGTACTCCAACAAGGACTAGAAATATCTTACAGTAATCAACCTTTCACTTCTCCCATTATTTTCTCCCTCTCTGATTCATATGCCAAGTTTCAGTTCAGAATGAGTTTTTCAAACTGTTTATATTCCCTGAAAATTGAGACTTGAAAATAGCCCCTTTAGCTACAGTGCTGCATTAATCTCTCCAGAATATCTGCCTGGTCCAAATGTCTGTGGATGCCTACTTTGATTTTTGACCCAGAGGAATGTAGCAAATCTGTATTTGTATGCATAAGTCAGAGCGCACCCCTTACATATGACTTTTCAACTGCTTAAATTATATAAGTCTAGTGTTTGAACTTAAATGTTTAGGACTGGCTTGTTTGTTTGATTTATAGGAAGAGATTTACCCATTGGAAGGATCTTTTTTTGGTACGCGTCTTTCAGAAGCTGTACGCTTTGGAGAGTAGTGACTTTATGGGTAGAAAGAGATCTTGCACGGAAAATTGCGGAGGTTGCCAAGCTGATTCATGTTTCCGCCAAATGAAGTACATCATCATTGTCATTAAGAGGGACTTGGAGGGTTTTGTGTCTGCAAAATTTGATGGAAGATTTTGCAGATCAAGCTGTGTACTGGTTGTGTGTGTGTGTGTGTGTGTGTGTGTGAGAATGAATCAAGTGCGTATTGAAACGGTCTCTACCTCTTACAAAGTTTGATAGCTAAACTATTCTAATCCAAAGGAACAATTAGTTTTAACTGGAAAGTAGTGTTTTGTACAGACTGCCTCTACTTAAGAAAAGCAGTTCTACTTCAACATGCTTTGAAGAATGTCTTTAGATGACAGGTCAAGGATGTAGTGCTTTGAGTACAGATATCTAGATTAGAGAACTTTCTGCAAATGCTCTAGGTAACCTAATTTATTTTGCTGTTTACGGTTTTGAAATAAGAGCCTTACTGACTAAAGGAATGGCTTTTCTTAGGTTAGTCAGCTTTTATATTACTTTATTTAGTAAAGCCACTAACCTGGGTTTTGGTTTTGGATAGCATCTCATTTAGGTTTAGTTAAAAAGTTCTGGTATTGAAGTCCATTATAGCTCCTGTCACATAATTTAGATGGATTGAAACAATTAAGGTTGTATTCTAGGAAACAGGAATAGCAACATAATTCATATTTTCTATCTATTAGTGAACAGTCAGCCAAGCATCCACCTCTAATCCTAAAACAAAATTGATTTTTTTTTTTTTTTTTAAAGAGAATGAACCATCTGCTATTGGATGCTTCCCAGTTTGCTCATAGCCTGGATTGCAAGGCTAATTATTTTATACTTTGTAACATGAGCTGTGTACATTTCATTCTTAGATTGAAGACTAAGCTTTGATCTATGTCCCAGCTGTTTCCAACTGCCTGCAAGGAATTCATGATCACATGACCCTGGATATGGATGTCGTCTTATCGGATTTTGTTCGCTCAACGGGGGCAGAGCCAGGACTGGCCAGAGACCTACTTGAAGGTAATGAGTGTGTGATGGAATAGGAAGAGTTAATTCTGCAGTTGGTTTTATATTGATATAAATGATAGTAAAAGGACTTGAGGCATAGGTAGGCTGTCAGTGGGGGTTGTACTGTACATATTAAGAGTACCTTGGTAGCACAGTTACTGAAATCTTGGCTTGATCTCATGATCCGTGTCACTACAGTAATGAACCTTCAATGATTGCTAGGGGTAGAAAGTCTAAAACAGAAGCACAGTATAGTGTTGGAAATATGCCTTTATATTCTTGGGTGATACACACCATAAATAACCATCTAAAGGCCTAACAAAAATCAGCTTGATCAGAGGGGTTTTCTAAAGCTTGAACAAATAGTACTGGAGAAGGAGCCTTTGGTGGTGATTGTGTACTATGCCATATGGCTATTTCAGACTTCGTGAGTGGTTATGTTTTGGAGGAGTAAATTGCACATGCGTATTATTAATGTCCCCTTTTTGCCTTTCAACTACTCACCTGTGAATTCGTCTACTATTACTTCACCCTAACCTTGATCTATGATTAAGAATTTATACTTTTGAAAATGCAGGAAATTTTTCTTATCTATCAGATTAACCTTCTGTGCATTTAGTAGTCAGACAACTTTTTATTCCAAAAATTGCAGCTTTCAAGAATGTGCACCACCATGAGGATGTATTGTGCGTTAGACATGCAGATCCCAAAGCAAATACAATTTGTAAACTCCAATTTGGAACATCTGTTTCTTATTACATTAATTCTGTTTCCTATCTGTGTATGAATATTAGCTCTTGCTTAGGTTACAGTTCTGATGGCATACAATTTTTGGCTTTGTCATGGGAGCACTGACCTAGCATAGATCTCTGGTTGAAATACGCATACTGCTGTTGGTATGTAGAGATCTTCTGGGGGTACATAAACTCATCTAGAAATTTGCCTAGTTTCACAACAAGCTATATAAAAAGCGCTAGCAAAGTCAGTGCAAACTAAAATTTCATACAGACAGTGACTTGTTGATATAATGCAATGCAAGTCTGTGTGCTTATTCCTGTCTACATTTATTTTATAATGGTAAGGTACAAATGAGAGTGAGCAGTTCTTCAGTAATAGTGTGCTTTAACACTTTTTGTATTTTTGTCTGACTTTGGAAGGAAGTTAGCTAAGGGAGGTCAAACTTGCAGTACAAAAGAGAGATCAGGCTCCTGAAAGGGATGCAATTGTCTGGAAAGATTGAGGGTTATGGTGTAGGTTAATCATCTCTCTGTTATGAAAATAACTGTGTATAATTTTAGCTTTTGAAAATGACATCACCTTTTCAGTCCAGTCTCTCATCTAATATTTATAAACACTTTTTCTAATGGGTAACAGAGTATTGAGGAAAATATGAGCAGGTCATCTCCCAGCCTCTGTCAGTCTTAACTATAGATATTTTAAAAATCCAGTTTCAGGTAGGTAGTACTTCTCTCTGCGTGTGGGGTTTTTTTTTTTTTAAAGTTATAATGAAGTTACAATGCTAGGATACAACTGCCTTTCTCTGTCTCCCTTCCCATTTATATTTTTTTCTGCATGAGACAGTGACATCATCATGTCATCTATGTCCTCATGCGGCCACTGTCCACCTCCATCAGCCGCTTGCTGTGGCCAGCCTTGGCACCATCCCCTCTAGGCATGGGCTGCTCTGGCTCCTGCTTCACTCCCTGGGGGGCTGCACTACTGGGGAGGAGTGACTGGGGCTGAGTCCCCTCAGTCATCTGAGCCTGAGCTGCCCCGTGTCCCCTCTGTCACTGAGGCCCCACACCCCTAGTCCACTCCCCCCCCCCCCCCACCAGACTCCTGCACCCTCTCCTGCACCCTCCCCTGCTCTTCCACATCCAGACACATACCTCTGCCCACTCCTGACCCCTCTCCCCTGGCCAGACATCCCGTTTCCAGCCTGCTCCTGTCCCCTCCCCCCCAGCCAGACACCTACCCCCAGGGAGGGGAGTTGGCAAGCGTAGTGAGCAGGAGGCATAGCCCCCTAGTGATTCTTTAATGGGATATGTTGTCAGTCTACTACAGTGGTCTCCAGCCTTTTAAAGTATGAGATCACTTTTTGAATTTAAGTGCAATCCAGGATCTACCTCAAACCCAAATACCCTTGCCCCACCTCCTTTGTGACCCTTCTCCAAGGCCCCGCCTCTGCTCACTGCATCCCTTCTCCCTCCCCCATCCTTCCTCCCTTTCATCAGGGAGGGGTGGAGGGTTGGGGTGCAGGAGTGGGTTCAGGCTGTGTAAGGGAGTTTGAGTTCAGGGGGCTCAGGGTTAGAGAAGAGGCTTGGGGCGCAGGAGAGGTATATGACTAGGACAGGGATTCAGGATACAGGCTCCAGCTGAACACTGCTTACCAGAGGGGGCTCCTCTGTGGTGGTGCAGTGGGGCTAAGGAAGGCTCACCCCTGCACCACTCTCAAAAGCAGCCAGCAAACTCCCTCTGTTTGTGGAGTTAGAATGCAGGGTGGGAGAAGGAAACAGCTCCAAGGCAAAGGGCAGGAGATGTGCAGCAGCGGGGAGAGGGGCAGCTGAAGTGCTGCACTTGATAGCCTCTTGGCCAAACCAGTCAAGATCACCTGTCAGAGGCTCCAAGATCTACCGGTAGATCCCGATCTACTGGTTGGTGACCATTGGTCTACTACAAGTGCTAATAACGATGTGACCAGCTGTCAGTATTTATCCAACTGGGGGAGAGGCTCGCCAACATTTCAAGATCATCTACACCCAACTTGCACTAGTTTCCCTGCAGTTAATACCACTATGGAGCTACAACAGTAATGAGGTACGGGCCCTAAAGTTGTAAGTGTAGATGCAATTTGCTTCACTTTTTAGCTTCTGTTTTTCCTCTTGGTGATGCCCCTCAGGGTCTGAAGATTGGCTTATTCATATATAGAGTGTTTGCTTCATGTACTTTGGGTGATGAGCAAAATTCCCATTTACTTCACTGAGGCCAGGATTTTATTTTGTTTACAGCTGGTAATCTAGTCTAGAAGGAAGTCTGAATGTGGGTTTTGTGGTGTCTATATAGCCTCTGGCTTATAATTTAAGTTAGTGTTTCATTTAAGGATTTTGAATGTTTTCTTTTGGGAGAAATATTGTAGCTTGGGATGGAGAGGTATTTTGTGATTTCTTTCCATCTCCAAAACTTGTGGTCTTTTTGACAGTTGTAGTCTTAATTTTCATAATACACTAGCAGAACAACTGCAGTCTTATCTTTTTTCATTTGCATTATCATAGTGCCTAGGAGCCTTGATCATGGTCCAGGATCAGTGATGGTAAGCGCTATACAAACTCAGAACAAAAAACCCCTTAAGTTTATAATCTAAGTACAAGATGGGTACAGAAAGACCAGCAGGGAAGCACAGGAAATCAATGAGACCATAAGGGTCAGTGTGCTAATCTGTGGTCTCAGTATACAAGCCATCTAAGTGTTGTCTAGTCTTTCTGTAGGTATTGCAGCAAAGGAGAATTTTTTTTAAGATGGGTTTTTGAAGGAAAAGGAGTTTTTGTGGGTATTTATGGGGAACTCCTCCCAATATGAGGAGTAGCATGGAAGAAAGCATGAGGTTACCTGTTGGAATATTTAGCAAGTGAGTGATGACAGACAGTTGATTTTTTTTTAAGCTGAATGAGAAGTGATAGCTGGGTTGGGAATAGGCCATGAAGAGCTTTGCAAGTAGACAGGTAAATTGTGATTGATATGTGATGGAAAAGAGGGAGCAGGTAGAGGGATCCAAAGAGAAGAAGAATAAAGTGACGGGCTAGGAAAACTATCTTTGCAGCAGCATTCTGAATGGATATGATGGGACAAGATTGCATTTGTCAAGACCAGGGGAAAGGATGTTGCTGTAATCGAGATGAGATGGTGAGTTGTGTGAATGAATAGGAAAGGCGATCTTAGAGTGAGACGTTATGCAGTCTGTAGTCTGTTAATACAAAACCATGTTTTAACTGAATTTGCCGCTCAGTGTTTGAGAGGTGCACCAAGGCGGTTAGGCTGGTTTTGGTGGGGATTTGTAAGGTTCTGCTTTATTCTTCTGGAATAGGAATATTTCATATAACTAAATTAGCCAAAACGTTGAAAATGTTAGAAGGGTGATACTATACAATGTGGCCCCCTTTGTGTATAAAGTTACGTTATGCAGAGCTGAACATGTGAATTTCAAGCTGTCTTGTTCTGATTACATGTTTCCTTAATTATTACCTTTCCTCCACCCAGACACATAGCTACGGATTTTTGTACCTGCTTTGTAGCTTGGTTAGAATCTAACTTTCTAGCGCTGTTAAGTATAAATGGCTTTGCTTGGCAAGATGGATTGTTCAGTGTCGGTTGTAAGGATTCCAATAAAAAAATAAAGAATATGGGAAACATGTCATTTGGCAAGATAATCTGTGCTTAGTGTGCTAAGTTCTTTTGTCTTCCAGTTAGATTTTCTAACAGTGCATGTTCTTTTCATGGCCTCCAGAAACAAAAGATTCTGCAGAAATAGTGGACAGACCTCCGTAGTCCATGGTGAATTTCCTTTTTGTCTCCACTGAAGTTCTAGTCCTTGGAAGAGCCCTTTATTTTCAGTCTGGTTATTCAGCTGTCAGTGCAGTCTGTGTAAAATCAGATTATTTCATGTTGCCATTTGCTTTCAAAACCACATGGGTATGGGCTACTTAAATCACACTCACTTTTTTCAGTGAAAATTTACTTTCGGCTCTACTTAAATACTGCATTATCATTCATGGACATGTATTAAGTTACAATAGACTATTTAAACAGTTGTGCCCAGTGGAGCACCCTTTTCTACACAATGACTGCGTGCAAAAATTTAGTTTGTATGATATTTATGTACATGTCTGCCAAAATTACTTTGCGCAGTGTTATAGCTGTCAGTCCCAGGATATTGAGACGATAAAAGTGTGCGAGGTAGTATCTTTTATTAAATTGGTCCAATAAAATAGTTGATCACCTTCATCTCTCTAAAGTTACTACTGTGTTATAGTATGAGTTTAGTTACATAAATATCTGATAGTGGTGATAGATTAAAAATGGCAATGTTGTGGTGAAGTCAGAGCTAACACTTTACTGCTAATCTGGAGACAGCTAGTTTGAAAGACTAGTGGTACAACTGTCTCTTCCAAATAGTTTTGGAGTTTGTAGGACACCTTCAAGATATTATAAAATATAACAAGAGGTTTTTCTTGGCTTGCTTATTTGGCTCCTTCCCATCCTTGTCTGGGTCAATATTTTATGCCTAAGATAAAAGGTACTTTTTCAATAAAAAAGCCTGTGTCTAGAATAGATTGCAGAAATCTGCTTATATTTAGCCATTTGTTGTGTAATGCTGATGACCTGAAGGAGCTGTAATGTTTCTTGTATAGGAACTATTGAGTTGGCATATCTCCTCTCCTCTGTTTTTTTGAACAGTTTGTATGTTAGTGAAATGAAACTTCTTAGAATTGTAGAGCGCATGCACTGTACATTTCTGTGTCTGTTCAAGAATTAAATTGTCCATGTATTCTTAAACCATTAACAATTTAAAGTAAAATGTGAGCAGTTGATCACATCCAGGAGTGGTTAACAGGCACTAGTTCAGTTAAATATTCATTAGTCCTCATGAAGGCTTTTGATTTAGAAAAGAGAAATCCAGCTAGTAGCAGCAGAATATAAAACATGCTGTTCATGCAGTAGTATTACTGAATTACTGCAATAACAAATGAGCTCACTTATCTCACTTTTAAAGTTTGTTTTTAAAATCTTAGTAATTATTTTCTAAAACTTGTGTCTCCATATTGAAGAATGCTGTTCACCCAATTTAATTGGCGCTCACTGTAGATGAGGCTCTATGAATAAAAACACTCATGACTATTTTCTTTTTATAACATTTTAGTGGGTATCTGTGATTCAGAAAATTTGAGCCATTGTTTCAGGCAGTGTCAGTGACTTTAGGCATAACTGGCTATCTTTTTGGGAGAGGATACTTAACAGTACGCAATACAGTGATTGGCGGTCTTGGTAGTTAAGCTACTAGTGTTGCTCTAGGATATCTTTTACGGTCTTTGTTTATATGTATATCAAACTTTTTCTCATTCTATTTTAACCAAGCATCTATCATTGGCCTGAAGACTTGAATTGACAATCCCTAGATGCTTGTTTTGTGATGTTGTTGTAGCTGTGTTGGTCCATGGATATTAGAGACACAAAGTCACTGAAGTGATTTATTAGATTAACTTCTGCTGTTGGAAGGGACAAGCTTTTGAACTTTAGAGCTCTTCAGATCTGGGGATGGTAACCAGAGCATCTAAAATAAAAATCTGTCCCAAATGATATTTAAGTAATCTCCTTCAGCATGGTAGAATCCCCTTATGCTTAATCTGTCCCAGTTTGTATTTAGCTTAGTCTAGTGGTGGGCAACCTGTGGACCAGGGGTGGCATGCAGCCCAACAGGGTTCTGTGTGTGGCCCATGAGACGTTTTGTTTACTGTTGGCCATATGCAGGGCTGCCAGGTTCCACTGGTTTCCATCTGTGTAGTTTTTTAAAGTCAGTTTCTCTCTCGCGCGCGCGCGCGCACACGCGCACACACACATGAAAATTGTCAGCACACCCTGCACATTCTAGGTACACAAATGCAAAACTTCCCTATCCTGGGAGACGGTCTTAGTTAAGACAAACTCGTGGCCTGCTGAGATGGAGGAGGGCCACTGATGCAGCCCACTCTCTAGCCTAGGTTGCCCATCACTGGCTTAGATGCCCTAGTTACCTTGCCCAGATATGTCGAAGAGCAGTCAATGAAGCTTGAAAGCTTCTCCTTTCCATCAGCAGAAGTTGGTCCAAGAATGGATGTTACTAAGGATATTAAATGGCTAACCAATAAGCATTAGGGATGTTGGCGTATAGATGTTTAAACGATTAACAAATAAGCCTGGGTTTATCGGTTAATTCAAACGACTACATGTACTCTCCCTCCGCCCCCTTTGCTGCCTCTTAAGCTGGCTCCCCACAAGCACCGGATCCTACAGAGCTACCTCCTCTTCCCCCCACCTCTGTGCTGCTGCCTATGATAGAGGCAGCAGCACTGAGGGGGGGGGGCAGGCGGGAGCTGGTATATGCGGGAACCTGGTTTTCAAGCTGGCTCCCCACTTGTATCTGCTCCCATGGAGCTGCCTTGCTCCTTCCTTGCTGCCTCCCACAGAGGAGGGAGCGGGTACAGGAGCCGGTGCTTGTGGGGCGGCAAAGGGGGCAGAGGGAGAGTACATGTAGTTGTTTGAATTAACTGTGCAGGTGGGATGCTGCAGTAGCTTCTGTCCATAGTGGGCCTGTCTTTCCCCCCACTCCCCTTCCCGTCGGGCTGCTGCGGGCCTGCACAGTTGGGGCTTGGAGCACACTGCCCGCCAGCCCCGCCCCCCGGGGGCATTTTAGTAATCGTGTAACCACAAAAAAATTGTTGCAGCTACACGATTACTAAAACAACCGATATCTAACATCCCTGGTAAAGCCTGAGGATTATCGGTATATTTACTGGTTATCTGGCCCTTGCCAGTGAACTCTGGAAGTGAAGGGGCTGGTGGGCCAGGCAGTGGGACCCTAAGGCTGCGGTAGGGTCAGCAGAACCTCTCAGCCACAGTGGGGCCAGTCAGCAGGTCCTAGCTTAAAAGGGTTAACTGGTTAAATGCTATTGAACCATTTTAACATCCCTATTGCTCTTACCTACTTTGGCTCAGTCCTTAAATGGGTATGTCCAAACAGAGCCCTTTACTCCGCCTTTCTTCATAAGTCTGACACAGCTAGAGTTCCACCTTTAAATTAGGCCTTGCATGTACCCTCTAAAGGGACTGAGTACCAGCAGCTTCTACTTGAAGCCAAAAACAAGCCCTTACACACTCAGATTTGAGCTTCTTTAGCAGGGGAGTTACTGTGAGTGAATACTCGTTTAGCTGAGTTCACAGTTCATTTGTAGTTAAAACAAGTGAATGAAGATTGGCTAGCTGCTGCTGCTTACAACTTTATCCTGGTGGAAACCTCTTTTGGGTGGTAGTTTTACTGAACAGTTGTATCTGTCTCCATGTTGCATTTAGAATAATGACGCCATTCAATGCTGAGTCTAGGAGTCGGGGCTGCTTTGGCTGGGCTGGAGTACCCTCGCCCATAGTGCACTAGGCTGGGCTGCTGCAGGTCCTGTATGGCTGGAGCAGGCCTCACAACTGGCGCCGTATGGGCTCTTTCCATGTAAACTTGAGGCCTTATTTGTGAAAATAGGGGGGAAATTTGAGAATTGTTTGGCTAATATCGAGATACCGAAGTTGTTGTCATACTCAGTTATTCAGATGTGGATTGCTTGGACTTCTAAGCTCTTGAAGCCACAGTGTAACAGTAGAAGTTGTTGGACTGTGCTGGCAAGTGAGGCATAAGAACAGCCGTGAGTCGGACCAAAGGTCCATCTAGCCCAGTAGCTTGTCGTCCGACAGGATAGAGTGAACAGAACAGGGAATCACCTCTCCTCTCTTCTGTTTCCAGCCTCGGACAAACGAGGCTGGAATTAGCAAGTTCCTACCCAAACTGGCTAATAGCCATTGATTGGACCTAACCTCCATGAATTTATCTAGTTTTTTTTTTTTAAACCTTGTTAAAGTCCTGGTCTTCACAACATCCTCTGGCAAGGAGTTCTACAGTTTGACCGCACTATGTGAAGGAAAAACTTCCTTTTATTTTTAAACCTGCTACTTATTTATTTTATTGTGACCCCTAGTTTTTATGCTATGGGAACAAGTAAATAACTTCTCCTTATTCACTGTTCCCACACCAATCATGATTTTATAGACTGTTATATCCCCCCTTAGTCTCCTCTTTTCTAAGCTGAAAAGTCCCAGTCTTTTTGATTTCTCTTCATATGGGACCTGTTCCAAACCCCTAATCATTTTTGTTACCCTTTTCTGAACCAGATTTTGACTTGTGATTGCAAATTAAGTTTTGATTTCAGGGGTCCTGATGCTGATTTTTTTTCTTTTTTTTTAAATAAAAGCTTGACTCAAAGTGATTTACTAAGCAGATTGCTGTGTAGAGTCAGTCACTAAGCATTATCAATGAAATCTCTCAGAAGTTAAACACTTGAAGTATATTTGCCTTAGGAAATTAGATATTGTGAAACTTGTTTTCATTTGGCTTACAATAGAACATGGACAATCAGCAGTTTAAATGGTTTCCTCATAGTGAGTGTGCTATGTAATGTTGGCTTTCTTTTTAAAGGAGCAAATGAACAATGTATTAAGATCTAAATAAGGTTAATAAATCCTCCGTATTGCAGGTACAGCGTACGTAATAACCCACTTGGTGGCATCTTTTTTTTTCTATATCTAAAATGACAGTTGTTTCTAAAAGGACAATTTATTGCATCCTGAAAGATTTACATGGTTGGACTTGATATTGATAGATTGGTGAATAGTGATAGTGACGTGGATTTACTTTAAAGATAGTCAATTCCACTGAATTTGCTGTTGAGCTACATTGTTTCTCATTCAGTTAGTAGTGCCTCTGATTTTTCTATAAACTGTTCCAGCTAACTAGTGAGGCTGGCAACATTCATGCTTTCATACTTCTGTTTTGTCTCCTGGTTTGTTGTGGAAGAAACCCTTTCCTTTTCCTCTCCCTAACATGAATGATCAGTACCTTCAATTCCAAATAAATTGCCAACTTTTAAAAGAGCCGAATTTAGCCAAGCGTGACTGACACTAACGTGGATGTTGAATGGTAAGCTGTGTGCTGTTAGCTTTATTGGAGAGCAAGCAGTGCTTACATTGTAATAAATTTCTTAAATACAGTAGAAGAGCTTACAAAAACAATATTAAGCATGACCTCAATCAGCTGAGCAACTAGTCGGGACACACTGAGCTTGGTGAATGTGAAAGGTTGAAGATCGGTGCAGCTGCATGTAGACAAAATAGGCATCTTTCAAAGAGTGAAATGGATGTGAATAGTCTAAACTGTTGGGAGACATTTCCCTATTCCATCCTCTACTCGTAAGCATATACAATGCGCACAGTTCTGCTTGAGGCTTGGTGGCTGTTTTCCTCACATGGTTTATTTCTAGGTTGGAGTTACTGTATTGACAACAGGCTGATGTCTTGCATTTAAGTCATTTCTGTGGGGTGTATGTCTCAAAAACAGTGTAACTTTTTTCCCCTATAATGCTGAGAGTCTTCTTTTTACTTTCCAAACTAGGTAAAAACTGGGACGTGAATGCAGCTCTAAGTGACTTTGAACAGCTGAGGCAAGTGCATGCTGGGAACCTGCCGCATTCCTTCAATGAAGGGCGTACCTTTAAACCCCTGGAAAAAGAAGCTGCCCGACCCATGCGGCCACCACTCCAGCGACAGGATGACATCATTCAAGGTAAAGCAGCATTTCTGGTTGATTTTTCAACTGGATCATGTTCACGTTCAGTCGCGTCTCAAAGGAGAATGATAGCCTTCAAAATACAGTGGGACAGATTCTGGCCCCTTCTTTGGACTCTAGCTGGGGAAGGCTCCCTTGATGCAGACACACAGTGTAGGGTTATTCTAAATCAGTGGTGGGCAGCCTGAGGACCACATGAGGCCCACTGGGGTTCTGTGTGTGGCCTATGAGACACTTTGTTCAACCAATTCTGCTGGTTTTCATCCGTGTCCTTTTTTCCTACTGATGTTACTAAAGTGACACACATATAAAGCAAGGACACATGAAGTGAGGTACACACTGATTGCACACATGGGTTGAGAGAGCTGCATGCTCCCTCTGAATCCAGTCACAACCCAACTGTATTCATTCAGCACAACCCTGCAAGTTCTAGGTAGGCCTGTGCAGTGAGCAAAACTACCCTGTCCCAGGAGACCATCTTGGTTACAACAATCTTGCCTTGGCTGCACTCACTAGCCTAGGTTTCCCATTGCTGTTATGAATGGTCCTAAGCTACGCCTTACAAGCCCCTCCGTAGAGTGCTTGCTGGAGTTAGGGTTTCATTGCTGTCCATAGGCAGCTGAGAAGATTCCAAAAGCTAAAGCATTTGAGCAACCAGGGGCCATTCTTACTTAAATCAGAGGCTCTTTCAGTGCCTGTGGCAGCCCAGAATTCACAGCTTACGTGAGGTGGTGCGCAGCCATGTCTGCTTCCCACTGTGCCTTTTTGGAAGTGAAAAATCAAAACCCTTGCCAGTCTGTCTTCAGGTGGTTATTTGATAACAAGCTGTATTTGTCTAGATGGTGCTGGGTCCTGCCACGAGGGCAGGGGACTGGACTCGATGACCTCTCAAGGTTCTTTCCAGTTCTAATGTTCTATGATTGTGTGGTGCATCCCGCACAGAGAGCTTGTGAAGGGCCTGAGAATCCCTTCATTGCAGTTGACTTGCACTGTTTGGAAATGCTACATTCAAGATTAAGCCTCGTGCCTCCTGGTTGGTGAAGGCTTTAACTTTAGTGTTGGATGTGGGAACTGAGGCACAGAGAAATGAAATGATTCTTCATGTGACCTTCAGAAGCGGCAAGGAGTCCTGTGGCACCTTATAGACTAACAGAAGTGTTGGACTTATAGATTTCTGTTAGTCTATAAGGTGCCACAGGACTCCTTGCCGCTTTTGCAGATTCAGACTAACACGGCTACCCCTCTGATTCAGGTGACCTTGCGCAAGGTAGGGGCAGTGATGCTAATACAAAGTAAGACAGAATCGCTTGTATGAGTAGCTTATGGTCCTTCTCTACAGCACAGTTCTGCTTTTCTTCCCTTTTAGAATCAGAAGAACTTGCCAAATCTATATGCCAGGACAATTCAGATTCTTCCACAAAAATAAAATGCTAGTGGAAGACTCTGTCAAATGTGTTTACTTTGCGGGAAGTGGTTCGAGAAGTACACAAGACGTGCTAATGAGGCCTAATGTTTCTTCTCTCGCTTCAGAGAAACGTCTGTCTCGGGGCATTTCCCACGCTAGCTCCACCATTGTCTCTTTGGCCCGTTCCCACGTGTCTAGCAATGGTAGCAGTGAACATCTGCTGGAGATGCCCATTTGCACTTTCCAGTTACCTGATCTCACCGTATACACTGAGGAATTTCGCAGCTTCATTGAGCGAGATCTCATTGAGCAGTCTATGCTGGTAGCATTGGAACAGGCTGGTAAGTGTAATCCTGATTTCCTCCTCCCTTTTTCCCCCCCGCACTAATGTGATGCAGCAGTAGCAATTTGTGGCAGTGCCCGCTAGAATGCTCTGACTTAGAAATTTCAGGCTGTAAAGAACTGAATATGTTATGGGGATGATGCACTTGGTATCTATGGAAGATAAAATTGTATGAGCCTCTGTATAGCATTGTGTGACGGGGCAGGGACGTCCGGCCCCGCCGAGACGGATCTGCCCTGCACTAGCACTGCGGTGGCGATCACGCTCCTGGGGGTAAGCCGGGAGGCGCTGTCTCCTTGCGCATGCTGTTCTGCAGCGGCCGCTCAGCTGGTGGACACAGTGGGCGGGCTCCGCGCACGGTGGCACGCCCATGATGCCAGGACGCCCCGCCCCTGAGGTGGTGGGGGATGTCTGGACACCCCTGCCCCCGGAGCAGAGGGGGACGCTCCACCGTGGGGCCCCAGGTGACGTCAAAGGTAGGCGATGAGGGGGGAGGAGAGAGAGACGAGCATCGAGGGGAATGGATGCAGCATGGACAAGGGAGAGAGCGGGGTAGGAAGCAGTCCAGGACAGGACATCCGAGGATTTGTCGGCGGACTGGTGAGTTTCGGGACCAACCCCCCACCAGCCGGACAGTACACTGCCGGTGTCTGTCCTTAGGGCCCTGGGCTGGGGCCTGTGAGAGGGTGGGCCTGAGCCCCGCGCCTCCCCCCCCCCCCCCCCCCCCCCCCCCCCCCCGGCCGTGGGGCGGACGCAGACACACGCGCATGCGCATGCGCACACGCATTGGGACTTTCTGCCTCCTGCGGAGCCAACCGGACGAAAACAGTGAACTGAACACCTGGTCTACACACTAGCACAGCAACCGGGCCGTCGCCAAGGGAGCGGGGGAACCCCTCCTTTGTACACATAGAAACAAATAGAGTGGAGAGAAGGCCATAAACGGGCTTAAAGCTACGTTGCTCTGTGTGTAGGCATTGTATGTATGTGATCTGTTTAATATTTCTAAATATTTTTGTGAGTGGGCTCCACTAACCACATTAGCACTTCTTGCTGATGGTCTTGGTGCTTACCTCCTCAAGTCAGCGTGCCCACTCCCGGTGGTGTCTCACTCGCTGTCGCTATTGCTCCCAGTCCAATGTTACTCCAAAGACCACAGCATCCGCTTCATGACACAGTCCTCTGGCCATGATCTGTGCTCTGCCCTTCCTGGAGGGGCCGGTACTGCAGTGCAATTGCCTGGTCACTTCCTCAGTGGGGAGTAGGTTGGAGTTGGATCCAGGTCCCAGTCCACAGCCCCTGTAGATTGTAGTTACATGCTGCGTCCCTTCTGACCTCATAATATTTCCCTGGGCCATTTCCCTGTGGGAAGGGCCTTCTTCACCCTTTCCTCCAGCTCTCAGCATGCCCGTCTTCGCCAGCCAGGAGCGCTCTCTAGCTTCTGTGGTCCATGTTCTGTACTCTCCAAGGTGCTGGCGCTCCTTCCTCTTGCTAGGAGCCTGGTCTTCCTTCCTTGAGCTCCAGACACCTACTGACTCCACTCTGCCCTGCAGCTCTTCTTATGGGGCCAGCCAGTCCCTGACTGGTACTCCTTGCAGCCCTCCTCCTATTGGCTGCTTTTCATGCAGCCTCCCTAGGGCTTTATTAACCCATTAAATGTCAACTTGGGGTGGCTTTCCCTCTCACAATTACCCAGCTCTAGTCCCTACTCCCCCCTCACCTAAGATTTCATTTCTGCTGTGTTGTGTTTCTTCAGTTGTTAATGTGAGAGAGGAGAGAGGTTTTTACCCAATATACAGTAGCGGATCACAGCCGATGACTATCAATATACATTTTTAAAATGCAGGGTTTGAAAACCAAGTGCAAGGTAACTACTTAGCTGCAGAAATCTGAAAATGCCTGTGGAGCTGGTGCATAAGTAGCTCAAGAAGAGTTGCAGGCTAAACTTCAGTTTCCCCGAGCAGGGGCCTCCTAGTGAGGGCAGATGTGTTTATGTTGCTGCTTTGAATGATGGCTCACGCGCATTCCACCACATGCATTCGGAAGACTTTTCCCAATTGGTACCCACCCGGTTGACTGTGGCGCCCCCTGCGGTGATTCCTCACAGACCCTACTCCCACCTCAGTTCCTTCTTTCTGCCACTGACGGTCTTGGAGCATCTAGCTTTTCGCAAGTAGTTTGTCCCTAATCGAGCATTCTTTTGTTTTTGTTGTGTAGATCAGTTGTTCTGAGTTACTTAATTAGTTTGAAGGTGGGTTTCCCCCTCCCATTGTCTGTGCTCCTTAGGCGTATGGTGGCCCCAGGGTGCCAAGCAGCGTGCGAAGTGTGGTAAGCACATGTCCACAGGAGATCCTCACGCTGCCTGCTTGAATGTCTTGCAGAGGGTCACCTGCCAGATGAGTCCAGTATCTGCAGGGGTTTAGGCCATGAACCAAAAAGGAGAGACACCAACAGTTTAAGCTGATCCTCATGACTTTGGCACTTTGGCCTCAGCAGCCACTCTATCACCCTTGGCGCACAGCACACTGCACCCTGAAGAGTGGACTCGGTGCTGTTCCCCGGCACAGACGGGTGTAACCTTCCCACACCTGTCCCATTCCCCAGTGCTGCGCAAGAAGAGGAGTACAGACGGGGCTGATCCCCCTCTAGTAAGGCCCCGGAGTCAGCCTGCACCTCACCCCAACCTACCGACACTTTCCCCATCACTGTTGGCTCTGGCCTCACGGATGGGTCTGTCGAGTCCAGTGGCTTTGGGCTCCCTGGTGCCGGAGGTGGTGGAGGACTTCGACCTTCCCTCCACGCCGGATGCGCTTGAGCTGTGCGGCACCTCCCTGACCAGATGGCTATGGCATCATTCGAGGCACAGCACCTTCCCTCGATGGCACAGCCATCTGCACCCATGTTCACGGCACTGGGGGCTCTGCCTCTGGCACAGACTGACTCTGGCATCCGATTCGGCACTGTGGGAAGCCTGCTGCCATGAGTGTCCATGCCCGCTCGCCTCAGTACTGATCTCTGGCACCATCTGGGTCAGCTCCTTCATGGCTGGCGTTGGAGAATCCTCGTGTCCAGGAGCTCACAGTATCAATCCCAGTGCTGACGCCCGGAGGCGCTGTCGCAGGCCTGGCCTCTGCAGTGGCAAGCGCCCATCCAGTGGCCCTTTTGGTGATAGGCCCACAGGGTCCAGGGCAAGGACCAGGGATCACTCTCTCTGGCTACCTCAGTGGCATCTTCGACTCGGGTCCCACCCTTGGCCTCGTCGATGGCCCCAGCCCCACCTCCTATGCAGGACCCCGTGGGGCAGGAGGAACAGGCTCCAGCAGTGGTTCAACTGATGGCCCCTCTCCCCGGCCTCCAGCCAGCAGGGGACGTGGAAGGTTACCAGGCAGGCCAGGATTACCTGGTCCTCCTAGTGGCCTCTTCGTCCTTACTGGATGAGGCTGTGGCGGGTACCACCCTGTCCCCTTGCTTGATGGACTCTAGGGCCCACTAGGACCTGCTCATGAGTGTGGTCCAAGGTCTCAATTTCCCGGCAGAGGAGGTGTCCGCATCTGACCCTATTGTGGACATTTTGTTGACTGAGGGTCCGGCACAAGTGGCCCTGCCTCTGAGTAAGTCAATTCCAGTGACCATCGAGGTGCTCTGACAGACACCGGCCTTGATTGCACCCATGGCTAAGGGGGATGGAACGATGCTACTTTGTGCTGCAGGGGGGATATGAGCACCTGTACACCCACCCCCAGCCAGGCTCATTGGTGGTGGACATGATGAACCACTGAGAGCATCACAGACAACCTGGTCCTGCACTGAAGAATGAGGACGCAAAAATGCTGGACCTAGTTGGGCGCAAGGTCTGTTTGATTGGGGGCTTCAATTGTGGGTCTTGATCCAGCAGGCATTCCACCCTCAGTAGGCGTTTAACTCCTGGAAAGCCCTCTCCAAATTCCAGGAGCTTCTTCCCTTGGACGCTTGACAGGAGTTGTCGGGGCTGCGGCAGGAAGGCCGCCGGTCATCAAGATGGTCCTGCAGGTGGCCCTGGACTCTTCAGGCTCAACAGCATGCAAGATGCCCATGGCCATGTTGATGACTCTTGGCTGCAGGTGTATCATCTCCTGGCAGAGGTGCAGCATGCTTTTCAGGACCTGCCGTTCGACCGGACAGGCCGGTTCCTGAAAAGACCCGCTCCCGCCTGCACAAGCGCAAGGATTCTAGGGTTATCATGCCATCTTTGGGTATGTGCACCCTGGCCCCTCAGCACTGCTAGTTTAGGCCATGTCAACCGTTGTGCTTCTATCCTGGCCCCCTAGATAGAACTAAGAACCCCACAGGGGCTGCCGTAACAGGAGGGGGCCGCCTCGTTCCTCCTCTGCTCAGGGGCAACGGCCCTCTAAGCAACCTAACTTTTGAGGGTGTGCTCGAGGGTGGAGCACCAGAGCCTATCCCAGATCCATCTCCTCCCTTTGGGAACTGCCTACTCCACTTCTACCATGCCTGGGCCCAGATGACCTCAGACCGCTGGGTCCTGAGCATGGTGGCAGTGGAAAACTCTCTGCAATTCCGTACCCTCCCCTTCTCCCACCCTTTCACCTGTTCTTCTTCGGAGGCCCTTCTCTCGAGCAGCTCCTTGTCCAGGAGGTGAGATTGCTCCTTGCTTTGGGGACAATACTGGAGATCCTGCAGGTGTTCAAGGCCGGGGGGGTTTCTCCCAGTGCTTCCTTATCACAAAGGCCAAAGGGGATTTGTGCTTCATACTGGATCTCAGAAACATGAATGTGTTCGCATGAAGGCTCGTGTTTGGAAAGGTGTCCCTGACCCCTGGCGTCCCCTCACTTGGTCCAGAGGACTGGTACGCCCCCCTTCCAGCTCAAGGATACCTACTTCCATATCACCATTTTCCTAGCCCACCGCTGTTTCCTAGTGGAAACTGGCATTGCCAGTGCATGCTGTTGCCCGTTGGCCCGGCCACAGCACCTTGAGTATTTACAAAGTGAATGGCGGCGGTGGCTGCGTTCCAGCGCATGAATTGGGGCCAAGTCTTCCTGTGCCTGGGTGACTGGCTGATC
Organism: Pelochelys cantorii; assembly: GCA_032595735.1. Classification (NCBI taxonomy): domain Eukaryota; kingdom Metazoa; phylum Chordata; order Testudines; family Trionychidae; genus Pelochelys; species Pelochelys cantorii. The sequence continues at coordinate 20,503,806 of CM064349.1, read as the reverse complement.
GAGGACAGGCCATGGGAGCAGGTGCTCTTGCACGTGGAACTGGTCAAGGCCACGTTCTCTCACTTGGGCCTGACCCTCAGTGTGCCAAAATCTACCCTCGTTCCTATGCAGAGTCGAGTTCATTGGGGCCCTTCTCGACTCTGCCCAGGCAACAGTTTTCCTGCCCGAGTTTCCGTTTCAGGCCATGGCGGCCCTCATGTCTGCGCTGCAGCAATGCCCGACCACAGTGGTGTACAACTCGGCGAGACTTCTCTGGCACATGACCTCCTGCACCTGTCCTGTGCCGCACCCGCCTGCATCTCCACCTGCTCCAAGCATGGCTGGCGTCGATGTTCAACCCACCCAGGGACCCCCCCCTCAACTGGTTACCATGCTGCTGGCAACTCTGCAGTCCCTCAGCTGGTGGGTGCAGCCCCACACAGTGTGCATGGGGTTCCCATTCACAGGGCCACGGGCAGAGATCATGCTGATGATGACGGATGCCTCAGACACAGCGTGGGGGGCACGCACAAACAATCTCTGAACACAAGGCCTGTGATCTCGCACAGAAATGCCAGCATATCAACAGCTGGGAACTCAGGGCAGTCTGTCTCGCTTGCCCAGTGTTCCTGTCTCACCTGCGGAGCAAGCGTATCAGGGTGATGATAGACCATATCACAGTCATGTTTTATATTCATCGATAGGCTGCTGCTTGCTCCTCTCCCCTTTGCCAGGAAGCCATCACCCTGTGGGACCTTTGCATCTCTTGGCATTCAACCGCAAGCCTCGTATTTTCTGGGCACGCAAAACGTTCTTGTGGCTTGCCTCAGCTAGTTTTTTCAATCCCACAGGTAGTCCCTCTGGGCAGATGTAGCTCTCTGCATCTTCTGAGATGGAGAGCATGACCTGCCTAAACAGGAAGTGCCCGCAGTTCTGCTCTGTTCAGGGCCACAGCTGGGAGTCCTTAAGGATGCTTTCCACCTGTCATGGATGGAGCAATCCCTGTACGCCTCTTCCCCTGTCCTCCCCCGGTGCTGGTACTACCCAGGGAATTCCTCCAATTTGCCAGGACAGAGCGGCGGGAATACTGATAGCTCAGTGTGGCTGAGGCAACGCACTGCTGTCACTGACGGTGGCCTTTTAATGCTCCTCTTTCTGAGGATCCTAAAGCATTGCATGAATGCTAACGAACTGAGCCATGCTACACACCTTGGAGGAAAGAATGTATCTTCCTCCTTTCACAGCTGGAGGTGTATTTGCTCAAAGTCACATGGAATAGGCTCCAGATCTTCTAAGCTTTTTCTGTCTTCCAGGCATGCACCTTAACCACATGACCATCTGTTCTCCCTAGAGATCAGCTGAGCAATGCTGAGTAGCTTAAAAAAAAAAAAAAAAAAAAAAAGGCCCACCGCATATTGGCAAGGAAACTTCTGCTTTCTTTGATTTATGTGTTACGGGAATACATCTGTGAATCGCCATCTGTAGGCAGACCATTAGAATTTGCTGTATGATGAGTTCAGAAATAAGCATGTCCCGTCACTGAATGCATTTTCTCTGCTGATGAAGTGTCAGGGAGTGAGTGGCAAACAGATTGCCTTGTGCTCAGAATAGAAACCTCCCATTTGTTAACGGGTGATAAGGGAAATCAATACAAGACTTTCGCTGGCCTTAATAAAGGTTTCTCTCTCTCTCTCTCAGGATGTTACCTTTTGCCTGGGGTTTGTGTACAAATGCATACCCACTTCTCCACACCATCCCCCAGCCACTGTACGTCACGCTTTTACAGTTTTCACAGCTTGGGCCAGTTTTCTGGCTAGTTGGTTGTTGGCTAGCGTGGCTGTTACCGGAGGTGGGTTCAGTGACGTCAGATGCGTTGCCAATTCAGTACAGTGTCAAAAGATTCCCTAATGCCATGGTGCCCAGCACGTTAGCTACTAGCCACATGTGGCTTTTTGGTTGGTTGAGTGTGACTCGTTGGTTTGAATAATGTGGCTAGTTTGCTATAGCAGTAGCCACTCTAGTGGCTACTGCTTCAGAACTGGTTGGACACCATGGCCCCATTGGCTGTCTGAGGACTGGGATCACTCATGGAACAAGTAAGATTATATAGAGTGCCCCAGTTCTTGCTGGACAGGTGCACTTGCTGCAAATGTCTCTTCCCTCTCTTTCCCCAGTACTGCCTAGGGATGCAAGCGACTAGTCGACAAGCATAAGCTTATCGGATAGGTGACTAGTCGCTCCCCCCCCCCCCCCCTTGCTGCCTCTGTCAGAGAGAGGCAAGGGGGGGAGCAGGAGCCGGTGCTGGCGGGGAGCTGACTTAAAAGCCGGTTCCCCCCAACAGTCTCTACAGGGAGCAAGGGAGGTAGAGGCACAGCAGGAAACAGCACGGGCAGGGACTGAAGCTGTCTCTGCTCACACCGCTTCTGCTGCGATTCTACTTTTGAATGCTCCCCGCTGGCCCTGCGCTCCCTGTGGCACTTCTGCTTTTCAAATGTACAAGAGCACCACTGGGCCTCTGTACGTTTCAGAGGCTCAGGCGCTGCAAGGAGCACGGGGCCAGTCCCCCGCTGGCCTCCCCGTGCTCCCTGCAGGGCTTCCACTTTTGAACTGTAGCAAGAGTCTGGCAGGGCTCTTGCTGCAGTTCAGAGGCAGAGGTGTCTTTATCAACTAATCGAATAGTCGATGGAAATCCTATTGACTCTTTGCTTAATCTAAATTTAACATCCCTAATACTGCCCTTTGTGCTACTTGGACCCTTGGTTGGGTTTCTTATCGGAGAGGCCAGTTATTGAATGGGCTCTGCTGTGGAATCAGCTCCATAGAGATGGCTCCTCCAAGGTCGAGGCACATCATTCAAGTTGAGGATGACTTTTGTACTGCACCATTGCCTCTGCTGAATGTTTTCTATAGATACTGGGCTCGTGTCTCTGGGGCTGTCACTCGGCCGCCTTATACAAGCCTTAAATTCACAACTTTCCAAAGATTGAAAAATCCCTGTATTTAAGGAGAGAACCAACTGTAAATGCATCAATACCTTGGACTAGGCTCTCATCATAGCTGTCAAATTTCAAAGATAAAAATTTTCAGACGGTCAGATCTGTTGTGTGTGGGCTTTCCTAGCTTTGAGTAGGAGAATCAGCGGGTGAGTTAACCAGTATGTAATCAAGAACTCTGAAAAAGCAGAAGCTGTGATTAATATTTAAAAGAACTCACCTCCGTGTAGACACCAGTTCTCTTAATTGCTCTTTCCAATGTGTCCTCTCTGTTCATTTCTTGGGTCTCTTTAACCTACTTGAAATTTTGATTCCCCCACACACCCAATACTCAGTGATTCAGAAGGAGGACGAAATGTGTTCAACAGTAAATGAGCAATTTGGTGGTGGGTGGCAGTGATAAATGGGTCACATCAGCCTGCGAAGCAAGAGGACAAGTAACTCGTGGTAGTTACTGTGCACTCATGTTAGAGGAAGGATGGTTTTGTGGTTAAGGAAGTGGGACTGCAGGGCTGCGTTAAATCCCAGACTCTGCTACAGATTTGCTGGTACCATGAGCAGCTCCTTTGATTTCTCCATTGCTCAGACATTCATTTGTAAACTGGGAATTGCAATGTCCCCCCCCTCCCGTTTCTTTATTGGGCTTATTTAGATTTGGGATAGGGACTCTCTAACAATGGTATGTACCACCCATAGTACAGTAAGACCCGGATCTCAGCTGGAACCTATAAGTGCTACTATAAAACTACTATTAAGAAGATAAGAAATGGCCAAAGTGGGTCAGACTACTTGTCCATCTCACCCAGGGGGTGGCCAAGATAGGGCCTGGAAGCCAGATCCGGCCCGCCTTGCCTTTCAGTCCGGCCCATGGCTCACCCCACTGGACCCACAGGCAGGGAGCAGCCCCGGGGCCCAGAGCAGCTGGCTGTGCCAGCTGTCTCTGCGCTGGAGGTTGGGGGAAGCTTCATGTGATGTGAACCCCGTCCTTCACCCAAACTCCATCTCAGACTCAACACCTTCTCTTATACCCCTCTCCCCTACCTCGAGTGCCCTTCTGCACCCAACCTCCATCGCAGACCCTGCACCCCACCATAGAAAAATGTGGCCCTTGACCACTTCCCAAAATTTTGGAGTGGTCCCCTCATCAAAAATTATTGCCCACCCAGATCTAACCCACTCTTCTGTCCTTCTGACCGTTGCTGGTGCCAGATGCTTCAGAGGGAATTAACAAAACAAGGCAGCAATTGATTGTTCCCTGTTGTCCGATCCCAGCTTATGTCTGGCAGAAGTTTAGGGACACCCAGTGCATTGTGTTCTCTGACCATCTTGGCTAACTGCCATTGATGAGCATTTCCTCAATTAGCTTACCTAATTATTTTTTGAACTAAAATTATACTTTTGGCCTTCACAACATCCCCTGACAATGAGTTCCACAATCGTGACCGTGCTTTGGGTGATGAAGTACTTCTTTAGGGTTGTGTTAAACCGGCTGCACGTTAATTTCATTGCACAACCCTTGGTTTTTATGCAATGTGAAGGACAAATGACCTTTCTTTAATTGCATACTCTGCATTCATGATGCTTATAGACTGCTGTCATATGCCCCCTTAGTCTCCTCTTTCCAAGTCTTTTTTTTCCTCTCTCCTCATGTGGAAGAAGGTCCATACCCATTTTTGTTCCTATTACTTGCTCCAATTCTAGTATCCTTTTTGAGAAGGGGTAGCCAGAACTTCACACAGTATTCAAGGCATTGGGTGAACAATGGATTTATATAGCGGAGTTATTGGGTGTCGTCTTCATCGCTTTCTAACATTGTTAGTTTTTTATTATTGCTGCACATTCCATGAATGTTTCAGAAAACTCTCCATGATGACTCTAAGATCTCTCTGGAATTGTAACAGCTAATTTCGATTCTGTCACTTTGTATGTGTAGTTGCATTTATCAGCTGCCGTTTTGTTGTCCAGTCACCCAGTTTTGTGAGATCTTTTGTACCTCTTCACAGTCAGCTGTGGAATTAACTCCCTTGAGTAATTGCCTCTTCACTGTTTACCCCCTTTTCCAGATTATTTATGAAGATGTTGAAGAGCACTAGCCTCAAGAAGGATGACACTTGATTGATGTCATCCTTCTCAATGTGCTTTATGACATGCTCAAAAAATTCCAGTAGATTGGTATGGGGTAGCTGTGTTGTCTTGATGCCAACAAATCGTGTTCATCTATGTATCTGATAAATCTGTTCTTTACTGTAGTTTCAGCCAGTTTGCCTGATAGTGAAGTTTTTAACATAACAGTAAAAAAAAAAAAAAAAGTTGGAGAGTTAGGTATTGAAAATCTTTACACCTAATTCTTAGTGCAGTCTTCAGAATTCTGGTGCTGGCATTTGACACAAGCTTTGAACCCTTTGAAAGGTACATCTACTAATCTATAAAGCCACTAGCTACTGCCATTCTGGTGACGGGTAGTTTTGAGTGATGGCATCTTTTAGGTTCCTGTGATTAATCCTTCCCTGCACTGAAGTATACTGTGATTTTCAGCTACCTATTACCTAAAATCCATCTCTAGACCATGGTAAGGCAGGATAATAGCACTGAGGCTGGGAAAGAAGAGCAAGCCAGGAATTTCCCTGGAAGTACAAAATGCACCATCTCTGGCTTATTGTTTGCTGTGTTTTAGTGTTCATATTCATGTGACATTCTAACGGAAGCCACTTCTAGTGTAACTGTATCTCTGAAGCTAAGATTTCAGGGAGAACGCACCTGCTTTTGGGCTAGAACTGTGGCCACGGTTCTTAAGATAGATGTCTCTTAAGTGTGTGTGGACATCTTGTTTTCAAGACTTTTAGCAGACAGCCTGGCCTTTCCGTCGCCTTGGAAAAAGCAAACCATTTTGAAATGGATTTTGGAAATGGTTTACGGGACTGAAGTTGAGGTGCCTGTTTTTGCGTAACTCGGCACGTTTGGAACAGGCACAAATTGCTGCTCGTAAATCACCTGGGGTGTACATAGCACATCCTGATTACACACTGCAAATAGAAAATGCCTCTCTAAGGTGTGTCCTCTGATTTTAACCTAGTGTCATGTTGCAAGAGGCCATCTACACTATGGGCACCACAGTGGCATAAGCATTTGAGTTGTGCCTCTGTAATATTGAAGCATAGGTGCTTCCTGTGGTGACAGAAGGAGTTTTTCTGTCACGGTAGGTAATCCAACTCCCCAAGCAGCGGTAACTAGATCGATGGAAACATTCTTCCACCTACTTACCCATGTCTGCGTTGGAGACAGCACCGCTCAGCATAGCTATGGCTCTCAGGGGTGTGAGGTTTTTCACACCTCTGAGCAACATAGCTGTGTTCTAAATTTTACAAGTAGCCCCAGCCTGCGACTGCACAACATACTCAGACACTAATCAGAGTTACAGTTCCAGGAAAGTTAACTTCCTTGTACACGTTAAAGTTCAGCAGCTGAAATGAGAACAAATTCCCAGGAAAACGTGTGCAGTGGACAAAAGGCTTAAGAGACACTACAGTGGTGTTAAATTTTGTTTAGCTTTTATCAGAAGCTGTTTTGTTTCTCAATTTACTCTTCTGGCACTGTTCCAGTTGGCGAAGGATTGTGACTTTACTGTGCCAGAAGCTATATTGACTGAAAATAGCCTGCTTTTCTGAGTGGAGTTATTGTCTCAAGAGGTTGTGTACTAAACAGAGTGGATTCCTTTTCCTTTTCTAGTCCCAGGAAAATAAATTACTGGTATCAAATTGCAGTTAGCACTCCATTTTGTGCTTTGTGTGTTTGTCCCTTTGTGGTGTTAAAACTCTTAGATTTAATTTAATTTCTTCTGCATCTGTTGATGGTCAGACTATAAAGTTCAGAAACAAAAATGATCAGAGGTATGGAACGGTTGCCATATTAGGAGAGATTAATAAGACTGGGACTTCACAGCTTGGAAAAGAGATGATTGAGGACTGTGATAGAGGCCTTAAAATCATGACTGCTGTGGAAAAAGCAAATACAGAAGAATTATTTAATCCATCCCATAACACAAGAACTAGGGGTCACCAGATGAAATTAATAGGCAGTAGATTTAAAACAAAAGCCAGTATTTCTTCACACAATGCACAGTCCACCCGTGGAACTCCTTGGCCTTTGCAACATCTTCTGGCAAGACTATAAGAGGGTTCAAAAAAGAGCTAGAATACTTCATGGAGGATAGATCCATTAATGGTTGTTAGCCAGGATGGGCAGGGATGGTGTCCCTAGCCTTTGTTGGTCAGAAACTGGGAATGGGCGACAGGGATGGGATCGCTTGATGATTTTCTGTTCTGTTTCCCTCTGGGGCACCTGGTTTTGGCCACTGTCCAAAGACAGGATACTGGGTTAGACGAACCTTTTGGTCTGACCCGCTCTGACCGTTCTCATGTAAGAAAAAATCACAAGAAATGTGTTCCTAACTTGTAAATGCTCTTTGTAGCTAATATCTAGCAGATTCTTCTCTGATTCAGTAGACTAGAAAGCTAATGAGTAATGCTGGAAAGAAAGCTTGTTCTTCTAAAGATAGGTTCACATGCTGTTCAACTTGTTTGGCGTATGAATAGATGCTTGCCAGCTTGCTGGTTGACATTCATTTGGTCTATTGTGGAGAAGTTAACAGTGGACATTTTGGCACTGACGTGGTTTAAAAGTACCGGGGCAAGCCAAATTCTGCTTGAAACACTTCTGAAGACTTGCCTCTGCTAGAGACTACTGTAACTTAACTTGGTTTTCTTAGTGGAAATAAAGATTCAAATGCCTCCATTTATACTACACGTGACCCCAATTCTTAGTATGAATTTTTCAGTCTGTTTGTTTGCTTTTCGGCTGATCTGAGAGGCCGTGTCTTGATTTGTAGCAATTCCAATGTTTTATGCTACCTGGGAGCTCAGCGTCCCAGTTTTAAGTGCTAATCTGACAGTTCGCTATTGGCTGCTAAAATCATGTGGGGAAAGACTTTTCAGAGCTGCTTAGTTGGTAGAATCGATGTATTTTCCCAAATGCTGTTCCTGAACTGGCAAGTGGAGAAAAAGAGCATCGTAGAGTGTTACCTCTACATGCTTAAGATATGAAGGATGAAACCACTAGAAAAAAACTAAAAATAGCATTTTTGCAGTTGAACATCAGCGGAAAAATTGTTAAAGGCTAAAGGGCAGAAAGAGAAGCCAGGCCTCCAGGATTCTGTTCCCAGCTTTGTGCCTTACCGTGGGTGACCTTCAGCAAGATACTTCTCCCTCTCTCTGCTTGTATCTTCAGCTATAATATGGGGCTGATGTGGTAATCTGTGGGTATTGTGTGGCTTGATGCATACAAGCTTGTTAAAGAACCTTTAACATCTGGTGGAAGACATGGCAGGTGTTAGTGCCTTGCAGAATGGAGTCATTTGGCACATGTGGCAGTTTAGCCTGTTGTTGGCTGTCCATTCACCTTCTGCAAAAGTTTTAACCCCTCCCCCCAGCCCTATACCTTCCCTGTACTATGTCTTCCCCCCTCCGTCCGCATAGCCTAATGTACTTGTCACTTACTGCAGTTCTGCTCCTCCCTTTTACATCTTTACCAGGCTTACAAATAGTAGGGCTTGGTTTCCAGAGTGACCAGAAAAGTTTGTCCTTTCTACCCTTTTTGTGTTCATCATTAAATCAGAGAAGAGGGAGTCCTTGATGCTGGAGACCTCAATTGCTATTTTTTTGTTTAAAGTGCTATAGGGATCGCTAACATTTACCAGGCCCTCATCAGACCCAGCCAGAGAAGATCCTAATGTCTCATCCAAAAGATGACACAGCCAGCAATACTGAGCCCCTCTGTCATTTTAGGCATAGCCAAAGTCCCACACAGATCTGACTCAAAGGTATGATTGGTACCAACTGAGCCATACTGGCCCCTGACCTTGTTTGTTCAGCGACTACAGGTGGTACCTCTCTTAACCAGGACTTCGTGGTCCGGCAACATCTGTGGTCCAGCATGGACCATGGATGTTCCTGGACCACAGAGCCCAGGAACAGGGAGGTCTGGTGGCAGGGCAGCAGCACAGTAGTAGGCATTGGCAACCCAATGTGTGTGTATGTGGGAAATGGGCAGCAGAGCCAGGAGCTCCAGCCTCAGGTGGTGGTGGTGGAGCCGGGAGCTCCAGCCCCAAGCGGCGGTGTCCAGGAGAGGAGGGTCCAGCAAATCCCTTCGTTCGGAACCAGTCAGGTCCCGAGGGTGCCAGACCAGCGAGGTCCAACCTGTACTGTAAGAGGGTTCCTCTGGCTGTTTAATTGTTGCTTTATGATCTTTTGCCGCGCCCCCCCCCCCCCCCCCCCGGAGAGATTAGTTCTCTGCTGAAGAGCAGGCAGAAGTAGTGGGGAAAGGGTCATCCATGCCAGAAAAAGCAGTGAAATAGGTTTGTTCCTTTCCCCACTAGAAAGTGGCTATGTAACGGCTTATTCCTGTGTGTCGGGTGCTCTGAGACAGGCCAAGCTGCAATCCTTTCCACCTTTTGCCTTTGACCAGGCAAAGCCACCAATCGCCCTTTCAATGTCAAGTCTGAGTTTACAGTGAGTCTCTCTGAAATGTTTCCACAGGTCGCCTAAACTGGTGGGCTAATGTTGATCCCAGCTGCCAAAGGCTACTTCCTTTGGCGACAACAGGTGATGGGAACTGCCTGCTTCATGCTGCCTCCCTTGGTAAGATCTCCAAACAATTCATGGTGAAGCGAATAACCACAGTTTTGTGACTGATCTTTCTTTGACACTTGATTATCAGCATGTGCAGAGAAGCTTTTTAGGCACCACTTCCAACAGGCTCACTTGATCTCTTCCCTCCCTTAATAGCCTAGTGTGTTTATAAAGGGGGCTCGTCAGAGAGGGAGATGATCTGAGTACAAGAGATGGGGCCAGGAACTTGAATTTCAATCCTAGGTTTGTGGCTTTGGGTATGTGCCTTCTTCCTCTGCCTTCGTTTTCCATCTGCTTCGTAGGAGGGTGACACGGACTAAAGTTTGAAAAGCCGGGTGTAAGTGTATGTGCTCTTCTTGAAAGCCTGCATAGTCCAGAATAACCTAAAATGGGACAGTGAATTCTGGTTTGAGCGGTCTGCCTCTTTCTGAAACAGCCTCTAGAATAGCTTTATTCTTTCCTGAAGTGTTAGCTTGCCTCATCTAGGAAGATCTTAGCTTCTTTCATTTTCATTTTTACTTTTTTTGGGTGGGTCAAAGGATTTGTATTGTCAGAGTAGCAAGGTAGAAGTGGAGCTCTGCAGCTCTGATCTGGGGAAGCATGGCTGATTCTATGAACTGGTATTTCCATGCAAAACTGAATTAAGAAAAAAAGGAGGAAAAAGTTCCTATAGTGCCAGCACCCCTACTTGAGAAGGATTTTCTATCTGTTTTTTTTTTAAGCAAAACATGTTGCGTTTCCCCACTTTGCCGTAGTTCCATTATTTTTAAAACCTTTCTCTTCCCCCTACCTACCCTCAAAGTCTCTATTTTTAGACATGGATTTCTGAAGGGTAAACATTTTCTGTCTCTATGAAAGTGGGTTTTTGGTAGGAAACATCCTTAGCATTGTTTAGAAAATAGTCATTTTATGTTGAAATAATGTAGCTTGAGGCTTAGCCAATCTTGCAGAAAAATCAAGGTGTAAATATTGAATTGCCTTTGTGGCTCTCAGAATAAGATTTGTGTGTGTGTGTGTGTCAGACACATGAACTGTGCTTTGCACCAAGATTTGCAAACACAAGCTGCTGAAGGCCTCTTTGGACTGTATTAATCGCTGTGAATTCCAGAACTCCCTAAGAATAGAGGCTATCTGCCTAGGGCCAAATTAGCTGCACTTTAATTGTAGTAGACAGCTTTTGAAATTGTGGTGGTGAAGAACATACATAAGAATGGCCGTACTGGGTCAGACCAAAGGTCCATCTAGCCCAGTATCCTGTCTGCCGACAGTGGCCAGCACCAGGTGCCCCAGAGAGGGTGGACCGAAGACAATGATCAAGCGATTAAGATTGGAATGAGCTATATAAAAATAATGGAGAGCATAGATAAAGACCTATTGAACAGCAAAAATCTAGCATCCAAAGGCACTGGGTGCAGTGGACCAAAGTAACTTGTATAAACAGGGCCCTCTTATACTTTAGGGTAGTTGATCCTGATTTTTATTCAGAGAGAAAGGGGTAGTCCAGTTGTATAGAGCAGCCCCCCATCTTGTCTGGATTCCCCCCCCCCCCCCCCCCCAGGACTGGAGAGCTTTCACCTACTGAGGGACTGGAGCGCACAAAATCTACGAGCTTGGGCCCCACTAGGCTCTAGTGTGCGAAGGGAATGTGGGGAATGGTCAGGGGCCATGTCAATGACGGTTGTGGGGAGGGGGGTTAGTTTCTCACTTGTGTGCAGCCCCCCGACCCCAGAAAGGTTCCCCACCCCTGGTATAGGGACTTAGTCTGGGCCTTTGCAGGTCCAGGTTCAATTCCTGCTCTGACCAAGACTTCCTGTGTGACCGTAGATAGGTCACATGGGCTCTCGGTGCCTCAGTTCACCATTTACCAGATGAGGCTAATAGTAAGCGTGCTGTGAGGATGAATACATTAAAGATGGCCAGGTGCTCAGATTCTACCATGAGCAGGGTGGGAGAAACACTTAAGAAAGAGATTCTCAAACTGCATTGCATTGCAACCCCCTTCGGACAACAAAAATTACTCTACAACCCCAAGAGGAGGAAGCGAAGCCTGATACCGCCAGAGCCCCACCACTCCAGGCAGGGGGCCTCTAACCGGAGCCCAGCTGAGGTTCTGCTGTAGTCCCTTAGTTCACAGGGTTGTGTTAAGGCTGGTGTGTGAGATCGTCAGAAGGCAGAGGCTGGAGAAAGGCCAGCTGCTGTTAATACTCTTCTTTTTTCTCTCTCTCCTCTCCCCCTTCTCCCCCATGTAGGTATGTGGGGCTTCCACGATAGAGATCTCATGCTTCGCAAATCGCTTTATACCTTAATGGATAAAGGTGTGGAGAGGGAAGCTCTTAAGCGACGGTGGCGATGGCAGCAAACTCAGCAGAACAAAGAGGTAGGAGAAGGAATTAAGGCTGAATTCTTAGTTATGACTCGAGACATGTCCAGGCTCAATTTTAAGTAGTTCACCTAAAAACTTGTTTTAAAAAATAATGTACATTTTGGGCAAATCGTAATGTCCCGTGAGAAGGGACATACCTATCCATTGTAAGTGCAGTTCTGAAACTTTGAAAAGAAACTCTTCACGTGGTAACTTATAGCTGTGTTAGCCAGTATTGGTGCACTTGGTTATTCCTGATTAGTTAGGTTCCCATGTGAGAACCAGTGTAACTGGGACAATACAATGTGATGGAACGCTCGTACTTTCTCGTATTATTACCTTAGCATTTGCTGCAGCCATTCCTATTGTGCCTACACTTGTTGGTAGTCACAGAGCATGATCCTAAATAGTTCCTTCAGAGAAAAGAAATGCATCATACTCTATGTAGGCTTCTCTTGTGATAAGATCAGACAGACACTTCTCAGTCTGAGCGCTGTGTGGACTTCACCACCAAAAAAGGCAATTCAGACACCACATTAAAAGACCATGACAGTTGTGACACTAGCCCAAGACAACAAGGGATGCATGTTTGTAAAGGTGGAATGTTATCAGATGTCAGTAGTTAAATAGAATCCCATTCTAAAGAACAGTTTTCCCTAGAGCTGTTTTTTAAAGGTGAGAAATACATAGGCTTTAAAGTGTGAGAGATTAATCCTATAAAGAGAGAGCCGAATATGTCAAAACTGAATATTTTAAAAATGAAATGGACTTTTTTTCGTTAATGTTAAAAGCATGTGTTTCAGGAACTCATCAGTCCATGGCCTTGGAGTGCTGTCTCCAGCTGTAGACTGCCAATAAAGCACAGTTATCTTTTGTGCGGTAATGGCCTTTAGTGTTATGAAAGACAGGCTTGTGCTAGTCCCTTTGTGTGGAAGATCTGATTGTTCACTTGGTGACTGACTCTGACATTCCAGAGTTCAGGTGATACTGTCATCCATTCTTAAGCCCTAACCAAATCCGGGAAGCCTTGTATTCAACAAGTACAAACAATCACTGAGTGGAGTGACTTGATTTCGGTGGAAGTGGAGCGTCCAGTTTGAAATATTAAAGGCGCAGTTGAACTGTTGACTTGTAAGTCTGGGTTCGGACTGGAAAAGGTGAGTGGAATTATTGCTTGTTCACCGCAAACTGCAGATCCGCACAACATAATCCTCTTCTCTTTACATACTTCGATCAGCTGCAGAACATTTAACAATGTTGACAATTAAATTTTCATCTTTCTACTTCTGGGTTGACCCTTTGGTTACTTTGGTTACTTTTGGCTCACATTTTAAACCTTTTCGCAAGACTAGTGATTTAATTTTCAAAACTGAAGCTTAGATTTCTGGAACATAAGATAGCAGAGAGGTGAGAATAGGCCTTGCTGCTATGCAGTGCCTCCCCCCCCCCCCCCCCCCCCCACACACCCCATTCCAGTTCTGGTAAATTAGATTTGAGCCTGGTTTAGTAAGTTTGTCATAACATCTTGTGTGGTCTAAGTTAAAATCAGGCTGACTTTTTTTGATTGTTTGGTGGCGATACGGCTTCTGGTAGTTTTTTACATTTTATTGTCGGTATTTGTGAGCGTGTTGGGCATTGACATAGCAACGTACCAGCTTCAGCCAAGAGAGCCGATTGAAGATTCCTTATTCCCAAAATATAACTGTACTGAATTGTATATAATCCTGAAAGCCACAGCAAATGAAAATGTAGAGTAGATGGCACCTGTGTAGGGCCATTCTCCAATAATCTTCTTTGATTGTCAGCTCTTCATGGCAAGGATTGTTCTGTCGTATGTGGTGTCTTGCAGTGCTCAGCCCAGTGGGTACCAGTCTCTTTTGGATGACCCCTGGGTATTGCTGGAAAATAGCTATTTCACAATCCTGCAGCACATCATGTGAGACCAATCTGTGATCATAACTGAAATGAATCAACGAAAGCATTGAAGTAGTGGGAGCAGGCTAGAATGAAAGTGGGACTGAATGTAAACTCCTTTTGTTTGTAACACCCTGAAGAATCAGTAACATCTGAAAATCTGACCCATTGGTGTGCTTAAAAAGCAGTCCTTGTGTGACCTTTCTGGACAGTCTGCGGCTCTGTTTCTTGTTTAGGGGGGCAGGGAATCAATTGCTTATTAAAGCAAAACCTGCAGGTCTGCTAATCCAGTTATAATTTCCTGCTAGCATTCTCTCCTCAATAGGTTATGTGATCCTTAATTCTAAGAATGTGATACCTTTAGTATAATATTGAGATTTATTATATTCCAATTCTCTAGCTTTAAATGTTTAAATGGTTTCGATTTCCTTTAGCATGGAACATAGATTCTGGATCTAACTCTATTATCTGTTCTAGTTACTTGGTGTGCCTCCAGATCAGGTCATTATAGATTCTTTTGCATGAAATATATTTGCAAAATTCTGTAGAGAAGTAGATTCTGGGGCCCATTAAAGCAGCTTGCTTAAGCGAATTGCTGAAGCCTTATTCTGTCTGGGGCTTTTTGTTTTTGTTTAGTCTGGCCTTGTTTACACAGAAGAGGAGTGGCAAAAGGAGTGGAATGAACTAATCAAGCTTGCATCCAGTGAGCCGCGCATGCATTATGGTACAAATGGAGGCAGCTGTGGAGGGTAAGTGGACAACAGCTGTACAAAGATGGTAGATGCCACTGGGTTTTGGCAGTCCAGCTGAATAATTCCAGTCTCTTGTGTCTCTTCTCCCCCCCTTCTGCCCTCCGGGATGTCCGGGTTCAAAACCAAAATAATCTAGTAGTCTCATTGCAAGACCCACTGGTGCATGACTTACAGTAATTACTTGTGAGGAGCTGAGGACCGGGACCAGATGCTGCTTCAGGTGCATTCCAACTTTAAAGGATGAACTGCTAGGGCAAGAGGTCATCTTTTTATGGTGTCATGTACAGGGCCGAGCACAATGGTCCATGATGGAGAGCCTTTTCACTGCTGCTAGCAGTACCTCTCTGGGCACTCTGGTCCTAGCCAGTGCTTTGTCTCACTAAAATTTACTCACAAATAAACTAGATAAGGGCCCGTTGGTACAAACGTTAAGTTTGCAGTAAGCTGGAGTGTGAATCTACAGTGCACATCAGCAGGTTCTGCACAGACAGCCTGTGGCAACCTAGTGCAGGGTAGACGCACGCCCAAAATTGCTGTTAACTAATTGTTTATGTAGGTGAGCCCTAAATCTTATTTCTCCTCTTCTTGAGGAGGCTCAGATTCATTAGTTGATGCCTTCTAATGTTTGTACAGTTCTCATGTATTGTCTGGCCTCTGACAGATGGCAGAGACAAAAGTAAAAATAGCCACACGCCAAGTTAACAACGAAGACAAAAGAAATTTAATCTTCTATGTATTTGTGTTCCTAAGGATTAATGTCTCTGCAAAAGCTACCATGAAATCCTTGTTATGCACTGATGTTCGTGCACACTTTCTCTTCACAATACACACAGAGCATTGGACAACATTTAAGGAAGCGTGTCTCTGGTTTAGAGGGATCTTGTTGGCTCACAGCTCCGCCTGTCTATCTAACCATCTCCCAGCTTTCTTCTGCATATGGGGCTTTAGAATGAGCATTGCAGCACCATAAGTGTTGATGCTCGACGTGGCAACAGAATTAATCATCATGACAGCCATCTAATTTGGTACCGCAACTGGTTTAGGGATAGGCTGTCTTTCTTTTCCCATCTGAAAAATAGGGAAACCAGCCATCTTTGAGAGTCCTTAAGGTGAAAGACATCTTAGAAGTGCCAAGTCTTAATGTTGTTGGAGATGAGTCATTGTCACACAGTTTGTTTTGGAATCCATTGTGGCCCAAAGGTCAAATAGATTTGATCTCTGCTTGCCCCTCTCTCTAATCTGATATTAATAGGAGCTATGTGGATGCTTTATATACAGTTTGTTCAGAGTCTGTTTTTAAAGCAAGTGATTAAAGGCGCAAGAGGTGAAGGGCTGTTCACATTTCTCTCTCATTTCCAAAGTGTTGACAGCTCGGAAGAGCCAGTGTACGAGAGCCTGGAGGAGTTCCACGTCTTTGTTCTTGCCCATGTGTTGAAGAGGCCTGTTGTAGTAGTGGCAGACACGATGCTGCGAGATTCTGGTGGGGAAGGTAAGTCCTACAGACCTGTTAATCCTCTTTTCTCTGCAGCCTAGCCCTTTTTTTTTTTTTTTTTTAATTAAGCTGTATATGTTGCAATTTAGTGGAATACTTCTCCCTTCACTCAGTTTCACATGGGCTCTTTGTTCCTTGAAATTTGACAAGGAGAAAAGATGCATTATGATTGCTGTGGATTATGGAGAGCTGCCACAGAACTTCCATCGGAACCGAACTGGTTCACTAAGGCATACCGCAAAACACTTTATAATATGAGGTCTCAAAGGCTTTGAGATGCCATGCACTTGTTTTTTTCCAAATTCTTTGCCACCTCGTACTCATGTGCAGAAGGGAAATTCCGCTCCCTGTGAATATAATTTTCCACCAGCAGACTCTTTCATTTCCTGTCAGAAAAGATGAATCAATTACCCACCTCATGTATGTAAGTTTTGGGTGTTAGATTAAATTTAATACCGCAACTTTGCACCTTTGGTTGTTTTTATTCTTTCTAGACAGTCATTGTCTGATTCTTCTCCCCAGTAAAATAATTTAGACAGATCAAATGTGAAGGTGAAATTTGAAGTGAAACAAGTTGGCTCAGAAGTTTCAATATACGTGGTTCTTTATAACCTATTCTGAAAAATAACACCTTGTACATTCTTTTCAGCATTTGCTCCTATACCATTTGGAGGTATTTATCTGCCCCTGGAGGTTCCTGCCAACAAATGTCATCGCTCTCCTTTGGTATTGGCATATGATCAAGCCCATTTTTCTGCACTAGTATCCATGGAGCAGAAAGAACCTACAAAAGATCAAGGTACCTTATAGGGCTTCTGATTTTGGGATTTTTCCACGTAAGGCCCCCAATACAAAAGTCTTTTTTTTTTTTTTTTTTTTTTTTTTTTTTTTTTTTTTTTTTTTTTTTTTTTTTTTTAATTCCAGTAGTCACAAGAAAAACCCTGGAAATGGTTACTTGTGGCAGAAGGTTGGTCTACATGGAACAATAATGCGGGCTTTAGGGGGAGCTCATTTCTAAAGAGCACTGAAGTATTGATTGTTACTTGTCCATGTAGATCCTGCTGGTGTACCTTAAAAGTTCACTAGTACGTTTTTCACGTTTTACTGTTTGAACCAGCACTGTTAGTACAGAGCCCTGGGGGGAAAAAACTAACTTTTAAACATTGATATAGAATTAAAAAATGCCTGCTGCACCTTCCCCCCTTCCCCCCCTAATTAAATGAATAAATATTTATAGAACAAGGCCGGTAACTAAGTCATGAGCAGTGTAAGGCTGCATTGTGGCCAGTCTGAGACATGCTGCAGGTCCCAGACCCTGGGCATGTTTTGGCCTTACACAAGCCACCATCTAAATTGACCCAGTCCTCGGTAGGGTGAATGAAATCTGAGCCAGAGAGGCTGAGGCTACATCTACACTGCAGGCTTCTTGCGCAAGAGAGCGTCCACACTGCACGGGTGCTCTCTCACAGGAAAGCTCTCCTTGCTGTTAACAGAATGGCCATCAGGGCACCTGTGCTTCTTTCAATAGGCTGTTTTTGCGCAAAAACCCCGTTTCCCGTCTCCACACACCATTTTGGCGCAAGAGTGCTTGCACAAAAAGGCTTATTCCTCGAAGAAAGAGGAATACCTATACCGCAAAAACCCCTCTCCTCTTCTGATTTACTGTAAATTTGCTTGCGCAAAAAAGTGCTTGCAGTGTGGACAGAGTTTTTGCTCAAAAACTCTGCAGTCTAGACATAGCCTGGATCACTGGCCGCTAAAGGACTGTAGGGTTTGGACGCTGGAAGGCTTGGGTGATGTGAAGGGCACTTAACTTGCCTGTGCTGTCCCTACTGTGCAGATAAACATTTGACTTCAGCCTCCAGAGCTGTTCACCCACACTTGCTTCATTTTCCAAAGACAATGACTCACTGCAGAAATAGGAAGCTGTGATTTGGCATGTCTGTTCCCCATGTTGTTGCCCCGGCCTCTCTCTCTCTTCAGGCCTTCAACGAGCTGCATTGTACCCCTTTCCATTTCAGCTGTGATCCCTCTGACCGACTCGGAACACAAACTGCTGCCTGTGCACTTTGCTGTGGATCCTGGGAAAGAATGGGAATGGGGCAAAGATGACAGTGACAATGTCAAGCTAGCGAGGTGAGTTCTCAGCTGGAAGTCAAACTGCGTGACTGCAGCTGCTCTGCTACTCAGGCCTAATCTATGTTACAACCCTCTGCCCCCGGGAATAGCACAGCTGAAGTTGATATGCTTATGGCAATGTCTTCCAAGTGGTAAGGTCTACAAGGGTTGCTCTCCATTCGACTCCAGGTACTTTTCTTGTCCTGGTGGACAAGTCGATGCGGGAGCACTCGAAGGTTGGTTTATTGTGTTTAAACACACACGATCAGTTGATCACTGGCGGATCCATTGTCTAGTGTAGATAAGCCCTCAGTATCCCCAACTATTAACTAAAACTGTTAATGTCTATCACTCTGTTTCAAACTTGTGCATAGTGTGTGAAAATCATCAACAAAGACATAGCAGCCCTTCCTTACCACTGTTCCTTTTTTCAAATGTTAGCAGTTATTGTGAGGAAGAAGTATTTAAGGAAGGTGCAGGTTTATGTAGGTGTTCTATAGAATAAGTAACCTCTCTGAGATTATAGCTCTAGAGCTGATAGAAAATTTTCTAAATGTATTTTCAATGGCAAATTGCTTTTTGACAATATAGAGGTGTTTTGTGGAAAGTGGCTTTTGATTGAAAAAAGTAATGAATTTAGATTTTTCTGTGGTACCTGCTTCAGGAATAAGTGCACATGTACAAATGACTGGTCTTTTAACATGAATACAAAATTCATCCTGTGTGCCAAATGAATACAGAAAAATGTGTTTTGAATTTGGCCATATCTCACGTGATAATCTACTGTATATTTGAGAGCATTTGTGCATCTGTCTGTCCTGTGTCTGTCCGTCTGTGAATCTATATGTTTAAAAACTCTACGGTAAGAGCTAGGACCACCAAATTCGATATACAGCTTCTTGTCATAACTTAAAGCAAGGTCAGGGTTTGGTTGTGCCAGAGCAGTGAGATGTGCCTGGAATGGGATTGTTTCACATCAAATGGAAAGGGGGGGGGGGTGTGATACAAGGGACAGTTATACCCCAGAATGACCACAGGGAGGCAGCAATGCCCCAGCTTCCTGCCCCAGCCCCAGGGAGAAGCTGTGGATGAGGCACGCAGCCCCCCGAACCCCTTGCCCGGACTTACACCCCCCTTCCCTCCCCCCCCCCCCCCCCGCCACACCCAGATTCATACAGGAACATTGCTGGCTGTTCCCCTGTTGTCAGGGAGTGAGGGAATAGTGCACAGTTTGCTGCATTAGGGATGTAGGTGAGTAGTTGACTAACCAATAAACCTGAGCTTATCGGTTAGTCAAGTCGACTACTTGCATTTTCTCCCCCCTTGCCTCCCTCCCCCCCCATTGCTGCCTCTACTACAGAGGCAGCAACAAGGGGGGAGGAAGAGCCGGTGATGGGGGGGGCAGCCAGTTTAAAAGCTGGTTTTGCCCCCCATGGGCCGGGCGGGGGAGGTTGCCACGAAGCAGCCTCTGCCCATGGCCAGGGCTTGCTGCAGGGCAGAGGTGCTCCACATCCCACGGAGCAGTCCCTGTCCACAGTGGCCGGGGCTGGCTGCGAACAGAGGCTGCTCCAGCAACAGCCCCTGCTTGCAGGGGACCCCAGCTCTCTGCTGGGACCCACTGGACCTGGTGCAACCTGGGACTGAGCAAGCCCAGCTCAGTCCTGGCTTGTGCTGGTCTGGGAGCTACCAATGCCCGCCCGCCCAGCTGCGGCTCTGCAGTTGAAATGTAGTAGGAGCCGGGCTGCCTGCCCACCTGGCTCTTACTATATTTAAACTGCAGAGCCGCAGCAGGGGTAGCTCTGAGCGCTTCCTCCCTCATCGACTACACAGTTAGCTAATTACTCACTTCCTAACATCCCTATGCTGCATTCCCCTCTCTGGCTGTGGAGCACAGGGGCAGGCAGGCTGTGCCCTTTGCTCTTGCTCCCTGATAGGGACAGGAAGGGGAAGAACAAGCAGCCCAGCTATGAGTCTGGGGGATGCTTTGGCCCTCCCTTCACCGCCCCACACACCCAGTCCCCTGGCCAGAGCCCCTCCTCATCCCCCAACCCTGACTCCTGCATGCCTCCTCCCCACTTCCAGCCCCCTGCCCTGAGCCCAGCCTTAAGGACCCAAGCAAGGCAGGTAAATTTGCAAGCTTTATATCGTTACAAAATGATTCTTGGTATCAGAAACTCATTGAGAACCTTGGAAACTCACAGAAAACTTTCTACAGCTCAGGCTTGTGTCTGTTCTCTCACCGGATTAAACAAGCCCTGTTGTATTCAGTTCTAGAGCTTCAAATAGATTTATTATTGAAGGCCACTCTACTGGACAGAATTAACTAACCGTTTGCTCTTTGAGCCCCCTTAGGAATGGTCAAGTGCCTTCGCTTTTATAGCCTTGTAAACTTCAGCCAGTTAAGATAGAGCTGTCCTGAATAATTGAAGACATGATGTACTTGTTCTTCAACTTTGCATATGTATGCTTGCTGTAACCTAATCCCTGCTTCCTCAGGAGCTCTTAGGTGATTTGTTAATTTCATAGGACTTTATCCCCCAGTATGGCAAAGAACAACACCATTCCCCTTTCTCTGTAGGCAGGAACAGAGACATGATATGTCTGTGTGCCATTATGGTTGAGTTAGAATACTGGATGGCTTTCAAATTTTCTTGTGTTGCTCCTACCTCTTAAAGGGATACCAACAATATACACACACTTGCTGCATAATAATTTCTAGCTTCATTTTTTTTTTCGGCTTTGGCTAACTGAGATCGCTATGGCTAATAGTAAACTATTATCAATCACAGAGAGAATATGTACAATTTGTTTGTTTCATGTTATGCAAAGCCAGAAAAATTTAAATTATTTCCATAGATAAATGTATCTTTAAAGAGACGAGAAAGTTGCTGCCTGATTTTGTTGATTAAAACTAAAGCTTTTAGCATGTGATCAGTTTTTCTGTCTTGTTCTCATACACTAGTTTTGTCCAAGTTTCCAGATCTGCAGAAGAATCTTAATTTAAAAAGTTCAGTAAAATAACTTTTGGCTTTTACAATCTAGGGTGAACAGAAGTGTTTTTCAGAAATTCCTTTTACACAAATGCAGAATGTAGACTTAAATTAAGCTATTTGTCCTGTTTACTTTTTAAATAAATGTTGTTCATGTAAGGAGGAAATTCATATAAAAAAGTACAGGTATCACTCCAAAATACTTTTTGATACATTCATTACATTATAGAAATTAGCAAGCTTGTTTTAATAGAAGAAAGGCAATTAAAGTGTAATTAAATCACCATACATAAAGTGGAACCACCATTACTAAAATGATACTGGATTATTACTTTCATGACTCTTTTTTTTTTTAGTGTGACGCTGTCGTTGGAAGCAAAACTACATTTGCTGCACAGTTACATGAATGTTAAATGGATCACCTTGCCCTGTGAAATGCAGGTAAAGAAACAGGAAATACTTTATTTCTTTGAACGCATTCATGCTTTCTTCCCACAGAGGACTAGACAAGGGATGGACTTTGGCTTTCATTCATGCACGTTTCTTTAACCTGCCCTTAAAAGGGATGGATGATATTATTTGGTCAGAAAGACCAGAGAAATGCCATAGAGACACACCTCTTGGAGAGATTCTGTGCACGCTTTTTTTTATAAGTTACATGAAAAGTTTAAAGCTGAAAATACACAAAGCTACTAATTCAACCAACTGCAGTGCACTGCCTGTATGGTCTGTTCACTACTGGATTGGGACACTTGCTTTACAGCCACCAGAAAGCGAATCAAGATATTAAGGTGATCAAGCTAAACTTCAGGGCTTTAAACCTGAAGGGGCCCTGTGTAGCGTTCTGAATACTTCAGTGTGCTCCAGAATATCCCTAAGCTGTCCTATTGCCAAGTCATGGCAGCTGTATTAACAGTGTAAACACGGCTTAGATTCTGCCAGGTTTGCAGACTTTTTTTTTTTAAAAGGAAATTGTTGGATTGGTAATTCGGGATCTGTAATGATTCCCCCAAATTCTGCGTCAGCTGTTAAATTTCAGTTCGGATCTTTTCCAAGATCAAGATGCTGCTCATTTGTGGTCTGCATGGAAAAAGCTCAGATGACTAAGTTGAAAAAGTAACAATTATTCTTCTGTTCCCCTCCCTCTCCACCCCTACCCCCCACCAGATTGTCCACAATACTTGTAAACCTATATCCTAGCTAAATTCTCGCCTGCCAGGAAGGGCCCCAGGTCATTACAAGTAAATGACATGAATGAACTATGGGTGTATAGTGACCCCTAGTGAAATGGGCCACAGCTTCAAGCTTGAGCGGTTTCGTTTCATTGTGCTGCTGTCTTGATTTGTGTTTACTGTTTCCGGGATCCCAGCATCCAAACGGCTGCTCTTGTCCCATACGAACCCAGTGTAAGGAGCCATCCTGCTATACTCCAAGGCTCTTTCATTGGGTGGGTAACATGCGTTCCTGCATTTGTCCTCTGTGCTCATTTTGTACAAGCCTATGAGGGTTGCAAGAGTGGCCGTTTCCAGAACACATCCAAAATAGTATCTGTAGTTGGCCTGAAGGGGTTAGGTCAGCCCAGCAGAGCATGCTGACGTCTCTAGTTAAGGGCCTGCTTTCCTTCATTAAAATCTTACACTAAGTGGATGCATCTGCAGAACCTAAAGTAGAAATGTAATTTTTGGCATGTGTTTTAACTGGATAGGACAGGGATGGGCAATAATTTTTGGTGGGGCGGGCCACTCCAAGGTTTTGGAAAGTGGTCAAGGGCCACACATTTCTGTGGAGGGAGTGCGGGGTCTGGGTTGGAGGTGGGGTGCAGAAGGGCGCACGGGATAAGGGACTGGGGTGCAGGAGACAGTGTGAGGTCTGAGAGGGTGTTTGGGCGGAGGAGGGGGTTGACCCCTGTGTTGGGATTGGGGTGTAGGGTCAGGGATGGAGTGTGGGTGCAGAAGAGGGTTCTGGCCTGGGAGGGAGGGGTGTAGGAGGGGATACAGGGTCTGGGAGGGAGTTGTCACCTGGGGCAGGGGGTGCAGAGGGTTTGGATGGTGATCTGGGGGAGGGAGTTGGGGTGTGGGAGGGTTTGGGGGGCCAGAGGCAGGCGCTGGCTGGGAGGCGCTTGCCTAAGTTTCCTGGCCAGGAGGCTGCAGCACCCCCAAGGCAGGCTGGGCTCCCTGCCTGCTGCAGCCCCAGCCCCTTTAAAAATACAGGCTGCTCCTTCTGCTCTGGGTGGGGGAAGAAGCTTGTGCTGCCCCCAGTGTGTCAGCTCTGATTGGCTGGTTGTTTCCAGCCATTAGGAACTGAGTAATTGTCTGGGGTCAGTTCTTATTGACCATTGTTTCTGGCCAATAGGAACTGAGGATTGGGCTGGGGGCCGGGGAAATCTCACAAAGCCTCCCCCTCCCTGCAGAGCAGAGAGCTGCTGGGACTGTTTTAAACCGCGGCAGCTGCGTGTGCCTGAGGGCCCCAGTAGGGTGGTCTGCAGGTCGGATCCGGTGGCTTGGTGGGCTGGATCCGGCCCCCGGGCTATATTTTGCCCAGCCCTGGGATAGGAGCATGCTATGGGGTAGGCCGTGACATACATACAGCCTTGTGGACCAGCACGTTCCTGTTGCGAAGTAGCTTGTCTGTGCCTTTTTGGAGAGCCAGCAAGTGTCAGCAAGGTGCCCTTTTCCACGTTTAGCCCTTTCTAGTGGGTACCTGCCTGTGGCATCCACTCCCAAATTTGTCCTGTAGACTGTAAATGCTCAGCTTGATTTTTGTCTAAAGGTTGCTTGCTTTCTCTGTAGGCCCCTCTCGCCCAGCCAGAATCCCCGACTGCTTCTGCTGGCGACGATGCCCGCTCAGCTGCGGAGTCCGGGGAGTCAGACAAGGAATCTGTCTGCAGTAGCTCCACAAGCAACGGCGGCAGTAAGAGCAGTAAGGAGAAGGAGAAACCCAAGCGAGAGCGGGAGAAGGACAAAGACAAGGAGAAAGAGAAGAAACGGGCAGACTCGGTGGCTAATAAGCTGGGCAGCTTTGGGAAGACTTTGGGAAGTAAGCTAAAAAAGAACATGGGGGGCCTGATGCACAGTAAAACTGTCAAAGGTGGAGTGAACAATGGGCAGGGGGAAACCTTGGAGAAGAAGAAGAAAGGCTCCCTGAAGTCGAGGAAAGGCAGCAAAGAGGAAACTTCACAAGGGGATTTGTCGGCATCTACTGAGAGAACCTGCCCCAACCAAGCGACCATGGAGAAGCAGCCAGATGGCTATAAATACAGCAACGACGTCAAGCTTAGCCTGAGCATCCTGCGGGCCGCCATGCAGGGCGAGCGGAAGTTTATCTTCGCTGGCCACCTCAAGACCAGCAACCGGCACCAGTACCAGGAGGAAATGATCCAGAGGTACCTGTCGGACGCCGAGGAGCGCTTCTTGGCTGAGCAGAAGCAAAAGGAGGCGGAGAAGAAAGCCTTGGGGAACGGCGGAGCCGCCAAGAAGCTGGAGCCGGAGGCTAATCTTCACAAAGGCGAGGAGGGGCTCCTGAACCCGTCCTACCCCCAGTTGCCTCCGACGTATGGCATCCAGACCCCAGAGGTTGCCATGGGTGGAAAAATGACTGCTTTCCCTTCCAGCTACTCAGGAGTCTTCACCATTCCCCGGCCTGCTGTGGCCAACAGTGTAGAAGGCGGCCATCCCCCCAGCTATCAAGATACCAGGAGGCAGCTAGCGGGGGGCCCCTGCAGCAGCCTTCCTCCCTATGCTACCTTACCTAGACATTGCACTCAGGGGCGGCCTCATCCATACCAAACCAGCCCTTCCCACCTGGGGAGGTTCTCCCCCACAGAAATGGATGTCCCCCCCCACTACCCCGTGGAGTGCGATGGCCCTACCTGCGTGTCCCCTCACAGCAACGGCTACAGGGAATACTCAGAGCAGGACAGCTTGCAGAAGGGAACAAACGGGGACAAAAGCAAAAGCCGGATACTTTATAATGTTCCTCAGACCAAATGCAAGCAGCCGAACTGCAGTTTTTACGGGCACCCGGAAACCGGGAATTTCTGCTCCTGCTGTTACAAAGAGGAACTGAAACGCAAAGAAAGGGAACGAGAAGCACTAATACACAGGTTCTGAAGAGTCTGGCTAGCATTGACATTGGGACCCATGGAGGATGGGGGAATGCAATAATTTTTTTTCCATGTTCCTCTCTCCCTCTTCAAAGGAGAGTAGGGCTGGGGTGGCCAATGTGATTCCACTACAGTGTCGTAGTGGGGATCCATTGACAAGGAGGGACAACCCAAACCTTTCCTTCCAGGAGACTCTGAAAGGGAGGGGAATGCTATCAAACAGGTTTCTTCTGGCAAGGGGTGACTAAGGTTAGCAAGCCACTGGAGGAGGCATGCTTAGGTCAGAGCACAGGGAGTAAGACACCAGGTTCTTAAAATGATCCAATCAACAAGACCAAAGCATTGTCAAGGCACATGGAGAAGACTGTGACTGGGTCCTTTCTGTTGGATTCCAACTTAAACTAATTTAAAATAGCTTTTCCGAGGAGTTAGCAAAGCAGCCCAGCAATTTTAGTTTAAAGATCATGAACCTTTTTAATAAGAGATTTTAATGTTGTTTTTATTCCTTGCTGGTACTGAAAAGATTTCAAGTTGGCCATGGACTATTTCAGGGGCATGGCTTGGAGGGAGGGGCCGCACCTCAAGACCCGTGTCCCTGCTAGTTTTTCTGAGCATGCCTCTTAGCAGCAGGTTCAGGACTCTACCCTTGAGATGGGCTCAGCTCTATTTTTTAAATTTTATTTTTTAACTTTTTGTGGGGGTGGGAGGGCGGCAGTACAGATTATTGGCATTTTTCTTACAGAAGTACTGTGCAAACCCATTCTGGTCCCGATACAGTCAAACCTCCTTAGTAAGAATCAGTGTGAAAATGAAGTCAGTGTCTCCACCCAGCAATAACCATCCGTGTGGGGAAGTTGGAAATAGAAAGGACGTATCAAGCACCCTGCAGCACTGGAAGCTAAATCCATACTAGTTTGCTGCTAGTTTAACACCCACACATTCTCTTTCTCTCTTTCTCTCGCTCTCACTTGATTTTTCTACTTGAGCAAGTTATTTCCATACTACCTCTGTTCTGCTGAATAGCATTAATTTGGCTCTGTTTTGTTGAGCCGTAGCTGATCTTTGAACAATAGATAATATTAAAGATATTTTTGATAAAAGAACTGTAGTAAGTAAAATAGAGCTATGATGTAATTTTCAACACACTTTGATTATGTGGTTCCCAACTTTCCCTCACCTGGCCCCTGGTGTGGACAGGCCCTTTAGTCCACATGTTACTTTGCAGGGGGGCATAACTTGATCCCTGTGTTTGCACAGACATTTGTAACTGTAGAGCCCAAACTGGAACTGTCTTCATTCCAGGCTCGGACAGAGCAGGGTCGAAGATTTGAAATAAAATTCAAAACTTCCCAACGTTCCCTCTTTGGTTTAAGAAGGCGTAACTATGCAATTACTTTCCATTTTTAAGTCTGCCCATTGTCCTTAACTTGTGGGAGGGGGAGAGAGAGCAGCAAAAAAGGTGAAAATACACTGGAAAATGAACTTGGAGCCTTATTCTCCTATGCACACAGACTTTGTCTAGACCCACAAGCTGCACCAGTTGAATGTGTATTTTAAGGACCAATACCTTGTCTATAGGGGAAAAGTTGGACCAGTTTCACTAAGGGGTGCTTTTAAAATGGATGGACTCTCTTCCAGTTAGGAAGCAGTTTCAGCTAAACCAAAAGAAGCTGCTCTTAAACCAAAATAAATGTCCACACAGGCGTTCGCACTGGTGTAACTAAACTGGTTTGTTAAAGCAGTGTAACATTCTTGCATAGATAAGGCTTTCTCTAAACTTCTTTCTAATGACTATGGACCTGAGTGTCCACTCTCCCACTGGCTTGACTCAATTGATTTTTAAATCACACCCTCAATTAAACAGGTGCAGCTTTGTGGGTAAACCATTGGAAGCCCCTGTATACACTTGTGCCTGTGTAAAGGACTCTAACGGGTAGGGCAGCTGTAATTGACAGATACCACTTTACACTTGCATGGTGCTATGCCAAGTTGCAGTGTAACAGGATAATGCCCCAGGTGTTTAGTTTGAGTGTTACATTCTCCTCATGATCCCAGGCTGCCTCTTCCTCTCCCAGGCACCGAAACAGCAGCTCCACACTTGCATTGTGTTTTTACTATCCTTGGCTACAGCTGACTACAGTGGGAGGTGTGGGCTCTTAGACCCTGATCCTGTAAAATGCTCTTCTCAGAAAAATCTGGGCGGGAGAGGGGGGGGAAATGCTGGCAAAACATCAGCCTTCCGTCTTCCTTCCTTTCCTAAAAGGGGATTTTTCTCCCAGTATGCCATCACCACCATTGTTCCTCCCCGACCCCACTGATAAAGAAAGATCGATGTTCTCCCTACTGCCAGGTAAACCAGCAGCATGCTGTAGGGGGGCAATGTGAGCAGAATTTTTTCCCTAAAAGTGCCTGGTGGTTTTGGGGCATCCAACCGGGGCCTCGTTTTTGGAAGCACTTTCTCAGAATCAGGCCCCTCTAAGGTCTCTTAAGTTGGTCTTAGGGACCCTAAAATCACTAGCTGCTTCAGAAATTCTTAGCTATACCGAATGAATTGAAATGAATCCTCCCATTTTAGGGCAGCTGACACCCACACACTACTGCTAGTTTAAAAATAACTGACTGGCTCGGAAGATGCGAGCAACAAACACTGAATCTGTTCTCTTGTCTAAATGAAATTCATTTGAAATCCCTTGAGCAGTTGCCACGAAGATTGTCACTGCTCTTATTTTATTCTTTTTAAAACAGCTTAGCCGGGTGCTTTAATTCTCCAGTTGCAGCACTCACTGACAGTGTATTCTTATTAATGAAGTTTGACTGTATTGTCATCCCTCTCTGACGACTGTTTTGAACCCAGCTTGCTGTACTGTGGTGTGAATGTAAACCTGTACATAGTTGGTAGGAGTCTGAAAGAGTGAAAGAGAAACAGTCAGACTCTCATATGCCAGGATCCGATTGCTCAGTAGTTTGGCAGACACGGTGGAAGTTTAGCAGGGGAAGGGCAAGTTGCCGCAAACTTTTGTTTTCCCATGTAACCCAGCTCTGCAATTTTTGCACAAGAACAACTCCCCTTAATGACTCCGGGAGCTGAGACTGTAGGATGAGGCTCTGACCATAGGCGGCTGCTGTCGTCGGTTATTAGACAGAGGTTTCTGTAGACTCTTACCTTTGCGGTCAGTTTCTGGCATTTGCTTGTCTGCCGTTTTTTTATTGCAGTTTAGGGATAGTTCATAGCTTTTTTAATCAAAGAAAAAAATTGAACTTAAAGCAAAGTTAAGTTTCCAATAAAAAAATTTGAAGAGTATTTTTTCTATAAACTACAGAGTTTCAACTATTACCCTGAGCATAACTGATTCCAAAGCTTTCCCGCCTTAATTATGTCATAATGAATTGACTAAAGGGTATCTATTGAATTTCTTTGGAGCTGCTAGGATTCTTTCAGGTCATTTTTGTTTCTTTATAGTGCAAGTATTTTTTTAAAAGGGATGAAATAGAAATTTTATATTTATTGAAAGACAGTATTAACTATTGGTTTTCCTTTGCATAGACATAATGAATCGATTTTCCCATTCCTGTGGTGGGGCCGAGTATATTTTGCGGTACTTTATTTTTTTAAGGGGGATGGGAGCAGGTAGGAAGGGCAGCAGGAAGAAAGAGCAGCAGCGTGGACTCCAAAGCACCTTCGTTTTTAAATGAGCATCAAACACGCCGTTCGTTCTTCTGAGAATCAAACGATGGTGGGGAGGGAGGCTTTCCTGTGTCAGCCCAGCAGAATTCCCGTGGATATTAATGGGGGCGATGCGCACACACACTAGAAGCAGAACAGACCTCTGGAGGTTTGATAAGAGATGGGGGCGGGGGGGAGGATACCATTTGATTTGGTCTTAAAATACATGCACTTAGTGGTGCAATTGGAAGAAACTCTGCTTGCTGTTGGGACCTGAATATTCCTGTGCAGCCTCTAATTCTGCACTGTCCTGACTCTTGAGAGATACACTAGAGACTTTTTAATAGGTTAAAATATGTAATGAACTATTAAAGAGCATTTTAACTATCCCACACCCTTGTTTTACACTCAGGCTCTCTTGCAGGGAAAGCACCGTAGGAGACGTCATTATAGCATCTCACCTACTAGACTTCAATTCTACAAGCCCTGCTTCCTCATTTGATTTTAAAGAGCAACTTTTTGGAGCCACGGATATAATTAGTAGGCCTGAAGAATCTCCATAGGAAGGTTTAGCACACAACCTCTTTTTGCTAGTCATAAGAGAAGTGACCTGAATTAATTCTTCAATTGCTTATTGACAAAAAAAAAACAACTTTTTTTATTTAAATATTGGGTTGGCAACTTTTTACTCTAGTTTAAATGCACTGCTGTAATGAACACTAGATGGCGCTTTGTAATCAGTCTTAATACACAGTATCCTTTCATTTATGCTACCATAGATTTCACTGACCAATAAAAAGAAAAGTTCAACTAATAACTGCTGAGAGGCAGCTGTGGCTGTTTTGTCTGCTTCCTTCTTGGATTGCCAAAACCACATCTCAGTGATGCAACTTTGCAGCTACACAAACCAAACAGCCTGTGGGGCGGGGGGAGGTGATTGTTTATTTGTATTTCAGGAGAACCCTAGTTGTGCTTGGCACTCCACAAACAACACCCACAAAAAGGCCTGACCCAAAGAGCTGGGAAGAGCTGTCTGCTTTTTGCATAAGAATATAAGGGAGGCCGTGGTCCATTTAGCTCACTCTAATGTCGTCCGGCAGCGGCCACTGCCAGATGTCAGAGGGAATGAACAACAGGGCAATGATCGAGTGACCCCTCCCCCTCATCCGCTACCATCTTCTGGCAGTCAGAAGCTGAGGGATGCTGGAGAACGGGATTGGAGCTCTGGCTGTCTTGGCTAATAGCTATTGCTGGATCTAGCCTCAATAAACGCGTGAGGGTTTCACAACATCCACCAGCAACAAATGCCACCGGTTGGCGTGTGTGTGTGTGTGTGTGTGTGTGTGTGTGTGTTTGAAACCTGCTGCCTATTAATTTCAGTGGGTGATCCATCGTTCTTGCATTATAGGAAGGGGTAAATACCTCTGGGACACTCTGGCGCAGCAGGGCCACAGATGTTGCTGGACCAAGGAGCCCCAGAGGCTGGGAGCAGGAGCTAGTGGGGGAGACCCACGGGAGCTGGGAAGCCCCCGCATAAATGGGACCAGATGGTGGCCAGCGCACCCCCACTCTGGCCAGGAAACTACTAAACAGGGCTTACGGCAGCAGAATGGCTTAGGCCGGGGAATGCCAGGGAACCCCTGCCAGCTGGGGATTCCTCTGGCAGCAGCGGGCTGATGGCAGCTAGGTGGCCCTGGCTAGGGAGCTTCAGGGAACCCCCCCAGGACAGCAGGGCCGAGATGGCCGGGTGGCACTGGGGCCAGGTGGTGGCCAAGGAGCCCCAGCCCTGGCTGGGGAACCCCTGGCAACAGCAGAACCAGCAGCGCCAAAGCAGGGCTGAGGGTGGTTTCAGCCGGGGAACCCCAGCAGCAATAGGGCCAGCAGTTGCCAAATGGAATTGGTGGCAGCTTGGGCTGGGAGCCCCAGCCTTGGGAGTTCCGGAGCCAGGAGAGGCACCCAGGAGCGGGGCAGCAGCCTGCAGGAGAACATTGACTTCCCCTGGTCCGGCAAACTCCTCAGTTTGGGACCACTCAAGTCCCGAGGGTGCCAGACCAAAGAGGTCCAACCTGAAGTGGCATTATAGTTCCTGTCTGATCATTGATCTTTTTCGTAATGGCTCCGAACATTGTTAGCTTCTTTTGGCTGCTGCCGCGCACGGAGCAGATGTGTTCAGAGAACGACCCACGTTGACTCCAGCCAAGGTCTTTCATTCTGGAATTGTAGTGAATTCTCTTAAATAGACACTCGGACCATAGAAATATAGGGCAGGAAGGGACCTTGCAAGTCCAGCTCCCCCTGTAGTGAGGCAGGGACAAGTCCATATAGGCCATCCCCAACAGATGTGTCCAACTGATTCTTAATCTCCAGTGATTGAGAGAAACCCCATCTCTCTTGGAGCTGAACTACCCTTAATTAGAAAGTTTTTCCTAACCTCTAACTTCAGTCAGCCTTGCTGTAGATTAAGCCCCGTTACTGCTTGTCCTGACTTCAGTGGACAGGAAGAACAAGCGATCACTCCTCTTTATAACCAGCCCTTAATGTATTTGAAGACTGTTTTCAGGTCTCCCCTCAGTCATCTTTTTCCGAGATGAAACATGTCCAGTTGTTTCACTTTGCTTCCAGGGTGAAGGTTTCTCAACCTCCTGTCACTTCTGTTGCTCTGTTTTGGACTCTCTCCAGTGTGTCCACATGTTTCCTAAAGCATAGTGCCCAGCGGACAAAGTGCGTGGAATTTTCTCTGGAACATGCGTTTGGGGCACTAATTTCTGTGAACAGAAGACGTGGTGGATTTAGATGTGCATCAGGATCCTTGCTCTTCCCCCTGGTATTTTTCAAACTTGCATCTTAACCAGTTTGTGCTACTGTGTGTCTCCATTTCCTTCACTTGAATTGTTGGCTCTTTTTACAAAATGTAACACAGCTTCCCATTTCGCACTAGCAGACAGTGCTACTGCAGTATTGTATTCAACTGTTTCCCTTTATTTGGGTAACACATTTTGCTTTTTCTACTTAAAAACAAAAAGGGGGAGGCTTCCTATTGCCCATCTCCTGTCTATCTGAGAGTTTGTGTCTGTCCATCTGAGAGTCCATTTGTCCAAGAACTCCTAAACAGTAAGAGTGGGGACCCCCAAATTCAGGAGGCAGCTTCCTCTTACCATAACTTAAAGCAGGGTTTGGTTGTGCCAGGACAATGTGCTTGCAATTGGATTGTTTTTCATCAAAGGGAAGGGCGTGAGGGAAGGGACGGTTATACTCTCAAATCTCCCCAGTGGGCGGCCAGTGCCCCAGCCCTGGGGAACAGCCGGCAGCCAAGCTACACAGCTCCCCACTGCTCCAGGTCCAGAAACCAGCCGCAGGGTCCCTGCCACTCCAGGGAGAAGCTATCCTCTTTGGGGGCAGCGCAGAAGAAGTTCCCCCACCCAGGCTGTGTGGCCCCCAGTCCCCCTTCCTGCGCCAAGCTACCCTGGGTGGAAGCCAGCAGGCTGGCTTCATGGCACCTGCCATCCCAGGGCATAGCTACTGGCCACCTAAACCCCCTGCCCCGAACCTCTCCTTACCCCCATCCTGACTCCTGCACACCCTGGCCCTGAGCCCCTCCTCATCTCCTAACCTCGACTCCTGCCCCCCTGCTCTGAGACCCTCATTTCCAAGCCTCTGCCCTGATTCCTACATGTGCTACACCTCCATCCCTCTGTCCTGAGGACCAGAGCAACACCAGGTAAGTCTGCTAGAACAGATATTTTCGTGTCGTGGTTTGAATGAAAGGGGTTTTGTGAATGTAAACTCTCACTTGAAGTGTGGGAAATGTAACCACACCAGTGCTGAACCAACACAGAAGCACAAGAAGGAGAAACAGACTTCTCTGCCCAAGTGGAGAGGGATACAGAAAGGGAACCATAGAAATCTGGGAAAGGAGTGGATTGGTTTGACCATCCCGCATTGAAGATCCAAGGATGGCATCGGTCACGAGAGAAAGATTTAAGGCCCGGAGTCAAAAATGCCCTTAAGCACATGCTTAATGTTATGTGCTTTGAATTGGGCACAACAGTAATTCCTTGAAGCTCTGCCCGGTGTGTTCCAAAGCCCACTAAAACAAATGGATTTGAACAGGCCCTCAACAAGTAATCGGGGCCTGCGACCTTAGGTTTTCCATGAGTTCCTTTTGCAAATGCTTTCAGATAACTGTCTGGAAAGTCCACCCTTGATCCTATTTTAGCTTTATTATTCACCGCAGAGGATTGTCAACAATTGGGCTGGAATGGGCTACCAAGTTGGAATGGTACCCGCTGCTCTTAGCTGTGTTAAATTAGAAACATAGAGCATGGGTAATGGAATGTCCTCAAGGAATGCCAAGAGGGCCTGCCCAAATCCTCCTGATGTTTTTGGATGCTGATGTTGCTTGCACAGAGCATGCCGAGATGCATTTGCTTAGCAGCACCTCTTGCTGTTTGCCAATGTCTGCAAATTGCCTCTCTTGTCTCCCTACCTGTCATTGCTTTTACATTGTTTGAATGAGCCGTTTAGCAAATCAATGAAGTAGATTGGTGCATCAAATGAGCCCTAGCTTTCCAGCATGTGCTTAAACGCTCATCCAGCATTCGCACCTTGGGATTATCCCTTGAGGTGTATCTCTAGATCAGTGGTCCCCAATGCAGTGCCTGTGGGCGCCATGGCGCCCGCCAAGTGACCAGGGCTGGCCCAAGCCATTCTTGTACCCCGGATGCCCGGTGCATGCGCAGCCCCCGCCCCGGGTGCGCGGCAGCCCCGAAAGGTTGGGGACCACTGCTCTAGATGGTCACTTTTTCGCCTGTCTTTCAGAAAGGAGAGGGATTGGTCTTACCTGTGGCCAACATGAGAGCAAACTTCCTAAGTGCGCCACAGGGTATGCGATGCTGCAAATCAAACCCTGCGGCAGCAAGTCTCAGGGCCCAGCTCAGCTGGTTTGGGCTTGCACTGCTAAAAACAGAAGGGAAGCTCGGATATCTGAGGGAGGGAAGAGTGTCTCAGACTGTGGTCTCCAAGTGGGAATGTCGACACTGCTATTTCGTTGACCTGGTCTCTGAGGCTACGTCTAGCCTGCAGGCTTCTTTCGGAAGAACCTTTTTTTTGGAAGAGATCTTCCGGAAAAACTGCTTCTGAAAGAGCGTCCACACACACAAAAAAGTGATCTGCTTTTTCAAAAGATGGTGTCCACACTGAATGGCATGTAAGCTGTGATTACTCTGGGTGGAATGGCCACCAGGGCACCTGTGCTTTTTCCTCTTTTCTCTTCTTCTGAAAACTCCCTCGTCCCCATCCACACACGCCTTTTTGTGAAACAGCTTTCACAAAAAGGCTTCTTCCTCATAGAATGAGGATTACCAGTGCCAGAAAAACCCCTCTGTTCTTTCTTTCAATTTACTTTAGGAAGAACGCGATTGCCATGTGGACGTAACTCAGCTCCACGTGACTGCTCCACCCAGCTCTTGGCACTCTTCTCTGTGCTGCTTAGTGTAGCTAGTCCTGCTGGCATAACAGCTTTCAGCTAAATCTTGCCACAACTGAACACCCTTGGCTCACAGAGTCTACTTGTTAGCCTCCAAAAGCAGGAGTCCGTTTTTCCAACAGAACTCTCTAGTGTAGACAAACCCTGAGACGCGCCAAAAACCAGCTGTGGGGTTTTTTCCTTTCCATCGTCACAGCACCCTGCCATGTATCAAAGCAGCATCCTCTCTGCAGTGTAATGTCAATTGCTCCGTCCTGATTGGCTGCTGCTTCGGAAGACCTTATGCGTGTGGTTGTCAGGCGGCCGGAGAGAAGTCTGGCCCAAACAGAGCCCCGTGTGATCATCAATAACTCCTGGCTGTTGTACGCTTTTGACTCCGTTGCTTGAGGCCCACAATGTTTTTTTTTCCACCCAGCCTGTCTCCTTGACTGCTCCACCCAGCTCTTGGCCCTCTTCTCTGCGCTGCTTAGCATGGATATTTCTGATGGCATAACAGCTTTCAGCTAAATCTTGCCACGACTAAATACCCTCGGCTCACAGAGTCTACCTGTTAGCCTCCAAAAGCAGGAAATCCTGCAGACCGAGGATCTGGATTCTTGCTAGTCCTTGCTTCCCCAGGGCTACCTTCCTGCTGTCTTGACAGGCAAAAGTTCCAGCCTGTGCGGTGTCATCCTCCCCAATTCGCAGCACCCGTCTAGTATGGCTGCTAGTGACGGGGAGGGACCAGAGTTTTCCGAGCCTGAAAGCAAAGAGGTTGAAACATTCTTATGCATCTCGACACTGAAACCCAGCATTTCAACAGTAGCCACATAAAGACATTTTACAGCCACTTCTCTTCCTCTGCCCTCTGATGGAAAAATAACCTTTTGAATTGATCCTTTTTCCTGAGGATTAGACAGTATTTAATTTTCTGGAATGCAGCATGGGTTTCTTTCCATAGCTGGGAATGGTGTATGCCTAAAAAAACCACCCCCACACAATAATACCGTTATAGTTACAGAAATTCAGAGTCTGTAAAAGAGAGTCTTGTCTGGGGTGTGTGTATATAAATACGGCCTTAGTTTTTCATTACACATTGCACTATGCTGGTCTGGGTGTAAAATACTTTTAAACTTCAGCAGCAGAACTTAGGATGGTCCAGTTTTCTACTCAGTGGGCAATTCATGGGAACTGTGGAACTCCTTCCCACAACATGCTAGTGAAGCCAAGAGCTTAGCTGGCTTTAAAAGAAGACTGGACATTAATATGGCTAACAAGAATATTCAGATTTGACAAAGGTAAATATACTAGTAAGGGTATATTTGGAAGGGATAATAAACCCTTATGTTAGACCGTATGCCACTGGCTAACTATTGGGGGCAAGGAAAAAGCTTTCCTTGGGGGTAGGTCCTCCTATAATTGCAGTCTGCAGCTGTTTTACCTGTTTCTCGGCGGCAGCTACTGTTGGACTGTGATACTGTTAGCCAATGCCCAGGTGCCAGCTAATGGTTGGGTGAGGCAAGGTGTAAGCCGCCCAGTAACAACGCTAGGCAGCCAGGACAGGCGGGGGTTCTTTTGTTTGTGTTCGGTTCGGGTACAACAGCATGGGTTCAAGTCAGAAACTTGACATGCACTTACTTATGTGTAGGAGAAAGAAAGGAAAGAAAACTTGGGGTGCGTGCGTGCGTGCGCGCGCACATGCACACACAGAGTGAATGAGGGCACAAACTTATTTTTACTATAATTTAGGCAGCGGTCTGAAAACCAAAACAGGGCAGCGATTTGATTGACAGGTTAATTGGGTTTTCACAGTTTATAGCTGAATCACATTATCAAAGGCAGTTTACGATAGAAATGAAACAGTTTGACTTAAGAAACTATAATAGAGTAACTAAACTTATAACATAGTAACAATTAAAGTGTACACATAAAGAAACATATTTCAGGTATAATTCTCACCCCTGCGTTCCACACTTGGCCTGGCCAGCATCTTTCTCTCAATTCCTCGGGAAGAAGTAGGGTGAGGTTGGGCGTCCCACAGACCTTGGGCGACAATCAATACCTGCCACCAGGTGTAGGTGATTGGAGCTCAAATGAGGTGGGCTACTAAACCCCTCTTTATACCCCTTGGGTCACATAGGCTTCTTCCTGGTCTCAGGTGGCCAATTAGGAAAAATGGCTTTGAACGCCAAGTTTCCCACGAAGGGTGCAAAACATAATTCACACCTGGGAAAATGCAGACAATGGGCACCTCTGGTATGGGATGGGCGAAGATTCCTCTCCTGGGCCAGTGCTGCCATGTCAATTGCTGGTACTAGCCATCAGGGTGACCAGGCGGGGGGGGCCCCGGTCATCAGCTAGCCCATTTACTGTCTGGTTTCTGTTTTAGAGTCAGGGACAGGCAGCACACCTGCGTTCCCAGGGCATCAAAGGCTGACTGCCTTTCTCTTGCTCTCTGGGGGGGAAACAAGATGGGGTTCATGTCTGGCTACAGACACTGCACTAGAGGAGGCAGTGTGGTCTAATGGTTAGAGCACTGGATTTGACAAGCAGGGCACAGGTTCTGTTCGTGGTCCTACCAGTCTGCAGCTGACCCACCATGGATGAGTCATCCCCTTTCTCTGCCTTTGTCTCCTCCCAACCTTTATTGACCCACTCCTTGGTTAGCTTGTCCAGTTCAACTCTTCTGGGGGCAGAAATGGTGGATCTGGGCACAATGGGGCCCTTATCGCCTATGGGGCCAGTAGGTGCTACTATAAAACACTTGATGCAGCAGAACAGTGGCTCTTGAGTCTCAACCTTTCCAGACAGCTGGCCCCCGGAAGGAGTCTGATTTGCCTTGTGTGCCCCCTCCTTCCCCCCCAGTTTCACTTCACTTAAATCCGGCTTGCTTACAAAATCAGAGGTTACACATACAGAAGTTCCCCACCCATGTCATCACTGAGAAATTACCATGTAATCATAAAATGAATCAATTACTGTCCAAGTTCAGCCCCTCCAATCTGGGATGCCCTAGTCTGACAATGGGTCTTGCCGGGCCAAAGAGCCTGGTCTGGGGATCCCCGGCCAGGCCAACCGCAGGGGGGCAAAAGGGCCTCTGCAGGTCGGCTCCAGCCCTCCAAGTGAATTGATCTGGCCCGCAGAGGCCCTGACACTCCCCCACCCCCAGGCTAATCAGGACTTAGGGGCTGGGAAGTGTGCAAAATCTTCTCCCACCCTGCAAGGAGCACATGGTGCTGAGAAGAACTGTGCACTCCTTGCAGAATGGGAGGAGATTTTTCCCCCTCCGCCCCCAGCCCTGATTAGCCTGGGGGAAGCAGGGAGGTGCACAGGAAGTCTCCTCCTACCACCAGGGGCAAGGGTACCTAGAGGGAACTGCCCGCTATTCACCCTCCCCCACCCCCAGGCCAATCAGGGTCTGTAGGTGGGGATGCAGAGAGGAGTCCTGGCCCTGCCCCTTCCAGGGCAGCCTGGGGCCACTTCAGAAATTTCTGGAGTGGCCCCTTGTCAAAAGTTATTGCCCACCCATGGGCTGGGGGCTGGAGAGCCCTGCTCAGAGGATCCTGGCTAGCTGGTGCTGGTGACCAGTGGTGGTAGGGGGCCAGTGGCAGCTGGGGAGCCCTGTGCTGGGTACCCCTGGCCAGCTGGCAGCAGCAGGGCCGGCAGCAGCTGCAGAGCCCCAGCTCCGGGAATCTTCGTCTGGGCCGGCAGCAGCCTCGGAATTGGTCAGAGTGATAGGATCTAAGGCTGGAAGGGAGTCACTGAGTGAATCATTTCATCTGACCGGCCAATAACCCGAGCTCCATTAGACCTGCACTGAGCCCAGTAGTTTGGCTGAGACGGAACCATTGCAGCCTGCCGGATGCGGACGTTGGACGGCATTCATGGCCGTGAACCCTTGCCGGGGAGGGGGCTGGATTTCTCCGTCTCGCATCGCAATGAAGGCAAAGAATGCGTTTGTGTAAAACCCTGCAGGGGGCATTTCTCTTCTGTGAGGTGCCGATGCAGAGCTGGGCTCAGCCAGTGGCCAAGTTCTCCCGTAGCAAAAACTGGAATGGAGCAAAGATTTCATAGTTGGCTGCAGTAATTGGACTGTCAGTTTCCCTTTTTTTTTTTTTTTAAGTGGGCCTTTGCTTCAGTCCCATGCTCTGACTTTAATGATCTACTGCTTGGATGCAATTCAAAGCAAGGCAGCTGGGAGCACAAGCCTAAATAAAACCAATATGTGGAATGGACAAGCCATTTGTGAACTAACCTTCAATCCCAAAGAAAGCTGGGGAAAGGGAGCAAAGATCTCCAATCTTCCACCCCTCAGGAGCTTTTCCCCTGCCCCAGATCAGTCTTCTCCTGCCCTACCTTACAATCCTTGCACCCCCTCCTGTACCCCAATTCCCTGCCGTAGGTCACAATCCACCCCCCTGCAACCTAGTCCAGTGCACCAGGTCACAACCACCTCCTTCATAAGAACGGCTGCACTGGGTCAGACCAACGGTCCATCCAGCCCAGTATCCTGTCTGCCGACAGCGGCCAATACCAAATGTCCCAGAGGGAGGGAACACAACAGGGAATCCTCACTTGATCCTTCCCCCGTCACCCATCTCCAGACAGAGGCTAGAGACACCATTCCTTCCCATCCTGGCTAATAGCCATTGATGGACCTAACCTTCATGAATCTATCTAGCTCTTTTTTGGAACCTGTTAAAGTTCTACCCTTCACCACATACCCTGTCAAGGAGTTCCAGAGGTTGACTTTGTGCTGAGTGAAGAAAAACTTCCTTTTGTTTGTTTTAAACCTGCTACCTTTTAATTTCATTTGGTGACCGCTAGTTCTTCTTATGGGAATAAGTAAATAACTTATTCACCTTATTCACTTTTTCCACACCAGTCATGATTGTATAGACCTCTATCCTATCCCCCCCGTAGTCTCCTCTTTTCTAAGCTGGAAAGCCCTAGTCGTCTTAATCTCTCTTCATATGGGACCCGTTCCAAACGCCTAATAATTTTTGTTGCCCTTTTCTGAACCTTTTCCAATGCCAATATATCTTTTTTGAGATGAGGCAACCACATCTGTATGTGGTATTCAAGATATGGAGGGACCATGGTTTTATATACAGGCAATACGATATTCTCTGTCTTCTTCTCTATCCAGTTTTTAAGGATTCCTAACATTGTTTGCTTTTTTGACTGCCGCTGCACATGGAGTGGATGTTTTCAGAGAACTATCCACAATGACTCCAAGAGCTCTCTCGTGAGTAGATGGAGCCAAATTAGTCCCCATCATATTGTAGGCATAGTTGGGATTATTTTTTCCCATGTGCATTACTTTACATTTATCCACATTAAATTTCATTTTCCATTTTGTTGCCCAATCACTTAGTTTGGTGAGACCTTTTTGAAGCTCTTCACAGTCTGCTTTGGTCTTAACTGTCTTGAGCAGTTTGGTATCATCTGTAAAATTTGCCACCGTACCGTTTGCCCCTTTCTTTAGATCATTTATAAATAAGTTGAATAGGATGAGTCGCAGGACAGACCCTTGAAGGACTCCACCAGTTACCTCTCTCCACTTGGAAAACTCACCATTTATTCCTACCCTTTCTTTCCTGTCTCTTAACCAGTTATCAATTCTTATCCCATGACAACTTACTTTACTTAAGAGCCTTTGGCGAGGGACCTTGTCAAGGACTTTCTGGAAATCTAAGTACACTATATCCACTGGATCCCCCTTGTCCACATGTTTGTCTGACCCCCTCAAAGAACTCTAGTAGATTAATAAGGCATGATTTCCCTTTACAGAAACCATGTTGATTTCCCCCAACAAATTATGTTAATCTATGTGTCTGACAATTTTATTCTTTAATATAGTTTCAACTTATTTGCCTGGTACTCATGGTAGACTTACCGGTCTATAATTGCCAGCATCGCCTCTAGAGCTCTTTTTAAATATTGGCATCACGTTAGCTATCTTCCAGTCATTAGGTACAGAAGCCGATTTAAAGCATAGGTTACAAACAACAATTAATAGTTCCGCAATTTCACAACTGAGTTTTCAGAATTCTGAGGTGAATGCCACCGGTCCCAGTGACTTGTTACTGTTAAGTTTATCAATTTGTTCCAAAATCTCCTCTAATGACACCTCAATCTGGGACAATTCCTTAGATGTGTCACCTAAAAAGAATGGCTCAGGTTTGGAAATCTTCCCCAATATCCTCAGCTGTGAAGACTGAAGCAAAGAATTCATTTAGCTTCTCCGCAATGATTTTATCATCTTTGAGTGCTCCTTTAGCATCTCGATCATCCAAGGGCCTCAGTGGTTGTTTAGCTGGCTTCCTGCTTTTGATGTAATTCAACACTTTACTATTACTTTTTGAGTTTTTGGCTAGCTGTTCTTCAAACTCCTTTTTGGCTTTTCTTATATTTTTACACTTAATTTGACAAAGTTTATGCTCCTTTCCATTTTCCTCACTACGATTTGACTTCCACTTCTTTTAAAAGATGTCTTTTTATTTTTCACTGCTTCTTGTACTTGGTTGTTAAGCCACCGTGGCACTTGTTTTGGTTCTCTTACTGTGAGAGACAATTAATTTGGGACATGCATTTAACTCAGGCCTCTATTATGGTGTCTTTGAAAAGTTTCCATGCAGCTTGCAGAGATTTTACTTTTGTCACTGTACCTTTTAATTTCTGTTTAGCTTTCAATTTCTTCACCCAAACTCCCTCCCTTACCCCAAGCTCCCTTCTGCACCCATCCTCCATCCCAGACCCCAGCACCTCCTCCATTAATATCATGGAAAAGTGCGGCCCTTGACCACTTTCCAAATTCTTGGAGTGGGCCCCCCCCTTCAAAAATTATTGCCCACCCCGATCTAGATGGTGGTTGGTCCTGCCATGAGGTCAGGGGTCTGGCCTTGATGGCCTCTCGAGATCCCTTCCAGTTCTGGTGGTGTATGTTTTTATGTTCTGATGGATCACTGTGGCCGTGGTCAGCTGAAAAGTGGCCATGAATTAGCATTAGAAACCTTAGTACTTACCGTGTCCCTCTGCAAATCTCTGCCATCTGTATGGGCCAGTGGCCCGAGCAGCAGTTGGGAAGCCAGCTCCCTTGTTCTGTGCACTAGACCAGCGCTCTTCAACTGCCAGGCTGTGCCCTGTTGGCAGAGATGGAGGCTGTAGCTGTGGGCTGGATGCTGGATTTCACCAGCACTGCCACGAGGGATGCATGCAGGGCAGGACCACTAGGTGGGAAGGGCGAGGCTGTGGGGGAGAGCTTGCAGCTGCCTACCCATTGCCTGCCTCGTGCCCCCTGTCTGGCCTGACCGTGGGGGTGTTGGTGGCAGTGCCTGTGTCCATGCTCCCAGCCTGGCCACAGGGAGTCAGCCCTGCTGAGGGAGCTGTGGCCCCTCCCTGCTCTGGTCCCAGCCCCAAAAGAGTCCACTGTGTGGTTGCCACTAATGGTCCTGCTCGTGAGGTAATCGGCTGGAGGGGTGACAATAACCACAATTTCTTACACTTAGAAATATAGGTGGGGGAGAGGCTGGGGGCTGGGAATATGCGGGGGGGGGGGCGGTGGTAGAGGAGTCAGGGCTGGAGTATATGAGGGGCCTGGAGATGGGAGCTAGGGGGGTAGCAGTCAAGGCTGAGGGGGGAGGAGGTTTGCTGGACCAGCCACATTTTAATTGCAAATAAATGGTAATGAATATGTAGATAAAATAGGGCTGGTCCGCCAGAAGTGTGGGAATGGATTTGCTGGGCTGCAGTATGAAAAAGGTTGGGAACCGTGGCACTAGCCGATATCTCCTCTCACCTAAACCAACGCCTGCCTTGCTGTGAATGCAGTTGGGCCAGTATAAAACAGTTCAGACCAGGTCTGATGGATCCAGGCCAGCAGGCTCCAATGGTTTGATGGAGGGCAGACATGCTGGGGGCTGGATGAATGGTGTGGAATTTTTTTTTTTTTTTCTGTTTCCTGAGTCCTGCCAGAGACTGTGCCCTTGTAATCAAGGCAGGCAGCTGAGGCTAATTAAAAACTTGCCTGAAGCAGCAGGCTCTCAGACACCTGTGGCCAATTAAGAGCTGGGGGGCTTTAAAAGGCTCCCCCAGGTAAGGGAGGGGGAAGGAGAAGAGGGATGGACTGAGAGGGGAAAGAGTCACTCAGGTAGTAGGACGTGTTTGGGGAAATGGCCCAGGGCCAAGGCTGCTGTATTGGGCCTAGAGGGAAAACCCCATCAGCTTTGCTACTTTGGGTCCTTGGGTTGGAACCTGAAGTAGTGGGTAGGCCTGGGTTCCCCCCCACACCACTGCAAAGTCTGCTCCTGAAAAAGGAGGCCAGGGTTACAGAGGGGCTTCACACCAGTCCTGTAACTTGTCCCGTGATAAGACTGGTTCAGCAAGCTGTGCCCCTAGGAAAGAGAAGAGGCAGGGTGGAGGGTCACCACAAACCTCTAGGGCACAGAATAACTGCCTAGAAACACAGGCCCTACGGGGAAGAGCTGGAGCTTTGTTCCACCATGTAGCTCCTCTCCCTTTAGGAAGGGGAAACAGGCTGTCTGGCTAGAAGACGCTTTCATGCCAATACTAGAAGACTTACCCAGCATTGCTCGGGTCCTTAATTTTCGTGTGTTGGAAAATAAAATGATGGGGGGGGGGAGGGTTTACAACGCAGGCTGCCTTCATTTTCCTTCTTGCTGAAAACGCATCGCTGTCTGACTGGAGGCAACCCAGACCCCTGTCCAAATACGTGTGTGCCTGAGGGGATGTTTCGGAAGTAAAGCTAGAATGTTTAGCAGGGAATTCCATGGGCAGGGCCCAATACACATTGGTTCAGGCAGCTGTCACCATCTGAAATAAAACCCTTCCTCCTGACAGTTATTCAGTGAAAAGTTTTTAAACTTTTTAAAGCTTGCCCCTGATTGACTGAAAAGGGGGAGGGAAAAGAATAGGATTGTTAAAATTAAAACAATACAGGTCCAACCTCTCTGGGCTGGCACCCTGGAGACTGGACCAGTCCTGGCTGAGGGATTTCGTAGGGCCAGGGGAGGTCATTTCTGGCTCTCCTGCAAGCGGCCCCCAATCTCCTGCCCTGATTCTCTCCCCACCCCCAGCTTTCCTGACACACCCGACAGCCCAGCTGGACAGCATGCCCTGTGCTGGGATTCTCCAATCCTGGAACATCCGTTGTCCGGAGAGTCCTGGTTTATAGAGGTGCAACCTGTAGTTCTGGAGGTACCTGGTTCTCCCTAGGATGCTGGGAGCTGTCTGGGCTCAAGCAACACATCTCTACCTCAAGCTGGCTTGGTGTAGTTATTCAGGGAGTGGTTAGGATTTACTGCAGAGGTGTCCGACGGAGCCAGAGACCTGTGAGATGAGGATAACCACCAGGCTGCTTGCGTGTGTAAGCTCAGTGATGTGGACCGTGTTAACTTGTGCACTTAGTCTCCGCAGCAGACCCGAGCGAGCCCCCAAAGACCACACACCAGATAAGGCTCGAAAGTGGCAGGCCAGGTTTATTGCTAAGTGAAGTACAGTCATAGTTGCCAATAGTCTCTGAGTCACTATGCTCATGTACGTGCCACAATGGAATGACTCAATCAGTGGAAATTTCCTCTGCCTCCCTAGGTCATCCCAAGACTGACCCCCAAGACACCACCTTATACGCAGGTACAAACAAGTCACATCTCGTGGCTGACGTATCAGGTTGCCACCTTCTGACACCCTGTACCTTGTAGTTTGATTAGGCCAGTGGTCCCCAACCTTTTGGGGCTGCCGTGCGCCTGGAAGTGGGGCCGCTCATGTGCCACGTGCCTGGGGTGCAAGAATGGCTTGGGCCGGCCCTGGTCACTCAGCGGGTGCACATAAAAGCCCCGGCGGGTGCAATGGTGCCTGCGGGCACCATGTTAGGGACCACTGGATTAGATCATCTCGATCCATCATGCTGTCATTCTAGACCCTTTTCTGAACCCGAGTCTGTATCTGTGGGGAGTGTATACCAAGGTCTTTTTTAATGAGCTAG
The DNA here is from genome assembly GCA_032595735.1 of Pelochelys cantorii. Lineage (NCBI taxonomy): Eukaryota > Metazoa > Chordata > Testudines > Trionychidae > Pelochelys > Pelochelys cantorii. The sequence continues at coordinate 20,459,287 of CM064349.1, read as the reverse complement.
TGCTATCATGTGCTTTCCACTTACGACCAGTACCAATTATTGTTCTGTAGTCGGTACCTAGCACCAATTAGTGTTTTGCACGCTCAGCCCTGTTCATGCCAAGTTCTGTGGGCTGGGGCCTGCCTCTTGCTTCCAGCTTAGCTTAGCTTTGCTTTGTGTTAGCCACGTTTTGTCCATTGTTAGCTAGGCCTCAGACCAGGCCTGTGCTGCATGGCTTATGTTTTAGGCCTTCAACTTACTACACCTGCGCGGCCCAAGCTGAGTTACTGAATCCTCACTGGAGTGGTGCTTTCCCCATGTGGGTCACTAGGGTTCCTGGGCCGCAGCTCTTAGCGCTCAACTGAATGAGGTGCTCTGAGTCTCTCCCAGGGAATTGGGGGAGAACTTCTGTCCTCCTGAGCCTAGCAGAGGGGGGAACTGGGAAGTTGTTGGTGGATTCACCCATAGCCCCACTGGCTCCAGCTGGCCTGGGCTGAAAGCCCCACCCACGGTGGCTGAGAGGGTTTGGGGTGGGGGGAGGAGGAACCCCTAGTTCTGCAATGAAGACAGACCCCTAGCGCGAGGCCGCCCCTGCCCTGTGACGTTCCCAGTCTAAACAGACACGCCAAAGGGCGCAGCGCGAGGAAGGGCTATTCCCATGTTCTACATGGGTGTCTCAGATCAAGGGTTTCCATAGCAACCAGTACTCCCAGGTGCCCTGCCTGTGGCACAGCAGCTGGACTCAGACCTTGAGGGCCCCGGATGGCATGTCAAATGGAGCATCCAAAAATTCAGAGGCTCAAAATCAGCCTTGAAAAATCTTGGGCTGAAGCTTGATGGGATGTGACCAAGGTCCTGAGGAGAGTGTGTGGCAGAGAAACCAGACCATGCTTCCCCTCTGGGCCAATACTTCAATTTCCAGTTCAGCTGCCCCCCCCCCAACACACACACCTGGCGTCCTGTCAATTACGCTGCTCACAAGGCGTAAAACAAAGTGGCCTTAATCCTATCAAGGCAATGGGGTTTTCCAAAGGCTTTGGGCAGGGAAAAGCTTTTCGGGGAGCCCCGGCTGTCCTGAAAAGGGAGAGATCGTCCCATCGTTGGGAGAGGGGACACAGAACCAAATAGCCAAGGGCTTGCCCTGCAGGTTCCCATGGCAGGGCAGGGAGTGAGAAGACCCAGGAGCACAGAACCTCGCAATCCGAGTGCCTGAGGGAAGGGTTCTTGTGTAAACCAGAACGTAGCTCTTGTCCCCAGCCACTGCAGGCAGCTGGGGAAGGGGAACACAGCCAGAGCAACTCCTTTGCCCTCACCCTGCTGAAGAGTCCGGTCTCTCGCTGGCTGCTGTAGTTTCCCCTTGACACTCAGGCCGGCCGCATTGTGATCTGCAGTTGCAATCCAGTGATGGTCTAACAGGCTGCATGGGTCGTGACTGAACAGGGCACAGTTTGGACTGTTCTGCCAGCAAGTCCCATCGGAGCTGGAGGTGCAGAGAGAGGCCAGCTGCCGTTCCCTCTGCGGGCTGTAACGTGCATGCACCTCGCGGTCCTTTTTTGCAAAAAGAGGACTGCTTTCCAGGCAGTGCCGTCTAGTGGTTAGAGCAGCGTCGAGGCCATCAGGACGTCTGGGTTCTCTTTCTGTCTTGGGGAGGAGTGTGAGCTATGTACTGGTTTGGGCAAGGGCTGTCAGGAATTTGGGGTTCTAGTCCCCATTTCGGGAGGGAGTGCATAGCCTAGTGCAGCAGTTCCCAACCTGTGGTTTGCGGACAGTACTGCAGGCAGGCCGTAGAAAGTCTAAAAATAAGGATCAGGCCCACCACTTTTTTCTTTTTTCTCCCCCAGGAAGGGGGAGGCTCCATGAAATGTTAATAGATTGAAAAAGGGTTCGTGCGCTCGAAAAGGTTGGGACCCACCGGTCTAGTGGTTAGAGCGGGGTGCAAACAAGGCAGCGGGGCTCTATTCCTAACTCAGGGAAGGAAATGGGACAGGTAGACCTGGGGACCGGAGTTGAAACTCCTGGTGATGTTTCTTGGGGGTGAGACGGGTGTTGCTAAGTTTTTGCTTTTATTTTATTTTTTATTGTATTGTATTTGGTCTTGAAAGGGTTAATCCCTTTTGAATTCTTGTAATCACACAGTTGACTGCCTTGCAAACAGCCCTCCCAGCCTTCCTCCTCTGAAAGGCCCAGCTCTTTTATACGCTGTCCATAATAGACCCTGCTTTTACCCTTCAGTGCCGGGGGGTGCCCAGCAGAACCTTTCCTGCCGAACCGTTTCTTCCTTTTAGTCCAGCTTCATGAGCAGCGAGGGGCTGCGGGCAGGCCCCAGACATAGGAGGGGATGGACTCTATCTCTGGGAGCTGTCCCCCCTCAGCGGAGACGCCCTCAAAGGCACTCAGCTTTTCCTTCCACCCTGGCTCTTGGCAGCTGGCTTTGCTACGGGAGCCGGGCCTCAGAACGGGCTGTACTGATGATGTCAAACAGATGGCGGCTTGCGTCATGAGCCCCTTCCTGGAAGCCACGTGTGGGATTTCCCTAGGCCTGGCGGGCGCTTGGGTGGGCGCGCACCTGGGGAGTCGGGAAAGCAAGCCGCTTCGGACTCTGGCTGAGGTGGAGAGGGGAAGGCCAGGCCGGGCAGGATTCCGCTAACCCCTTGCTCGACTCCCTTCCTTACGGCTCTGGACCAAATGGCGTGTCCGTGATGGTGCAGCTCTGGTTCTATCCCCGCCCTCAGGCTGTAGACCAGTGAGGGGCAACCGAGGCTAGTGGGCGGGCCACATGAAGAGGGGTGTCACAAGGAGGAGGGAGAAAAATTGTTCTCCTTGTCCTCTGAGGATAGAACAAGAAGCAATGGGCTTTAATTGCAGCAAGGGAGGTTTAGGTTGGACATTAGGAAAAGGTTCCTAACTGTCGGGGTGGTTGAACGCTGGAATAAATTGCCCAGGGAGGTTGTGGAATCTCCATCTCTGGAGATATTTCAGAGCAGGTTAGATAAATGTCTATCAGGGATGGTCTAGATAGTACTGGGTCCTGCTGTGAGGGCAGGGGACTGGACTCGATGACCTCTCGAGGTTCCTTCCAGTCCTAGTATTCTATGATTCTATAAGAGCTCTTCTCCATCTCAGTGGGCCGCAGGATGGTTGTAACAGAGAGCAGGGGTTTTTGGACTAGAGGTCGCGCCCCAGCACTGGGGGTGGGATGTCAGGCGCTGGGTCTCACTGCAGGGGGGTCAGGTGAGCAGTGGGGGAGAGGGGGCTAAGGCAGCTCCCTGCCTGTCATGGCACCGTAGACCGCGCTGCGCCCCCTCAGAAGCGGCCGAAAGCGGGCCCGGCTCCTAGATGGGGCAGGGGGAGTGCGCAGGGCTCTGCACACTGCCCCTGCCCTGAGCACTAGCTTCGCCCTCCCATTGGCTGGGAACCTGCTGCTCATGGTCTGTGGAGCCAGGAGAGGCAGGAAGCTGTCTTAGCCCTAGGGTTGCCTGGTGTCCGGTTTTGGCCCGGGGAGTGGGGGGAAGAAAGTGGGAAGCGTGGGGATTTAAAGGTGTAGTGACTCTTTTGGTCTTTTTTTTTTTTTTTCTGCTCAACCAATTTTTTTCCCTGCTATGTTCAGTATTTTTTGTGAAAGTATCTGGCAACCCTACTTAGCGCCCCTACTGACCAGGAGCCGCTCAAGGGAAGCCCCTCCTGCCTCAGTCCTGCCCCCCACCCCAAGCTGGAGCCCCCTCCTACAGCCCAAAGCTTCTCCTCAGCCCCACCCCAGAGCCCACACTCCAGTCACATTCTGGGTCATGAGAGAGAAAGTTTCAAACCCGCTGACCCAGATGGTCTCCCGGGAGCAGTGGTTTTGCTAATGGTGTTCGGGCACCTAGAGACCCCCAGGGGTGCGGATGGAACCGTAGCAGCGCTTGGCGCTCTCAGTCCGCGTTGGGTGCAATCAGCCCGGCCCTCGCCGCACGTGGCCTGGCTTTACGTGCGTGTCACTTTAACACTGGCAGGGGAAAACCGACACAGATGGAAACCAGAAGAATCTGGCATCCGTGCTAGGGTTGCCAGATGGCTGAAACAAAAATACCAACCCCCCCCCCCCCAAAAAAAAACCCACTAGGGGGAAAAAAAACACTCCAAGAACCTGGATCACTGCTAGGGGTTACCAGGTAGTCATTAAAAAAAAAAAAACGGACACGCTTCATGGGGTGAGGGGGGGAGGACTGGCCAGGAAGGGAGCAGTGCTGGCCAGGAAGGGGGGGGCCTGGGAACAACTAATGGGGGGCCAACGGGGCCAACGGGAAGCAGGGCTGGTCGTGGGGGGGGTCGGGCAGAACGGGGCTGGCTGCGGGATATCGGGGGAGGGGGGACCGGCCAGGAGGGGGCGGGGCTGGCTGGGAGTAAGGGGGGGGCAGGAAGCACAGCTGGGGGGGATTGGGGGCTGTGAGGGTGGCCGGGAGGAAACGGGGGGAGGGAAGGAGAGCTGGCGGGGGGGTGTGGGGTGCAGCGGCGCTGGCTGGGGGAGATCAGGAAGAGGAATGGGCCACTGGGAAGCAGGCCACTGGGGGGGGGGGTCGGAGGCCACAGGGCTGGCTGGGAGGAAGGGGGAGTGGGAAGCACAGCTGGTGGGGGGGGGGTGCAGCGGTGCTGGCCGGGAGGAAGGGGAGGCGGGAAGAGATGCAGCGGCGCTGGGGGGGAATGTGCAATGTGCAATGCAACCGCCGCTGACCTACGTTTTGAAGCATAGACAGAGCCACCGTTCTCACTGCTGCCCTAGCTGACCAGAGGCCACCCGAGACGGCCTTGTTTGCTAGGAAAAGAAACCTCACTGGGTCCCTAAAATGAAAGGGCCAAAATAGCAAATGAGGGCCTGCTGCTTGGAGGTGTTGGAGGGGCTTAGCATGAGATTTAGTGCATGTGGTTATGTCCCCGGTTCCTGCTGTCACCAGCAGGCTGGGGGCACGTTGGGTAGGTTACGGCCTAGCTCAGTGCCTCAGTTTCCCCTTTCTCTTCCCTTGTCTGTTTACATTGTAAGTTCATCGCGAGAACGGTTGATCATGCTGTCTGCACAGCCCCTGGCACCAGTCTCCACTGGAGCCTCTAGGCACTACTGTAACAAACTGCTCTCGTTCTTTAACTTCCCTCGCACTGGCTGCATCTCCCTGAACACACCAACTCCCATCTCTTTCCCAGGGCAGAGCTGCCACAAGAGAAAACTCCAGGCCTCTTGCTGGCCTGTCTCCTCTGGCCCTCCTTCCACACGCCCCAGGCTTGTGTCTCGGCACTGGAGGTGTCCCACCAGCCAATGCAATGGCGAGAGGCCGAGGGAATGGGTGAGGCACGGGTGAATCTTCCTGGGCCCTGGATTGCTGGTGTTAAAGACTGGGGCAGGAGGTGTGGGGCGTCTCAATTTGCCAGCGCTTGTCCTATGTCCGACGGGAACCGGCCAGTTCTGTCGTAGAAGCTGCTCCTCTGCTCATGTGGAACTGGCCTTGCCTTTGGTAACCGCATTGCCGAGGTGTGACGGGCACCCAAGGGAGTGGGGTGAATCCCACAGTTCTTGTGCTTTGGGCAGTGCAGTAGCTAGCGCTGGTTTCAGTGAGACGTGCAGCCCGAGGCCTGCTAGCCATAAATAACTCTTTAATGCAGCTCTCGTGAGGTGCTCAGCATCAGACATGGCCGGGCTTAATTATTAACCCATCCGGCTGCTTTCACTGTGTTGGGAACCAAGTGTCGCTGATTAAAAACAATCCACGGCCCGTCCCTGCACAGTGAGAATTCTCTCTGTGTAGGAGAGGGTTTGGCTGCTAGCAAGCCAGTCTGCCTGTCCTTCCGCCTGTTTGTTCTCTGAAAAACTGGGTGCTCGGGTCACCACATTTGGTGGCTGCATGGGGTGTTTGGGGAAAGGGGATGACGCCGTCCACCTGGCTGCCTCTACGCTTAAAACGTAGGTAGTGGAGCTCAGGCATGGCTTTTCCAGACCCTGGCGCAACATCATCCTGCAGCCCTTGCTTTTTTAAATGCAGACCGGCCCCGAATAGCTCTGCATCTCTAATGCATTTTGTCCCACGGCGGTGGCGGGGGGGGGAGTACGATTATGCCCATTTCATAGATGGGCTGTGGAGATGCTGACTTTGCCTCTAGCCTGGAAGGGCTTGACTCCTCTCCCACCCGCCTGGTCCTCAGCTCTGCCCCTAGTCCACCCTTTCCCCCAAGCCTCCCCGCTGCCTCTTCCCCTGAGTGTGCTCTGTGCCTGCTCCTCTCCCTCCCTCCTGGAGCTTCTGCAACACCACGAATCAGCTGTTTGCAGTGCTCGAGAGGTGCTGGGAGGGTAGGAAGTGGTCATGAATCTGCTGACCACAGTGCTCCAGAAATGCAGTGAGGGTAGGTGGGAGGGGCTGCCAGCAACTGCTCCACCCTCACCTATTTTGCCCTGGGAATGCTCCAGCCCCAGAGCATCCACTGAGCTAATATCCCCCCCCCGCCCCGTCCCAGTTGCAGCCCCTCTCCCACCCGCACGATAAACAGCGAAATTGCAGACGCTCTTGAAAATGTTCTCTAGGTCCCGTCCATGCTCGGTTGTCTGTTAGTACTGTAGTTGCACCAAGAGCAAGGAGTCAGGCTGGCTGCGTAACATACCGAGAGACAGGCCTAGTGCCAAGAAACTTCCCACTTAGACAGACTACAGGTGGGAGGGGAAACCACCCTGCCCGCAGGCCAGTGGCAGGACTAGAAGGCGTTTCTCCTGGTGCCCGGTCCACTAATATATGCCATGCCCCCTCCTAAGCAGGCAGGAGTGCAGTGACTAGCAGAGAACCCTGAAGTTCTGGGTTCGTTCTGAGATGTCCCTGTGCCATAGGGAGAGCCCTGCAAATCTGCTTTGTATCCACAGGGATCTGTGTCCACAGGTGTCTACGCGGAGATCCGCGGCTCGTTTTTGCGACTACAGATGCGGATACAAACATTGGCTCTTGTTTTACAAGGAAGCCTGGACTGAAGCCCCCGCCCCAGCATTTGCTACATAGTGAAATGTGTGTCGGCGAGAAAGCACCGGCTCCTGGGGCTGGAGCCGAGGGAATTTTTTCCACTTGGACTGTCTTGGTTCTAACCCGTGTTCCCTGAAAGCGGAGCACTTGTGCGGGTGCCCAGGAGAGATTTAAATGCCTCCCAGCTGATTAGCAGAGCACCCACAGTGCCCAGAGCCAGAAACATGTGTTTCTCCTGGTGGTGCACATCTGTATATGCCTTGGTGCGTGTGACAAAATTTATTCCACACATGGATGGAAAGGCTTAGCGGGAGCGTTGGTTTTAATCTCTCTTTAAGGCAGCAATGGGCCACCGAGGCTAGCGCGTGGGCCGACGTGAGTGGCCTCCTTCCTCGCAGCGGGCCACACAGCTCTCAGTCAGCGGTGGGTGCAATCACCTCGCCCCTTGCTGCATGTGCCCTGGCTTTATGTGTGTGTTACATTAGTAACACTGGTGGGGGAAAAGCTACACGGCCGGAAACCAGCAGAATCCGGCACCGCTGCACGTTAGCTACAGCAAACGAAATGTCGCATGGGCGATACAGCGAGCCCCGGGTGCCCCCCGCTGCTGTAAGAGCTGGGCCTAACTCACTCCTCCAGGTATTTCGGTTAGTCTCGAACCGGAAAACTTGTGATTTTTAAAGCTGCAGACTAACCCGTCCCCATCCCCTATGATGCTCCGGGCTGGGGAGCGCAGCCCTGCCCTTGCTCGATCTGTGGATGCCCCACCCCAGCGAGTTAAAGGCCCTTCTCTGATGGCAGCTCAGGGGACGAGCAGCCTCCTGTACCTCCCGTTACACCTGCACGTGGCCTCGATTCTCGTGGCTTCCAGGAAGTGGAGCCAGGCCTCTAGAACTCCTGGATTCTGTTCCCTGCTGGAGGGAGGGAGGAATGGAGTCGGCTGGGTTGAGCAGGAGGCTGGGATTCAGCACCGCCCCTGCCTCCAACTGTGACCTCAGGGAAGTCCTTGGTGCCCGTGCCTCAGTTTCCCTGTCTCTAGTCTCAGCATAATACCACTTGGCTCCACGTGCCTGGCCAAGGAACGCTGCAGCTGTGCCCCATTAGAGCAAAAGTTAATTAGCGTGGGTGTCTCGCTAAGGCTTGTACCGCCCTGCAGCCCCTTCCTTCTCCAGGGGCCTCTCTCTCCTTGGGGAAACTCACCTGCCGCCCACGCATGCTGCTACTTGTAGCTCTGTGCTCGCTGCAGAAAGTCCTGCAAACCCCTTCCCCTGCAGGCCAGGATTTTCATGCCCTGGGCCTGGGGGGTGGGGTCTACACTAGCGCCCCAGGTCTGTCCTGGGTCACCTGACATGAGTGCAGGGCTAAAAATTGCTAGCTAGAGGTTGGGGGGGCTGGGCTGAAGCTTGGGGTCTGAAGCCCTCCTCCCTCCAGGGGTCCCAGAGCTTGAGGGCTCCAGCCTGAACCTCCTCCCCACAGCTCTTTTGCAGCCCAACTCCCGCCAGCCTGAGCCAGCTGCCTGGGGCCAGCAGGGGGTGCTTAATGCCCGCCCCCTGGTGTCCCACAGAGGAGTTGAGTGTCCCAGGTGAGCTCCTGCAGTCAGCTGTGCCCAGCCAGCAGCAGGAACAGGCTGGTATGAAAATCAGGCTCATTGATTCTTTGAAACCCCATCCATCCCGCAGCCTGCGCCTCCATCCTACCAGCTCCCCCGGAGCTGCCACCGTTCCTGCTACAGAGGGCTGGTAAAGGCCCTAGTTTCACTGGCTCTTTCCCCCCACCCTCCTCCCTTGGCTGCCAATTGAAACCTGCCGCCACCTGTCCCGGGGCTGCCCCTGTCACGAGGGACGTTGCAACGGCCAGGCAAAAATAAGGTCTAAGCCTCCGCCTGAGCCCAGGCCTCGCTGTTCTTTCCTCCACCTCGCAGCCAGCAGCACTGTTTTGCTGCCAGCGCAGGTTAGGAACCCTGCCCCGAAGGACGGGCTCCAAGTCAGTGGACGCGCAGCGCCTCGATCTCTGTTGGAGCCGCGACGCACTACTGTAACACACAAGAGGGGCTGCTGCTTGAGTGTTGGGACGCTAGGAGCCGTTTTTAGCCCGCTGGCTGCTCTTCTGTGGTCTGGAATGCATGGGGCAGGGAGGGTGAATCTCCCCCACTGTGTGAGACTCCCACTCTTCCCCTGATCCAGCCTGCCTCTCCCCGATCTGCAGTGCGGCCTGCAAAGCGTCATCGCCTCTTCGGTCTCACCCACGGCCCTGCGGCCATAATAACCGGTTTCACACCATAATTGGGGCAGCATCTAAAATGTTCCCTGCTGGGGCTGGCACAACAGGGGAACATGAAAAAGCAGCAGCTCCTGGTGCGGGGTTTTGTTTGGCGTGAAGTTTGTCTTTCAGGAGAATGCAGGACACCGCTGGGGGTGTGTCTCCCTCTAGCCACAGATGGGACCAAGCCCCTCTGAGCCGTTAGAATTTACGGTCGCACGCTGATTGGCAGCCGATGCTGCATATTGCAAGCGCCTGCCTGGCTTGTTCACAGCAGCGTCTCTGTCTGGAATTGGAGCGCACCATAGTTGTGTAAGCTGGGAAAACAATGTGGGTACTTTCCTCTCCAAAACGCAGAGCTAAATAAACTCGCGTCTGAAACTTGTTTTACCCTTTACTCTGCCCCGCCCTGACCTCACCCTCAGGGACATTTTTGTGGCTGGAAATGTTCTCTATTTCCCTTTTTAACCATTGTGGGTTGTTTTTTAAATAGCCAAGATAGAGCAAAGAGGAGGAATGCATCTAGTAAGGAACTAATACACTGACAGGCAGAAAGATCCAGAGTTCGGCAGGGTTGGCTAACCCCTTTTTTATGCTAACTTTAGTAGCTGCCATTTGAAAGCCTCCCAAGCTGGAATAGAATGGAGTGCTAGCGTCCTCATGAGATAGAGTTACATCTTTTTCAGAACAGGAATATTTGCCTTTCCTGTATTATTACCGATAATTCCACCAGTTCCATTTAGTAATGGACCGATACCATTGTCAGAATTCTCTTTGCTCCTCCTCTAGAAAGAAGCTGGTCTTAAATCTCTCCCTCCCCCTGGCACTCGATGCAGTGAGGGGAGCCATGGGAAGTGGAATGATGCAACAACCTGCTTCACTCTGCTGCCCTGCTGTAGCAGCAGGGTTCCCTGAGAGCTGAGCACTTGGGCGGCTGCCCAGGAGCAATTCAGGTGCCACCCAGATAGTTAGCAGAATGCCTGCAGCTGGTAGCCTGTGTTTCTATAGGTGGTGCACATCTGCACTTCTCTTGGTGCACGTAACAAAATTTATTCTGCACACAGGTGGGGGGAAAAAAAATGAGAGGGAACACTGCCCAGCAGTCAGCCCACTTCTCTCCGCTCTGCTCCCCCTGAGTCCATGTTGCTTGGGGGAACAGCCTAGGGTCAGGGCACTCCACTTCTCCCTGCTCCCTGCTACCACCTTGCATCAGGCCTCCCAGGTAACTCAGTGACTGTCCTGGGCCCTGCAGGCTAATCTCAATGTGAGGGACCATCCCATCCATAGGATGGTTTGGGGGGCCCCACACCGGCCACCCCAAGCGTGGGGCCCTGGGCGGATGACCCGACCGGTCCCAGGGGTGGATTGGCTCTGACGAGGCCGTTGTCACCCTCCCCCTTCGCGACAGGTGGGAGGCCTGGGTAACCCACGGATGACATCTCAAGCGGCCGGGTGCGGGCTCAGCAGCGCTGCTGCAGGCGGCTTCTCAGGATCTGCTGGGCAGCCGGGAGCGCTGGCATCAACAGCGTGTTCTTTCTGCAGCCAGGCGCAGCCGTAGAGAAGTGCAGGCCCTGAGATGCCAACTGCACCGGGCTGGCCACCCAGGCCGGACCCGCGCCTCCCGGAGCACGCCCTCCCCTCTCGGCGCCAGCAGCTCACGAGGGCTGGCAGAGGGGGCAGAAGCGTTTCCAAGCCAGGCCCAAAGGGCAGCTTAACATGGGAGGCATCATCCCAAGAAGCGGGGGGAAGAGGATGGAACAGAAGCTACAGCCGCCACGCCAGATGCTCCCTTTGAGGAGGGCAGATTTGCTTGCGGGATGGAGGAGGAAAGAGGGCCCAATGCTCCAGCCAGTAATTACGTCATCTCGATTACGCCCATCACTTCTGTGGGAATATCGGCAGGGAAAAATCAGGCTCCTCGACCACTTAAAAACTCACCACTGAACCGCCAGGGCAGACATCAGCCCCGCTTCGAGGCACAGCTGAAGAGCATAGAAATTGCTCCTTTTTCTCCTCCTCTCTGCTGGCCAGCGATTTCACCTTGGCTATGTCTACACTACAGGGTTTTTGCGCAAAAACCCGCGGAGCGTCCACATCTCAAGTGCGTTTTTGCACACACAAAAGAAATACAGTAAATTGACAGGTCAGAGGGCTTTTGCCGGTAGAGTTATTCCTCTCCCCACAAGGAAAACTCCTTTTTGCGCAAGAGTTCTTGCGCAAAAAGGTGTGTGTGGATGCTCAACAGGGGTTTCTTGCACAAAAAAAGCCCATCCCAAAAAGCACAGGTGCTCTGATGGCCATTCTGTGAATGGCCATCAGAACTTTCTTGCGCAAGAGCGTCCATGCAGTGTGGACGCGCTCTTGCGCAAAAGCACGTCGCTTTTGTGATGCGCTTTTGAGGTGTGGATGCGCTTTTGCGCAAGATGTTTTTGCGGCAGATCTCTTCCACAAAAAAGCTTCTTGAGCTAACACCCGGCAGTGTAGACAAAGCCCTTGTGTCTCTTTGTTTCCCTTAAATCTACAATTCCTAGCTTCTGATTTCTAGCCAGACCTATCACTTCTCCTTTCTCCCAGTTGTTCTATATTATTTTTTTTATAGGCCATCACTTCTCCTCTAACTCAGTGTTTTTAACTAATATGGTCCTCCAGTGTGGCTTTTTGATACTCCAGTAACATTTTCTTTAATAATCCCCAATGATCAGTAATCATTTTCAGATTAAATTCCCTCCGCCCCGCCCCCTCCCCTGGTGGATCTGGCTCATAATTCTTTTTGGTGTTGTGAAATTGGCCCGTTTAAAGCACTAACTATGTATGTTACTGGCCTGGACTTTAATCTGTTTGACGTTACAAGTGGGAGCGTGACATATCCGCTTATGCTACCCTTCGTTTTTAGCTCTGCGATCATCTCCTTTTCATCTGCCCAGGGATGGTGACAGACTTTGCCAGGCTCTGGGCAATGTGGGGAGGGACCTTGGTTCCGGGGCCCCCTGAAGGGGCAGAGCCTCAGGTGGAAGGGGCGGGGTCTCAGGTGGAAGGGGCGGGGCTAGGAGCAGCCAGCCCTCAGCTTCACGTGGACTGCACCATGCCTCCCCAGCCAATCCATAGTACCACATGGGTCTCTGGTGACAATTTATAGGGCCTGAAGCTTCAGCCATTGCTGTTGCCGTGGTAGCAGCCCCGAGCCCCCGGTCATTTTAAGTCGCCAGGCCCTGGGAATAACTGCCCTCTTCCACTATGGCGGCCCTTCATCTGTCCAGACAAGGGCTGAGACAGCCCTTTGCAGAGTTGTTGACCTGAGTCCCACGACTTGAACTCGAGTCCGACTTATGTCGCCTACATGACTCAACTTGGGATTTGACTCGGGTTCATTGTTTGTGACTCGAGACTCGACTCGAGACTTGCTAATTTTGTTAAATCGACTTGGTGAAAAAATTGTCCGAAAATGCCGATATCGACGGCTTGTACAAAAGTGACTTGACATTTTTTAAATTAAGACTTGAGACTCGACTTGGGACTTGACTCGAAAGTGACTTTAGGGACTCGAGACTTGACTTGAGACTTGAACTGTAGTGATTTGAGACTCGACTTGGACTTGACAATGATGACTTGAAGACAACACTGGCCCTTTGGGAAGAAAAGTGAAATCCATCTAGGCACAGCAGCTAGGGACGGTAACAGCCACGTCGTGCTACGTAAAGGGAGCTCGCATGCCATGTGCTCTGGTGCGTGAGTGGCAGGGCTGGGCGGCAGGAGCTGTGGGTTCTAGTCTTGGCCATGCCACTGCCTTGTTCTGTGGACATGGGCAAGTCTCTTGAATGCTCTAGCGGTAAAATGAGGGTACAAACGCTCATCTCATAGTGCTCTAGTGAGGCTGGGACAGACTGAGAATATCACTGTTAGCTGGATGTAGCGCTCAATACCTTGTGGTGCCTCTTGCTTGGGTCCCTGCTAGCCATGCAGTACGCTCTGTGCGAGTCTGACTGCCAAACAAAATCTTACCATTGTGCTCGCTCCCCTCGGCTAATGAACTAAGCTCTAGAACTTCTCTATTTACGGAAACCGTGGCCCTCGCCCCTCAGCAGGGGTGTGTGTGTGAATTGGCATAGTCCATGGCTCACAATGTTCCCTCTCATCTTTTCCATACAGGTGTAGATTTTTTTCCCATCCACGTGTGGAATAATTTTATGTGCACCCAGGAATGTGCGAATGGGCACCACCCGTAGAAACACAAAACCTAGCCGTGTGTGCTCTGATAATCTGCTGGGCAGCATTGGAAGCTCTCCTGAGCGGGCGCACAAGCACCCAGCTTATAGGGAACACTGCATGGCCATGGATCCACACTGGCTTACAATAGCCTTGGATGACCTCTCTGTGCGTTAACCAACCCAATGAGCCTGGAGGAGGTGGATGCTGCACTTGCCGGGGATGGAAAATGCATGAGCCCTCTGGGCTAAAGCCAGCCAGACGTGGTACAAAATAGCCCCGTTCCATAGCAGGGGGAGCCCAGGGCAGTGAGTCTACACAGAATCCTAGAACACTAGAACTGGAAGGGACCTCGAGAGGTCATCAAGGCCAGTCCCCTGCCCTCTCAGCAGGACCAAGCACCATTTAGATCATCCCTAACAGGTGTCTGTCTAACCTGCTCTCAAACCTCTCCAGTGATGAAGACTCCACAACCTCCCCAGGCAATTCATTCCAGTGTTTAACCACCCTGACAGGTAGAAAGGTTTTCCCAATGTCCAACCTCAACCTCCCTTGCTGCAGCCTAAGCCCATTGCTTCTTGTCCTATCCGCAGAGGCCAAGGAGAACAATTTTTCTCTCTCCTCCTTGCCACACCCCTTCAGATACTTGAAAACCACTCTCATGTCCCCTCTGAGTCTTCTCTCTTCTAAACTAAAGCCCAGTTCTTTCAGTCTTCCCACATAGGGCATGTTTTCTAGACCGTTCATCATTTTTGTTGCTCTTCTCTGGACCTTCTCCAATTTCTCCACATCTTTCTTGAAATATGGTGCCCAGAACTGGACACAGTACTCCAGCTGGGGCTTAATCAGCTCAGCAGAGCGGAAGAATGACTTCTCGTGTCTTGCTCACAACACCCCTGTGACTGCAGCCCAGAATCATGCTTGCTTTTTTTTTTTTTTTTTTTTTTTTTGCAGTATCACACTATTGCCTCATGCACTGGAGCTTTGAACCACAGCTACTCCGTGATTCTAGGACTAACCTCTAGGCTGATTCCCACCCTGCAGCCTGTGCAAATGAGCTTGACAAGGACGCTGCTGCTTCTGTGCTAGCAGTCTCCTCCATCAGCCTTTCTGGGGGGTGGCCTTCGAGCGCTGGCTGGTTTCTGGGCAGTAGCTCCTGAAACAAGCAAGAGGAGTTGCTGGAGTTGACTCCTTTGGGGGCAAGGGTGGACTGGAGCACGAAATAGCTACTGGGGACGTGGGAAGGCTTCAGCCTCCCAGTGAGAAGAAAGGGAATGGTTCTCATGGGAGCTATTGCGCGACGGTCTCTGCAGCGGCTGTACTGCGTTGCTTTAGCCGTGCTGGAGCTGCTGTCAGGCCGTAACGCTGTACCCAGCTGGAGCGGAGCTGGGGCCCAAGCAATGGCGAAAGGCAGGCCCTGAGTGCAGAGCAAATTGCTAGGGTTGCCAGATGGTTTAACAAAAAATACTGAGCCTCCCCCCCCCCAAAAAAAACACCAGGAAAAATTCTGTTGAGAAAAAAAAAGGGGGGGGAGACCAAAGTTGTTGAGAAAAAAAAAGGGTGCTGTGCCTTTAAATGGCCCCGTGCTCCTCACTCCCCCACCCCCGCCAGATGCAGTGGGGGAAAATTGTCCCTGCCAAGCTTCTGTCTGAGCGAAACAGGAAATACTGGACATTTCACATGTCTGGTATCTTCTGTTTTTTTTACCGGATGGGGGACCCCAATAACGGACAGTCCAGGCAAAAACCGGACACCTGGCAACCCTACGAATTGCCCGGGGCCCGTCACGACCTGGCTGTATTACCCCTTTCCAGAAGAGCATCCCAGAGTGACCTGCTTAACCAGCTGGAATGCCAGCTCCTGTCTCACCCAGCCCTGGAATGCAGTCCCCCTGGGACCAGGCCTAGCGGGTGGTACCCCTTATCAGTCAGGCTTAGTGTGGTAGCGCAGTGGGAGCAACCCAACACAGGGCCCCGTTGTGCTAGGCGCTGCACACTCACAGAGTAGGAGACAGCTCCTGCCCCCACAGGGGCTGGGGAATGGAACAGACCGGCGATGCCTGGAGCATGTGAGTTTTGCTGCATTGGCGTTCAGCCTGCACACCTCCCCTCGCCATTCGTACCAGTGGCTGTTTAATCTTTATGGGACATCAGGCCTTTTGGCTTTCCAGCTCAGCTGGGCGGCAGCGTCTCCTCCTGCCGGCTGGCCCTGTGGGACTCTAAAGGGAGGGGTGCGGAACCTTTTTTTGGGCCAGGGGCCGTGGACCTACATAAAAATCAGTCGGGGAGCCGCACACAAGTGAGAAGCCAAACAAACCCTCACTGACGTGGCCCGCGAGTGAGGAGAAAAACTTTCCCCACCTCCCCCTCGCACACCAGAGTCTGGGGGGGGAGCAGATTTTTGTGTGCTCCAGCCCCACAGGGGGGAAGGAGGGCTGGAGCACCAGTGCAGGAACCCCAATGTTGGGGGGAGGGGGCATAGCCCTGAGCCGGGGGGGCTGGATCCAGCCCCCAGGTCTTAAGTTCCCCACCCCTGCCATAAGAGACCATTGGGAACAGATGGGGAGAGGCACGTGAGGCGGGGAAGCTGCCTTTTGGTTTACAATCGAATTTGACGCCATGCTCTGTTTCCCCTGGAGCCGGCTGATCTATATTGCATGAGCATGGACAACCCTCCCCCCCGCCGGGGGGCATTATTTGATACAGCCACTCCGCTCCTGCCAGCCTGCATTTCTCCCTGCCCTCCCTCACATGCTCTCAGGCTTCCTGCTTGGCTGATTTCTGATGCCAGCCCCGCCCGGCGGTGGCAGCCACTTAATTTATTGATGGCCGCTGCACCTGTTGCTTCCACTACTGGTTCTGCTGTGTGTGGGCAGGCCCAGGTCTTCCCCGGACCCAGTCCCGCTATGGGGGGTAGCTGCTAGCTGGCTGGAGGGGCTTCAGAGGGGGAGCTGGACCACTGAGCTAAAGCTGCAGCGGCTTTGGGGCCCAGGCGGGAGGGAACCAGCGGGCCCTGGGTTCTCATCCCTGCTCTGCCCCTGATGTGACGGAAAATCTATACTCTTATAAAAGGAGAGGCGTCCGTCACGCTTCTGTCACAGAGAACATTTGAGAAGCCTTGAGAAGTTTCTAGGGGGAGGCAGGTCCCCAGCCCCATCTACAGCCCCGCCTCCTCTGTTGAGGCCCCGCCCCCACCACAGGGCAGCGGGGAAGGGAAGAGAATGCACAGCCCAGAGCCTCTCTGGCCTGGGAGCAGCAGGAAGGGAGGAGGCCACCTGTACCTCTACTGTCACAACGGGACGGGTAATGCTCGCGTGAACACAATGGACAAAGTCCTGCAAATCCAGGTTAGCACCAGGCCAAGCCATGTGGGAGCCCAAGATCCTGCCCCCTGCCCCCGCCATGCCCAGGAACTGGCGGGTGTCTGCATGAGGCCTCTGCTGCTCTCTGTGCCCTGCCCGATGGCTGTTCAGTCCTTACAGCCTATTTTTTTCCTTGGCATCTCTGCTGGGAGCTCATTGAGATGGCGGGGAGCTCTGGGTGATAGAGCCATTGGACCATCTCCTCTGGCACCCCCCCCCAACCCAGGAGATGGTTCCACCCATCCGTTCTGCCCCCCCCCCCCCCAACCCTACAAGGGGCTGCAAAGATGCTCTAATTTGGGCAGCCACAATAGCCTCAGCTCGTTCCGTTTCGCTCGCCGGGCTGGTGCCTTCCCCTTGCAGCTCTCTCTGCAGCTGGCGGCTGCCCTGCCCTGCCCTGCCCTCTGCTGCCCTGCCCTGCCGTTGGCTGTCCCGCCCCACCGTTGGCACTGGCAGCCCAGCCCAAGCCCCTTCCCCCCGTACGCCCAGGAGCTGCAAAGAGGCAGCCAGTTTCACGGGCGTGATGGGTTCTCCTCTGGGGCTGAGGGCCGGCCCCTGCCATGCCACATTGGGCATTGGTGCAGGAAGGGAACACAGCCGGGAGCAGATGCAGCTTTATTGCCTCAATCCACCCTCCAGTGGGAGCCAGGGGCAGGAGGGAGGGAGAAGGGGCCAGTGGGGAGGTGGCTGAATGCCAGTCGAGGGAAGGGCGGGGCAAGCCAGTCTCCGGCTAGGGCAGAGGCCAGCTGCTGCGTTCTCTGCCTTGCCACAGGGGTGAACCTAACCCAGTTGACGCAGCTGTGGGCTTAACTCTGGTGGTCTCGCAGGCAGGGCCCATCCGCCATCCCTATCCACCCTGGAGTGGGGTTCAGGCGTTACCGGGGCCCAACGCATCCTGGCGTCTGCATCCTGTGGCCCTCTGGCCCGGTTTGGGGAGCAGACGCTGGGTTCCAGGTCCTGCCAAGCTGGGCGCCCGCCGGCTTGGCACGTGAGAGCCATTTCCACCTGCTCCTCCACCTACCTCCTGGGGAGCTGCTCACCTGGGAATTGGCGCCGCCGCCCCCTCCCACCCCAAGGGAAGTGCTGGATCGGGAAGGCTTGGGAGAACCCCACGCAGCCGAAGAGGGTTCGTCTTCGCAGCCCTGCGCGGCAAGTTGCACCCCATGGCAGAGCACCAGCACCCCGGCAGCTCAGGGGTTATCACCGGAGCTGCTGCAGCACTAGCGTAAAGCCCTGCTGAGTGCAAGGGTGGGAAAATTTTCACGGGGGGGGCCACTCGAAGAATTTTGGTACTTGGTCACTGGCCGGCTCCACCCCCTCCCAGAAGGGGCGGGGCTGGGGCAGAGGGGGTGGGGCTGGAGACTGGCCTCCGCCCAGAGCTGTCTGGGGCCAAAGGCTTTATGAAAAACTCAGCAAAGGGCTCGTGGCTCCAAGCCCCGCCGCTACCGTGTTGCCTGGCAGCCTGGGGTTGCTGCAGCTATTTAAAGGGCGGATGGCTCCAGCCCCTGCCAGGGTAGCGCAGCAACCAGGAGCCATTTAAATAAGATCCTGCTGCCTGGAAATTTGGTGGCACGGGCAGCCGGCTATAAATTGAAAGCAGCTGGATGCAGCGCGGGCTGGATCCGGCCCCTGGGCCACACATCTTCCCTAGCACTGACTTAACTCCAGCTAGAGATCTCGGGGGGAGAAGGAAGCAGATTAGGGGCAACATCAGCCTTACACTATGAGCTAATTCCACAGTGAAGACAGGCCCTGAGTCCATATCCAGCCCTGGGCCCCGCAGTATCTCAGCACCTTGCAACTGCAAATGGATTTTGATCCTGGGGTAGATGGCGACACGTCAGCCCCACGGGATGGGTGTGGAACTGCGGCACCAGCACTGGGGAGGGCCCTGTCCCAGGGCGTCGGCCCCAGAGTTGGGAATTTTGCTTAGGTGGCTTGAGCCCCAGGGCAGAGTCCTCATCACCAAGCCGCCCTTCCTCTCTGCGAGCCATCTGTGAGTCAAGGAACAGCAGGAACCCAAGAGAAGCCACAGGGCCTCACGGGCAACGGTTCTGGTTTACTCATGTTCTGCTACTGAGCCCCCAAAGCCAGCCCCTCCCTCCCCCCTCTTGGCCTGGCCCTTCCCCCAAAGCCAGCACCTTCCTCCCCTGTCTTGGCCTGGCCCTTCCCTCAAAGCCTGCACCTTCCTTCCCCCTCTTGGCCTGGCCCTTCCCTCAGCCTGCTCCCAACCTCACCCAAACAGCTGCCAAGGTTCAGAGGTGGGGTGCAAGGTGGGGACAAAAGTCCAAGAGGTGGAAGATGAGGAAAGTGGTGCAGAGAGTGCTGAGCGATGCAGGATGCATTTGGTGTGGGCAGCGCCCTCCCGCTAACTGTCCTTTGCTGCTAGAGCGCTTGAGAGACATTCGCTAAGGGAGCCTCTGCGTTCAGTGAAAAGGAACAGGACATAGCTAGTGGTTGTGGTTATACAGAAAAGCATGAAAAACGTGACCCCAAATGCACTGAGCCCAGAAGACAAATGAAAAGAATCAAAATGTGCTTTAAAAAATCCATACTGTTTAAAGTAGTTTTGTACTTTTTAAAATATTGTAAGTGATTTTGCCTAGCAATATAGGGTGGGGGAGGGTGAAGTGACTTGCCAGAGTGAGTCTGCTGCCAAGCTACCGATAGAACCCAGGAGCCCTGACCCCATCCTCTGCTCTAACCACTAGCCCACACTTCCTTCCAGGAACCCTGAGTCTTCGGTCTCATATGTAACTGCTCGATCATACTCATTCTCCTGAGCTGGGAACAGACTGAGGACTCCTAAATCCATTCCCCTCCCTCTCTAACCACTAGACCCCACGTGGGAAGAGAACCCAAGAGTCCTGGCTTCTTCTTTGCGCTAACCACTAGTCCTCTACTCCAACCACTAGACCTCTGCCCCGGCCGCTCCTCTAGTCTGCATAGCGCAGCTTGGGCCAGCTGCGGAGCCAGCCCACGAAGACGGGATGAATTAAACCCCCGGCTTGCGGCTGGCGGGACAGCCCAGAAATGGGCCCGGGCTCCTTTAAGGCTGCGGCAGGTTCCGCTTGTCACTTTCCCCGGGGCGCTGGGCCAGGGGGGACCCGCCCCCGGGAAGCACCCAGCTCCCACCTGCCTCCGCCCCCTGCTGCGGCGCGTCCCTCCCATGCCGGCTCGCCGTGCCGGGCCCCCTGCAGCGGGGCTGAGCAGCGGCGGAGACCCGGGCGCCGGGGGGCTGCCCCCTGCCTGCCCATGGACTGAGCCCCCGCCTGATCCGCCCGCGGCCCCCTTTCCCTGGGGGGTTTCCACCGCCTCCTCCCCGCGGTCTGTTTCATGGGGCGCGAAGAGACTTTACCATGTTGCCGGGCTCCAAGCACTCCTTCGCCATCCAGCAGCACCCGGCGGGCCTGGCGGTGAGTGGGAAAGCGGGGGTGGAATAATGGGTCGGGGGGTGCTGAGAGCCCCTGAACCGACTGGAAACCACTTCAAGCCACGCGGGGGAGGGGGTCCCCTGCACCCCAGTTCCTCCCAGCGTCTACGGTGGCACGGGGGGGGTCCCTGCACCCCAGTTCCTCCCAGCGTCTACGGTGGCACGGGGGGGGTCCCTGCACCCCAGTTCCTCCCAGCGTCTACGGTGGCACGGGGGGGGGGTCCCTGCACCCCAGTTCCTCCCAGCGTCTACGGTGGCACGGGGGGGGGGGTCCCTGCACCCCAGTTCCTCCCAGCGTCTACGGTGGCACGGGGGGGTCCCTGCACCCCAGTTCCTCCCAGCGTCTACGGTGGCACGGGGGGGGGGTCCCTGCACCCCAGTTCCTCCCAGCGTCTACGGTGGCACGGGGGGGGTCCCTGCACCCCAGTTCCTCCCAGCGTCTACGGTGGCACGGGGGGGGTCCCTGCACCCCAGTTCCTCCCAGCGTCTACGGTGGCACGGGGGGGAGGTCCCTGCACCCCAGTTCCTCCCAGCGTCTACGGTGGCACGGGGGGGTCCCTGCACCCCAGTTCCTCCTAGCGTCTACGGTGGCACGGGGGGGGTCCCTGCACCCCAGTTCCTCCCAGCGTCTACGGTGGCACGGGGGGGAGGTCCTTGCACCCCAGTTCCTCCCAGCGTCTACGGTGGCACGGGGGGGAGGTCCCTGCACCCCAGTTCCTCCCAGCGTCTACGGTGGCACGGGGGGGAGGTCCCTGCACCCCAGTTCCTCCCAGCGTCTACGGTGGCACGGGGGTGGGAGGGGGCTAAGTTTGCTGCTGGCTTCCTTGTTCTCTATTAATGACCCCCAAGGCGTGGGGGGGGGGGGAGAGAGGCGCCCCCTCCTGTCGGGGGGGAGGGAGTGTTCACACTGCAGGGGGAGCCCCGGCTTTGCGCCCCGGGGGTGCGCTTGGTGCGCGCTCCGGATGCGCCACCCCGCGTCCTATGCGCCCCCGCCTGGCTGGGCTCGGAGCTTTCGGACGCTAAAAGCTCACTGGGGGGGGGGGGGGGGGGCGCTGTTGGCCGGCGAGTCCAGCCTCCGCCACGGGAGCACGGAGCTGGGCTGCTCGGTACATTCTGTCCTGGGCTCGGGAGCCGGGGCCGGGCCGCTTTCCCCGCTCATGAGTCACCGCCCGGCCCCCCTTGTGTTTTGGAGCCTGGTTCTCGCTGTCCGCGGCGCTGGTAACCAGGCGACTGGAGCCTTTTGCGCAAAGGGGCTTTGTTCTTGCGAACTGGGAGACACCCCGCTCCCTAGAGATCTGAACCCTCCAGCGGCTCCCCCCTCCCCTGGGCTTGCTTGGGGGTTTCCTTGGGGCTAGAAAGGGCCAGCTGGCGGGGCGCGTACGGCAGAGAAAGTTTGCCTTGGACGCCTGCGGCTCCCCGCATTCCTTGCATAATGAGACGATTGTTTTCCACCGCCAAGCGAAAATATGCGCGGAGGAGCCAAGAAAGCGCCCTGGCAGGAGAGCCAGCAGACTCAGGCACTCGAACAGACCTCTCCTGTTGCTTGTATCCCGGGCGCAGGACCGGCTCCCCCCCATTCCGTGCTCGGCGCTGCACAAAGACAGCCCCTGCCCGCCAAGAGAGGACCCTCTAAGGAGCAGACAAGTGACCACCGGTGGAGACAGACACGTGGGGGAGGCACAAGGAAATAATGAAGGATGACTTGAAGGAGGGAGTCACTCTATGAAAGCAGAGCGCTGGGAGGGAGGCCGGCCACAGACATTGGACAAAATTTTGCTTGTAGAACAGCTGAGTAAAATCAGAGTTCAAAGTGCCAGGGGGGAAGCAGTCTGACCTAGTAGGCAATGCGCTGGATTGGGCTGCCAGAGACCCAGGTACAGTTGCTGGCGCTGGCTCTGGGTGACCTTGGGCAAGTCGCTTTCTTGCTCCGTGCCTCAGTTTCCCCATAGGTTATATGGGGATAATGATACTGATGTCCTTCCTAAGGGCTTTGAGATCTGCTCCTGGGCAGAGCTAGGGATTATGAAATCTGTATAGGTACCTGTCAGTGAGGACTAAAGCTTTAGTATCCATTGCCACGGTACGGGAGCGCATGACGGTGCTTAACTATATTATCCTCCCCGCGGCCCTGTAATGCAGGGCAATTATCCCAATGGTACAACTGGGGACACTGAGGCACAGAGAGGCCAAGTGACTTGCCCAGTGATGGCTGGGCCATGCTTCCTCTGACGCTTGGTGCTTTAAAGGATTTTTTTCTGCCCCACCTCTTTGGACTCACTGCCATTAGCCCTCATGATTAGGATGTTTAGCTCTTTGCTGCCGGCTGTTCTCCCCACCCCTGGGGAAACCTTGCAAGGAATGATCAGCTTGCTGACCCCAAACAGTTTGGTCCATGCTTGGGTGTGTCTCAGCCTGCTGTCATGGCAAAGCTGGGGGCTGCTCTTACACACAGGAATTTGAAGCACTTTACATAAGACCTGCCATGCTGGGCAGGCCAAAGTCCATTTAGCCCAGTGCCCTGTATTGCAGCAGTGGCCGGTGCCGGGTGCCCCAGAGGGACTGAACAGATCAGGGCGATTAGTGAGGGATCCATCCTCTACTCTTTAATTCCAGTTTGTGGCCATCAGAGGTTCAGGAACACACTGAGTGTGGGGGTTGCATCCCTGCCCATCCTGGCTAATAGCTACTGAGGGGCCTGTCCTCCACAAACTTGTCTAATTCTTAGCTTTAGCTGGAGCTATTTTCAGAGGGTATAGTTAATGCAGTACAACCCCTAGTAAGGATGCAGTTCTACTGTAAAGGTGTTGCCTACTGGTATAGTAATAGAGAGGTAGCTGTGTTAGTCTGATCTTGCTAAAACAAAAGGAAAAACTATGTAGCACTTTAAAGACTAACGAGATGGTTTAACAGGTGATTAAACCATCTTGTTAGTCTTTAAAGTGCTACATAGTTTTTCCTTTTGTTTTAGCCTACTGGTATAGTTTGTCTCTGTAAATACAGGTGTGTTCAGAGCATCTTTATACAAGTACTAGCAGATTTACCCAGCTTTCCTTGGGTCCTTCATTAAAAACCTTTTTTTGGGGGGAGGGGTAAAAGGGAAAATGTACATGCTTTTTTGAAATGATTGTATTTTTCAAAAATAGTGTTCTTTTCATGCAGTTCACTTTTAGTTTGAATGTCTTAAAAAAGGGATTGTTAAATTTGTTTTTTGCAGGGGGAGGGGATTTTTAAAAATGGGAATTCCATTGAGTGCATTTTTTCCCCCTTACCCCTATAAACCCTTATCATTCGCTATGTTTTAACCAAAAAGAGCTATAGTCAATTTGGCTTCCGATAACATTTTCTTCTGCTTTTCAAACCATAAGCATTAACATAGCTGTGCCAAAATACAGCACTACTCCACATTTCTCCGTTTTATCTCTTTTCTGTACGGCTTATTAAGAAGCCATCCTATTTGACATTTTAGCCTATGTTTCTGGCTCATCTTGATTCAGTCTCTTTCAACATTTGTTCGGTGATGACCACTTTGAGGACTCTGCTTGCTTTGGTGATTCTGACTCTTTCTGTTTGGTTCTGTGACAAGCAATCCCATTCCAGGCACGTCCCATTTTCCTGGCACAACCAAACCCTTATATTGCTTTCAGTTATAACAGGAAGCTGCATGCTGGATTTGGTGGTTCTAGGTCTTACAGTTTAGGAGAGTTTTTGATTAGACAGACAAACTCTGTGAAATATAATGAGTAGTCCTGTGTCACTTTAGAGACTAACAAATATAGGATCTTGAGTTTTCTTGGGATCATCTCATCTGAAGAGGGTTTTGCACACAAAAGCTCATGATACACTATATATATATTTTGTTCATCTCCAAGGTGACATAGGGCTACTCCTTCTTTTCAAAGTTCCAGACTAACACGGCTACCTCTCTGAGGTTTCTAAAATATATGCTAGATAACTGACAACAGGTATTTAATGTAAATAATAACACACTGCATTGGTGAAATGCAGACACTTCTGGGGTGGAGGATGGTAGCCAACACATAGCAGCAATGAGCATGTGTGGGGACATACACTCACACACACACACACTCACTCTCTCTCTCATATGGCCCCAGGACATTGCAAAAAGGGGTGTTGTTCTGGGAAGTCCCATGAGGGATCTCTTGAGGACAGGGCAGAGTTGAAGGGTGTGTGTGTGGGGGGGGTGTTTGTGTGCCCACAGAACTTGGCGATCTTTGAGGAAACAAGACGACAAGTTATAGTATTGCCCTCTTCACCAGCTCTAAAATCCCTGGGGCCTGGGTTTATACGTTTCTGGGTTATACATTTGCAGTTTGATTTGTACTGTTTGGGCCCTTCGAGATTGTTTACAGCTTCAAGAAGGTTTCCTGCTTGCTATCTGATGGGGACAGAGGAAGGTATGCTGCCACAGCTCTACTTTGTTTGCTATTTCTCTGCTTAACGAGAATGCTAGATAACCTTTGGTTGTCGTTTAGGTTTCAGGCGGCTGTGATCCGACTAATCTACATCGCTGTTCCCTGGTAGCGTGGCACTCAGATCTTACCGTGTGCTCTTGGCTGGCATTAGCTCCGTTTGCTCAAGTGGTCAGGAGGCTGGCTTGTGGAGGAGCTGGGGTGTAGCCAAGGCAGCATAGCAGCGTGGTTAGCCAAGAATCACAGATTCCTAGGGACCACTGGAACCATCTAATCCAGCCTCTGGCCAGAGAATTTGCCCCGAGTAACTCCTCGGCTCGCTCTGTTAGAAAAATATCTTGCCCTTGCCGTGATGGTGTCGGGATTCCTGAGATCTGTTCCCGGCTCTGGGAGAGGGGTGTGGTTTTGTGCTAAATCGGGGGTCTGTTGATCTGTTCCCAGCTCTACCGCTACATTACTGTGGGCAAAATCGTTTTAACCTCATTGTGCCTCAGTTTGCCTCACTGGTAAACTGAACCAGAAAGACGAAGGGAGTCTGCGTTGGTGATGGGAGCCCAGGAATCCTGGCTCCCAGTCCTGTGCTCTGGTCACCTCCCCCGGCAAAAGTATCAGATTTTAAAAATATTATTGCCTGACCCCCTTTAAACAACCACCACACAACAACAGCCTTAAGATCTGAGGCACAGGGCAGGCAAGATCGCTACACAGGGCAGGGACTAGAAAACTCAGCTTTCCTGAGCCATCCTTCACTGCACTCTCCACTAGACCACACTGCCTCTCATGCAGGGGGATTACCATCCTGCCTTATTATTGTAAATGGAAGGGCTCTCAGTTTCCAGTTAAGAGCCACAGGTGTAGATCCCACTGTAACTAACCCCAAGCATTGAAAAAAATCACAAGCCCTATACCGAAATAATCACGAGATTAGTTTAAAAATCGGGTGCTTCTAAACAACCGTTTGGGTTTCTTGTTCTTCGCCTCCTCGTTTCAAATCCTTTCGGGGTCACAGTTTGTGGCTTTTTTTTTTTTCTTCTGCAACCACCAGACCCAGGTGCTTCCTTTCATTTAAAAAAAAAATATATGAAAACTGGGATGTTCCTGTCATCTCAGGACTCCAGGAGTTGAGGCTTGAAGGAAACACCCTGCATAGAATCCCAGAGACCAGCTGCTCTCAGAAGATCAGGACTGGGTGGAGGGGATGGGGGCAGAAGTCTGGAATGCAGGTGGGAATAAATTATTAACTAGAGGATAGGGTTAAATATTATCTGCCTTGCAGTGTACTAGTTAGGATCCCATTATATGGACATAGGGTAAAGAGGCAGTCTCTGCCCTAGAGACAGTGAAAGTTGCCAGCTGGTTCTATGCGTTAGCCCTGGCGTATTAGCAAGGAAAGGGTTAAATCCAGCTTGATCTGTTCTCTTTCTTTGCAGCTGAGAGGTCCAAAGTCCTCTGATGTGAAGGACAGGAGAAACGGAAACTGCCAAGCTTTCCCATGTATCCCAGGTATTGGCTGGTGTTTTGTTTTGTAACTACCGGTTGGATTTGCTTGAGGCTTTCGCTCTGGTTCTAAGAATCCCTCGTGCTAATGTAGCACTTTCCAGCCAGAGGCCTCACCACGCGGTATCACAATTCCTATTCCACTGGTAGGGAAACTGAGGCACGGACTTGCTAAGGTCTCGCAGCAGAGCTGGGTACAGACCCCCAGTGTCCTGAGTTGTCCCGCAGTGTTCTAGCCACTAGACCGCCCTGCCACCGGGCGCCGGAGGGGACTGCCAGTAGGGGTGCCTCTTCCCTGCTGCTTAGCTGGGCAGGGCAAAACTCCCTACTTGACCACCTACATGGTGCTCGGTGCCCTTGACCTTGCGCTGAGGGGAGGCCTGTGATAGGGTGTCACCCCAGAACCACCACAGAATCACAGGACTGTCCGGCTGAAGGGATCGAGCACAGCCCCCTGCTCTGGGGCAGGACCGGCTAAGCCTAGACTAGAGCAGACTCGACCTAGTCTCTGGGATCCGGACTCTAGCCCCAGCCTGCTGACGGCCGGTGGAGGAGCCCTTCCTAGTGCAGCCCCTTGGCAGCTGCTGCTATGGCTGGGCCAGGCCCCTGGCACCGCAGGGTCCAACGGCTGCTGGATCTGCTGTTGCCCTGGGCTTCCCTAACTCCTCTGTGGGGGATCCCCACGTCCTGCCCTCCCCGATCTGAGCAGTGGATTCACGCTACGTCTCCCGCTCCTTGCGGCCCCTGCTGCTCCGTTTCCTGGGGGCTGAGGTGGGCATTGCCGGGAGAGTCAGATGGGCGCTGGAGAGGGCTGGGGGGTCGGCTTCTGGAGCCCAGGGCCCGTACGCATCGGGCCAGAGTAGGGCTAGAAACCTCCACCCTCCTCATATGGGGCCTTTCCCTCTCTGGAGATGCCTGGAGGGGAGTGGGCTGGGCAGGCTGGCCCCAGCTGCGTGATGGGGAAGGGAGGGTGTGCCACTGGGGTCTCCAGCGTCCTGCCGGCCCAGCCTGTGGGATGTTCCCTTCCCCCACTGCCCTCTGGGGTCAGGTGCACCTGGTAAGCCAGGACCTGGCTTCTTTCCCAGGGGAATCACTTTCTCAGCGTGGCTCAGCTGGGCGGTGGGTTAAGATCTGGGAAGGCCCAGAACAGTGTCTGGGTACCTGCCCGGAGTGTTGGCCACTGGCCTGCCCCCCTTCTGTTGATTTCTCCTTCCCCCACCCCAAAGGGATGCTGGCACAATGCGGGGAAGTCTGAGAGCCCTGGGGAGGGCAGGGCTCTGGAGGTGTCATTCTCACTGGGTGTAAAGCCTGGCCCTAGATGAGTGTAAAAACAGCAGTGAGTAAAATGACACTGAGGAGTGTCTACTCGGAGCCAGGACGCCTGCGCTGTATCCCTGGGTCTGGGAAGGAGGCAGGACTCCTGGAATGTCGAGACGGATGTTCCAGGGGCTTGAATACTAACCGAGAAATGGGTTTAAATCACCATGCTGCCACAGATGCCCTGTGACCTTGGGCAAAGCCCTTAACCTTTCCCTGCCTCAGTTTCCCACTGCGACATTGGGCATAACAGCACTGCTCTGTCTCCTGGGGGTGAGGGCAAATGCATTGGAGGTTGAGTGGTCTGATGTTAGGGAGATGGGGGCTTGGTGAGTCATGGACTTGCATGACTCCTTGCCTCTATTCTTGCCTTCTTAGGATGCAAGTTATTTTTTCCCAAGCTTCAGTGACGTAGAGCTAATATACTGCGTGTGGAAAGCCTAGAATCCTAGAACTGGAAGGGACCTCGAGAGGTCATCGAGTGCAGTCTCCCACCCTCATGGCGGGACCGAGCACTGTCTAGACCATCCCTGACAGGTGTCTGTCCAACCTGCTTTTAAATATCTCCAGAGATGGAGATTCCACAACCTCCCTAGGCAATTTATTCCGGTGTTTAACCACCCTGACAAAAAGCTTTTCCTAATGTCCAGCCTAAACCTCCCTTGCTGCAGTTTAAGCCCATTGCTTCTTGTTCTATCCTCAGAGGCCAGGAAGAACAATTTTTCTCCCTCCTCCTTGTAACACCCTTTTAGATACTTGAAAGCTGCTATCATGTCCCCTCTCGGTCTTCTCTTGTTCTAAACTAAACAAGCCCAATTCTTTCAGTCTTCCCTCATCATAGCTCATGTTTTCTAGACCTTTCATCATTTTTGTTGCTCTTCTCTGGACCTTCTCCAATTTCTCCACATCTTCCTTGAAATGTGGTGCTCAGAACTGGACACAATACTCCAGCTGAGGCCTAATCAGCGCAGAGTAGAGTGGAAGAATGACTTCTCGTGTCTTGCTCACCACACTCCTGGGAAAGCCTCCCAGAATCACGTTTGCTTGTTTTGCAACAGCGTGACACTGTTGACTCCTATTTAGCTTGTGGCCCACTCTGACCCCTAGATCCCTTCCTGCAGGGCTCCTTCCTAGACAGTCGCTTCCCATTCTG
This sequence comes from Pelochelys cantorii, assembly GCA_032595735.1. NCBI lineage: Eukaryota > Metazoa > Chordata > Testudines > Trionychidae > Pelochelys > Pelochelys cantorii. Next base: position 20,430,687 of record CM064349.1, on the reverse strand, counting down.
TATGTGTGAAACGGATTGTTCCTTCTGAAGTGGAGCACTTTGCATTTGTCCTTATTAAACTTCATCCTAGTTAATAGATATTTGCAAAGCGCTTTGAGATCCTGCTGAGAACCACCGTCTAGACACAGAGGGTGGTGGTTGTGATGTGATAAGTTTCATCTTTTGCAGGCTCTGTCTGCGGGGATTCCTGCGCATACCCCAACAGGCAGCCCCCCCCCCCCTTCCGGGAGACAGCAGCCATTTGACATTGCATGCAGTACTGCACGTAGATTGATCCCTTAGCAGAGAAATGCAGCCACCTCTGGGGTGGGGCACAGCAGCTGTTAACTCCTAGAAACGCTGCAACCGTTTGGGACGAGTAGTAAAGAACTTGCCTGGATCTTTCTGTCTAGCTGAGTTTTAGTGCTTTAAACCCCGCCCCGCCACTAAGTTGAGCCCTGACCCCCTTCCTCCTTAAGAGCCTTTTACTGTTGCTCCCCGTTTAGAGGCATGCAAGGTAAAATCTGGGCTGTGAGCAGCAGCTGTCTGGAGGCATTTTCTGGCGAGGATGATGAGCTGTAGGCAGGGGCGGGAGCAGATGCTGTGCTGAATTCGTGACTAGCAAAGAACAACTGGTACAAAGCACCTGCTCCCAGGACGATTCCCTTTGTGGCTAATGTGGGGGGGGTGGTCCCCCTTCTGCAGGCCACGCTGCCCAGGCTGGGGAGCTCGGGGTGGGCTGGGCATTGCTGGGTTTTCCTAGCAAGGCTCCTTTGGGCTGCCCAGCTGCTCCAGGGTGCTCGGCTGTGTTGATGCTGAGGAGGAAGCGGTGTGACCTAGGGGGTGTAGCCGAGGACTGGGCGTCGGGACTCCTGGCTTCTGTTCCCAGCTCGGGAAGGGAGTGAGGCTCAGTGGTTACAGCAGGAAAATGGGAGTCAGGACTCCTGGGTTGTCTCTACTCAACGGCCACTCCCGTCACAGCTTCTGCAGGCTGGCCTCATTATGCACACCCTGCACCACTCCCCCCCCCCGTTCAACCCTCTCATCCCCCACTATTTCAGCGACTTGCTGCAACCCCCACCCTCCTGTCGGGGGCCGTGCATAGGGGAGGTGTTCCCGGCCCCATGCTGGGGGCCATGCGTGGAGTCCTCCCCCCCCACACACACATCCATTCCTGGCCCCATGCCAGGGCTCTGTGTGCCCACCTTGCCCACATGCCAAGGGCTGTTGGACGATTTGAAAGGACCCTCGCTGGAGAGAAAACAACCTCCCTCCTCCATTGCAAACCGCTGCCCCCAGAGAGCCAGCTGTTCTGAGCTCTGCCTCTGGTTTCCCCGGGGCAAGCGCTTGGCGGTACAAACCAGCAGCAGCCCCCAAGGATCAGGCCTGTAGATCTAGACACTGAACCGTACCCCGGCTTGTAGCTGTGGGCACAAAACCCTCCCAGCCGGGCTACGTCCCAGCTGCCTGCCTAGCCCTGAACACCCCACGGGGATAAATCCGCCTGGCTCCTTGGCAGCCCATGGAGCTCTAGTTATTGGTGCCAGGCAAGGGTCTGGCCCCGCAGTGTTCTCTTCCCCACCGGGCGGTCTGCTGGCCCCTGTGGCATTTCCTGCCCCTCGCCCAGGCGTTGTCATGGCACCGCGTCGCTCCCCAATCCAGCTCTGGGCTCCTTCTTTGCTGGTGGGCCGAGAGAGCTGGTTCTGCTGGTCGTTGCAGACACAGCTCACCTGGCCTCCTTCCCCTTGCTGCCCACCTGCAGGGGAGCATGTCCTGGAAGAGGCAGCTCACGTGAGGAAGATCGTCTCATCCAGGGGTGGCAAAGTATCTGTCCTGGGCACCCTGTACTGCACCAACCTGCGGGTCGCCTTTGTACCGGAGCCGGCCCCAGGGGACACGGTGGGGGTGAGTTGCGGGAGGCCTGGCAGGAGCTGGGTACCGGTGCAGGGAGGCCTGATGGGAGCCAGCGGTGGCCCGGTGTGGGGGGGGGGGGAGGGGACCTGGCAGGAGCCAGGAGTCGGCGGTGGCCCAGTGCAGGGGAGGGCCTGGCGGGAGCTGGGGGCCGGCAGTGGCCCAGTGCAGGGGAGGGCCTGGCGGGAGCTGGGAGCCGGCAGTGGCCCAGTGCAGGGGGGAGCCTGGCGGGAGCCGGTGGTGGCCCGGTGCTGGGAGGGGCCTGGCGGGAGCTGGGAGCTGGTGGTGGCCTGGTGCGGGGGGGAGGCCTGGTGCTGGGGGGTCCTGGCAGGAGCTGGGAACTGGCCGTGACCCGGTGCAGGGGAGGGCCTGCCAGGTGCTGGTGGTGGCCATCTGAGATGCAGCCCTGACGCTCTTTGGTGGACACCATCCTCCTGGCTTGGCAGAGCCCTGGGCTGTGGTCCCGGGTGGGCCCCTGGTGCCAGCCACGGAGCCAGCCCTGGAGCAAGGGTCTGTGCATGGGGTGGGTGAGTGGGGGATGTTCCTTCCTCGTGCTGGGGGAGCGGGAATGAGCCTGATTGCTCCTTTCCCGCCGCAGGCCTCTCGCTGTTCCACGGGCCTGCACAGTGAGCACGACGTGGCCCTGCCCTGCATCGGGAGGCTGGTGGCAGGTAAAGGGGGGGGGCAGGCGGGGCACCTAACCAAACTGTGTCTCCCCCCCCCCCCACTCCTGTGATGAGTTTGGCAGCTCTCAGCCCCTGTGGCTCATCGCCTACAGCCCAGCACCCAACCCCATGGCGGGTGCCAGGAGCCCTTCGCTGGCCTTCCCAGGGGCAGAGGGGCCACGGATGGGAGGAGCCGTGGGGTCCTGACTGCCCCCTTGTTGGGGCTGTGGCAATTGGCGGGCGGTGGCGCAGGGCCCTTGCTGCAGTTCGCTGGGCTGCTCTCGGGGTGAGCCACAGGTCCTCAGTGTGTCCCGTGGCCAGCTACCCCTCCCCCCCCCCCCGCACACACACCAGAAGTGACCTCGGAGTGGCTGGCTTGGGGGCCAGGCCTGCCTCGGTCACCCCCACGCTGAAGGCTGCTCCCTGCCTGCTACCCGCCCCCCCCCCCCCCGCTTGTTGCCTGGTCTCCTGGGTCTAATCCCCTCCCCTGGCTTGGTTCCCCCCGCCCCCTGCAGTGAACGGCTTCACCAAGGCCAAGGTGCTGACGGCCAGCTCCACCCTCAAGTTCATCCCGGAGGAGCTGGTCCTCTACTGCCGGGACTTCCGGGTGCTGCGGTTCCGCTTCCACGACAGCGGCTTGGAGCCCGGGGCCTTTCAGGTGAGTGTCTGCCATGGCAGGCAGGGGCATATGCCCCGCAGGCCCTCCACGGCTGGTGGTCCCAGGGCATGGAGACCCTGGGCTACGGCTCTGAGCCTAGGCCTCCCCCAGGGCGGGTGGCTCTGTGTGTCCCCAGCGTGGGGGGGGGGGTCGTGTTCTCAGTGGGGGCTAGCGGAGTAACACAGGGGACCGGTTGCTCAATCCCTAGCTCCCGGAGGGGATTGGGGTGCGGTGCGGTGGGATGGGGAGAGGTGAGGTCCTATTCCGGGCTCCGCCCCAGACTCCCGGTGGGGGTGTCCATGCCGCTCCATGCGAGTAGAGACTTGTGCAAGCCCTGCTGGAGTGCACGTGCTAAAGATAGCAACATGGGCCGGCTGGCCAGGGGGGCTCTGAGCTGGCAGCCGCGAAAGGGAGGGCTCCGAGCTGGTGGCTGGCTGGCGGGGGCGGGGGACTCCAAGCTGGTGGCTGGCCGGGGGGGGCTTGGGTTCAGGCAGCTAGCCCGGGCCACGTTGCTCCTGGCCGCACAGACCTTGAGCAAAGCGCCTCTTTCCGTGCCTCAGTTTCTTCCCTGTTTGCCGAGGGGCCTCTTGGCAGGAATCTGTCGCCCTTAGGGGTCGGCAGGGAAGAACCCTGGCATGGCAACCCCTGCCCCTCCCCCCCGCCCCATCCTGAGCCCCATTGAGCAATCCTCTGGTGCCCAGGAACACCCAGGATGCCCGGCTCTTGTCTCTGCCTCCAGCCGCTCTTCTCAGCCGCTCTTCGGCAGGGCTGAGCGTCTCCAGCTCCCCTGGGCGTCGCTGGGGGTTGTGGACTCTGCGCCTTTGGAAACCCGGCCCCGGAGGCAAGCCCCGCGCAGTGTCGTTCACATTCAGGGCTCGGGGGGCAGGTTCCCCTCCAGCGGGATTGGCCGGGGTCTTGCCCCGACCCTTCTGTGGAGCTGTCTGGGTCCAGCCACCCTGCCGCTGCCGTGACTCACGCCAGCCACGGCGCAAAGCCCCCCGCGCTGCCCGGGGGCCGTCCCACGTGCGTGGCCTGGGCAGACGGTGGGAAGGTTCCCCCCGGTGTCACCGGTTTGCTGCTGTTTCCTAGGTGACGCAGGCCATCGCGCAGGCTCAGGCGCGCGCGGGGACGTGGGGCGCCAGTGCCGCCGTCAGGAACGTAGGTAAGTGGCGCCTCCGTGCGGCATGGGACCCTGGCCACTCGAGGGGTGGAGGCGGGGAGGGGTTGGACCCACAAGGCCCCGCGAGCCCCTGACCGGCCTCCTTCCTGTGCGGCTGCAGAGAACGCCGGGCTGCGTGCCGAGGAGCCGACGCTGCTCTTCGAGGGGCCGCGCGACTGGGAGAAGGAGCTGAGGCGCCTCGGGGCTGCCGGCTGGAGGGTCAGCCCCGTCAACGAGCGCTTCGACATGGCCACCAGGTGACGGGCGGCTTGGCTGCTGGCGCCCACTGGGATGGGGAGGCAGGGGGGAGTTCGGTCGTCTTGGACCACCTGGCCTATGGCCTGGGAATGGAGGTGCCCTAAAAGTGTGGGGGGAGCACAGGTGCCTGAACCATAACCCTGCCCTCGGTGTTGTCCCACCTGTTTCCCCCAATATCCCGCCCCCCCCGACAGCCAGGAAAAAGTAGGAGGGTCCTAGCCCCTTACCTCCCCACCTCCCGATCCTCACTGCTCCACAAGGTGCATTCCAGTAACTGGGACTTTGTGCTGCCAATCTCCGTCAGACCCCTTTCCGTGGGGGTGGGGGGCGGTGCTAGGGTTGTCCAGTGTTCATCTGGGACACCTGGTGGAAAAGGGACCCCCCCCCTGAACCTCAAACCCTTCCTCCCTAGCCCCACCCCAGAGCTTCTGCCCCAGCCAGAGCCCTCACCCCGTTCAGTGCCCCAACCTGTCTGCCCCAGCCTGGAACCCCCTCCTGCTCCGTGAATCCCTCATTTTGGGCCACACGCCGAAGTCTGCAGCCCAGCCCTAGCTGGGTGAAAATGAGTGAGCAGGAGTGGGAGAGCGAGTGATTTGGAGGGGGAGCAAAGACAAAGCCTTAGGGAAGGGGCGGGGCAAGGGTGTTAGGTGTCGTGCGATTGGCAAGTTGGCAATCCTACGCAGTGCTAGAGGCGCAGTCTCGTTTCTGTACCCCTGTCTCCCCAGCGGGACAGAATGTCACCTCCCTGGGCATGCGACTGCCTCTAGTGGCCGGAGAAACGCCGTGACCATTTCCCCAGATTTCGAACCGTGTTTCGGTCCCCACGGAGGGTGGGCGGGGATGAGAAGTCAAACTCTCCAGTGCTTCCGTGAATCGGAAAAAGCCTTTTTGTTCCGTTTTGACGTTGACCCTTTTAGGTGTTTATTTTGCGCCTTCGCGAGAGTTTCTAAACCAAAAGGGACTGGAAACCTGGAATTCCTCGTCTTGCGAATGTCAGAACGAAACCTTTCCACAGCTTTGGCATTTCCCCCCCAAATGATTTTGATTCGTGAAAATGAGCCCAAACCAGCCCCCTTTCGCACCGGAAGCTTTGGGTTTCAACACTCGGATGCTTTCTGGCAAAAAACCCCTTTAGCTGTCGAATTCCCGAGGGCGAAAAACCCTTTAGCGCCTTTCTGGGGGGAGCTGGCGGGGGTTCTCGTCTTACGTATGTGGGAGGGATGCTGGCGGTGGGCCCGCAGACCCTGAGTTCTCTGTGTGGGATGAATCCGGGGGTGTCTTGGGAGTGGTGGGGTCGGTGGGCACCCTGACTCCCATCCAGGATTTTGGAGTGGCCTTGTAACAGGGCGATCTGCCTCCTTGAAGGGCCAGGGGCCATCAGACCTGGTGGGGAAGAGGAAGATGGTTCCTGTTAAGACCTGGGAGTGCTCAGTCAGAAGGGGAGCTGTGGGAAGAGGGCAGGTGCCTCCGGAGAGGCCTCAGGGGTCCCCCACAACGGGGTTGCGAAATTTGTGCACAGCATCCGAACCGGCTGGGGGGACCGGCTGCCATACTGGCCCGCTCGGAACCAGTTCCCCTCCAACTCCGCTTCCTCCCGCAGCCTTCCCAAGTACCTCTGGGTCCCCAGCAGGCTCCTGGACAACGAGCTCAAACGGACCTTCGCCCACTTCAATGCCAGGCGCGTCCCGGTGAGTGTCTCCTGCCCAGGGGAGCAGCCTGTGTGTTACCGCCCTGGGATGGGGAGGGCGGCTTGTAACACTCTCTCCTGCCTCACCAGGTTGCAGTGGGGGGGGGGGGGGGACAGATCACCAGGGGGCGCTGCGAAAGGGTTGTTTTTGACCAAATCAGGGTGCATTTGGTCTCCAGGTGTGAGACACCCCCCCCCCCCACACACACACACAAAGCCGTGCTCCCCGCAGTCGGTGCCTCCTGCACCCTATAAAGCTGGCCAGCCTCCAAACGGGTGAGCCCAGCACCCCTGAACCAGCCGGGGAGGGAAGGCAGAGGCTGAGGAGAGAGGGCCGCCAGCAGCTTGTTTGAGCGGGTGTATCCCTGTGGAGAGCCTGCAGTCCATGGACTCTCATTTCATTTTGTTCCCCTTTGTCTCCCCAGAGGCTGTGCTGGCATCACCCGGGGGGCAGCGACCTGCTGAGAGCCGCTGGGTTTCACGCTGACTCGGACCCTGAGAAGGAGGACATGAGGTACGAGACTTGAAGGCCTGGGAGGGCGGCTCTCCTGAGCCAGGCTGGGAGCTCCTGGGATCTGACAGGAGTTACGCAGAGCCGGGCTGGGTGGGAAGCTCTCTAGGAAAACCCGGCAGCTGTAGGGAGTGGGGTGTGGGGCTGAGTCGGGGGCTGCTTTCCCTTTGCAGTCAGTGCTGGCCCCAGTGCCCCAGGGGGTACTGTACTGAAGGGAGTGGGGGTGATGTGTGAGGGGGTGCTGGCCCCTCACAGCTGGTGCTGCCCCGGGGTGGCACTAGGGGGCTGCAGGGCCCCACATGCCAGACCGAAGCAGCGATTCCACGTCCTTGGGGCGGCTGCGTGTCTCTGCAGGTCCATGGAAGCGCTGATGCTGGCTGGCCACGCGCAGTGCGTGATCGTGGAGGCAGCTGCTGACCTGCCCAGCCCTGCCGAGATCCAGCTCTCTGCCCTCAAGCTTCGGGCCCTCTGCCTTCCTGGTGAGTGCTGGCCTCCCCTTCCCCGCCCCCCCCCCACCCCCCGGAACAGAGATCCCACTGGGAGTCGCTCGTCTGTGCCGGGGTCTGGGGGTCTCTCAGAGTAACTGACCGGCTCTGCAGCTGGGGGAGCCTGGGTTATTGGGGGTCAGATCCCACGTGGGATTACTAGTTTGTATCCGGTGCGCCCGTGCTGGATTTCCAGTTCCCCCCCCCCCTCTGTCTTGGTGCTCGTCTAGCCCCAGTATCATGCTGGTGTCTCGGTGCTGTGAGTTGTCTCCTCACAACCCCTCGGTGGGGAGCTATTATTCCCCCTTTACAGGGGGAAACTAAGGCACGAGACATTACAGGATTTGCCTGAGGGAGTCTGCGTCCCAGCCAAGAGGTCAGCCTAGGCCAGGGGTCTCCAACCTTTTGAAGTATGAGATCACTTTTTGAATTTCAGTGCAATCCAAGATCTGTCTCAAACCCAAATACCCTGGCCCCGCCTCCTTTGTGCCCCTCCTCCGAGGCCCTGCCCCTGCTCACTCCAGCCTCCCTCCCTTTCACCAGGCAGGGCAAGAGGGTTGGGGCGCAGGCTCTGGTCTTGGGTTAAGGGATTTGGAGTGTGAGCGGGGCTCTGAGCTGAGCCTGTGGCAGGCAGTTGGGGTGCCGGAGGGGGTTCTGGGCACAGGTTCTGTAAGGGAGTTTGGGTCCAGGGGGGCTCGGGTCTAGGACAGGCATTTGAGGTGCAGCAGGGGGGTTTATGACTGGGGCAGGGGTGCAAAGCTAGCTCTAGCCGGGCACTGCTTATCTCAGGTAGTGGGGCAAAGGCAGGCTCACCCCTGCACCACTCCCAAAAGCAGCCAGCAAACTTCATCCCAAGTCCTGTTGTGCCCCCTCTCTGCTCTATGGGGATAGGATACGGGGTGGGAGGGGGGCACCTTGACATCAGCGTCCCTCTTCTCCCTCCCCTGTCCTGCAAAGCAAGCAGGCGGCTCCCAGGGGTGGGGGGGAGGCAGCTCCAAGGCAGAGGCCAGGAGATGCACAGCAGTAGGGGGAGGGGCAGCTGAAGTGCCGGCACTTGACAGCCTCTTGGCCAAACCAGTCAGGAACCCCCGTCAGAGGCTCCAAGATCTACCAGTAGACCCCGATCAACGGATTGATGACCACGGGCCTAGGCCTTCTGTGCCCTAGGCCGGTGCCATAAACCCAGGCCATCTCTCTCCTCCCGGAAGCAGCTGGCTGTTTGATCCAAGCAAGCCCATGCTCCATGAAACAGGCCTGGCTAAAGCCAGCACACAGTCCTGCACTGGCTGAGGGGCTGATGGGCCTGGATGAACGCTTCCTGACCTGCCGCAGGAAGGGCAGCCCCGAAGGAAGGATGTTCAAGGCTCTGTGCTGGGACTTGGGAGATCTGGGTTCTGGTCGCATCTCTGCCACAGACTCCCTGTCTGACCTGGGTCAAGCCACTCAGTCTCCCTTGGGCTTCAGTTCCCCCGTCTGGGCGTGACAGTTCACTCCCTCCCCGGTGGGCGGTGAGGTGCCGGTAGCATGGCGCGGCGCCGATAGAGGCTGGATTAACCTCTCCGCAGCCAATGCAGCCATTGCGGCTTCCTTCCAGACTCCTCCGTGGCCGTGGCCGATGAGAAGTGGCTCTCTGCCCTGGAGGGGACACACTGGCTGGACCACGTCAGGTGAGAGCCACCCCCCATAGACATCGGTGCCTGTGGACAGTGCTGGCCCACCACCCATTCTCGGGGAGGAGGGAAGTATCTGGCTGGATGAATTACACGGCACTTGGGGTGCCCTTTGCTTCCCATGGGCTGCAGGGGCTTTGTCTCTGGTAACACCCCACCCCCCTCCTTGCAGGGCTTGCGTGAGGAAAGCGAGCGAGGTGGCCGTCCTGCTGGCGGAGAGGTCCTGCTCTGTTGTCCTGCAAGGTAGAGTAAGTGGCACCCTCCCCGGGCCAAGTGCAGGCAGGGCCTGGTGCGGGCTGAGCCCAGGAGCTGGGGTGAGCTGGCTCTGGTACTGTCCTGGGGGAATCACCTGTCCCCTGCCAGGGGTCGGCTTCCTCACTCCGCCACCCCCGGGCAACGCAGGCACGTCCCTCCCCTCGCTCAGTGGGCTGCAAAGCATGAACCTCGCCCCAGCACTGGGGGGGTGGGATGTCGGGCCCTGGGGCTCGTGGCTGCAGGGGGATCAGGTGAGCAGTGGGAGGGGCTAAGGTAGCTCCCTGCCTGGCCTGGCACCCAGACTGCGCTGCACCCCAGAAGCAGCCGGCAGCAGGCCTGGCTCCTAGGTGTCACAGGGCTCCACACGCTGCCCTCCCATTGGCTGGATGCCAGCCAATGGGAGCTGGGGAGACGGAGCCTGCGTGTGAGAGCAGCACGCGGAGCCGCTTGCGCCCCTCTGCCTAGGACGCGGCCCTGCTGCCGGCTGCTTCTGAGCCTGCGGGGCCAGGGCAGGCGGGAAGCCAGCCTCAGAATCCCGCTGTTCTGCTGACTGCGAGTGACTGGAAGTCCCCCCACCCAGCCCTGAGCCCCCTTCTGCATCCCACACCCCGCAGTCCCGGCCCCACCCCGCAGCGTCAACCATTTCCTTCAGCTGCGGTGAGAGAAACCAGGTTTGAAACCCACTGGCCTGGGCCCGCCCGTCGCTCTGCCGGCCGGCCATTGGCCCACCGAGCCGCTCTGTGGAGGGCGCGCTGGCCCCCGGCAGCGTTCACCCACTTGCTCCTCCCCGGGCAGCAGCCCCTCCTAGCTGCCCCGTTCCAGCTCCGATCACCACTTGCTGAGCACGCCGCGCTTAGCTCTGCCCGCAGGGAAACCGAGGCAAGGTTCACCTGGAGATGCAAGTTGCAGCAGGAGGAAGGACTGGAAACAAACGGCTATACTCAAAATCACATCCAGTGTTCTAGAGCAGGGGTGGGCAACCTCAGGCCCGAGGGCCGCATGTGGCTCCTGCTTGCCTGGATCTGGCCCCGAGGCTCAGGGTCCCCCTCCCCGCACAGGATTAGGGAGCCCATGCTGGTGCTCCAGCCCCTCTGCTGCCTCCCCGCAGGGCTGGAGCACGCAAAACCTACTAGGCTGGGCTCCCCTAGGCTCTGGGGAGGGGAATGTGGGGAAGTTCTTTCTCCTTCTCAGTCGGGGGCCACCTCAGTGATGGTTTAGTTTAGGTGGGGGTTGCAGCCTCTGACTGTGGGTCAGCAGCCCCTGAGCCAAAAAAGGTTCCCCACCCCTGTTCTAGAGCTCACCTGACTGACCAGGGGTCTCTCCTGTTTCCTGGTGCAGGGCTCACCCCAAATCCTCCCGGGGCACGCTCAGCTTGGCTCCCAGGTGAAGGATCCTGCGCTGTTTCTTTGCCCCCCTTACCTCCAAATATGCCAGTCGCACCCTCTGTCTTTATTCAAAGCAGGACACTTCCCCTCCCCCTGCCGTTTGTTTCTCTGGGGGTATGTCTACACTACAGCACTATTTCGAATTAACTTAATTCGAAATAGCTTAATCTGAATTAACTAACTCGAAATAGCGCATCTATACACAAAAACTATTTCAAAATAGCGCGTCCACACTGAGTGGACCCTGAACCGAAGTTAAGGCTGGCCGGGACCAGTGCTGGCAGGGCATCAGGTTAGGACTTAGCCTCAGGCAGCAGCCCCACACACTAACTGAGCTCCGTGCTTAAAGGGACCCTACCCTACAGACAGTTCTCAGGGTTTCCTGCTTGCTTGTCTACCTCAATGAGGGACAGCAAAGCAGTCCTGTCTCGGAGTGCCCTGAGTGCCCACACTCAGGACACCACAGCACTCGGCCACATGGAGCCAGAGCTGCCCCTGGGCATGCCGGTGTGTCTCGTGGGGTCGTTGCCATCAGCCCGGCTGCACTTGCTGCAGGCTGTCATCTGGGGGGGGTTCATCGGGGGGGCAGTCAGGATCCAGGAGGCCCTGAGGGAGAGCGTCCAGCCCTCGGAGCCTCCCCGGTCCTCCCTGCCGGGAGCTCGTGCCCCATTCCTCCCTCATGTCCTTCCACTTACCCCTCCCTAGCCCCCCTTCCTGATGTCAAATAAAAGACACGTATGTTCAAAAATAGAAGCTGGGTTTATTGAACAAAACTGGGGGGGAATGGACCTCTGGGGAGACTGGGAAAAGGAGGTGGGAGAGGGGTGGGGGAACCCTTGGAGGAGGGAGCTGGAAGGGGGAAGCAAGGGGAAGAAGGGGGAGGGGAAGCTCAGGGCTCAGGGTTGGGGGGTCTCACCGGACCAACCTGACTTTCATGCAAACCTGCTCCTGGGTTCGCATGTGGCCTTTGGTGGCCAGGCTGGCAGCTATCCTACCCTAGACGGCTGTGTTCCTCTGTCTAGGGCTGAGATCATGGATGTTGGGGGCATCCCCCCAAACCTGAATAAGGTCCATGATCTCCACCCTGGACCAGGAAGGCACCCGCCTTCTCCAGCCCCTGTCAGGCTCCTGGGAGCTGGCAGACTGCTCCTGGGGAGCGGTGGAGGGTTGGCTGCGAGTGGCTTGCTGGCTCATGTTTTGGGGCCACTGGGTCAGGGCTCTGGGCTGGCAGGCTTGGAGCTGGCACAGGCACTGTGGCCAGAGTCTACCCCTTTAATGGCTCCGGGGCTGGGGGAGAGGAGAGTAAGTTTTCCTGGTTGTGCCCAGAGTGGCCACCAGGGCTCCCTGGGAAGGGCTGGAGGCCCCCTATTTCGAATTAAGTGTCTACACAGCACTTAATTCGTAATAGCTATTTCGAATTTGGTGTGATTCCTCATAGAATGAGGTTTACCAAATTGGAAATAAGGGCTCCACTATTTCAAATTTATTTCGAAATAGCGGTTTGCCTGTGTAGATGCTGTTATTTCAAATTAACTTTGTAGTGTAGACATACCCTGGTAGATTTCCTTTCTTGTACATTTCAGCCGCTCCCTTCTCTGCTAGCTCCATATGCAAATCACTCTTGAGGGGGAGGCCTACAACGCACAATAGCCAAATGGCCTGGCAAGGGATAGGTCTGTTACCTCCTGGTGACCCACCTTTAATCCAAGACTTAGGAGTCTGAAAATTTATGTTCTTCACTCCCTAAATGTTCTCCATCCATTTTGCCATGGCCGCCAAGACCAGCGAGCTGCTGGCTCTTGGTAGACACGTCACCTTGGGTGAATTACTGGGCATATATCTGACCCAGGAGATCCCGGGGAAACCCTATGTACCCCCTGGTCCCAGCTGCCTACTGGCACCATGGGATGCCTGAGTCCCAGGCTCCGTGCTGGCCAGCAGGCTGGCCGGCTGGCTCCGACGTTGGGGACTGATGGGAGCCTTTGGGCGAATTGTAATCCAGATCCATCCCAAGAGCTATGGTCATTCAGCCTCTTCCCTGGCAGCTGCAGAGGTCTGTGGCCAGCCCTCCCCTTGCTCTAGTCCAGTGTTTCTTAAACTGTGTTCCACGGCACACCGGTGTGTCGCAGACAACAACAAAGTTCAAAATGGCCGCCCTTAAAAGGGCAAGCAACTTTTTTTTTTTTTTTGCCTCAATAACTTTCCCCCGACCCTCTTTCTCAATAACTTCCCCCCCCGACCTTTTTTGGGCTCAACAAAAAATCCTTGGTGTTCCTCATAAAAACAAATTGTTCCTTGGTGTTCCTCGGTCTTAAAAAGTTTAAGAAACACTGCTCTAGTCCCTCAGTGTCTGTATCCTTCCAGAGTCCGAAGACCGGGATCTGAATTGCCTGCTGGCCTCCCTGGTCCAGATCCTGTCGGATCCCCACGCCCGCACCCAGGCTGGCTTCCAGAGCCTGCTGCAGAAGGAGTGGGTGGTGGCGGGACACCCTTTCCTCCAGCGCCTCAATCTCTTCCGGGACAGCGACCGTGAGGAGGTGAGGCTCGGTGCACACGTGGCTCCGGTGTGATGCTGGGCTGCATCGGCCAGAGAGAGGAACTCGAGCACGAGCGGGGAGTTCCACCAGCCTGGCCTACGTGATGTCAGATGCCTCTGAGCATGGCTGATCGGAAACCAAGAGGGTTTCCTGAACGGACAGTCACTTTCCCAAGGCTGCAGTGGGGCTCCAGGCTCAGAAAGGGGCTTGGATCCAAGCACCCCCTATCCCTGCCCTGCTCCGACCCACGCCCTCGACACCCTGGGCTTTAGACTGCACTTTGCTGCCACTCGCGTGGGAAGCTGTAATGGGGGTGGGGCTGGGATCACGGGGCTGGGGACAGGGCCGTCCTTGGGGTTTATGGGGCCCGAGGCAGTGCTGTTGAACTGGTGCCCCAATGCCCCACAGCAGCCGGGGAAAGGGCGACTGTTTTTAGAGCTGTGATTGCGTAATCTCCAGCAACACGCTAACGAGAGATTTTTAATGCCAATTGTAAACTGAGGCTCTGGTGACTCTCGCAGTCAGTTCCGAAACGGGCCCTGAGTTCCAGGGGTTGGGAAAAGGCTGTTGAGTGGCTCTTTCACGTCCCGGGGTTCGCAGGTTGGATGTGCTGCCGATCGCTCTGGCAGGTTTTGTCACTTGTCGGTTAACTCGACCTTCTCTGGAGGAAGCAGAGCCGCAGACCAGTGATAAAACGTCTCCGAGGGGGAGCCCTATTAGTCTGTACCTGCGAAAACCAGGAGTCGTCCTTTGGCACCTTAGAGACCACCAGATTCATTAGGAAGAGGCAGGAGGGTGGACATTAAGACCCAGCAATGCCCCAAATTTTCAGGCACCCTACGCAGCAGCATGTTCTGCGTATGGGTAAGGATGGCTCTGGCTGGGTGTGGGGAGAGGCAAAGCGGGAGCAATTAGCGGGCGGCCCAGTAGCTGGGAAGGTTCAGGGGTGGTTGGGTGGGGATCGGAGGCAGTTCTGGAGTCAGAACCAAAGAAGCCCAAACCCAAGCAACCCCTCTGGGCTTTGTGCAATGGGTACGCCCACATCTTGAATACTGCATACAGATATGGTCTCCTCACCTCAAAAAAAGATATCTTGGCATTAGAAAAGGTTCAGAAAAGAGCAACTAAAATGATTAGGGGTTTGGAACGGGTCCCATATGAGGAGAGGCTAAAGAGACTTTTCACCTTAGAAAAGAGGAGACTGAGGGGGATATGATAGAGGTATTTAAAATCATGAGTGATGTGGAGAGGGTGAATAAAGAAAAGTTATTTACTTGTTCCCATAAAATAAGAACTAGAGGACACCACATGAAATTAATGGGTAGTAGGTTTAAAACTAATAAAAGAAAGTTCTTCTTCACACAGCGCACAGTCAACCTGTGGAACTCCTTGCCAGAGGAGGCTGTGAAGGCTAGAACTATAACAAGAGTTTAAAAAAGAGCTAGATAAATTCATGGAGGTTAGGTCCATAAAAGGCTATTAGCCGGGCGTAAGGAATGGTGCCCCTGGCCTCTGTTTGTCAAAGGCTGGAGATGGATGGCAGGAGACAAATTGCTTAATCATTGTCTTCGGTCCACCCCCTCTGGGGCACCTGGCACTGGCCATTGTCGGCAGACAGGACACTGGGCTAGATGGACCTTTGGTCTGACCCTGTGTGGCCGTTCTTATGTTCTTATTTTCTGGGAAAGGGACCAGTGTTAGAACAGTCCACGGACTCAGGTTCTATTGCTCTGGGGGGGACCTCTGCTGGGCAGTCTGTGCATGACACCGGTCCTGACCCGCCTGGGTTACAGATGTTGGTAGAGGGCCACAAGCCATTGGAGCAGCTGTTTGGAGCCTTTAAATCGGATTGTTTGGCTTCTTGCTGAAAGACGCATTAGATCAGCAGCCAGATAACGGGCTGGGTGGAGGAATCGCTGGGTAACGTTCGGGGGAGATGGGCTCTGAGTATCTGGGTCCAATTCCCCACTCTGCCGTCGGCTCATTCTCTACCGCAGTTCTTCATGTGATAAAGGACCTACCCTGCTTCACGGAGATCCTAGAGGATAAATGCGTTGGCGAGGCAAGGTGCCCGGATGCTATAGACATAGGGGGGCCAGATGGTTTCTCCCATGTGGGGGCAGAGCCTGAGCTCAGATGGTTGTCCCTTGCAGTGTTGCCGGGAGCAAGTGACATTATTTCCTTTCTGGGTAAATCTCGGCAGCATTGCTGTGGGTTGTTTCAGGACCTGCTGTGTCCCACCCCAGAGTTGGCTGCATTTTGCTGTCCCCCAGGGAGGTGTGTGTTTTTTTTTTTTTTTTTTTTTTTCCTCTCTCTCTTACAGTCACCAGTGTTTCTGCTTTTTCTGGATTGCACGTGGCAGCTGCTGCAGCAGTTCCCAGCAGCCTTTGAGTTCACAGAGACGTACCTGGTGGCCCTCCATGACAGTAGCTACATCCCCTTCTTCAGCACTTTCCTATTTAACTGCCAGTGGGAGAGAGATCGGAGGAATCGGGTGAGTCTAGCATGGAACCTCCCAGCTACAGTGAAATGTGCGACTGCCCCAAGCACTGTCCTGCCTTGGGCGGAGGAAGGGGCAGTCTGGCACAGTGGTTAGTGCAAAGCCTGGGAGTGAGCACTCCTTGGCTCTGTTCCTAGCTGGAAGAGCAAAGCCTGGCCTAGAATAGGTAGCTGGGGGGAAAGGACTCCTAGGTTCTGTTCCCAGCTCTGGGAGGAAGCACAACCTAGTTGTTAGAGCAGAGGGCTGGGCAAGAAGATTCCTTCCATTCCTAGCTCACTGCCTGACCTCGGGGAAATCAACGCTTGTGTTTGTGCCTCAGTTTCCACACCCATAGGACAGGGCTTATGATTCTCTCCCACTTCTGTGAAGCACTTTGAGATCCTCCATGCATAAAATTCTCTTTAAGGAGCCTGCCCCGGCCCAGCCTCAGCAGGGTAGGGGGTGCAGCTTCTCTGCAGGGGATGGGGACGGGTGAAGGCACATGGGTGTGCGCTCATTGCACCTTTTGGAGATACCCCTCACGCTCTCCGTCTGCCCCCCAGCACCGGGCCTCCAACCAGATCTACGCGCCCGTCAACGGCTGGCGGGAACCCCCATCCCTGGAGATCCTGCAGGAGGGTGACCGTCTGGTGAAGGAGGGCGGGGGCTGCCACTTGCCCACCATCTGGGACTGGGCACTGCGCTACACCCCCCAGCAGAGGGCGCGGTTCAGGAATCCCGCCTATGCCGGGCACAGCACCAGCGTTCCCAACGGCAGCTCTGCCCCACTAGGGGGTGACAAGGTGAGTGCGCCGGGCTGCAAACACGGGGGGTGTGTGTGTGTGTGCTAGGAGCGAGTGGGGAGCGTTGCCTAGTGGTCACGCCTTTCAGAGCCTCAGTTGACTTTTTCTGTGTCACTAGTGGAGCTGGTGATAGAACCCAGGAGTCCTTTGCCCTGCGTGCCCTACCCCCTGCCCTGGCTCTGACTGCTAGACCCAGCTCCCCTCCCAGAGCTGGCAGTAGGATCCAGGACTCCCGAAACCCAATCCTCCCCTCTAGCCCCCAGTCCACACTCTCCCCTCTTAGGCAGTCAAGTATCCTGCAGGCTGTCACGTTGTCCATCTCACAGCTGGATCTTACTATCCTCGGTCCCCGCCCACCCCCTCGCCGGCCCTCCCATCCCCCTTCTCTCTCTCTCTCTCTCCAGCTGGAACCTGCTTTGTCTGGGAATGGGGCCGTGTACCTGTGGACCAAGGGGGCCCTCTCGCCGCAGACACACCTCTTCCCTTGGAAGAACGGCTCGCTTTCCAAAAAGGGCTGGTGGCGGGCTCAGTCCTCGGAGAGCCTCGGTGAGCAGGAGCGGCCCTTGAGACGCAAACCCAGTGGCTGCCCCCTTCAGCCTGAAGGGTTCCTGCTCCCTGCGTCTGCGGGGCCGCTGATCCGGCTCTGGAGGAGGTGCTACCTGCGCGGGAGCCAGGAAGTTCAGGTAACGCTGGCAGCCGGGACGTTGGCAGACAGGGAGGCTATGGGCTGAAGGCTCTGAGCTGAGTCTTTTGTGTGCCCCCTAGTTCTGTGCAGGGCAGGGCAGGGGGGTAGTCTAATGGCTAGACCACTGGCCTGCAACTCAGGAAGCCTGGGTTCTGTTCCTAGCTCTGCCACTGATTCTCTGGGTGACCTTGGGCAAGTCATTTAGTTTCTGTCTCTGTTCCCCATGGAAAATGGAGATCGTTTTGCCTTGCTTCACAGGCTGTTGTGAGGATGAATCCATTAGTGGTTCTGTGGGGTTAGACACTTCGGTGCCGGTTAAATATATAGATTCATAGCAAAAGACCTCTCTGTCAATTTTGGGCAGTGGGATGGGCCTAGGATAGTAAGGCAGATACTGTGTATCCCTTGTAGGTGCCAATATTAACACCCCCTTGTGCAGTGGGCTAAAGTGAGTTAGCGGCAATAGATCCCAGGAGATCAGATTCTCATATTTAGTACCTGTTAGGTGCTGTACAAACATAATAGAGAGAGTCCCTGTAGAACAGAGCTAGGCCTGGGGTAAAGGCTGGTTCTTAGCTCCAGAGAGGATGGGGGTGAAACTACCCAAACATCTCTCCCTGTAAGGAGCCCTGTGTGGAAACCCCTGGCAGGAGGGACCCATAAATAAGCTGTTGCTGATGCCCTGTCACTTAAGGTTTCCTTACCCAGACTGTGATTAGAAGCAGACTTCCCCGGCTCAGCCTCCAGAGAAGCACGTGCTGGCCATTAGCTAATGGCTGAGTCTCTCCCTTTTCCAGCTTGTCCTGCCTCGTTTGCTCTGAGCAGCAAAACTTTCCCCAGCCACAGGTGTTAGAGGGTAGCTGTATGTTTTAGTCTGTTTGGGAAAGGCCTGCAGCTCGAGAGGCATTGGCTGAGCTGGGAGTATGTGGGGGCAGGGGGAGAGCTCAGGACTGGGCTAGCGGGGTATTGGTGGATCTATACCAGGTACGGAACAGGTCCCATATGAAGAGAGATTAAAAAGACTTGGACTTTTCAGTTTAGAAAAGAGGAAACTAAGCGGGGGGGATATGAGAGAGGTCTATAAAATCATGACTGGTGTGGAAAAAGTGAATAAGGAAAAGTTATTTACTTGTCCCCATAATGAGCTAGGGGTCACCAAATGAAATGAATAGGTAGCAGGTTTAAAACAAACAAAAGGAAGTTTTTCTTCATCCAGTGCACAGTCAATGTGTGGAACTCCTTGCCAGAGGATGTGGTGAAGCCCAGGACTTGAACAGAGTTCAAAAAAGAATTAGATAAATTTATGGAGGTTTGGTCCATCAATGCTTATTAGCCAGGATGGGTAGGATTGGTGTCCCAGTCCCCAGGCTGGGAATGGGTGACAGGGGCGGATCACATGATTCCCTGTTCTGTTCACTCCTTCTGGGGCACCTGGCATTGGCCGCTGTCAGCAGAGAGGATACTGGGCTAGATGGACTTTGGTCTGAGCCAGTGTGGCCGTTCGCATGTATACACAGGCCAGGGCCACGAGCAGAGCTGTGTTACCCGCCCAGGTTTTTACAGCCGGGGCTGACTTGGGTTAGGATGCAGAGCTGTGGGGAAAGAGAAGTAAGTCGTGTCTCCCAAACCCTTGCGCTCGACTTGTGTTTCACTGCGGCGCCCAGTCTCTCCCTGCCTGGTTGCCGGTGCCAGCGTGTGCCGCTCGTGCATAGACCCTGCATGTCGGCTAACGCCACGCCCCCGGTGTGGACTCGGCCAGACCTTCCCCACCGCTGGGCCGCCCTGACTGTCTGTCTCTGCCTCTCCCCCGCAGCACGGCCTCTTTGCCTCCACGCTCGCTGAACTCACGGAGGAGCTGGGCCGGCTACGCCAGCGGCTGGGCGACTAGCAGACCCCCGGAGTGACTGATCGTGGCGACAGACCGCCCCAGCAGGGGGCGCCGGTGGACATGCAGACCCCTCCCCTCACTGTCCTGCTGCAGCATCGTGTGGAGCTGGGAGGGAAGCCTGGGCAGAACCAGATCTGTCCGCTGGGCCAGCAGATGGGCAGCCTGGGACTTGTATGAACAGCTTCAATGGGACCCTGCTGTCTTCCCCTGATACTGAAGCTGCCTCTTCTTCTGCAGCAGCAAGAGAGGGAACCGGGCAACCCCGTTCACCCCCCCGGGCTTGCACCTAGCGAGGTGTGCTGGGTGCTCAGCTCACTCCCACGGGCTACCTCTGCCACACTGCTCCCGGGCCCAGAGCCCCCGCCCAGCCCACTCATGCTGGGTGTTTGGGCGGGGTGCAGCTCGGCTCTGGACGGGAACCCAACGATCCAGCGTGCTGCTCGGCAAAGCCAACCGCGTCGGGTTCTGCTACGGCCAGGCTGGGGGCGGGCACGCGTGTCTCCAGCCGTAGGGAGGGCGTGGACGCGCTGGGCCGTCGGTGTGCACTGCTGCTCGTTTGGGGTTGCCTCTCTGCGCCCTGATCTTCTGTGCCCCTTCACCCGCCTTGCTTCCCTGATGCAACACAGTCCAGCTGTCCCGGCTCATCTATGCTCTTCCGGCAAAGTACTGATGCTGCGGGGACACCCCCCACCCCCGCAAGCGGCTCCTGCCATCTCAGAGGGGCAGCATGTGGGTCGGAGAGGTTCAAGAGACCACTCTCCAGGCTCCCTGCCCCATCCTCTGGATTATTGCTGGCCTCCCAGCTGCAGTCAAGCAGCTGCAGCTCTGCGAAGCTATAAACACCCTGCCTGGCTTTTCCAAGCCACCCTTTTAAATGAGGGGAAAAAACTGGATCTCTTTCAGAAGGGGGGAAGGAAAAGGGGGGGCAGTAGGACCCCATCCTCAGTGGGTCACTGGGAGCAGCCAGGGTGCCCTAGCACGAGCTCCTTTCTCCAGGCCGGTCTGTAGTACTCTCTGACGCTCCGAGCCGATGGGGGAGAGCCGTCCTGTCAGCTTAGCAAGGCCGTTTCCTCGGGAGGTGATGGCTGTGCCGCAGGGAGAGGCTCTCCTGCCGGCACAGCACTGTCTGCACGGCGGGGTAAGGGCCAGTCAGTCGGCTGCACGTGGAGTCCCACCCCAGGGCTGGTCTTTGAAGTGGCGAGGCATGTCCCGGCACCGGGGACGTTCCGTGCTACCTCCAGCATGTGCTTTCTAAGCCTGGGCCTTCAGGTCTCCGCTGGAGAGCCCCCGGAGGATGGGAGCGGGGGGGATCTGGAGCTGGGCCCCTCTCCACCAGTCCTCCAGGCAGCATGGAAGTTGCAGACGCATGGGCGAGCGGCTGGTAGTTGCACTTCGCTTGTTAACGTGCATTTCCCAAGTGTGGTCCCAGGAGCTTCTGTCCTGCCCTGAGCGAAGGCAAATTTCCTCTCGGCCCTTTGGGCCAAACCACTCCACGTCTCCCAGTTTCCGACACAAGCTGAGGGGGTGACGGGTGGAGGGGAGGGAGCCTTTCATAGCTGCCATCCTGCACACCGAGGTCTTGTTGTCCCCCTAAATTGTTACCACGCGCTGGCTGCGACCGACCCATCCCTGCCCTCAGAGACAAACCCCCATTAAATGAGCATCCGGGTCCCCCAGCCACCATTACCTTTCCTGCTCAGTGGCTCCCCTCTTGGTTGGTGTAGTGAAGGATGAACAGGTCTGGGAGACTGAATTTCATTCCCACCTTTCCCCGTGCTCCTTCTAGCCCAGGGCTGAGGCGCTGTGGATGTTTTGGGGGTGTGGAGCAGGTTGCCTGGGCTGCACCCATCCTGGAGGCCTTCAGTGTCCACGGCTATCCCGCTAGCATCTCTCTCGAGCTTGGTGGGGAGTGAAAGCTAAAGGCTGGTTGGCCCAGTCCCAGGCTGCTGGTGGCCTTAAACTGGGGCTGCCGTTCCCTTTGTACGTTAAATCTGCATCGCAACATGAATGTGCCATAGGGTGAACTGCGCCTTTCAGGGACCCGCGCTTGCAAGCAGAACTCCAGGCCTGAATCACAGCCCTGTCACCCACTACGCCTTCCGTGTACAGCAGCGTTCTTGAGGGGGAGAGCAGGATTCAGAACCCAATCATCTCCCTCCCCACACTGCAGAAGTCGCATCCAGTTAGTCAATTTCACCAGCTGGGCACAAGCATTAGCATCAACCGGAGACTTTCCCCTGGCTCCACCGGGCATTGCATTCAGGCTCTTGAGAAGGGAATGGGGGAAACCCTTTGATGGGAGACGTGCTGCAGCGTTGAGGAACCTACAGATGCCCGACGGCTGTCGCTCGATGGCCTCATGCTGCTTATTAGCGGCGTATCTGGAGCTGGGTGGTGTTTACACAGTTCTTGTATGCTACTTCTTTTCTGCCCCAAGAGCCAAGTGCCTGCTTTGTATATCTGTCCAATGTGGCATAACAAAGATTATTTTTATTGGCGTTCATTATATACTCTCTTGGGGCGATATTGGACTTATGGCTACATATGTATGGTTTTGTTTAAATGTTTTATATTTAAAAAAAAAAGCCCTGGCTATCAAATTAGGAACCCACAGGAAATGGGTTTAGTGTCTAAGCTCAAGTGTTTTATGACCAAACCGGCTGATACATGTATGTGGGAGCATGTGTGTCTCTCTCTCACACCTGCACCCAGAGGGATTGGAAGCCTCCAAGTTCCCAAGTGGATTAGAACGGGCGTAGGGCTGTGCTGCTATATAAGATAGCCTGGCAGCATGGGGAGGTGTGCTGGTAGTGGAGATGCACACTGGCTTCAGAGCAGGCTGCACAATGTCTGGGTAAGTACTTGCATTGTTAGCCCATGCCACCACATGACCTTGGAAATGTTTAGCCATGCAAGTACGGGTATGTCTAACCCATGCAGTAATCACACCTAGAATTGCAGTATAGACCTCACCCATACAGAGGGTCCAGTCCAGCTATGGTAAAGGAAATTGGTACAGTTGTCTGGAAAGTTTGGAATTGTTGGCATGAGAATCCTAGAACTTCAGACCTTTCAGGGCCTGGGAAAGAACTGTCACCCTTATCTGAGGAGCATGAACAGAGCACTTCCTTCAGAGCAGGCTCATTTCTTTTTACGCGCAAGATTTCAAGATCATGAGATTTCCTTTGCACACGCCTGTGTGGCTCCTTTTCCTGCTGGTTATTCCTTTCTAAGAATTTGCGGGTTTTGCTCATTGTTTTTTATATGTATATCTTAGCACTAATAGTAATAGCACATATACATAGAACTATTTTCAGTAGAAAATGAGGATAACTCAGCAGATCACACATTCCCTGTGACATGAGGCATGAGTTAAGTGGAAATCCAAATAAGGGCATTTTTTTCTATTCTGTATATTTTTGTAGTGATGTTTCTATTTAAGGACTCATTAAAGTTCAGTATTTTTTAAATGCAGAGTGGCTGGCTGTGCATTGAATAGTAGGCTCTAATTAAACTCAGATACCAGAATTATGGGGTGACATTCTCTTCTCTGTGTTCTGAAGGAGGCCAGATTAGATTATGCTAATGGCCTTTTGTGCTTTTAAAATCTATTAACCTAAGAGTTCAGATCATCTACCTGCAAATTAATCAGCCATTATAAGGTGCTTTGTAGCAGTAGATCTCCAAGCATTTCACAAAGGAGATGACTACACTCCCCATTTTACAGATGGGGAAACTGAGGCACTATTGAGGCAGGGACTTGCCTAAGGTCACCCTGCAAGCCAATTGTTGAGCCAGGACTAGAATCTAATTTTCTCAAGTCGTTGTTCAAGGCTCTCTCACTTTACTCGAGGCAGGGTGGTCCAGCTGGGCTGAGGCAGGAGATGTGGGGGCCTATTTGCCCCTCCACCAATGATATTGCTGTGTGCCTCGGTTTCCCCATATGCACAATGGGAGTAATGATAGTGACCTTCCTACATAAAACATGGGAAGCCATTACATCCCCAAAAGCAGTCAGATCCTTCCCCTAAAAGGCCAGACACCCCACAGGTGTAAGGAATCACACCATCAAGGTGCAGGAAGTGCATAACCAGCTGTGCTGGGCTCTGCAGGACAATAAAGCATCATGGTGTAGCTGACTCCAGCCCACACTCAAAGAGGCTGGGTCTGTGTGTCTCTCTCCCAGAGCCTGGGCCGAGGGGCCAGGGCTGGACTAAGGGATGGGCGCACCGGGCAGCTGCCCGGGGCACCAACTGATGGGGGGCGCCTGATGGCAGCTGTAAGGGGCATGTGGCATCCCTTAGCTGCCATCAGGCGCTGCACGCCTGGCTCCCACAGTGCTGGCCCTCCCCCATTGCTGTGGCGCCGGCCAGCAGTGCCCTTCCCCCCATGGCTGCGGGGCCCTGCATGGCCAGGCGCAGCGGCCGGGCCGGGCTGGGCAGTGCATGCACCATGCACCCCGGGGCAGCGCCGCGCGCCTGGGCCCGGGGCGCCAAAATGGCTCGGGCTGGCCCTGCGAGGGGCATAGACCTTCTACTG
Source organism: Pelochelys cantorii (assembly GCA_032595735.1). Lineage (NCBI taxonomy): Eukaryota > Metazoa > Chordata > Testudines > Trionychidae > Pelochelys > Pelochelys cantorii. The sequence goes on along the minus strand of CM064349.1, from coordinate 20,407,133 downwards.
CTAGGTTTTTAGTTTTCCTCTCATGTGTCTCCAGCCGGGAATAGAGGCCTTTGGAAGTCCAGACAACAGCCCCAGTGCCCACAGGCCGCCTGGGGTTGCCAGGTGTCCGGTTTTTGCCCGGAGTGTCTGTTATTTGGGTCCCCTGTTCGGTAAAAAAAAAAACCCAGAAAATACCAGACATGTGAAATGTCTGGGATTTCCTGTTTCCCTAGGCGGGGGTGGGGGAGGAGCATGGGGCTATTTAAAGGTGCAGCCCCCCCCCCCCCTTTTTTTTTTCTGAACAACTTTGGTCAAGAGAATTTTTTCCTGGTGTTTTTTTTTTGGGGGGGGGGGGGTATTTTTGTTAAAGCATGTGGCAACCCTACGCCCCGCACCTGTGTGCCTGCAGTGGGAACAGGGACAGGGGTAAAGCAGCAGCTGGTGCCGCCCCCCCCCCTCTCGCCCAGCAAGGGGGGTGCTCTGCAGGGAGGGGGCATCCAATGCAACGGGTACAGAGGGCTGTGGAGTTGCTCGGGGCACCTTACGTCATGACACGTCACCACAAGGGGGGTGAGCTGAACCACAGGGGCCCAAGCCCTGCGGGGACAAGGCTTGGGGATGAATGAAGAAGGGACCAAGCGAGCCATTTCCGCCCAAAGGTAAGATGGCCCCAGGGGCGTGCCAGCCGCCTTCCGCCCTTAGCCGGCATGGCTCCCTCCACGCACGGCCACTTCCGGCCTCACCCAAGATGGCCGCGACTTTCACCGCCCCATTTCAGCCGCGGTGGCCGGAAGTGGAGGGGGGGGAGGGGTGAAAGGGCGGAAGTCGGAGGGGGAGGCGCGTTCGAGATGGCGGCGGGGCCCATCTCCGAGAGGAACCAGGGTAAATGGCGGCCCCCCCCCCCCCCGCCACGAGGGGCTGGGCCCGATCCTGCCCCCTACAGCTGGGTTCCAGCCTGGGGGGCCCCCTGATCCTGCCCCTGTTGCTGGCTGGGTTCCGGGGGGGGGGTGCCAGTTTTCCCGTCACCTCTGGAAGGGGGGCTGGGACCTCCCCCTAAAAGCGGGGAGGGGGGGGGCTGGGTCTGAGCCTGCAGGGGAGCCCGATCCGCCCCTCCCCCCCCCACCAAAAAGGCTGGGTGGGGTGGGGGGGTGGGGCTGAGTCCCAGCTTGGGGGTCTCGATCCTCTCCTCAAAAAATGAGCGGGGATGGGGCTGTGCCCCAACTGGGGGGAGGCGATCTCTTCCTCCCCCCCCCCCCCAAAAGCCAGAGGGAATGGAGCGTGTCCTAGCTTGGGGCGGGCCGCGCATCCCACTAAAAGTCAGAGGGGTGGGGGCGCTGGATTCGGTTCCTCTGCTTTGCATGTGATTTCTGTCAGTTCGTTTTTGGGGTGGGGGGGGGAGTTGTGGGTTCTCACTCTGCAACCCTGGGCAGATCTTCCCTCCCCTCTCTGCCTCAGTTTCCTCCATACAATAAATACCTGGGGGGGGGGGATTTCAGTTTGGTCTGGAGCATCGACTTTGTGTTGCCTTGGCAATGGGAGGGGATCATGGTCAGCAACATCATTAGGTATGGTTTGAGGGTGTTACCGAATGAACGTGAATTAAGGGGAGCTGCTTCCTTGCACACAACAAGGGGAGGCAGTGCAGCCTACTGGCTAGAGCACTGGCCTGGCCCTTGAGACACATGAGTTCTATTCTTGGCTCTGTTGGGTGATCCGGGGCTTCTCGTCTCACTGCCTCAGTCTCCCCATCTGTATTATGGGGCTAATGATGCTGACCTCCTTTGCAAAGTGTTGTGGCAGCTACTGAAGGACTAGCCAAGAGCTAGGGATTAGTACCTCTTTGGAGCATGTCTGCACTTCAAGCGAGCACTGGTTTTAATCCTCTGGCTTATTGGGTGTATAATACTCCAGAGGAGTGTGTTTCATTAGGGGTCAAATCTTGTGCTGTTGAAGTGGAGGCAAGTTTTGCTTTTGACTTAATGGGCTCAGGCTTCAATCGTTAGGGATCTGGAGCTCCTCTCTTCTGAGGGGGGAGTTCCTAACTCCTCTGAAATAGCAGAGAGATTCCTCTTCAGAGCCACATAACCCAGAAGCATCTCCTCTCCCCCCTCTCAAGATGCTACGGTGTATGTTGGCGGCCTGGACGAGAAGGTCAGCGAGCCGCTGCTATGGGAACTCTTCCTGCAGGCGGGACCAGTGGTCAATACCCACATGCCCAAAGATCGAGTCACAGGTCAACATCAAGGTAAGGCGCGGACAGAGCCTTTCAAAGATGTGTCTCTGCAAAATAATCCATAGATCTGAATCTTCATGGTGCCTGGTGCTGTACAAACACTGACCAGCCCGTCCCCAGGCCTGAGCTTATAATCTAAATCATTCTTCTGGGTTTCAGTTTACTCCGTGCGTATGTTGCCACTGGTTCTAGGACATAGCACGGACTACATCTCATTCTTCATATTGTCTCACTCCAGTTAAAAACATAAGAACGGCCATACTGGGTCAGACCAAAGGTCCATCTAGCCCAGTGTCCTGTCTTCTGACAGTGGCCAATACCAGATGCCCCAGAGGGAGGGATCACAACAGGTAATCCTCACGTGATCCCTCCCCTGTCACCCACCTCCAGAGAAACAGAGGCTAGGGACACCATCCCTGCCCATCCTGGCTAATAGCCATTGATGGACCTAACCTCCATGAATCCATCTAGCTCTTTTGTGAGCCCTGTTAAAGTCCTAGCCTTCACCACATCCTCTAGCAAGGAGTTCCACAGGTTAACTGTGTGCTGAGTGAAGAAAAACTTCCTTTTGTTTGTTTTAAATCTGCTGTCTATTCATTTCATTTGCTGAATGGGGCAGCTTTGCTGGCAAATTCTCCCAGTGGGGGAGACTGCATATAGCAGAATTCTGTAGCCTATGCAAGTTCCCTACATAGAATAACTTATAGCAGCTAAAGGACTTGCTGGTATAACATGTACACGTAGATCTTTGCTGACCCAGCTTTGCCATGTAGGGGTGTGATTATTTCACACTCTCAGGCAACATAGCAATGCTGGCAAAACTTCCGAAGTGTAGACCAGCCAGTAGTGAAACTGGTACAGATCCCTCTTTGGAGACTCAGAGCTGTTTAAATCTTTAGCTTGCAGCTGTGAGCTATGGGTGTTCAATTGATGAATCGGGTTTAACTTGATGAGTGTTCACACATGCAACTGCACTAGTTTAAATAAATCAGTTGCGAAATGGCACCTTTAGATCGGTGCTACTTCATGTCTAGACCAGGCTTCAGAGGCCGAGGGCACAAGAAATCAATAGATGCAGGCGAGGGAGAAAGATGATCTGAATTGCGATGGAGTGGAGACGTAGACTGAGGTGGTTCCAGACACTAGATGATGCAGTGAGAGTTCTGTCTGCAGGGGGGCAGTTGGCCTCCTCTGTCATTCCAGCCAGTTGTAGATAATTAAGGAGGAGAGAGATTATTTCAGGGAGAGCTGCAGAGGAGAAGACTCTTGCGTCCACAGTGGAGAAACAAAGGAGGCCTGAGATCAAGCGAGGGGATGGGGTGGGAGGCTGGAGTGTGTCTGGCAGTAAAGTGCTCTGTTGCGGGGGGCGGGTGTGTGTTTCAGGCTATGGGTTCGTGGAATTCCTCAGTGAGGAAGATGCCGACTACGCCATTAAAATCATGAACATGATCAAGCTGTACGGGAAGCCGATCCGTGTGAACAAAGCCTCGGCCCACAACAAGAACCTGGACGTGGGCGCCAACATCTTCATCGGCAACCTGGACCCGGAGATCGACGAGAAGCTGCTGTACGACACCTTCAGCGCCTTCGGGGTCATCCTGCAGACCCCCAAGATCATGCGGGACCCCGACACGGGTAACTCCAAGGGCTACGCTTTCATCAATTTCGCCAGCTTCGACGCCTCCGACGCAGCCATCGAGGCCATGAACGGACAGTACCTGTGCAACAGGCCCATCACCGTCTCCTACGCCTTCAAGAAGGATTCCAAAGGCGAGCGGCACGGCTCCGCTGCGGAGCGGCTGCTGGCCGCCCAGAACCCCCTCTCGCAAGCGGACCGGCCCCATCAGCTGTTTGCAGATGCCCCTCCTCCTCCGTCGGTGCCGACCCCTGTCGTCACGTCCTTGGGGCCCGGAGTGAACCCTGCAGGTGAGCATGTTCTGGGCGGCGCTTTTGGTGCTTGCGTGGAGCTCTGGCTGCAGGTTTCCAAAGGCTAGAGCAGGGCTGGGGAACCCTTTTTGGGTCGGGGCCCACTGACCCATGGAAAAATCAGTCGGGGGCAGCACACAAATGAGAAGCAAAAAAACGAAGCAAACCCAAACCCTCAGTGACCTGGCCCCCAAGTGAGAAGGAGAGAAAAGCCTTCTCAGATTGGCCCTCAACTTAGAAGCAGGGGGGGAAAAAAAAAAGAAACTCCCCAGCCCCATGGGGGAGTGAGGCTCAGAGCTTATCCCCAGGGCTGGATTAACTCTTTAACTCTTCTGGTGGCCTGGGGCAATTGGATTTCGAAGCTCGGGGTTGGGGCCAAAAATGAGGGGTTTACTGTGTGGGCGGGAGCAGGCTGGGAATGAGGATGCAGGGCCTGGGCAAGAGGGAGGGTGTAGCAGTGGGGTGTAGGGTCTGGGTGGGAGAATGGGGCGGGGGTGAGGGGTAGGATTAGGGATGTGGAAGGTTAGCTGGTTAGCCAGTAAGGCTACGGCTACACTGCTGTTTTTTTCGGAAGAAGATAGGAAATTGTGCTTGCATTTGCATATCTTCTTCCGGTTCTTTTTGCGGAAGAGGCTTTGCTGATATTTGGCCCTGTGTAGACACGGCCAAATGTCGGGAAACCCCCCCCCCCACCCCCCTTCGCAAGATCCTGTAAACCTTGATTTATGAGGAATAAGGGATCTTGCGAAAGAGGGTTTTTTCCAACATTTGGCCCCCGTCTACCTGGGGCCGCATATCAGCAAAACCTCTTCCGCAAAAAGAACCGGAAGAAGATATGCAGCTGCCAGCGCGATTTGCATATCTTCTTCCGAAAAAAACCAGCTGTGTAGCCGTAGCCGAAGTGTCACCCTTAACAGGTGGCGCTTACTGGTTCTGGTTCACTGGTGGGGCCTGGAGCCGTTTCCCACTTGCTACAGGCAGGGACTGCTCCTGCCTCCAGGGATGTGAAAATGGGTTTACTGAGGTGAACATGTAACCGCTGCAATGTTCAGCAGTTTACCCACAGCGGGGGGGAGGGGGTTTGCGGGTAACCCTGCAGGTTACCTGGGGAGCCCAGGCTCAGCTGTTAACCACCCACACCTTTACACGGTCACTTCTCTGGCACCTAATTGGTGCAGCTCCTGGGGGAGGGGCACGGGAGTGTCTGTGTGGTGTGCGCTTTGCAGGGAAGCGCTCCTGCAGGCACCGTCCATCCTCCCCCGGCTGCTCCCGTTGGCCGCGATTCCCGGCTGCTCCCGTTGGCCGCGATTCCCGGCTGCTCCCGTTGGCCGCGATTCCCGGCCCCTGGGAGCGACGGGGGGTGGAGCCTGCAGGGAGCGCTTTCCTGCAGTGAGCAGAGCTGCTTCCTTCCCCTGCCAGGTAGAGCCCACGACTTGCTTTGATCGATCCTGCAAGCTGCACGACAGCCAGCCCCCCCCCGCCCTACCTCCCGCCTACCCCCCCCTCGCGCCCCCCCCCCCCCCCCAATGTGTCTGGAACACCAGCTCTGGCTTACACCGCAGCTGGAGAAGTCGAGCCTCGCGGGCTAGATCAAGGCAAATGGTGGGCCAGCTCCGTAGGTTCCTCACCCCTAGACTAGAGGGATCCTTCATCTGACATCTAGGGGGCGCTGTGCTGCAGAGTGTGCGGGTGACTGGCCAGGGGGCGCTCTAGTCTGTCTCCTGGCCGAAGCCTGCATTCGCAACTGATCTGTGCGGCTGCAAACTGCTGCCGCCCCGTAAACCGTTTCCATGGGGCGCCTGCCGGCTGGTGGCAACGCTCCCGGTCACGGGCGAGAGGAAAGGCGGCCATGAGTCCCCTGGAGGCATTCTGCTCTCTGACCTAGTCAGGTGGTCTGCAGGGAGCAGGCGTGCCAGCTGGAGCGGGAGGGGCATGGGCATTCCCTGGTCTTATCTCCCTGACTGGCTGCATGGCCCCGTCGGGCAGTAATCCCCGTGCTGCAGCTTCCCTGTCTGTGACGTGAGGGGTGTGACCCTCCATGCAGGGTGCAGCAGGGTTATTTAGAGACCTTGGGGCAGAAAGCTCTGGAGAATCTTGGCTTCGTGTGCTGGCAGAAGTCATTGGGGCCAGTGGACCATGTGGCTCCTAATTAGGGCCGCTAGTGCATTCTATTCCCCCCCCGCCCCCGTGGTTTGTTGGTGCTGACCTTTTCCTCGCTGACTTCGTTTTCAGGCCTCCCGCCTCCAGGGTCGTTTCCTCCGCCAGTGCCACCGCCTGGAGCAATGCCCCCAGGAATGCCGCCTGCCATGCCACCTCCGCCCATGCCACCTGGTGCAGGTGCCCCGGGCCCCCCTGCAGGGGGCAGTCCCAGTGGCGGGCACCCTCCTCACCCACATCCTTTCGCACCTGGCGGGATGCATCATCCAGGTAGGTATTGGAGAGTCATATGGCCTAGTGCCAGGAGCACTGGCCTGGGATTTGGGCAAACTGGGGGCTATTCCTGGCTCTCCCGTTGGCCTGTTGGGTGATATTGTAATGGCCCTACTCGGTGCCTCAGTTTCTCTCTCCGTAAAATGGGCTGATCTCTGCTGTGAGCTCTAATGCTAAGTACCAGGTAAATACTAAAGAAGCTTAGGTGCTCTCTGCAGTCTGTTCTTCTGAATGCCACCCTGCCTTGTTCTAGAGTGGGGACCAGACAGACATGGAAACCAGGGGAAAGTGATTTAAACCAGCCTGATTTATCATGGATCATTGTTTCTAAATCACTTGAAAGAGACGGATTGAAATCAGTGACTTAAACCAAGCTGAGGCTTTATCAATTTATGCAATTGCAACTTACATTCAAACCTATGGCCTGAATTATAAATGCTATTTGTTATGCCATCACCGGCACTGGTAGAAGGGGGTTTACAAAATGACCCGCCCAGATGTTAAAAATGAAGGCTCTGGTTCTGCAAGCGTTTAAGCAGGTGCATAACTTCCTCCCTGCAATAGTTCTGTTGATGCCATTGGGGCTGCTTTAAACCTAAGCGCACACTCAAGTGTTTGCAGGATTGGGGCTAACATGGAATTTGTAATTTAAAAAAAAAAACAAACAAACACCAAACCTGGCATTAAAATCTCTGTCCAGGAAAACGGCTTTGGTGTTCAGACTGAAAAGCGACCCTGGCTCATTCCGGCACAGCCGCTCGTGTGTAGATCAGGGATCCAGCCCACGGCTGCCTCGTCGGAACCCTTAGGTAGAAAGCCGCTCACATTTTAAAAAGCCAGCTGCTCTCTGCTCTGGACGGCTGGGGAGGGTGGCAGGAGTCTTTGCATGCTTCCCCCCTGGCCCCCTGCCAGCAAAATCTCTGAGCTCTCATTAGCCAGTTTCCAGCCAATAGGAGCTGAGACATTTTGCGGGGGGCAAAGGCAATGTGGAAAGCCTCCCTCCTCCCCATGCCAGAGCCCGGAGCAGAGCCAAAGATCCATCGAGCCCTGTCTTCCAGCAGTGGCCAGTGCCAGGTACCCCCAGAGGGAGTGAACAGAACAGGGAATTGAGTGATCAGTCCCCTGTTGCCCATTCCCAGCTTGTGGCAGAGGCTACGGAAAACCATCCTTCCCAACCCTGGCTAATAGCCATTGATAGACCTATCCTCCATGAATAACCCTGTTCTTTTTTTGAACCCTGTGAAAGTCCTGGCCTTCACACCATCCTCTGGCAAGGAGTTCCACGGGTTGACTGTACGTTGCATGAAGAAAATCTTCCTTTGGTTTGTTTTAAACCTGCTCCCTATTCATTTCATTGGGTGACCCCTAGTTCTGTTGTCCAAGCCCTGGCTGCCCCCTGGTCACTGAGATCCTGTCCAGCTGCTCGTGTGTCACAACTTGGCTCCTAATCAGTTGCTGTGAACGTGGGAGCGGGTCTAAAGAACGTCTTGTGCTTTTCCCTAGGGATGTCACCCATGCAGGTGCATCACGGACCGCCTGGGATGGGCCAGCATCATCACCCGGGGCCACCAGGGGCAGGAGGCCCGCCCCCACCCCGCCCGCCCCATGGCATGCCCCACCCCGGACCACCCCCGTTGGGCATGCCGCCCAGAGGGCCCCATTTTGGGTCCCCCATGGGTAAGTGGAAGCCTGCGAGATGGGGTGTCGTGCGCCAGAGCGGGCACCGTCTCCAGTCAAGGGGCTAATACCAGCGCAGGCCTGGGGCAGCCTTGAGCTATGTGCAGGGGGGAGGGGGTACTGAGGCCTGAAATGGTGCCTGGTGACGTCACAGCCTTGGGGCGGGATCGGGGGGGGGGGGGGGTCAGGATTCCTGGCTCTGCCACTGCCTTGTGCGACCTTGGCAGCCGCTCACGTCATCTGCCTTCCCTCGCGGTTGGGGGGGACACGTTTCCTTGGAGATTCTCCCCCAAAACACTCTATCGGGTTGACTGGCCCGCTGGCCGTCGGGGGGGCGGCTGTCCATGCAGGCAGGCTGGCACGGCGCCTGCTTTGCCCCAAGCTGCCTCCTTTCTGTGACTAGTTGGCTCCCCCGAGACCTGCGCCCTGCTTCGGGGGAGAGGAGGGCCCCAGCCGCCGCCCCGCCTAACTCGCTGGCCGAGGATCCCGGCTCTGAGCAGCCTCTTGGCTTGAAAATCCCTTTGGGGCTCGTGGGGCCTGAAATCTCTCCCGCAAGAGCTCCTCTTCAGCAGGGGCCTCATGTCGCTACGTCTGTCCCCGCAGGTCACCCGGGCCCCATGCCCCACCACGGCATGCGCGGGCCGCCTCCACTGATGCCTCCCCACGGCTACAGCGGCCCGCCCCGCCCGCCGCCCTATGGCTACCAGCGCGTGCCTCTGCCACCTCGTCCTGCCCAGAGACCCCCGGTGCCTCCTCGTGGGCCCCTGAGGGGACCCCTCCCCTAAATGCAGCCGTACCAGGACCCGGCCAGCAGACGCACCTTCCTGCTGTGAATTCCTCTCTCTCCTACCTTGGATTTTGGTTTCTTTTTGGACTAACATTCCTGAGAACAGGAAGCAGGATCAGAGCCACCCCCCCCTCGCTGCCCATGTGACCCCCCCTTCCCTTTCGCAGTGTTACTTTTATGTTCCCTCTCCCCACTCTTGTCTCCGTTTCAAGCAGACCAACGTGGTTTTAATGAGATTTATTTTCTATGTGAACCCGACCGAGATTGACCGTTTCCAAATAAACCTCTCGGGCGTCGCTCTCTGCAGCGGGGATGCTTTTTTCTCCAGACACCGCGCAGCCTGCCAGCCCCTGCCCCACCCCCGGGGGAGTCGACTGGGCTGGCGTTCTTTGGCTCCCGGCAGCTTGTGCCATTGAGCCTCAGGCATGTTGAGTGACCCGCTAGAATCCTGCCTCTGCGGCTTCCCTGAAGGGAAGGTAAAGGGCTGGCAGCACCGGCATAACGCAGCCGTGGGCCTGCCGGCATCCTCCATGCTGCTTGGCCAAGGCATCTCAAAGCTGAGCCCATATTTGGCTGCCAGGTGCAGCTCTACAAGCATTCCTCAGCCGGCCAGCTGCCTGGGCTGCCCTGGGCTCCTCCCGAGCCGAGCGGGTGATGGCTTCAGGCTCTACCACGGTCTCATTGGACCCTCTGGTGAGCGTAAGAGTAGGGGCAGAGCCCGCTCATGCATGAGCCTCTTGCCCCATTTCTGGACCAAGCGGAGGAAGTTGGGGTTGGCCAAATCCAGCTGGTGGCAAGTCTCCACACTGCGGGCTGGAAGCCCTGTGCTTCGGTGCCCCCTCTCCCCCCGTGGGGCTGGAGCGTGATCGCTGGCTTCTCCGCTGAGGGGGAGGCCCTGAGCCTCATTGCCCCGGGGGTGCATGCTGAGTTAAGTTTGTTTAGGGGTGTGTGTGTGGGTGTAGGTTCTCACCTTGGGAGTAGTGAGGGGTTTGGGTTTTGTTTGTGTGTGGCCCCTGGCTGATTTTCCTGTGGGTCAGGGGCCTCTGGCTGAAGAGAGTTCTCCACCCCTGGGATAAAGAGTTTAATATTCACGCAGCTGAGGGGAGCCAAGGTGGCACCAAAGGCAAATGTGGTTGGCGCACGTTCCTGAGAGAACTTTCCCTGCTCTGTGCTGCCTCTTCCCTTGGGAGAGTGAGTCCAACGGTCCGTCCAGTCCAGTGTCTTGTCTTTGCACAGTGGCTGGTGCCAGAGCTGTCAGAGGAGTTGAACAGAGCACTGCACTGTATCGACTGATCCGTCCCCTGTCAGCCAGGCCCCGCTTCTGACTGGTGGAGGCTCGGACACCAAGAGCGTTTCTTCTCCCTTAAGCAACTCCAGCTTGGTTGAGTGCAGGCAAAGGAGGAGAGCAATTATTGAGGGTGGTCACGAGAGCTGGTTGGGAGCGGGAGTTGCTGTTCCACAGTTGATTCTGACTTTTTGAAACAATCATTCCAATTGAGAAGGAAAAGCCCAAATTCCTCAGAAATGAAAATTCAAAAATTATGATTTGGGCCCATTGAAATATCTTGCTGGGGGGGGATGTCTGCTGGTTTGGTCTATTGTAGTAAAACATTTCAGTATCATACTCAATCAGATGAATTCAAGAGTTTAGACCACGGAAAACTCCCAACCAGAATTAGACAAAGCACCGTCCAAAAGAACGCACTTTGTTTTTCCGCATCAAAAAACGTGATCGAAATTAGGGATGTGAGATAGCAGCCCCCTGACTCCCCGCACTGCTGCCTCAGAGAGAGGGGCAGCACAGCGGGGTGGCAGGCGGAAGCCGGTCCACGGGGGGAGCTGGTTTAAAAACTAGTTCACTGTGCAGACTGGCTCCCGCCTGCTCCCCGGTTCTGCTGCCTCTGATATAGAGGCAGCAGCGTGAGGTGGCAGCAGCCCCTGTCCATGGGGGGTCCTGATAGAGGCAGCAGTGTGTGTGTGTGGGGGGGGGGGGAAGGCAGGTGGCGCCCTAGTACCTGCTCCTGCCTCCCCCCCGTAGAGGACAGCAGTGTGTGGGGGGGGAAGGCAGGTCCATGGAGCTGGCTTAAAAAAACAGCTCCCCTTGTTCTCGGTGCTGCTGCCTCAGGAGGGTGGGGGAGGGCAGGCGGGATCCGGTGCTTGTGGGGAGCCAGCTTAAAGCAGGCTCCTCGCGGACACCAGCTCCTGCTCCCCCCCCCCCCCCCCCGCTGCCTCTGATACAGAGGCACCAAGGGGGAGGGGGGAAATGCCTCTAGTCAACAGGACAGGATAAGCCCAGGCTTATAAGTTAATTGTGTAGTCATCTACGCATTGACATCCCTAGTTGAAATCTGTAGGTCCCCCTGAGACCATTAGAAAACACTGGTGTTTTTCCCAAAGGAAAGCTGTTCCTTCCCCATTTTTGGCCAACTCTTGTTCTAACCAGCCAGGAAAATGTAGGCTGAGGGTTAAGATTCTGGCCCTGCTCAACGCTAGTGCGTACACAGTACCTGAGTGATTGTGCTGCGGGGACCGGTTTTCGCTCCATTTGCGGGATGGACCCCGAGCTAGCTGCGATGTGCTGTGTGTTTCTGGCATTAGGAGGGCTAAGAGCTCTGCTGAGCAGAGCACTTGGGAGCAGGACTGCGGCCGTGCTCCTTTGTGAACCTCCAGGCTGTAATCTCATACCCCAACTAAGCATGTGCTTCAATCCAAAACGCGCAGAGAGCCGCTTCTCACCCCTCCCCGCACAGCTTGTGTCTTAGCAGCCGGCATCGCATTGAGCTCTTGCATGATGCTAGCAGGTGGGCTAATTGAGGCCTTCCAAACACTGGATTCTCTCTGATTGGCCTCGCTCAGCTGCCTCTGGGTCCTAGAACCTCAGAAATCCCCTTTTTGCTCTTGTCGTTTTGCACTTCACTCAGCTTGCGCCACAGAAATCGACTAGTCTGCTTCCCTCTTGCTTCTGGTCCGGGTCTCATCGATTTCCCTTTCCGGCTCTCCTGCCTCACTCCTGCTCTGCAGCTGCTCTGTAAACCCGGGACATTTATCGCAAATGGATTTAGTACTGCTCGCCATGTGGTGAAACCCCAAACGGAGATGAAGGCTGCACCAGGCCGGCCCCCGCATTAACACAGAGTGAGAGACAGGCCCGCTGCCAAGGGACTTACAATGTAAATGGACCAGCTGCGGGGGGGGCCAGTGTGGAGAACCAACTCACCAGCAGCTCTGTCCCATGCTGCGGCAAAATGGGCTGAGGTGATCCTTGGATGTATATGTAGGAGGTGAAAGGGATGTCACCCTTGCATGCGGCACTGGTGAGGTGGATACTGGAATACTGTGTCCAGATTAAAAAAAAAAAAAGTTGTTGGAAAATTGCCAGGGGGGGCCAGAAAGGGCCCCCCCGAATAATTTCAGGCTGTAGACCATGCCTAACAGTGAGAAATCTAAAGAGCTCACACGGTTTCGCTAAGGATATTACATTTAGATTAATCAACTAATCAAATAGTCAATAGGGGCACCTCCACCTTTGAGATGTAGCAAGGGCCCTTTCAAAGGCGGAAGTGCTGTGGGAGCATGGGGCCAGCAGGGACCTCGAGCAGTCCTCCACTGGCCCCGTGCTCCCGGCACGCACTTTGCTTTTGAAATGTATAAGAACCCCTTCCTGGGCACTTGTACATTTCAAAAGCAGGGAGCACGGGGGCAGCGGGGGACTGCTTGAGTCCCTCACCCCCTGCTCCTGCGGTGCTGCTGAAACGTAGCAAGAGCGCTGCTCTTGCTACATTTCAAAGGTGAAAGCACCACCAGTTCCCTGCTGTGCCCTGGCCCTGCCCCCCCCCCCCCCAGAGATGGTGCTGGTGGGAACCGACTTTTAAGCTGGCTCCCCCCAGCACTGGCTCCTGCTCTCCCCTTGCAGCCTCTCTGACAGAGGCAGCAAGGGAACCGGGAAGTGACTAGTCGAGTCACTAATCGACTATCCGATCAGCATATGCTTATTGGCTAGTCGACCAGTCATCCCTAGGTTTTGCTGATCACAAAACAGCAGAGCCTTGGTTCTAGTGACTAAGTATCTGCCTGGGGAGAAAACACTGGCCACTAAAAGACTCCCCTGCCTGGTGGAGAAAATCAGAATGAGAACCAAGATCTGGAAGCAGAAACCAGACATGTTCCCAGCGATGTTCCCTCTAATTTTTTCCATCTGTGTGCAGAATAAATTTTATGCGCCAAGGTGTGTGTGACTGTGCACCACCACTAGAAATACAGGTTGTGGTTGCTCTGCTAATCAGCGGGGTGGTATTTAAATCTCTCCTGGTTGGCTGTCCAAGTGCTCAGCTTACAAGGAACACTGATTCCCAGTCGGAATAAGGCACTAGGGAAATGATTTACCACTGAAACGCTCTGCTAGGGGGGCGCGGTGCTTTTCCTCTCACATCCTCTTCCACTCCAGCCTGAAGGCCTTCAGGAAGTGACACTTGGGCCCAAGAGAGGGCTGAAATTGAGCCGCCTTATGTCGCAGGTCTGACTGAACGATCGAATGGTCCAGGCTGGCTGTAAATGCTCCCACGCTATGAAGTGACTTGCCCAGTGTCACAGTCAGTCAGTGGCAGAGCCAGGAATAGGATCTGGCTCTCTCAATCCCAGAGCGGTGGCACCAGATGACCCTAAACCGGACCTCTTATTTTTTTTTAGAAGCACTTTCTGGCAATGCGGTCATGCTAATCCCCCCTGGAGATGCAGGGAAGAAGGAAGACACTCTGTGCAATCTGTGGATGTCTGCATGGTTAGGCAGAGAGGGGCATGGCTGTATCTTTAGACTCTTCCCCACTCCTCTGACACATTCACCGAGATCGCATGGCGCCAAGCTGTTAATTGGGAAAGTATAAAAGTGGAGTCACTGGGTGGAAAGTTTCACACCTCCCTTGACAGCTCGAAAGGGGTGTGTGTGGGGGAGGGGGGGTTGATGGCAGCCAGAGCCTTCTCTCTGCTGAAGAAAGACCAAAAAGACTCCGTTTGAAGATGGGAAGAGACCTGATGTGCCGGAGGCTTTAAAGCGCTGCTGTCATTTTGAAACCCTAGACTTGAAGCAGGGCTTTGGGGGGGCTTCAGTCTGTCTCACCAAGAGAAGTTGGCCCCATAAAAGAGATTCCCTCCCAGCTTGAAATCTAGTCCATTCCAAAAAAAGACCTCTCAAAGTCCTTCCGGGTTCCCCTCATGCCAGTTTTTATGGCTTTATCATCCTGTTTCCCTGTAGATAAGAATATTCCTCTCCTGCTTGCTCTGGGGGGGGTGGGGGGGACTTGCACAAAGTGTGGAAACTAGTGGTAACGGTGACAGCGCACGATAAGCAAGAAACCAGAGTAGTTTTATCATGCAGCTGGTTTGTTTATGGGGCTTGCAGGAGTTAATTAGCACACCAATGCCGCTGCAAATCAAATCCAGATGGAAGTATTATAAAGTTGACCTCCCCTTGAGGATCCAATTAGAGCCAGAGACGGGAGCTGGTGTTTGCAGCAGGGCGGGTTCTCACCACACCCCCAGCGCCCCCCCGTCACAAAACAAAAGATTCTCGTAACTGCTAGCTTGCTCCTCAGAAAAGCCCACCACCGGTTCAGCTTCTTCCCTCCCCGGGGTGCCTAGATTCTGCAGGTGGAAGCTGATGGTTTTGCTGAGGCACAAAGCAGGAGACAGTCCAGCTGGCTTGGCCATAACAGCTGCTGCCGGTCTTTATTATCTGTGGCGTGAGGGCTCAGTGCCCACAGTGCATTCAGGATGGTCCCTGCCCCATAGCGCTTCCAAGGTAGAAGAGGAGATCGCAGCTGGATACAGAAGGGAAGTACAAGGCAAGGAGGAGATTTTACTCACCAGCACGCCAAGTGGGGTTCAGCGGCCTGGTTGCTGTTCAGGTTTTTGCAGGCACTGGGGAGTTGTACGGTGAGATCTGGAGGAGGCAAAGGACACGGGGCAGCGGCAGGGTGGGAGAATCCTAGAACTGGAAGGGACCCCGAGAGGGCATTGAGTCTAGTCCCCTGCCCTCATGGCAGGACCAAGCACTGTCTAGATCATCCCTGACAGGTGTCTGTCTAGCCCACTGCTAAATATCTCCAGAGATGGAGATTTCACAACCCCCCTTGGCAATTTATTCCCGTGTTTAACCACCCTGACACTTAGGAAGTTTTTCCTGATGTCCAACCTATACCGCCCTTGCTGTAAGCCCATTGCTTCTTTTCCTCGCCTAACAGGCCAAGGAGAACAATTTTTCTCCCTCTTCCTTGTCACACCCTTTTAGATACTTGAAAACTGCTCTCGTGTCCCCTCTCAGTTTTCCCCTTTCTGAACTAAACAAGCCCAGTTTGTTCAGTCTTCCCTCCTAAGTCGTGTCTCCTAGACCTTTAACCATCTTCTCTGGACCTTCTCCGGTTTCTCCACATCTTTCTTGCAAGCCTGGAGCTCCTTGTTTGGAAGTGTAACAAGCAAGCGATGGAGGCTGCCTGGGAGGATTGGATAGCACGTGAGAGATGACTGGGACATGGGGCAGGGAACTGGCCACAAGGGGCCGTGCAAGGGAAGACCAGATGATGGGGGTCTGGTGCAATGCCGAAGGGGCAGGGACATGGCCAAAGGGCCACGCTGGAAAATTCTTCTGGCTGGTAGCTGTCGGGCTGACAAACTCCTGACCATGCCTGAGCAAGGACAGGGGTGTCCTGGGCCCGCCCCACAGCAGCTGCGGTGCGTGTTCCGGGGGCAGGGATGTTTCCAAAGGGGACTAGAGCCAGGGTCTGCAACCTGCAGCTCTGGAGCCAAACATGGCTCAGTACGGAACCAAGTCTGGCTCTTCGGTCACTCCCCAAGCAAGCAACGTTTTCAATGAAAATGAGCAATTAATTCACGATTTTTAAAAGGCGCCGTTACTCGTGGCGAGGGGGCCTGTTTTGTCTATTTCACCTTTGCCCACAGGTGGAGGGGAGGCGGTGCGCCCGGTACGGACCGGCTACGCTGCGGCAGGAGCCGGCTGGGGGGACTCTGCTTGTTTCCAGGCCAGCTGAGGGCGCGCTGTAGGGGATGGTGCGCCAAGCGGGGATAGGGAGAGGGGCTGGCGGCGGCAGATGCAGTGGCCTGGCTCCAGCCCCTGTCTGACGGCCATGGTGAGTCCCCAGCCACTGGGCTCCCGCGGCCCAGCCATGGCGGCCCTGCAACAGCTGCAATAGGCCGGCCACAGCAGCCCGGCTTGGCCTCTGGCCGCAGCAGCCTGACCAACAAGGCCCGAATCAGGGCCCAGTCCCCATCTGCCCTCAGTGTCCTGTCCCCGACCCCGATCTTGGGGCAGGCCCCATGGTCTGGCCACAGGAAGGGCTGGTGGTACCCCCCCCCGCTGCAGCATGGGTAGGAGGGGAGGCCACGATCCAGCTGCGGGGATCCTGGCCCGGCCCCTTGTCCAGGCACTGCAGCCAGGTAAGGTAACCCAGCCCCAGTTTCCCCCACCCCCCATACTCTTATTTCCCACCCCCAGCACCCTGCCCTGCCTCCTGCACCTCCCACACACCCCAACCCCCTGCCCTAAGCCCCTCATGCAACCCAATCCTGACTCCCGCACCCCCCATCCGCAGACTGCACCCCCAGCAGCAGCAGAAGTCCCATTAAATAAAGTCTGGGCTGTTAGTAATCATGTCAATTATCACTACTATTAAGTTGTGTATTTTCAGACGTGCAAATGGGCATTCTGCTACAGCTCTCTGTTGACCCCTTGTTCTGAATTTTGATGGAGTTTGGCTCTGGTTTGAAAAGGTTGCCGACCCCTGGACGAGAGGCTGTTGGTGCTGCCGCATTGATCCACGTTCTTCACCCTCCCCCCTGCCTCCAGACCCCCCTTGTGAGCTGGAAACCCCTAAGAATGGGATGTGCCCCCAGGCAACCGAAGCTGGTACTACAAAGCCGTGCCCATGCCCCAGGCAGAGGGAGCAGAGCCTGGCAGGAAGGAAACATGTAAGGGGCGAAGAAAGGGCCAGGTGCTGTAACAGCCCTTCGGGCCCAGGGTTGGGAGCTTGAGGGATGGGAGGGCCCCCTCACCCCGGCTCCCATGCCTCTCTGCTGTGCCAGACCCCCAGGGGAGAGGAAGGGGCACCCAGCCAAGAAGGTCTGAGGTGGGGCCCCATCCACAACGAAGCAGATGAGAAGTGCCTGGCCCCTGGGCCAGCTGGGTGGCTGTGCCGGAGGGGTTTCTTCCCGGGGGCCTTTTGGGGTGAGGAGGAAGGGGCCTTGGCCTGACGGAACCGCTGTTGTGGCCCTGCTCCGTGGGAAGGCAAAGGAATGCTTGAAAACCACTCCCCTGAGGCAAGGGCCAAGCCCAGCAGGAGAGGCCTGGGGCAGGGCAAAGGTCTCCCCCTGCCCGGTGCTGGGAGGTTCGTGACAGCACCAGTAGCAGCGAGTGGGCTTAGTTTTGCGGTCTCGGGGGGAGGGGAAGCATTTTGTTTGCCTCCCTAGACACGGAACTCAACAGCACCAGGACTCGCTCGCCCCTCTGACCGCTAGGCATCACTGCCCACAGTAGAACGCTGCCGAGAAGGTTTGGAGAAGAGGGTGGGAAACAAGGGCCCCGAAATGTCTTGTCAGCACGGGGCCAAGGTGTCAGACCAACACTGCTCCCTCTCGCAGAGCGGCCTTGATCGCGGGCACCGGGGCTAGCCACCAGGCTCCACGTACCTGGCGCAGGGGCGAAGGATGCAAGACTCTGCGTACGCTGAGACCCGCGGCTACTAGGAGAGCCCCCTGGGCCCTGCCTCAGCAGGACTGTGGCTGTGCTTTGCAATGCGGCGGTTTACTGAAAAGGGCAGCGGGGCGTAGTGGTTAGAAGGCTGGCCTGGGGACCTGGGTTCTATTCCTGTCTGTTCCACTGGTCTGCTAGGTAACCTTGGGCAAACCACTGCCATGCTCTGTGCCTCAGTTTCCCCAGCTGGAGATGATGTTACCGAGCTCCTTTGTACTGGACTTTGAGATCTGCTGGGGAAAAGAGCTAGCGAGTATTGCTAAGGGAGTTATGTGCTCAGTGCATGCCCAGGGGAGATGGGCACCTTGTTACCCAGCCTCCATTGAACACTTTACTTTAGAAATACCCAGACTATATCCCCGGCTCCTACCTAGCACTGCACACCCAGGGATCTCAAAGTGCTTTACACAGGAGTAGCCTTATCCCTGGCTGGCAGATGGGGAAACTGAGGCACAAAGCTGTGAAGTGACTTGCCCAGGGTCAGTCGGCAGGCCTGTGGCACAGTCAGGAAAAGAGCCCTGGTCTCTTGAGTCACTGTGCTCCCCCCACAACTACACTGCCCCCTGGAAGCTGGGCCAACACGCCATGCAGCTTCTGACCCCGCAACGGTGCGATTTCACATTGGGCAATCCCATACCACCAGCGCTGTTGGCTTCTTGGCTATGGTCACATGTCACCTTAATAGCTGCTCTGCCCTCTCTCTGGGGACTCCAGTCACCCTATCCTGAATAGCTACAGACTCGCTACTTTCCATCCCTCCCTGGCTGGCTCTCGAGGGGCCTTTTGCAGCTGCTTCGCTGAACCTCTGGGCAAACAGCTGCTTAAAAGATTCGAGGAGGGGTCCGGGAGGTGTGCCTCTATTTCTGGCTTTGCCACTGACTCCCTGTGGTACCCAGCTAAACCACCACCCATCCCTGCCTCAGTTTCCCCACCTGTAGCACAGGGTCACCAAGAACCAATTCACAGTCGGGCCCCCTTAACAGAGCAGAGCTGTGATGGGGGGAGGAGTAATGATACACGAGCTTCCAGCCCCAGATGTGTCCATTTAAGAGCGCGCTGTCAAGTTACACCCAAACTCTAGCTCCACAGTCGCTGGTAAACAGGCAAGGAGCGGTAGTGCTCCATGAGTGTCTCTATCTGTGCATGGATTGTGAAACTGAGTCTCGGCCACTGGTCCTTGTGGCTGCTTTGTGCTGTTTGCCTTTTCTCCTCTGTGCTGTGGGTGTGTGTTAGTAAGGGCTGTGGGTAGACGCACCGACTGTGTTATTTGAAAGGGACGGGGAATACTTAAAGCAGTGTGATGCCCTACCCCATCTGTGACGGCAGATCGAGTGGCATGTGCTTATGTGTGTTTAGCTCTTTGCTGGACGGGAAGGGGATTAAACTGCACTGCTATAACCGTGTCCACCCCAGGGGTAGCACCCTCATAATTAACTGCCTTCCGGGAGAGAACACACTAGGGATGTTAGAACGTGTGTTACTGATTAACCGACTAACTGCTGAAAATGTCAATGGTTACATGGCTACACATGGGAGGGCAGCCAGCTCCCTGGGAGACGGGCATGCCAGGGAGCCGGCTTTTAAGCTGGCTTTCAGGGTGCGTCAGCTCCTGTCTGCCACCCTGCTCCCGGGGAGCAGGCTGCTGCCCTGCGCTGCAAAGTGACTGTCTTTCATAATTCACTGCACCAAGTCCGTGCGGCCTGAATATTTAATCTGCTACATATTTGAGAGAGTCTGTCTGTCTGTCTAAGAGTTCCTCCTGAATGGTAAGAGCTAGGACCACCCAATTCGGTGTACAGCTTCCTCTTGGCAGAACTTAAAGCAGTCTCGGGGTTTGGTTGTGCCAGGACAATGTGCCATGGTGTTGCTCTATCAGGAGGCTCGGATACACTCAGTGAAGCCACACCGGGTGCATAAACGTAAGAGGTTTTATTGCCAAAGCATATTACGCCTTACAGCCTTCACGCATTACTAAATATGTGCTTCTCAGTGCAGAGAAGCAGGCAATTAAGCAAGCGAAGTGAGCATTCAGGCAAGCAAGGATCCAATGCTTACGTCCCTTCTGCTACCGCCAGTCCCGGGCCCTCCTGTCTGTGCTCTCGAGGGCTGGTAGTGGGCACTGCTCCAGTGTGGGGAATTCCTGGGCATCCACATGGCCAAGATCAGTGGTTCCCAAACTTTTCGGTATCACGCCCCCCTTTTTGATTTTTGAAAAACCCTCACGCCCCGCCCAAAAAAATATAGCAGCAAAACTTGTTTATCAAAAAAAAAAAAAAAAGGAACTGACCGGGGCAGCAAAACTAGATCCACAGGTGGGACTGACCATTCAAGCAGTGCCTTTCAGCTCTTTTATAACTCTTTCTGAGAGGCACAAATATTCACAGGCAGATTCTAGCAAGAAGCATCATGGCTATCCCATTCCCACACATGTCTTTGGGCTTACTTATCTCACAACTTGTTTATGCAGCTAAGGAGGCCTTGAGCCAGCTCCTCACCAGTTAGAACCAGCCCAATGCCGGCTCCAGCCGAGCCGCCCACAACAAACAGCAGGGCTAACTAACGGTCACCCCTGACACATGCCTGGAATGGGATTGCTTCTCATCAAACTCTACGGAAAAGAGACCGAATCACCAGGGAGGTGAAAGGGGCTGGCTCCCCTCTGTCTGGGACTGTCCCAGCCCTGAGCCTCCTGTCCCCAAGGTGCCCTTTGGAGTTGGAAGTGGGGTGGAGCTGAAGCTTCCTCCCTTCCCCCCGGCTGTTGTTGTTGCTGGCTGTTTCCCTTTGTCGGGGAGTGAGGGGAAAGTGCACGGCTTGCTGCATTCCTCACTCTCACTGGGGAGTGCAAGTGGGACCTGCCCAGCCGGGGGATATGCACCCCTCCCCTGGCTGTGCCTACTGGAGCTGCCACGGCCATCGAGAGGGGCTTCTCACCTAGCCCCAAGCTGCTGTGGTGAGAGAGGGCTGGGGTTATCCTCTCTTCCCAGAGCAGCCTGCATCCTGAACCCCTCACTCCAAGCCCACCCCAGAGCAATGATTCAAATGAAGCCTGGACAGTGTCATTTTATTTTTCAAAAAACAAAAATGAAGTGAGTTTAGGATGCCGGGTCAAAAGTCTGGTATCTCTGAGATCTCACTGCCATGCCGGGCTCTGATCATCCTGCATCCCCCCCTAACAGCCCTGTTCCTTGCAGCCGTGTCTGCTGTCAGGTGGCCCATACACATGTCGGCGTCCTCTGTTTGTGTTCCTCAGTTCTGAGAAGCCGAAATAGCGCACAACAAAATCTCTGAAGGGGCCCTGGCAGTAGGACAATTACAGCCTGTAATTTGGTGCCATTTACTGTACAGTTGGATTTAATTTCACAGCCTGTCACTCAGCGTGGTGGTTGTTAAGGCTACAAACAGGCTTGGCAAAATGGGTGGAAAAGGAGTCTTTTCCAACGGAGCCTGGCTGAAAGAGGGTTTATTTCCCCCTTCTACCCCCACCCCCGCACGCTTCTCTGGAACAGCCATACATTCCTGTGTGGGGTGAGTTGGGGGTGGGGACCAGGGACCCCTTGAGGTGCCTTTGAAGGATCTGATGCTCTGGAAGCACGGAGGACCCAGCATCTGGAATGTGGGGCTCCTTTAAGGCATCTGGGGTTCAGCCCCACCGCAAGTTACCAGTCCCTTATTGAAACCTTGGGCTAAGTGATTTTCCCCGGGCCATGCAGCAAGTCTGTGGCAGAGCCAGGAATTGAACCCAGATCTTCTTAGGGTGCTTGCTCAGGAGGACAGGGACCATTTCTTTGTACAGCGCCTAGCACCATGGGATCTTCAGTTATGATAAACTCATAGGCAGTGCTACCATAATGCTCCTAATAGAAATAGAAATATACAGTGGCTGGCACAACTGGGACCTGCTCCACAACTGGGGCATCTAGGCATTACTGTAATACACCTAATAGCAATACAAATATATAGCACAACTGGGACCTGATCCCTGACTCACACTCCTAGATGCTACGGCACAACACACCCCTTAATAAACTCCCGAGTCCCATTCCAGCCTCTCCGCATCCTTTAATGGCAACAGACAGTTGCAAACAGCCTGCGATCCTTGTTTAATCTCCTGCAGGGCCGCTGGATGCGGCGGCTTGGTGTTTACACGGCCATAAATAATAATGGCAAGAAGAACAATAAAATGCTCCTTCAGTTTCTGATGATAAAAGCTTCTTAGGGGAATTCCAGGATGGGTAATAAACAGCGTCTGGTTCGTGCTGGGGCAATGGTTCTGCATTTAATAGCCTTCTGCGCTGCTTAGGTGCATCTTAACAATGGGCTGTCGGAGAGAGGGCTTGCTGTGCCTTCGCTTGATGTGCTGGAGTGGAGCCCAGGCGCGGGGAAGCCAGAGGCAGGGCTAGCTGGCTCTGGCCAGGGTGTTCCTCCCCCACACACTTAGAGCCTTTTTCAGGGGTGGCAAAAAGGGATTGTTTGATTGTCTGGCACCAGGGGGGCAGTTCCTGTGGACTTTGAGGGGCAGAGAGCAAGATGGCCATGTGGGAAGAAGGGGTTCTGACAGCACTACCATGGAACAAATTCCCCATCACTCAAACCTCACGCTCTTTCAGTCAGGAATAGAACCCAGGAGTCCTGTCTACCCATCTGTGGATTGAACCATTCAACCGCACCCCCTTTTGCTCAGGAATAGAACCCAGGAGCCCTGGCTCCCCATCCGTGGATCGAACCATTCGACTGCACCCCCTTTTGCTCAGGAATAGAACCCAGGAGTCCTGTCTACCCATCTGTGGATTGAACCATTCAACCGCACCCCCTTTTGCTCAGTAATAGAACCCAGGAGCCCTGGCTCCCCATCCGTGGATCGAACCATTCGACTGCACCCCCTTTTGCTCAGTAATAGAACCCAGGAGTCCTGTCTACCCATCTGTGGATTGAACCATTCAACCGCACCCCCTTTTGCTCAGGAATAGAACCCAGGAGTCCTGTCTACCCATCTGTGGATTGAACCATTCAACCGCACCCCCTTTTGCTCAGGAATAGAACCCAGGAGCCCTGGCTCCCCATCCGTGGATCGAACCATTCGACTGCACCCCCTTTTGCTCAGGAATAGAACCCAGGAGTCCTGTCTACCCATCTGTGGATTGAACCATTCAACCGCACCCCCTTTTGCTCAGGAATAGAACCCAGGAGTCCTGTCTACCCATCTGTGGATTGAACCATTCAACCGCACCCCCTTTTGCTCAGGAATAGAACCCAGGAGCCCTGGCTCCCCATCCGTGGATCGAACCATTCGACTGCACCCCCTTTTGCTCAGGAATAGAACCCAGGAGTCCTGTCTACCCATCTGTGGATTGAACCATTTGACTGCACCCCCTTTTGCTCAGTAATAGAACCCAGGAGCCCTGGCTCCCCATCCGTGGATCGAACCATTCGACTGCACCCCCTTTTGCTCAGTAATAGAACCCAGGAGCCCTGTCTACCCATCCGTGGATCGAACCATTCGACTGCACCCCTTTTGCTCAGTAATAGAACCCAGGAGCCCTGTCTACCCATCTGTGGATCGAACCATTCGACTGCACCCCCTTTCAGTCAGGGATAGAACCCAGGAGCCCTGGCTCCCCATCCGTGGATCGAACCATTCAACTGCACCCCCTTTCAGTCAGGAATAGAACCCAGCAGCCCTGGCTCCCCATCTGTGGACCGAACCATTTGACTGCACCCCCCTTCAGTCAGGAATAGAACCCAGGAGTCCTGGATTGAACCATTGAACCAATTCCATCTGTGGATCGAACCATTCACCCACACCCCCTTTCAGTGAGCAGTAGCACGGCGCTGACGTGGCGGGAGAGCGGGGAGAGACTATTCCTACAAAACTCAGTTTCCTGGGCCTGTCCTTTTCCTCGCCGTCTCTTCCCCAGGCTGCTGTTCCAGAGACCGAAGGCAGCCCCAGCCTATGTTCACTGGGCTGGGAAGTCACCACCAGCCGCGCCGGGCTGCAGCCGAAGGGTCACCAACTCTTTAAAGGCCTCGTGGCCTAGTCCGACCCGTGGCTGTCTGGCTCTCCACTCACTTAAACCAGCCCCACCCCACGCAAGGGGATGCTCCTTTATCCCCCGGGGTAAACGAGGTCGGATGCAGAGCCCTGTGAACCGAATGGATTCCGTGCGTTACCCTGGGTTTGACCGGACCAGGGACTATTAATTGCTCGGCTGCGTGCTGCGTCCATTAGGCGGAGCAGGTACCTCCTTTGGGGTGCTGGCCGGATAGACGTACGGACAGAGCAAGGGGTTGCAGAGGGCAGCTGTGCCTCGTGTGAAAATTCAGCAGATGGCTTGACTGGTAGATTTAATACACAGACAGATTTTTAAGACCAGGTGTTCTCACCCCCTGCAGGGCCAGCTTTACAGGTGGGCAATCAACCACGGTCCCAAGGCAAGAAGGGGGTGTAGGGAGCTCAGCGGAGACTCTCCAAATCCATGTCACTTGTGGTCAGAGGCTAGATTTGAACCCAGGCCGAGGCAGCCCATTGCATCAACTGGCTACCTCCGACAGCCCACCTGCTTCACCACAGGCCACAGCGTGTGCCTAGCTGTCATGCTGATGGACAGCCATGGCTCTGCAAAGGCCGGGTCAGAACTGTCAATCATCCGCCACGCACTGCAGAGCTGACTTGCTAAGGCTGCAGCCGCCTGCCCGGTCGGGGGTGACAGAGCCTCCCAAACTGGCCTGGGTGGATGGGACTGAGCGGCAGAGGCATTTGCCTTGCTGGTCAGTTTCACTGGCCCTGTTTCCCTGGGCTCCCGGGAAAATCGCTTAGTTCAATAGGATGTCAGTCAGGGTTCAGCCCTGCAGGAGGGGGGGATTTTACAGCCTGCCTAGCTCCGGGTCGATGCCCTCGCTCTGCTCCTGATGGCAGCCCCGTCCTTTTGAATTCTGGTGCCCCACACAGCCCAGGCACCCGCACCACCCATTCCCTGCTGGAGGGGGGGAAGGCAACAGCTCTGCATGAGCAGTGGGGGAGGGGCTATGCTCAGGACTGTGGGGGGCAGGAACAGGGCAGGGAAATTGGTGAGGGAGCAGGTGGAAGGGGGAGGGGTGCAGCCCACCAGAGCGGTGGGCTGGGAGGCTGAGTAGGGCGCGGGAAGGGGCCAGGGCACTAGGAGGTTGGGGCTAGCAGAGCCGAGGGGGGGAGGTCAGAACAGGGACTGGAGGATCAGGAGCTAGCAACATAGAAAGTTACTCCATGGGGGGCACAGAGTGGTGCCCCAGATGTAGTGGTGTCCTACGCAGTGGCATATTCTGCATACGCCAAAGGGCGGCCCTGGCTTATGGGGGCCCCCTTTTCCCTGCAGATCAAGCAAACGTCCTCCCCCCCAGCCCGCAGGCACCGCAAGAGAGTCTGGTGTGTGTGCAGCTGGTTCGCCAGTGCTGCGGGAACTACTAGGCTTTGCTGGGGGACCAGACACAAAGTCCCTCCTGGTTTTGTATCCTGGGCTGGGGCCCTGTCTCAGGGAAGCCATGACATGTGGACTAAACTGGAGGCATTTGCTTAAGCGCCGCAGGCTGCAAAGGGACTTGCAGAGCCCTGGGTGCTGTCCAGAATTGAGATGGTTTTGTGAGGTGGGTTGGCTCAGTGGTTAGGGCTCGCCTGGGCTTGGGAGACATAGGTTCAGTTCCCTGCTTTGCTACAGACTCACTGTATGACTTTGGGCAAGTCACTTAGTGGCTCCGTGCCTCAATTTCCCCCATCTGCCCTCTGGGGATCACTGCACAGCTGTAACTCGCAAGGAGGAAGCCAGGACAAAGATGGTGAGAGGCTCTGGTACTGCGGCAACGGCGGCTGGAGAAGGACTTTAGTTAAACACCCCCCAGAAAATGTGAGGGAACTATCCCTCGGCCGATGCCCTTTGTGCAGAGGTGAGTAACTGCACTGGGTGGGGGCAGTGGAAAACCAGGCCCACTGTGTCGGGGCTACTCAAAGGCCCCGCTCAGCCCTCGGGATGAGGTGTCGAGCTGGGTTGGCGGAGGATTGTGCGGAGGCCGGGGGCAGAGGAGTCTCCTATTGGAGCAGGGAGTTCATTGTTGCTTGTTGTCTGATTATCTTGGTGGGTGAGGCCCAGTGCCATGCTCCAGGCTGATTGCCCTTGGCCCCGCCCCTTCCAACTGAGGCTCCGCCCTTCTGGTGGCATGGAGTTGGGCACCCCCCCACACACACACCTTGCCCCCAGGCTCGTGGTGGCTGTTGGCTCTGCTGGACTAGCCCTTCCCTCTTTGTCTGTGTGCAGCATCTGGCACACTGAGAACCCCGCTTTTGGGACGTGGGGGTGGAAGGGACTAGCATCATACAAACCCCAGATGGATTTAAAGGAAACTCGGGGACTGTTTTATAAATCGACCTAAACGAGATGTGTCAGCTTAGAAAGCTCCTCAGAGAACGTGGCTCTTAAAAGCACTTTGAGAAATGATTTTGTTTATTTAAGGCTGTACTAAGGAGCTGGCCTGGACAGAGGGCTGTCTAACATTGTATCCACACTGGGTTCTAGTCATCCCCAGTGTTGCTGCCTCCTACAGCAACAGACGGGGTTTTCCCATCTTTGTAGGAACTGCCCCTTCCCCGGGGGTGATACTTGGGTCAACAGAAGCATTTGTCCGTTGACTTGGCCATGTCTTTGCCAGAGGCTGGGTTG
Organism: Pelochelys cantorii; assembly: GCA_032595735.1. NCBI lineage: Eukaryota > Metazoa > Chordata > Testudines > Trionychidae > Pelochelys > Pelochelys cantorii. The sequence goes on along the minus strand of CM064349.1, from coordinate 20,380,659 downwards.
GCCTAGCTCTAGCTCTCGGGTACAAATTTTGTGCACAACAGAGCAATGGAGTGACCTCAGTCTAAATGGTCTTTGTGGACCAGGCCTTAGACTGAGGCTGCATGAAGCTCATGCAGAGAGGCAGGAAGCTCTTGGGGTTAGGATGCTAATCTAGGATCGCCAAAACGTGCTTCCATGCCTCTGCTTCACTATAGACTCTCTGAGTGACCTTGGCCAAGTCAATTAGTCTTCCCATGTCTCCTTTCCCCATCCTGCTTCACCGGAGGGTGATGAGGCTAAATACCTCCAAGACCGAGCTGCTCAGCTATCCCAGGGATGGGAGGCCAGCTCTTCTAGCTAGTTTAACTTTGCTGTATTGAGCTGTGAAATTCAAAGAGCCCACCTCAAGCATTTGGGGGATTTTTTTCCTCCAAAAAGCCTTTGATTCCGGTTGGAAAAGCCGCATTTAAATGCAGCATGCCGTGTCTCTGCAGTTGTGCCGGGGAAGGGGGGAGAAAAATTGCAATAGATGACTGCGAGTATCTCGGAGCAAAAAAAAAAAAAGTATCTTTTTTCCACTGCCATCCCTCCCTGCAAAGCTGTGTAGCGGCTCTCAGCTGAAACTGACTAATAATACACCATTAGTCAGTCTCACCTCCTTCGGTGCATTTCCATGAAGCAGGTTAACCAGAAATCTCATCCCTGACACAGGCAATCTGATCTTGCAGAAGATTCCCACATGGATGGGTAACCAGCTGGGGAAGGCATTTTTCATTTTTTTTCTGGTTCATTAAAAAAAAAAATCCCGCCTCCCTCTCTGTTTTGTTTTCTACAGCAGCCAGTCCTGTCACCACCCTTCCTTTGGCTGTTATAATGGACTCTCCCACACACACACAGTGTGTGTGTAGAAGGCTGTGATGCTAATGCTCATTCTGGTACCCAGGAGCTGTTTTCTTCCTGTATCCCTGCCAGAGCATCCTTCATAATAGCACGCAAGACAGACACTTACAGGAGAACGGTGGGAGATCAGAGCTGAGCCCAGGTAAGGAGGAAAACAAATGTCTTTGTAAAACTAAGATGCTTTAATGAGTGTAATCGGATACATAGTTATTGGTGTGGAAAGGTTTTTGGGGTTTTTTCCCCCCTCTCTCTATGGTGTGGCCATTTTGTCCTGAAAAACCTTGCCTCCAGGTTTTATCTGTCTTGTTATTTGTGTATGAGTGTTAATAACGTCTGGACATCTCACTTGCTCTGCTTATCCTGCAGTTTGGATCTATGCAGACAGATCTTTTGTAGATTGGGTGCTGGGAATCTTCTTGGAGGGTTGGTGATTTATATCGAGGAAACCAACGCATCTTGAACAGGGGTAGAAATCTTTACTGGATTTGGAGAGGGTGCGTGTGTGTGTTGGAAAATGACCTTGGGGACTGTAAATTTAAAAACTCTCATGATCTGTTGTCGCCATGTTTTTGTTGCTCTCTGAGGAGGTCTCTAGAACAACGTGGGTTTCAAAGGAAGCAAAATCGCTTGGTAACCCGAGCCCAAACCCTTTTCAATCAAACCAAACAACTCCTGTCTGGCACATTTGAGACTGATAAGTGCATGTTGAACTAAGCCCCTATTTTAAATGAAGGAGTTAAGTACTGTATTGCTTGGCTCAAAGAACTGGCAAGAAGAAATGGGTTCAAACATAAAGAACCTTGCCTGGAAACGGACGATAGGGTTTCCTTGCTCAGACGCTCAGCCTGAATCTTGGTACGGATTTGAAAGAGCAGGAAGGCATTTATGTGCGGAGCAGGGTATTTTCGGGAATGCCAACTGGGACAATGAAATGTCTGTTTGGAGACACTCTTAAAATCAAAACTAGCTCTGGGTTTAAACAGTTTTGGTCCTTTCTACAGCTGCTAAGATTCTGGATGAGAAACCATTTTTTTTTCCCCTAGAGAAGAGAACCTATGACCTTGTTCCAATAGATCTAATTACATTATATTACCCCTTCTCCCCTGCTGGGTGGATAGCTACGTCACAGTAAATAGCACTGTCTTGACATGGCTTTATTGACTTGTGAAAGGCAAAAGGACTGGTCAGGAGACCTGAGCAGCTGCCAGCTGGCTAGGAATGACCTTGTCATAAAGAAACAGGTCACATTGTTTTTGGCAAGGGCACTCGTGTCTGTAAAACTTAACGTGAGGAGGGCCAGTTGATCCTGCATAAAGGAACTTCGGTGGGGTTGTTCCGAGAGGGGAGTGGACGGAGGCGGCAATTTGCGTTCGTTAAAAGTGCAGCGCGGCATTCATGCAGCCCTCCACGGGCCCCAGCGCTGCAATTTTTTTAATTGCTCTTGTGAGCGGGGGGTGGGGTGGGGTGTGTGTGCGCGCAAATGGGAGCGATGTGGGGGGGGGGGCGCGCGGCGGCCTCTGATGTGCCTGTCGCTCGCACGCCGAGGATGCAGAGTCAGCGCTAGCGATTTCCGAATCCCCAGTCTGCATTTAAATTGGGCCTCCTCTCTCTCTCTTGCACGCACTCTCAGAAGAGGCATGATCCCACCCTGGCTGGCTGCTTCGTAAGTGCCTGGCCCATGGCTGCACTGGCCCCGTGCTGCGAAATGCCACGGGAGGTGACAACTCCGCCCCTGCCCTTGGGGTGAGCGAGGTTCCCGTGGGTTCTCCGGCGCCTTGTACGGGCGGGCGAGCTGACGGCATGGCTGGGCCTGCAGCTAACGTTACTGGGCCTCACCACCTGCTCCCCCATCGAGGGGTGGCAGGAAGTGCCGCCATTATTGTTTTAGCAGGGCTAATTTTGACTTGAAGTCATGCCCCCCCCCCGACACACAGTACATACATGGCCAGGTCGGTTTCATGTTGCTTGGCTTACAGTTTAGTCATGCGTTTCTTTCCTCTCTCACCCCATCTCTGTCTCTCTCTCTCTCTCACGCACACACACTCTTACACTCACACTCACATAGTCACGCACACACACACATACATACACGCACTTTCCTCTCTCACCCCATCTCTGTCTCTCTCTCTCTCTCTCTCTCTCACGCACACACACTCTTACACTCACACTCACATAGTCACGCACACACACACATACATACACGCACTTTCCTCTCTCACCCCATCTCTGTGTGTCTCTCTCTCTCTCTCTCATGCACACACACTCTTACACTCACACTCACAGTCATGCACACACACACTCTTACACTCACACTCATACATACACGCACACTCACGCACTCTCACACACTTTCACACTCACAAGCACGCACGCACACATATGCACACGCACACACACTCACGCATGCACACACACACACTCACACACACACTCTTATGCATGCACTCTTACACACTCGCACATACACACATTCTCTCACACATACTCCCACACACTTGCACACACACACACCGTCACGCACACACATGCACACACACTGACACTCGCGCACACTCACACTCACACGCACATGCTCACACATCACATGCACACACACACACACACACATGCACGTGCGCACATACTCACACATGCACACACATGCACACACACACACACATACACACACTCTGCTCTCAGGCATGTTTGTGCCGCCAATGATAAAACCAGGCTTTCGGTGGGAGTGGCTGGCTGTGGGATGGGCACCTGAACATATTTCCTGATTTGCTCCTGCTATCTTGCCCTCGATCATGTCCCACCTCCCCCACGCCGCCCCAGGGAACTCTGCCTTCACAGATGGGGGGCTGGAAGGATCTGCCCTGGCCCCACAGCCGGCACTCAGCCCCCTTCCCGGGCGTGGTGGGAAGGGCTGCAGAGCTGTTCCAGCCCACGGAGCTGCACCCACTCATGCTGAGCAGCCCCAGGCAGGTTTGACCATCCTGCCTTGGCTCCTGTTGGCATCAGCAAGAGGGAGGCTGAAGCGCTGGACCGAAGGGTTGCTCAGGCCCCACGGCTCAAGGGGAGTGGGGCAGACCAGAGAGGGAGGGAGTCAGGACTCCTGGGTCCTCTTTCCAGCTTGGCCATGATGCTGGGTGAGCCCTGCCCCACAGTGCCTCAGTTTCCCCTTCTGTAAAATGAGGCCAATGAGGGTTGAATGGACTGCCTCAGTTTCCCCTTCTGTAAAATGAGGCCAATGAGGGTTGAATGGACTGCCTCAGTTTCCCCTTCTGTAAAATGAGGCCAATGAGGGTTGAATGGACTGCCTCAGTTTCCCCTTCTGTAAAATGAGGCCAATGAGGGTTGAATGGACTGCCTCAGTTTCCCCTTCTGTAAAATGAGGCCAATGAGGGTTGAATGGACTGGTGATTTGTACCGTCTTGTAAGCCCCTCAGAGGGGAGGGACAAAGAACTGCTGTGTCCATTTCTGTCTCATGCCCCCTCCACAGCCCCTGAATCCCGTATTCCCTCTGATCCCCGCTCTTTCGTCTTGGCAAGGGCAGGGGGAATCCAAGTGTTTCCTTGGCTGCAAGAGGGATCCTCCATGAAATCCGTTTGTACACACACACACACCCCGCCAGATGCATCCCTGCGTGGTGCCCTCCCTCCTGCCCCGAGTAGGAGTCCTTCTGAACCCCTCTTTTCCCAGTAGCCTCTGCCACAGGCCGTGCTGATCCAGGTCCCAGCCTGCTCAGCTCCAGGCCTGGGGGGGGGGGGGAGGGGAATGCAGCCTGGGCTTGGTGCTCTTCTCTGCACCCCCTCCCCCATCTGACCTGCCAGCACAGCCTCCTTGCCAGTGAATAAGCGGAAGTTTTGTGTGGCTCTGGGCATTCGCCTCTCTTCCAGCTGGGCCCTGCACCCACCGCCTCCTCGCGCCTCGCTCCTCGCCTGCAGCCCAGCTCGCGTCGAAGTTCATGGCTCCCGCAAGCCCACCTGGAAAGATGTCCCTGAAAGTGGCCACGTTTGCCTGTCCTCCCGGCCAGCTTTTCAGCGCAGCAGGGCGGGCTCAGGTTTCCCCGTCCTGAAGACATTTTTGGAGAGGCCTCGGGATGCAACACCCATCTCGAAAAGTGACGCAAGCTGCCGGTTTGCAATTCAACCCCCCACCCCACACACACACATCTGGCTTGGGGCGCCTGCAACATTTCGTTTTGATTTTGACCATGTGACCTCCCCCCTGGCATCCTATAATTAGCTTTAATTTCAAACCAACCCCGCCGATTGTCCAGGAAACGAATTGTGCACTTAGAAAACGTTGAAATGCCCCTCCCACCCCCGTTTTTCCAGCTGAAAATTCATCCAAGCCGGCCCTTCCCAACCCAAAGCTTTTCTGCGGGGGCATTTTCCCGATGACCAGAAACATTTCACGGAACAATTCCCAGCCTGCTGTAGTGTTTTCAGGCCTGGCAAGGCAGAGGGAGCCCTGCTGCATTTCAGATCCCGAGCTGGGGTCCTGGCTGGGCCGCCAGGCAGGCTGCTGGGCTGCAAGAACCAGATGGAGCGGCTACCCCTCTAAGCCTTGCCAAGGCAGCTCCCCCGCTGCCGCTCTTACCCACCTGGTGAATGGCCTGCCCTTGTGCTTGGCTGGGTGCAAGTTTGATTGCTGCTCAGGGCAAAAGGCCAGGAGGGCCGGTAGCCGGGCTGGGATGCTTTGGGCTGCATAAGTAGAACCCGGACTGGTTGCAAAATTCTTACCTCCTGCACCCACTCCGCAAACAGGTCTGTGGAGAGCTGCCGATTTGCAGGGCTCTGGGCATTAAGGGCCAGCTTTTTAAAGACGTGCCCCCCTCCCCCGTTCGTATGCAGTTTGGTTCCTTCTCTGCACCTGGCTCAGAAGCCACTGAGACCCAGCTGCAGGTTTTGGCCCACGCCTGAGGGTAGCCTCGCCTTGCCGTGGGCTGCTTGGGAGAAAGCTCCTGGAGTGGCTGCCCCTCCTTTTCCCCCGTGTTTGGGGGCAGAGCTGATCCAACCTAGGTGTTACCCCATCACCGTGGTGGCGGGGCAGGGGACAGGCCCAGGTACCCCAAGGGGGAGAGGCTGACAGCTGGGTGGAGGGGTTGCCAGCCCTCCAGGATTGTGTCATGGGGTGAAACCTCCAGGAATACACCCAACCGAACCTGGCAACCCCCGCTGGGTGGGGAGCACTCCGCAGCCCGGCTGCCGACCAGCCAACTTCGTTCCTGCCGCCGGGCAAGGAAACGCTGCCACTCCTGTAGGGCGAGAGCCGATACCCCCTTGGCGCCGGTGTACTCGGAGGCTGGGCAGTGGAAGCTTGTGCACCCGCGCCTGCCGGCGCGTCCCATGAGCTGTGCAGCAGGCTCGAGCCCGGCCCCTCTGGGTTTAAAGGCGCGGGCGCCTCTGGCCTGAGAGAACAGGCCTGTCTCCGGTGTCCCGTTTGTGTGCCTCAGGTACCCGCCAGAAGGAGCCTGGGTGCTACACCCTGGCCGGCTGGCTGACCCATGCCGGGGTCACAAAACGGCGCCAGGCCAGGCCGCCTGTTGTGGGGCTGCCGGGCTCGGTGGCTTTGTGGGCGGGCCGGTCCCCTGGCGGAGGCGGGCGGAAAGGGCCGTGTCACGACGGCTTGCTCACGTCATCCCGTCTCTGACAAAAAAGGCCTCGCCCCCCTGCCCTGTGGGGCAGCCTCTTCCCTGGGCCGGTGGGACTGCACCATGGGAGGGGGCTGTGTGAGGGGAGGTGGCTTTCTCTGCCACGAGGGCAGGGAGGGCTATGGGGCACAGGACTGGGAAGGGGTAGGGGGCTGGGCTTGTGGATACAGGGCTCCCAAGACTGTCTCCGCAGAGGCCCCAAGTCTCATGGGGCTGGGTAGCACAGGTCAGTCTGGTCCCTCTCAGTCTGACCCCATACGGGGATGCTGCAGGGGAGAACCCGCCCGCTCCCCCACCGGATTGATGGTGCAGGGTAACCGGAGAGCGGCTGCGACCCAGAACGCCTTGGGGGGCTGGGATCACCCCGCCGTGTCGCCGGGCAGGGATGGATGGGTGCCCGGCGAGGGGAAAGCCACCCCCACCCAGAGGGAAGCGCTAGGTTACTAGGTTCTCTCAGCATGGGGTTGTCATAGATCCCGTCCCCCCCCCGCAGCTCTGCATGTGGCTGCTCTTTCGCACGTGCCTCCGATATGTGCCTCGGAGCTGGGATTTCCTCCTCTGCCTGAGCTGCGCCGGCTGCGGGGCGGGGAGCACGGATCCCCCCATCAGGCCACAGACTCGCTGGCCAGTCGGGCGAAGCAAGGCGGCCGTGTAGAAAGCCCCCACCCGGGAAGGGTCGATGCAGCTGGGGGGTTTGGATTAGCTCTATGACACGGCGCCCAGCTTGGAAGCCCTGGCCCCCCGGGGCTCCCGGTGCCATTAGGCACCCGTACGTGGTTAGCCGACGGTGGGTCCCAGGAGTCCGGGAAATGGGCTTACACTGCTTGGCGGTGATGGCAAAACGCCAGGCGTCCTCTGCTCCGGCTGGGGCCCCACTCCGGCCTCTGTCCTGGAGACTCGGGTTTGGAACTGGCCACTGGCCGATGCTCCTTCCTGGGCATGTCCGTGGGCTCTGCTCCCGTGGCACCGTCGGCAGCTTCCTCTAGGAAGCGTCGGAGTGGCGTGACTGGGCGGGAGGGGCCCTGCAGGGCAGTCACAGCTGGGGGGGTGGAGGCCGGCAGGATGGGACTGAGGGGCAGAGCTGTCTGCAGGGCAGGGATGGCTGGCGGGAGCCAGGGGCCGGGAGCACTGGGCATTAGCGGAGTTGGGCGGGTGGGGAGCCCCACGGTTGGGATACCAGTGGGGGGGGGGGCTGCAGGTTGGGATTGAGGGGCATCCGCAGAGCTGGGGAATGGGAGGGGGGCCCAGAGCTGGCCCGGCTGAGGGCTTGTGGTTTGGGATGGAGGGACACAAGGAGATCAGGGTGGGGAGGAGGCCAGGTGAGGAGCATTAGAGGGGCTGCAGGTTAGTGTTGCAGGGCTTTGCTGTTGGGGAGGGGCCCCTGGCTGCTTCCCTTCCCCCCTACCTCCGACCCCTCTCTCCCGCCGCTAGGCTGCAGCTGGGCCTGTGACCCTATGGTGCCAGGAGCTGCTGGAAAGCCGGGCCCGGCCGGGTGTGGGTGGGGGGCGCCGACGCCAACCCCCCGCTGGCGTCTCGCCCCCGCGCGTGAGATCAGCACCCGTCCAGAGTAGCGGAGACTTCCTGGTTCTTGGTTGGTGCTACCAACCGCCCTGTCGGTGTGGGTCCCGTGGGGCTGATCTCCCACCGCAGAGCCCCACACCGGCGCTGACCCTGGGTCCGCCTCGCCTGGTGTCCCAGCTCTGGCAGAGGAATGGGCAAGCCACCTCTGCCACTGGAGGGGTTGATCATCTCCCCTCCCCGCCCTTGGGTCTCACCCCCATCTGGATGAAGTCACAGCGGGCTCAGCCCTGAAGTGCCTGACTCCCGGTGGGTCCGTCCAGCACAACAGGGCCTGGTCCCGGGGGGGTGGCCCTCTAGGAGTGCCGCTCCTACCTCCAGGGCAGGGTCTGGTTCTGGATAGGGATGTAATAGTTTAGTCAATTAGTCGATTAACCAGTAAGCAAAAGCGTATTGGATAATGCTATGGAATACATGCATTTCCCTCCCCACCCTTGCCAGTAATTTTTTTAGCAGGCTGGCCAGCAGCCCGGCTCAGTCCTGGCTTGCACCAGGTCCGGGGGCTCAGACCCACCCCCAGACAGGGGCTGCTGCCACCCTGTGCTGCTGCCTCTTTATCAGAGGCAGCAGCGCCGGGCGACAGCCAGCCAGTCCACGAGGGCAGCTGTTTTTTAAACTGGCTCCCCTGATACAGAGGCAGCAGCGCAGGTGGCAGGAGGCTCCTCGGGAGTGAGGCCGGAGCACACTGGCCGCCGGCCCCACCCCCGGGGACTAGAGAATAGTCGACTAACCGATAAGAATTCATGAGGCGAATCGACTATTCAGTGAACCGATATTTAACATCTCTAGTTCTGGATGGCCCGGGGCTCAGACTGGCCCCTTCTTGGAGAGAGAGGCCCTTTCCCTTCCTGGCTAGCTGGCGTCGACGTGTATGCGATGGGCTGTGGGTTGGCCTGGCTGGGAGGATTGAGTTGGGGTTGGTCCTGCTTTGGGCAGGGGGCTGGACTCGATGACTCCTGAGCTTTCTTCCAGCCCTAGGATTCTATGATGTTCCCCCACCAGCCGCTCTGGGGCAGCTTTCCCTGTCCTGGAAACATCCAGCTCTGAGGTGACGGCTTCCCAGTGGTAGTTTATTGGCCTGAACAGCACCCGGACCGGTACTTGGCTAGGCCCGGACTGAGGCTGTGAGGGAGCACGGGGCAGGGAGCAGGAGTCCACAAGCAGGAAGCGGGTCGCCTGGGAGCTCTTCACCGTTGACAGCTCTGTTATCTCCGAGTATCGAGTATAAATCTCCTGGACCAGGTCCCCAATGCCAACTGCCCTCACTTGTCACGGGTTTCCTCTGATTTCACCCTGAAAGTGCAGCAGGGAGTGAGGGCAGCTTGGCGGCAGAGGTTTGATAGGACGGAAATCCGGGTCCAAGATCAGGATCCGCCACCGATGGCTTGCCTGGCACTGGGCAAGCCTCTTCATCTCCTTGCCTCTTGGTTCCCCCTCTGTACAATTCTTTCCCCACCCCGTGAGGCGGCAAAGCTGTGAGTAGAACCCAGGAGTCTGGCAACTCTTGAGCCAGCCATGGGCGAGGCGGTGACTGGGGCCAGGTCTGCACTACAGGAGAAGGTCAAATTAAGATACGCAACTACAGCTACGTTAATTATGTAGCTGGCGTTGATATACCTTAATTTGAGTTTTCACATGGTCTCCACAGCTCTTTGCTCCCATCGGCTTCCCTTACTCCTCGCAAGGTCCAGGAGTACCGCCACTGATGGGGGCACCTTCTGAGTTTGATTTAGTGGATCTTTACTAGACCTACTAAATCAAACTCTGGAAGATGGATTGCGGCAGCATCTTCTTCTGCCTAGTGAAGACATGGCCTGGGTCACTTTCCCCTGCAGGCATTTCAGAATGCTCCAGCATTAGCTTGCTAGAGTTTCTCTACTGGGGCTGGGTCAGGGGTGCATGTTTGTGGCTAGATTAAGACATACTGAGGCCCTAAAAGAGGACAAGTTTAAGAGGCCCCATAGGACTGCCAAACAATTGGGCATTATTCTAACAGAAAGGACAATGAAAATAGAAATAATAAAGATTTAGATTTGCATATATACCGGTACATAGGTGAGGATGCAAATAAAAACTAGTCATTGTTTTGTATTTAGAGGCCCCTCATAATCTGAGGCCCTAAACTGTAGTTTACTTAGCTCGTGTGTAAATCCGGCATGTTGGTTGATCCTCATTCACCTGCTTGCCGTTCATGCGCTATCCCAAACACCTTCCGTTACAGCTGCTGGGAAAGGAAGGTCTTCAGGCCAGCCTAGAAACAATTACGTCTGGCTCTCTCTGGTCTGCCCGCTAGATCGTTTTGTAATCAGCATATGCAAGTGTAAGAGTGGCGGGTTTATTTCCCACTAGCTTTGGCTGGCACGGAGTTGCTGGCATCGCTTTATTATGGCCAATTGGCCTGTGATTTGTGTGGAACAGGCTCTTTGTGCCTTGCTGGGATGTTAGTGTCCTTTTGCCTAACTTCTTATTGCAAGGCCAGGAATCTGGTTCAAGAGGCACTTGCGTGTCTATGGAGACTGTCCGGAAGATCCTCCAAATGATTGGCCAAGGTTCTCACAAGTGTGTAGGGTGGGACTTGAGTCACATCCTCAAAGGGAATTGGTGGGAATTAGGTGCCTAAATACCGTTGGGGCTCTGGGCCCTGGAAATCCCACCCGTGAATCCTTATATAAGCTGCTGAATAAGCACCCAGATGGTTTCCACATATGGCGCCACCCATCGGAGGTCCAATAAGGAGCTTTTAAGTCCTCAGAACTTCTTACAATCAGGATCCTTATTTAGGGACTGAACTGGAAATCTGAGAGCCCAATGGTTGGCCCCAGCCCTGTTAGGCTGACCCCCTGGAACAGCTGCTTGAAGGAAATTTCTCTGTAAAATGTTGATCTGAGCCCAGGGTTTGGTTGGGGGTAACCTCGTTTATTTCAATGTCCTCAGAGTCTTGGGTCTCTGAACACCGGCGCAACGAGCGGTGGGCGGTTCCCTTGCTCAGAGATTCATTCCCATGTCTGCCCCTTTAGAGAGCATTATATCCAAGTGTCCCTCTTGTGGCTTTCTCCCGGGGTCACGCTCCCATCTGTGTGACCAACCCACACGGATTTCAAACCCGGGGATTTCAAAACAGATATCTTAGACCTTTGCCTGGGCCAGCTGGGAACGCTCTCCCCCACCCTGCTCCCAAGCTCACGCAGCTTAGTTTCAACCCGCCTTGGACGGTCCCACCATTGTTTGTAGCTCTCTCAACTCCGTCTAGGGGCTGCATTGCTTCTTCCATCTTTTCCGAAAGAGAGGGCTAGGCACAGCCATTGACTTGACCCGTGCCTGTTGTTGCCAAAGAGTCAGCTGATGGCAGCTTTGAGAGGAGTTCTATATAAAATACAGAGATCTCTCATCCAAATATCGACTTGGCTGAATCATGCTTGGCCTGGGAGAGTTGGTGGATAGTTTGGGGGTGATGTTACCAGATTTGCCCAATACTCTGGGGTATGCTCATTTATTAGGGTTATTCTTATGGGACTGGGGGGAGGTTAACAATTCTATCCGTGTGCTGCTTGTGCTTGTGCTCTCATATGGAGCTGAATTCTCTCTGCTGCCAATTCCCCCTCCCACTGGAGTTCTCCTGCAGGAACTAGGTTCTTCAGGATGGGGCGCTTCCCACCTTAGCAACACACAGAGACACACTCACCCACTAACAGAGCACGTCTGAGAGGACTGGGGAATCAGCACTCACAAGCTGACCCTTCATATGTCCCTGGACTCAGCAGGCTGGGTTTAACAGCAATGCCACACTGCACCCTCATGTGCAGTTAAACTGATTACAAATGTTAGGGCTAGCTAACCATATAACAGTTTACATAGGGCAGAGTCAGGAGGCTATGCTTAGTGGGGGGGTGGGGAGAGGGAAGGAAGAGAGAGAGAGGGAGAGAGAGAGAGACCTCACCACTCCGTGGAGCTTGCACTGATTGGAAGCTGGGGGTCCAGAGGGCAGGAGACAAGCAGAGCAGAGCCCCCAGCATGATCAGACAGGAGCTGAAGAAGTCTCAATGGAACTGATGCAGTTTAAATCCAGATATCAGAACAGTTTTTCTTGGGCAAGGGTAGGAGTTTTTATAGGGATAGGACAATAGTTCGAAGAGAACACCACTGGATTTGTTTATGGGAAAACAGAGGCGAGACAACAGAGACTGATCACATCTGGTTATGCGTGATGTTTCTTGAAGGAGCTCACAATGCAACTAGGCAGTTTCAGTATTTTGGATGGCAATAGGATCCATTAAGGACAAATGCAAAGTGCTCCACTTAGGAAGGAACAATCCATTTCACGCATACAGAATGGGAAACGACTGTCTAGGAAGGACTACGGCAGAAAGGGATCTAGGGGTTATAGTGGACCACAAGCTAAATATGAGTCAACAGTGTGACACTGTTGCAAACAAAGCAAACATGATTCTGGGATGCATTAACAGGTGTGTTGTGAGCAAGACACGAGAAGTCACTCTTCCGCTCTACTCTGCACTGATTAGGCCTCAGTTGGAGCATCGTGTCTAGTTCTGGGCACCACATTTCAAGAAAGATGTGGAGAAATTGGAGAAGGTCCAGAGAAGAGCAACCAGAATGATTAAAGGTCTAGAGAACATGACCTATGAGGGAAGACTGAAACGAATTGGGCTTGTTTAGTTTGGAAAAGAGAAGATTGAGAGGGGACATAATAGCGGTTTTCAGGTATCTAAAAGGGTGTCACAAGGAGGAGAGAGAAAACTTGTTCTTCCTGGCCTCTGAGGATAGAACAAGAAGCAATGGGCTTAAACTGCAGCAAGGGAGGTTTAGGTTGGACATTAGGAAAAAGTTCCTAACTGTCGGGGTGGTTAAACACTGGAATAAATTACCTAGGGAGGTTGTGGAATCTCCATCTCTGGAGATATTTAAGAGTAGGTTAGATAAATGTCTATCAGGGATGATCTAGACAGAACTGGGTCCTGCCGTGAGGGCAGGGGACTGGACTCGATGACCTCTCGAGGTCCCTTCCAGTCCTAGTATTCTATGATTCTATGTTTACTAGAATTGGTCTGATAATGACTAATTTGGGTGTGAGCAGGCCTGGGTTCAATTAGCATCTGGAGCAGAGATTTCCCATCAGGCAGTGCTTCTCTGCTTTCAGTATCCCATAGTACCTGCTTTGGAAGAGTTGGTCTCCATTCTGTGGATGCTAGTGGAGAGGTCTCTCTGTTCTATCTTCCATGCAGATGAGGCTGGGATGTTTCTTTAATTCTCTCACCCTTGTCTGAAGCAGTTTAGGTGTGTCTTCCCCGCCTTTTCATTGCTTTGTCTTTGATTCTAGCAGAGGCCTGGGAGAGGGGGATGGTTTTCCATGAGTGTCACTCCCTGGCTACCCCAGAGCACAGGGCTGGTAGGTAACAGTGACCAGAACCAGGTATGGGGATTCCTCTCTATAATTATTAATAATCGATTTCCATGCTGCTCGAGGGTCATCTCCTGCTATGGCTCAGCTCTCCCACAGCTGGGCTTTGTCACAGAGTGGGGGGAGTCACTGGGTCCTGCCCCCCAACCCGCAGCCAGACGTGACTCTCAGCCAGCAAGTAGAACAGAAGGTTTATTTGTTGACAGGGACACAGCGTAGCACAGACTTGTTGTTACAGGAACCAAGAGCCGTCAGCACAATCCATCTTGGGGATAGGGAGACCCCCAAGCCAGGTAGACTCCTTTCTCCCCAAGCCAGCTGAAAACTAACCCCCTCCCCCAGGCACTGGCCCCAGCCACTGGCCCCAGCCTGGGGGCAGCTCTGCCCCCTCTTTTGTTCAGATTCCTGGGCAAGGCGTCACCTGGTTGCTTCCCCCACCCAGGCTCAGGTTACAAGATAGCCTGAGCTATTGCTGATATGTGCCAAGATGGAGCAGCCTGGGGCAGCCTCCCTCAGTGAGAGCCACCCCTATATTCCCATCCCCAGCTGGGTTCCTGTGCAGTGCCCAGGGAAACTGAGGCACGCGCGCACACACACACACACACACACACACACACACACACACACATGGTTCCAACAGAACAGCACAGGACAGTAGGAATCCCATACAGCACAGCAAACAGCGAACACAATCCCCACTCCGTCACCGGCTCCATCGGTCTTTCGTCACCGGCTCCATCGGACTTTGGATGGGAGATCTCCAAGGAGAAGCTCGGCGGCACGGGAAGTGACCCGGGGGATTCGGTGGGAGACGCGCTTTCCCGTGAGTCAGCGGCTCAGCGTGGTGCCAGGGCAGGGGTTCACGTGACACATTTGGGGGGGGGGGCCTCCAAGTGTGGCTGCTAATTCTTGCTGGTGGCCACTTGGACAGGTTTGCCTTCAATACTTAACTCACCATAGGCAAAACAAAGAAACAGGCCCATACCCAGATTCCAACTCATGGTAATTTATTAATGTACGGTGCCCCCCCCCCCCCGGACTCAATAATCAAAATAACGTGCAGTTGTCTGTTTTTTACTGGGACCTAACCAGAATCGAAACAAGAACAAGGCCCTTTGCGAGTTTTTGTTGTTATTGTTTCTTTTGCTTTTTTTCAAAGAATCCTAGAACTGGAAGGGACCTCAAAAGAGCATCAAGTCCCGTCCCCTGCCCTCACGGCAGGACCAAGCACCGTCTAGACCATCCCTGACAGATGTCTGTCCAACCTGCTCTTAAAAGCTCCCAGGATGGAGATTCCGCAACCTCCCTAGGCAATTTATTCCAGTGTATTTATTTTTAATTTTAGACTTGCTCGTTAGTCCGTCTGCTGCTGTGAAAAGTGATATTTCCAGGTGGGTTGATATCCTTTCTCACAGAAGCAGAGCTAGCTGGGAGGCAGGGAATAGTGATATGAGCCAACACACCAATAGAACTTCTCCCAGCAAATTTACTCAGGCCTGGCAAGTGGGGAGGGAAATTAAGCCCTGGGTAGGGTGGTAGATAGGGACGCAGCAGGGATGGGGGAGAGAGGCCGGGGGGAGGCAGTGGGAGCCAGAAGGGATGGGTCGTGGCCACCCCCAGGGAGGGGCTGCTGTGTCCCGCCCCCCCTCATCACTGCCCAGGAGGCTGTGGCCACAAGAAAAGGCCCTGGTAGTGGCCGCATGGCTAGGGTGCTGCGGGGCTGGTGGTGCCACCTGTCGGACGCAGAAGGAGACTGAGGTCCTGAAGGCTTGTGGGTGGTTAAACACCTCATGGGACGTTAGTGTTTGTGGCCGGGATGCAGGGCCTTTTGCCTTCGGCTGTGCAATTGCGTTCCTCAAGTCCTGTCTCAAACATGCGCTATGCGGCTGTTACACAGCTCCGGTGTTCCTGCATTTCTGTGGCAGACGGTTCAGGCCAAGGCTGTTTCATAGCGAAGCAACAGGGCGGAGTTACGATTGCCCAAGCTCCTCCTGTTTTGTAGGAAGAAGGTGCTGGGTAAGGGCAAAATACCAACCCCGGGCTTCTCCAAAGCACCCAAACACACTTGAGACACCTACGAGGGGCCCTTGTTTTTACAGGGAAAAGCTCAGTGCTATCTGAAAATCGGTCCTAAATTGGACCTCCAGAATGACTGATGACTTGGAATCCTGGCGTGGAGGCCTGGGGGCCTCTTTAACATGGCTGAGCTATAGCAGGAATCCGAGCCGTGGGCCAGGACTGCATGGTGCTAGGCGCTGTACACGGTCATTGCTACTAGGTGTATTATGGCAGAACTTAGAAGCCCCAGTCCTGGAGGAGGTCCCTGATATGTTCAGGCATGAACCCCACCATGTTAGACAAAAGCCACGAATTCTCTTGCGGGAAGGTTGTCACGGAGCACATCAACTCCAGAGCGGTGACACCCACAGGCTCCAAACCCAAGCGAGACGAAACAGGCTGCTGCCTAAGTCACAGAGACACAACCCACCCGCCTTAGAATCACAGCACACGAGAACGGTGGGGGAAGGGGAGCAAAGTGAGCCCAGATCGCTCTGCTCTCCCAGCCACGTCGCTCGGGGAGGGGCGGAACGGTCTCGCACTCCCCAGGGGGAAGCAGAGTGGTGTGGCCGGGGGCCGGGGGGAGGCAGACTGAGCTGGGGCTGCGTTGCTCTGCTTCCCCCACCACGGCCAGGGAGTGCAGGGGGGAGCACCCCTGCTGCCGATGCCAGCCTCCCGGCTTCTCTAGTCCCCCCCCCCCGGGCTGCAGCAATGGAGGGGTGGGGGCAGAGCAAGGGGGGAAGAGGAGGGGAGGGGCAGAGCAGAGGGGGAAGAGGAGGGAGGGGGTAATGCAAGGGGGGAAGAGGAGGGAGAGGTGGGGGCAGAGCAGAGGGGGAAGAGGAGGGGAGGGGACAGAGCAGAGGGGGAAGAGGAGGGAGGGAGAAATGCAAGGGGGGAAGAGGAGGGAGGGGTGGGGGCAGAGCAAGGGGGGAAGAGGAGGGGAGGGGAGAGTGCAAGGGCGGGGTGGTCACATTCTGCCCCCTGCCCCGTGCACCCTCTCACCCCTCGCCCCTGAGGCTAGGCTCTCTTTGTTAGCTCTTTGGCCAGCAAAAAATGGTGGCAAAGCTTTTTGGGGCGTGTGGGGGGGGGGAGGGTTAAAGTACCTGCGAACCACACAGGCATTGCCGCTCACTTTCCAGGGTAGGCGAAGTTTTGCTTTGGCAGCCCCCTGGCATTCAGGGTGTGACACGCCTGCCCCTGCCGTGCGGACAGCCCTGCGTGTCAGCGCCTCTCGTGGAGGTGGAGTAACCGAGGCACTAGGAGGGCTCGGCATCCGCCGCGTCTGTGGGGGAGATGCGCCGTGGGAGCCACCGTGGTTTTCTCTTTCCCAAACACGGGTTTGTGGGGGGGTTTTTGTGCGCCATCGAGCGCCCTGCTTGGCAAACCACAAAGCCGGCTCTGCAATTCTGAGGTACTTCACTGGGTTCCAGGGCCTAGTGGCTCCTCAGAGAGGGAGGCCCTTTCCTACCTGATAACCCCCCCTCGTGTTTGCTTCCCCCCCCAGGACCATCTCCGTCTACCACCGCCCAAGGGAGACTCGCCCCATCAACCTGCCTGGCCTCTCCGGCTTCCCAAGCCTGAATTAAGCGAATGGGTCACGCCTCCGTGCCGTCGATTGGCCGCCGTTGGAAAGCCGCGTCCTCCTTGCCTGCCGAAGACACCCACCGCTGCCCTGAGGCCTGAGGAGACGGGGAGGGGCCCTGCGTGCTCACCCACCCGCCCGCCTCACCGGGCGCTGACGCGGGAAGACCACCCCCTCCTCACCGCTTGGCCCCAGGCGATTCCCATCCTCTCCTGCCTCCCGCCAGTGAGCTCTGAAGGCCGGGAGCCGGCGCGGGCGGAGCCATGGATGAGGGGTTCCGGGACCGGACGGCCTTCATCCGGGGGGCGAAGGACATCGCCAAGGAGGTGAAGAAGCATGCCACGAAGAGGGTGGGCAAGGGCGTGGACCGCGTGCAGGACGAATACACCAAGCGCGCCTACACCCGCTTCGAGGAGGACGAGGACGATGAGGACTACCAGCCCCCGGACGGCTACTACCGTGGCGAGCCAGCCAACGATGAGGACGGGGCCTCCAGCGACGCCACCGAGGGGCACGATGAGGACGATGAGATCTACGAGGGCGAGTACCAGGGCATCCCCCGCAACGACTCCCTCAAGGCTGGCGACTCCCTGGCCGATAACCAGCAGGTAGTGAGCGAGTTCAGGGACTTCGAGGCGCTGGAAGGGGACAAGAGGAAGGACAAGGAGGAGCTGGCCCAGCAGTACGAGCTGATCCTGCAGGAGTGCGGCCACGGGCGTTTTCAGTGGACGCTCTACTTCGTGCTGGGGCTGGCCCTCATGGCCGACGGCGTGGAGGTCTTCGTGGTGGGCTTTGTCCTCCCCAGCGCCGAGAAGGACATGTGCCTGTCGGACTCCAACAAAGGCATGCTGGGTAAGTCCTGGGGGCGCCGGGCGGCTGAGGGGGAGGGCAGGCTGGGTGCCTCTCCGACTGGAGCCTGCTGGGAGGGGAAGAGGCGTTTTCGGGGGGCGTGGTCCCCAGCGGGAGGGGTAGGCCCAAAGCAATGCATGCTGGGACGGCGGCAGGGGGGCCTAGAGCTCAGGGCGGCGTAGGGTCCTCGCGCGTGGATCATTAATCTGATGTCCCTGGGGAGCCGACAGGCCCGTGGGCAAAACGGGGGAGGGGGCAGCTCTGTGCCCTAGGGCAGAAGGGGCGGGGGTGGGGCAGTACCCCCTGGACTGCATCCAGCACCCAGGTGCATGGTGTGGGGCTCTGCAGCGTGCTGGCGGCGATTTAAAGGGCCCAGGGCTCTGGCTGCCACCGTGGCTGGGAGCCCCGGGCCCCGTTGAATTGCTGGGCCCTGGAGAAGCTGCCCCCTTTGCTCCCCCCATCGGCGGGCCTAGATGTCCCCCCTCCACCTCCAGTGCACCTGGAATTGCTCTGCTGTGGGCCCGGGCACCAGGATTGTATCATTTTGGGTGGTGCCCACCCACAGACGTCCTGGACATGGACACAGCAGGGCAACTGCTCCAGCCTCGCACGTCCGGGGGGAGGCAGAGTCCAGGGCAGCCTGCAGGGTGAAGGGGGGTGCCCTCTACCCTCTCCCCTCTCCCCGCCTGTCCAATGGGGATTTTCGGTTTTGGCTCATGTTTCCATGATGTGGTGCGTTCACCCGGTTGAAATCCTTGGCAGATCTGGCTTTGGTTTGTCGCAGTTCTTCACCAGCTCTTGGTGTCTTGCGGGCCAGGGTCCGTGTTCAGTCTCCTCAGGCTGGTCGATATCCTTCCCGGGGGAAGCAGAGGAGTGACATGGCCTGGGTCCTGCCCAGAATTAGAGATCTGGGAACAGAATCCAGGGCTCCTGGTTCCCACAGGCTGCTGCTGTAACCACTAGGTCCCACCCCCCTCTCAGGACTGGGATGGGAACCCAGGCGTCCCAACCCTCCCCTTGCTCTAACCACTAGACCCCACCCCTGCTTTGAGAATGACCAAGGGCTCTTTAACGTGTGCTCTTTGTCTCCCTGACTGTCTGGCCCAGCGGCTAGAGGCTGGCAGCTCTGGGGCTCTCCGGAGCTTGGCAGCTGGCGCCCGGCTCCGTCCTGCGGCTTTGATTCCTGCCGAGTCAATGCCCAGCGCCCAGTGGGACTGGCTGTCGCAGCTGGGAGAGACAGGGAGCTCCCCTTAGCACCTGGGGCCGCCTGGGTCAAGGATGAATATTGGGGGCTTGTGGATTTGGTCCCACTTGGGAGGAACCGGTACCCGCCCCCCTCCAGCTAGGGGATTTGCTGGATGAGCTGGGAGAGCCTCGTCCCTTTCCCCCCCCCGTGCCAGGCAGCTCTGGCTTGGCC
This sequence comes from Pelochelys cantorii, assembly GCA_032595735.1. NCBI lineage: Eukaryota > Metazoa > Chordata > Testudines > Trionychidae > Pelochelys > Pelochelys cantorii. The sequence goes on along the minus strand of CM064349.1, from coordinate 20,361,238 downwards.
TTCCTCCCCATGCAGAGAGGAGTGAACGGCCCCACCCAGACAGAGCAAACTGAGGATGTTACAGTTCAGTTAATGGACGAATCGAACAGTCGATGGGATTTCCATGGACTATTCAAGTCGTTGATAAGGACTAGCGCTGTGCTCCGCCTTGGGGACGGACAAGAGCCCCGGCTCATGCGCATTTCAAAGACTGAAACGCCGCCGGGAACCCGGGGTCAGCGCAGGACTCAGAGTTCCCCACTGGTCCCAGGCTCCATGCGGGGCTTCCGCTTTGAAACAGACAAGAGCCCCAGTGGGGACCCTTGTACATTTCAGCGGTGGGACGCCACCGCTGCGCCCCTGCCCCCTCCCCCGGAGCTGGGGGGAGCCGGCTTTTAAGGGGGTGGGGGAAGCGACTAGACAACTAGTCGTTTACATCCCAGAGCAAACAGCCCACTCTGCCCCCGGCTAACGAGAGCAGCAGCATCTGGAGGGGCTTTTGGTCCAGAGTGGGACCCACTGCAAGATCCTTGACTAGCAGCCCCCGGCTCCAAGAGCAAAGGGCATGGGCCAGGAAGGACGCATTGGCCTGCCTTAGAGGTAGTGTCTCCTACGGTATGTCTACACTACATACTTAGTTTATTCGAACTAAGCTAATTCGAATTAGTGCATCTAGACCTAAAAACTAATTTGAATTAGCGTTTTGCTAATTCGAACTAGCATGTCCACACTGAGTGGACCCTGAACCGAAGTTAAGGCTGGCCGGAACCAGTGCCGGCAGGACATCAGCTTAGGACTTAGAGCGTGGAGCTGCTGCCTCAGGCTAGCTGAGGGCTGTGCTGAAAGGGACCCGACCCCCACCCAGGACAGACAGTTCTCAGGGTTCCCCGCTTGCTTGTCTACCTTGATGAGGGACAGCAAAGCAGTCCTGTCTTGGAGTGCCGTGAGTGCCCACACTTGGCACATCACAGCACTCGGCCATCAGCCCAGCTGCACTTGCCACAGGCTGCCATCCGGGGGTGTCAATCGGGGGGCTGTCAGGATGCAGGATGCCCTGCAGGAGAGCTTCCACCCCGAGGAGCCCGCAGAGCCACCCCAGTCCTCCCCATCGGGGGCTTGTGCCCCATTCCTCCCTCGCCTCCTTCCACTTACCCTTCCCTAGCCCCCCTTCCTGATGTAAAAAATAAAGGACACGTGTTCAAAAATAGAAACTCTCTTTATTTAACAAAACTGGGGGGGGGATTAACCTCTGGGGAAACTGGGAAAAGGAGGTGGGAGAGGGGAAGAGAGAGGGTGGGAGAGGGGAGGTGGAAACCTGGGAAGAGGGAGCTGGAAGGGGGAAGCCAGGGAAAGAAGGAGGAGGGGAAGTATAAAACTATGGTACGCCATATCTTCAGTACTGTGTACAGATGTGGTCTCCTCACCTCAAAAAAGATATTTTGGCCTTAGAAAGGGTTCAGAAAAGGGCAACTACAATGATTAGGGGTTTGGAACAGGTCCCATATGAAGAGAGGCTAAAGAAACTGGGACTTTTCAGCTAAGAAAAGAGGAGACTGAGGGGGGATACGATAGAGGTCTATAAAAGCATGAGTGGTGTGGAGAGGGTGAATAAAGAAAAGTTCTTCATTAGTTCCCATAAGAGAAGGGCTAGAGGACACCAAATGAAATGAATGAACAGCAGGTTTAAAACTAATAAGCGAAAGTTCTTCTTCACACAGCACATAGTCAACCTGTGGAACTCCTTGCCACAGGAGGCTGTGAAGGCTAGAACTATAACAGAGTTTAAAGAGAAGTTAGATAAATTCATGGAGGTTGGGTCCATGGAGTGCTATTAGCCGGGGGTAGGAACGGTGTCCCTGGCCTCTGTTTGTGGAAGACTGGAGATGGATGGCACAAGACAAATTGCTTGGCCATTGTCTTCGGTCCATCCCCTCCGGGGTACCTGGTGCTGGCTGCTGTCGGCAGACAGGCTACTGGGCTAGATGGACCTTTGGTCTGACCCAGTACGGCCGTTCTTATGTTCTTATGTTCTAAGCTCAGGGCTCAGGGTCGGGGGTCTCACTGGACCAACTTGATTTTCATGCAAACCTGCTCCTGGGTTCGCATGTGGCCTTTGGTGGCCAGGCTGACAGCTATCCTGCCCTAGACGGCCGCATTCCTGTGCCTAGTGCGGAGGTCGTGGACGTTGGAGGCCTCCCCCCAAACCTCGATGAGGTCCACAATCTCCGCACTAGACCAGGTGGGCACCCGCCTCTTGCGGCCCCGGGCAGGCTCCTGGGAGCTGCCAGCCTGGTCCTGGGAAGAGGCGGAGCGCTGGGTGGCAGCGGGTGGCTGGCTCATGCCATGCCAGGTGCAGGGTCTGCTGGCTGGGTGCTGGCAGGCTTGCAACTGGCATGAGCACTGTAGCCAGACAGTGCCCCTTTAAGGGCTCCGGGGCCGGGAGGGGGGCAGAAAAGTTTCCCTGGTTTGGTCCAGAGTGGCCACCAGGGCAAGCTGGGAAGGGCTAGCCTCCAACTAGTTCGAATTAAGTGGCTACACAGCCCTTAATTCGAACTAGGCGTTAGTTCTCGTAGAATGAGGTTTCCCTAGTTCGAATGAAGCACTCCGCTAGTTCGAATTAAGTTCGAACTAGCGGTTTGCATGTGTAGACGCTATGAAAGTTAATTGGAACTAACGGCTGCTAGTTCGAATTAACTTTGTAATGTAGACATACCCCTAGTGGGTAGAGACAGATTGCTCCACCAGGTGGGGGGCAGCTACTGATGCCCCTCCCTCTGAGCTGGGTATGCAGGTGGCCTGCCTGGACTTCACCCTGATCCTAGGATGGAGGCGAGGAAGCACCGCACACGCAAGGGACGGGTTCTGAGTAGGTGCCAGGAGCTGCTGTCGCTCCAATGTCTCAAACGCTGTCAATGAACTGAGCCTCTCCGGGAGAGGGATCTGTATTGTTAGCCCTGTTGCACACGGGGGGAAACTGAGGCAGAGATTGGGCTGGTGCCTTGCCCTCACGTCACCCTGCAAACTGGTGATGGAGCTGGGAGTCCAAGCCAGGAGTCCTGACGCCCAGGCCTCGGTGGCAAGCCCTCGCCTCTACTCCCCTTCCAGAGCTTGGAGCAGGACCCCAGGGACACAAGAATCGAAGGAGCAGCGAGAACTGTGCGGGCAAGGCTCAGTCTGACCCCCGTCGCCACCACAGTATCACAGTACCTCTGCCAGGAAAGGACTGCTCCTCCCTGGCCCCCCGTGAGCTCAGGCAGGGCTGTTAGCCTCACATTTACAGGTGGGGAAACTGAGGCACAGAGCAGCAAGTGACTTGCCCAAGGTGACGCTGGGAGTTGCTGGCACAGCGGAGACTTCAGTGTGAGCCTCCAATTGGTGCCCTAACCAGTAGGCGAGCAGCTTTGCCGTGCTGTCATCTGTGATTTGCTCTCCTTTGCTGTGTCCCCCGCCTCAACTCCTTTGCCCTGGCCCTGGCGGTAAGGAAGGCTCCAGGCTGGCTTGGGAGGTGGGGGAAGTCAGTAGCCGCTTCTCCCTAGCGAGTGGCAGAGCGCCCGCCGAAGGAGGAAGCGCTGGGGGCGGGTGTGATGGCCGGGGAGTAGCCAGACAGCAGAGCTTTAAATAAAATGCTGCTTCTCCCTGGAGGTTACAGCTGGCGCTGGAGAGCGTGGGCCGCCTCCCAGGGAGCGCTGGGCGCGGGCGTTCTCCTTCCTTGAAGTCTAGGTTCAATACCGGGGGAAGGATTCATTCCCCTTGTTTCCTTCGAGGGCGGGCTGCGAGAGGCAGCGTTGTCTAGTGATGAGAGCAGGAATCCCAGGACTTCTGGGTTCTAGTCTGAGCTCTTGGGGAGCAGTGGGGTCTAGTGGTTAGCGTCAGAGGGCAGCCCTCAATCCCAGCTCTGCTATCCCCAGCCTGGGGTCCCCCCCCCCCATAGCTCTGTCAATGGCCTTCAGTCCCAGCCTGCAATGCCCTGCTATTCTATCCCTGGGCATCCCCAGGATCCTCGCCAGTTCTACCAGTGCCCCTTGACCCCCACCCCTGTTGGTGGGCTGTGAGGTGTTCCGATCTGCCCTGCGAGGGGTGAAATTCCTATTTAAGGGCCTGGATTTTTTCTTTCCTGATGCCCTTAACTAGGATTCCTATCCAGGCTGCTGGAGGCTGCCGCCCTGACCCACGGCCCGTGCGGGCTGCTGCCCCCAGTTTACTTTTTGTTTTTTAAATTCTGTGCGGCCTTGCTCCACCCATGGGGTCAGCTGTGCCTGCTGGGGGAGGCGCGGGGGCTCTGCGATGCGTGATATTGAAAGAGCAATACATGTGATCCAGGGCCTGCGTCTGGAAGCTAGGACTGCAGAGTTGTATTCTGGGAGGGCTAATGGGGCGAGCAGGATTCGAGGAGTCGGGGCTCCTGTTCCTGGCTGTGCTACACTTTTCTTTGCAAGATCTGCTCTTGGAACGACTGGCAGGTGGTTCCCTGGCCTGTGATATTCAGGCGCTCAGATGCAATAGGGGAAACTGAGGCACAAGAGCAGCAATGTCGGAGGCTGATTTCCCTGTGGGATTCGGCTGGGACAGAGACCAGCTGTCTCCTGTCACCCCATAGGCCTGTAGCCCAGGCAGGATCAGCACCCAGCTCGCTTGACGGGTACTCATCACTAGGCCATGCTGCCTTCCTAACACAGCTCTGCCCCCCGGCTGGATAATTGTGAGGCGAAGGAGAGCAAGGGGCTCAGGCGAGACGGTAGAAGGGCGCCAGAAGTGCGGGGCGGCTTTGTAGCGTGTGCGCTGCCATCCCTTTAGATGCTGCGTCGGGTGAGTGCGCCCAGCCGGTCTGTGACTCACCTCCTGCGGCGCCTTCCCCGCTGCCGTCCTCGAATACCGGCCTAATTTAGCCAATCCGAATGGGTCCCCGGCTTATCTCCCTGCGCCACTGACAGCCCCTCCGGGCCGCCGCACTGCTGCAAAGGGCTTAGCTGGAATTACATCCAAATGAAAGGAAGCAGGAAGAAATCCGCCCCCCCCGCCCCACAGCTGCTGGGGAGTGAAGGGGTGGGGGCTGGGGCTGCTATAATGGGAGAGGGGGTAGGGCAGGAGTCTGGGAAGCAGGGGAAGGCCCGGCGCAGCCCGGCTTTCCAGCGAGTTTTGCGCGGGAGGAAGACACCGGATTGACACCCCCGGCATGCAGCGATTTGAGCAGGTGCAGGCTGCACTGCGGCAGCGCTCGCTCCCCCTCCCACCCCGAGTGCTGCCCGCCACAGCCCCTTTGAAAGAGCCATGGAGATGTGGGGGGGGGAGAGCCTGGAGTGGGAAGAACCCCCCCATTTCCCTCTTGGGGGGGAACCGGTCTCCATGGGCTGTGAGCGGGGGACCCCCCTGCCCTGCTACGAACGAGGCTGAGCCCCGGCAAACTTGCTGCATTGAGGCAGCACTGTCTCACAGCAGGGCTGACGTTCACCCATGCCCATCCCGGGCCGGCGCGTGCAAGGCGCCTTCACCCCCCTTTGCCTGGCTTAGCCCCCCCGGGGGCTGCTGGGTCACCACGTGGCCTGCCACTGCCCTCTGGGGGGATCCGGGCTGCGAGAGCTGTCGATGGCTACGGGTGCGGGGGGGGGCAGGGGTGTGCGTCCCACACGAGCACGCAGGCCGGGGCTGGGGTGTGTAGGATGCACACAGGTGGGGCCACATGTGGGCAGGGGGAGCACACGCGTGGGCACACGTGTCTGCCTGGACCCACGAGGAGGTTGGTCAGGAGGTTGGTTCGCTTAGTGGCCCAGCCAGCCTCTCGCGGCGCCCCTCCCAGCGCATTAGGGGGACAGGAACTGGGACTGGCAGGAGCCGGGCTGCGTGGCGTTCATCAGGGATGGGACCTCCCCACTCTGCCCTACACTCCCCAGCCCCACAGGTCTCTGGCCCTTTTACTGAACCCACCCACGCTGGCATGGCCCAGCAGGATCCCTGCCAGGCAGCAGCTGCCAGAACCGTCTGCTGCCTGTTCAGGGCTTGGATTGGCCTGGGCCTCTCTCCCTGAACCCCCCTCCCCTCCCGTAGCCGGGAGTAGAACCCGGGAGTCCTGACGCCCGGCCCCTGGCTCTAACCCCTAGACACCGCTCCCGTAGCCGGGAGTAGAACCCGGAGCCTGACGCGCCTCTCCGGCTCTGAACCCCCTAGACACCGCTCCCGTAGCCGGGAGTAGAACCCGGGAGTCCTGACGCCCGGCCCCTGGCTCTAACCCCTAGACACCGCTCCCGTAGCCGGGAGTAGAACCCGGGAGTCCTGACGCCCGGCCCCCGGCTCTAACCCCTAGACACCGCTCCCGTAGCCGGGAGTAGAAGCCGGGAGTCCTGACGCCCGGCCCCCCGGCTCTAACCCCTAGACACCGCTCCCGTAGCCGGGAGTAGAAGCCGGGAGTCCTGACGCCCGGCCCCCCGGCTCTAACCCCTAGACACCGCTCCCGTAGCCGGGAGTAGAAGCCGGGAGTCCTGACGCCCGGCCCCCCGGCTCTAACCCCTAGACACCCCTCCCGTAGCCGGGAGTAGAACCCAGGAGTCCAATCTCCCAGCTCTACCTCCATCTCTCGGTGCAGCTCACCTGATGGCTCACAACTCCAGCTCCCTCCCTGCCCGTGGACACGTCTGAACTGGCTGATTGCGGCCCCAGCCCTGGCCCCTGCCTGGCTGCCTGCGGATCCGGAGGGCTAATGCCTTAGACTTCAGGGCTCGTCTGCCCCGAACCCGGAGCCTGCCCAGCTCCGGCATTCCCCCTCATTGGCTCCTCTTCTCTCCAGCCTCTTGAGCAGCAGCCTCTCCTCTGAGCACCTCCTTCCAGAGCTTTGCACAGCTGATTGTGGGGGAGGCCGGCTTCCTCCTTGGCCTAACCCCGCAGGCTTCCTGGAAAAGGCCTCTGCTTGTCCTGCCACCTCTCGGAAGCTGTGGGGGGAACGCAGCGGCGGCCCGCTCAGGATGCTACCTGTCTTCTGAGCACGGGCGCGGGGGGGGGGGGGAGTGTTGTTTCTGCGAAGGGTCAGATCCCTGAGCCTGGCTCTCGGGGCGCTGGCTGAAAGCTCAGCAGAGAGCGCTGGGTGCGGGGGTAGGGGGCTGCAGACACTGTGTGGGAACCGCTCTGTTTCTAACGCCCGCTGGCCAGGCTTGTCTCCTGGCTGAGGTGGCTGGGGGCCGTGCAGACGAAAAAAGCAGCTAGTGGTTGGGTCCCCCGCCCATGGCTGAGCCCCCCCCCCCCAGTTCCAGGGGGACACCTCTGAAAACGAGGCCGGTGTGGGTGCCGAAGAGCGCTGCGCTGCCAGCTGCAGGGCAGGGCTGTTGCCGCGGCGCGGCACCATGGAAACGTGACCGAGAAGGCCGCTGGGTTGGGTAGCATTGCTGGCTGGTTCTGGGCCCGTGGCCCCCCCGGGGCAGGTGTTGTGGGCTCTGCTGGCACAAGAGGCACTGGAAGCTGCTTGGCAGGGTCCCAGCACAGAGCCTTGGCCGTGGGGCCCCCCCTCTATGAAATGGTGGCCTGGGCAAGGCGGTGCCAGGGGCTCTGCCAGCACAGGGGGCTTGCCCCTCTCTGGGCCACCCCCTCTGTGTGTGGTGTGGTGGGGGGGGGGGCTGCAAAGCCATGGGGAGGGGGGACAGGCAGATCAGAGGGGTTGGGCCCATCTCTCTGCAGGGGGCGGGGCATGGACAAGGGAAGGGCATAGGCTTGCCAAATCTGCCCAGCCGCCGGGGAGGGACGGACAGGGCCCCGGCCCCGGCCCCGGCCCCAGCCAGCCAGGAAGGATCTTTTTGAGGGCTGGGGATGGGTGGAGGTTGTGGAAGGGGTGTGGCTTCAGGTGGAAGGGGCGGGGCTTGGACTTGCCTTCCTCAGCTGGGCCTTCACCGGCCGCCCGTGGGGAGGGAGGAGCTTGGGGAAAGGGGGTGGAATATTGCAGGCCCCACTCGGGATGGCCCTACTGGGTGCAGCCCAAAGCAGGGGGCCACCACAGGATGGAGCAGGCAGCTGCTTAGGCAAGCCCGAGTCCCGCCCCTTCTGTCTGAAGCCGCACCCCTTTCCTTGAGACCACACCCCTTTCCTTGAGACCACACCCCTTTCCCCGACACCACACCCCTGCACCAACCTCTGATAACTTGTGATAAGACAGCCGGCAACCCTAGTGACACCGTTGGCAAGTGGCGGGGCGGGCCTCTGTCCAGCCCTGATGGAAATGAGAGCCACCACGAGGCGGCTCTCACGCACCTTCGGTTTCCCAGAGGAAGCCAATGGCTGGCCACCCATAGTGCAGCGCTCTGTGGCCATGTCCCTAAGCTACTGCACGCCAGGGGCGGGTGCAGCGCCCGGAGGGCAGCTCCGGAGGTTTCTTCATGGGGCGGAGGAGTCTCGGGTCCGTTTGCAGCTGCTTTGTGCTGCCGGACTGTGACCCGGGGGACGTCTACACTGCAGAGGCGCGAGCTTTGATGTGACCGAGGCCTGCCCGGCCCCAGAGGACGGGGCCATGTGTGTGCAACGGGGGCTTAAGAGCGCTCTCCACCTGCTGCCCCAAGCACGGGAAGGGAGTGACCCTCCCCCGGGCGCCCCACTTCCAAAGCTGCAGGGCTCCTTCTCAGCCGCCCGAGGGACACGCTGCTTCCTGGAGCTGTGCGCCACAGCAGTGCCCCCTTGCTAGGGACGCCCCCTGCCCCGAATCTCCCCGAGTGTCCGGAAGAACATCGCTGGGGCTCGCCGCTCTTCCGTGCGGCCTGTCACCTTGCATCACGCTGACGCGCAGCCCTGTGACTGCAGCTCACATCGCAATGAAAGGCAGGATAAAAATAGCCGCGTCTCCTCCACCCGCGCTCTGCCTCTTGGCTTTCCGCGGCTTCGCTGGGGCGGCAGGCTGCCCACCCCGCCAGCCAGCCAGTGCTCCCAGCCCGGACCCCGTCTGCATTTTGTCTCTGCGCTTTGCCAGTCAGGGCTGGGTTAGGATTTCTTGCCGGGCAATTTCTCCCGCGTGTGGGAGGTGGATCCAGCGCAGGCGGAAGGGCGGGATTGTCTGCCCCACAGACCAGCGCCTCCTAGCATAGGCCTCGGGGCGAGGCCCCCCTCAGTGCGGCCCACCATGCTCCAACCCTGGCCTGCTGATCAAAGCCCCTTGGGGACCAGGATTCCGGCTGGAGCCCCCAGCTGCCACGTGGGCTAGAGAAGGGTCAAGCAACACAGGGCCCTGTTTTAAGGCACGATCATTAGCGTAGGGCAGGGCTGAGGAGCCTTTTTTGGGTTGGGGGCCGCTGAGCCACAGGAAAAAATCAGTTGGGGGCTGCACACAAGTGAGAAACTAAAACAAACCCCCCAGATCTCCCTCACATGTCAGAGCCTGGGGTGCGGGGGGCCCAGGCTGGTAGATTTCTGTGGGCCTCCCCTACATTCTGGGATGGGGCCAAAAAAGGAGAAGTTCAGTGTGTGGGAGGGGGCTGCCGGGAAGTGGGATTGGGGTCTGAGAGGGTGCAGCAATGGGTTGGGGGTCTGGGAGGGTGCTGGAGTGGAGTAGGAGTTCAGGGTCTGGGCAGGAGAGGAGGGGAGCCATAGGGAGGATGCTGGGGGGGAGCTCTTATCCTTGGGGGCTGCATCCAGGGAAGCCAGGGGCCAGATCCGGCCCAGAGGCCGTAGGTTCCCCACTCCTGGCATAGGGCATGGAATTGACAGGCTTTGCAAGGTGCTCTGCTCAGGTTTCCCCATTGATTCTCGGGAGCAGGATTAGTGTGGAGGGCACTGGGGCACAGACTGCGTGAGCGAGTGCTTATCGAGAGCGCCTGCCCCGCATCCTGGCAGCCGCTTGGTGTGAAGAGCAGCAACCCCTGAATGCACGGGGGTAAAACAGGGACCGGGGGGTTGCAGTCTTTCAGGGGGTCTTCCCATCGCTGCTCTATGCCAAGAGTGATCGGTCCTGCAAGCTAATCCACGCACATGGACACTGCGCCTGCATAGCCCCATCCCCTTCATGGATCGATTGCTGTCACAGCCTACTTTGGCTTCCCTTCCTGGGCCAGTCTGGACGGATGTGGGTAGCTCGGAGGAGGTTCAGAGAAGAGTCCCAAAGGTGATTTAGAAAACCTGCCTTGGCGCAAGAGAAACTCAAGGAGCTGATGCTATTTAGCTTAACAAGGAGCAGGTTAAGGGGTGACTTGATCAGTCAGTAAATACCTACACAGGGAACAAATAGCTGATAGCGGGCTCTTCATACCCACAGAGGAAGATTGGCCAGCGGCCAGTGGCTGAACTAGACAAGTTCAGACAGGAAGTAGAGGGTCCCTTTTTCAGGCACAGTAATCGGCCCTTGAAACAACTTGTCCAGGGTCCTGGTGGCGTCTCCATAGCTGGCCATTTTTTAATCCCAACAGGATGGTTTTCGACCAGCTCTGCTCTGGGAATTCTTTGGAGGAAGTTCTCTGGCCTTCTGCTCGCCAGGGCAGACTTGGGGATCACAGTGGTCCCGTCTAGCCTTGTAACCGAGGAACAGGAAATGGAAACCAGTTTTGAAAAAATGGGGGAAGGGGAAGTAATGTCAGGTTGCCCCCGAACGAACGTTTTTTCGGGTGGTTTTTGGTTTTGGAACACAAAGGGCTGTGTGACTCGTTTTGGGTCGGGTTTCAGTTGTGGTGCACTCTTTTAAAAAAGACAATTGAAGTAAAACGTGCAACGGAAAATTGTTTGGAATGGAAAAATTGAAAGGTTTTGCATCCAAAAAAAGGGACATGAAACACTTCCAAATAGGGGAGGGATTTTCCAGGGCGGGGTTCAGTGGAAACAACGCAATGAATTTGATACACATTTGCAAAATATTTTGGGTGGCAACAACTCTGCATTTTTTATCCTGACGCTATTTCAGATGGAAAACTTCACCCCGGGCTAGTATCTGCTGATGCTCTCACTAATGCCTTACACCAGGAGGGTAACACGTTTCTGCGTCTGCAGGACCCTCTCCAGTTTGTCTGTCCCAGGTTTTCATTTGCTTTCATAACCGTTCTCCACTATGGCTCCTCTGTTTCTGACTGAGTCCCGCCTACCACCACCTGATCCTGGGGACCTCCAAGCACCCCTGACACTGGGGGTGCGCTCTGGGCGTGTCGCGTGTGGTTTTGTTACAGCCGCCTGGAATCCAGATATTGCTAACCGTAGGCAGCTGCTGACCAATGTTCCCTCCTTGCGTTGCCTCTTCCATCTACTTAGATTGCCAGCACTTTGGGGCAGAGACTGCCTTTTTTCTCAGTCTGTGCCGCACCTAGCACCGTAGGAGCGTAGCTCATGATGGAGGCTCCCGGGCAGCCCCAGTACAAACCCGTTAAAAGCCAATCACCTGCAGGGCTTGGAGAGTTATTTGGCAGCTGGGAAATTGGGTTTGCACTTGTAACTGTTTGGTGAGGAATTGGGGCCCAGCAGGTCCGCAGCAGAGCTGGGAATAGGACACGGGCCGGTGCCCTCCCCAGGCACCCATGCAGGTCCGTAGGTCGCCTTCGGCCACCTGTCTGGGGAGGTGGCTCGCTGCACAAGAGTAGCTAGTGCATAATTTGTGTCTGGGCTTGCTGGGGCTGAGCCCTGGAACCTCTGGGCCTGGCAGCTCACAGCCCGGCACCTCTGGGGTGGCTGCATCTGTTAGGAATGTAAGGGAATTGCTTGAGCCCCGGCCTCTCTTCCTTTACAAGTTAGAAACTGGCACTGCTGCCCAGAGCTGGTGGGGCTGTGAATGGTTCCAAGCCGTGAGGACTATGGGGCACGTTCAGGGAGGACGATCTGGGCTCTGGCGTGCCACGGGCAGTGGCCTGGCAAAAAGCAGCCTTGTGCTCCGGCCCCGTGACCGCCTTGAAGAGTGCCCCCCCCCCCCGCTCCTCCCTCCGGGGACTGAACGGTGAGGACTCTGGCGGGAGCTTTCTACCCAGCTGCCCTGCCGGGGCGCAGCCGCAGCACCTCCTGGGAGTGGCGTGAAGGGCACGGCGGCGGGCGCCTGGCCCGGGAGAGCCCGCCAGCCTGCAGAGAGGGGTGACTCATGGAGGGAGGGGGCTCCGTCCTCGTGGCAGGCTGCTCGCGGGGACGCGGAGGAGGATCTGGCCGTGCGTGGGTGGCAGGACAGTTCTCTCCCCGGGCTAGGCTAGGCCGGGCTGCGTGAGCCCTGCCCAACGGGCCGTGTAATCTCCGGGCCAGAGATCAGGCTCCTGCTAATCACGCAGGGCGACAGCTGCTGTGGCTGGGGTGTGAATGGCCCGATTTGGAGTCTCCCCCCCTCTCCTCCCCCCCGCACGTCAAGAGCAGAGGCTCGGGGTGAAGGGATTAGTCACTTCCTCTCCCTGCTGCAGCCAGCTGATCTGCTCAGAGCTGCACTGCGGCATGATTGGCCCCCGATGCCCCCATCTCTTCTGTTCCCCCATCCCCCCCACTCAACCGTCCCCCATAGCATCACAGGGACATCTCCTGTTCCCCCGCCTCCCTTGCTCCCCCATCTCCCTGCACCCCCATTCCCCCTGCATCCCCATCCCCCTGCACCCCATCGCCCCATGCACCCCCATCCTTCCTGCTCCCCCATCTCCCCTGTGCCCCCATCTCCCCCGTGCCCCATCTCTGCTATGCCCCCATCCCCCCTGTGCCCCATCTCCCCTGTGCCCCCATCTCCCCCACTCACCCCACTCCTGCAGCATCACTGGGACACCCCTTGTACCCCCATTTCCTCTGCTCACACCCCTCCCCCTGCCGTATCACAGAGAGACTCCTCACACCTCTGCCTCCTCCTTGCCCTGCCCCCCAACTCAACCCTGCAGGGTGACATTATCCCTGCTGGCAGGGCAGGCTAGGGGTGGGGCGAGCCGCCCAGAGCCACCAGCTGGCAGAGGGGTGGGCTGTTATAGGACGGAGGGATTTTCATCTCCTGTGAGCGCCTAATTTGGGTTCAGAGTCTCAGCACGACTGTTGGGTTCTAGCCCCAGCTCTGAGAGGGGCGTAGGGTCTAGTGGTTAGAGCGGAGGGGAGCTGGGAGAAGCTAGGTGTCAGGACTCCTGGGTTCCCACCCTAGCTCAGGGCTGGGAGCAGTCTCTAGTGGTTAGAGCAGAGCGTTGGGCCTGGCTACTCTCCTCAGCTCTTGGAGGAGTGTGGGGCCTAGTGCTTAGAGCACGGGGCAGAGTGTGGAAGCCAGGAGCCCTGGCTTTTCTTCCCCTAACTGCCTGCCTTCTAGACACTTGTGCTGTCTGTCTGCCACGCTCCACCCCAGCACCAGCTGCCTGGCTTTGGCACCCCCACGGTCCCCACCCAGATGTGCTCTGCCGAGCCCTGAGGGACCGCTGCAGCCATGGGGAGTGATTACTCCAGGGCCGGGTGCTGCTGCTGAGGGGTGCTGCTCTGTTTCCCGTGTCCTTCCAGGCCTCATCGTCTACCTGGGCATGATGGTGGGAGCGTTCCTGTGGGGCGGCCTGGCGGATCGGATCGGCCGGAAACAGTGCCTCCTCATCTCCCTCTCGGTCAACAGCGTCTTCGCCTTCTTCTCCTCCTTCGTGCAAGGCTACGGCACCTTCCTCTTCTGCAGGCTGCTCTCCGGCGTGGGGTAAGGGAGGCCCCTCAGGAGCCAGCCCGCTCTTCTCCGACGCTCTGCCAGCAGGGTGGCACGTTCCTCCCCTTGCAGGTGTCCCAGTTCCCTAGGGGCAAGGAGCCCCATGGGAAGAGCCACCTGTGGCCGCCTCATGGCTGGGGGACTGAGACTGACCCTCAGCCTTTTCCGGGCTCCGTGCACCATGTTTGGAGGTGGGATGGAAACCCCATTACCTGGAGCTATTAGAACCACTGAGGTCTCATCTGGGCCAGGCCGGAACTCAGCTGGTTGGGTTGGACTGGCGATGGGGTGCTGGGTGAGTGGGTATCCAAAGAGATGGAGCTAGGGAGACCGGTGGCCAGAGCTGTTACACTAGAGGAGGTCAGGAGGCCATAGCAGATGGGCCAGCGGCTGCATACATTATGGCAGAGGGTGGGAAACTGGCAAAGATGGCAGCTGGCAGGATGCCAGTGAGGTTGATCAGGAATGGCAGGAAGGTGTGGATACCAGCTTAGATGGAATAACAGTTGCATCCAGCATGACAGGAGGTGGAGATACCAGCTTAGATGGAATAACAGTCGGATCCAGGATGGCAGGAAGTGTGGATGCCAGCTTAGATGAAATAACAGTCGGATCCAGGATGGCAGGAAGTGTGGATACCAGCTTTGATGAAATAACAGTCAGATCCAGGATGGCAGGAAGTGTGGATGCCAGCTTAGAAGAAATGACAGTCAGGTCCAGGATGGTGGGAGGTGGAGATACCAGCTTAGATGGACCAGTGGTTTGATTTGGAATGGAAATGTCCTGGGAAATTCTGTACCACTTCTCCATCTGCCCCCTTCTGCCTTGGACACCTTGGCCAGATTCCCACCCCCTTCCCTTTGCCTGACAAACTTGGTACAGCTCAACCGGAGACTCCATCCCCAGTTTGGATCCCACTACACCCCCACTGCTCATGCTGCTGGAGATGAAACGCGGCCACGAATATGGAAGCTGTGACTGGGCCGAGGTCACCCAGCAAAGCAGAAGCAAATCCAGAAACAGGAAGTTTGTCTCCCTTCCTCTAACCCCTCGTGGGTTCTCCCAGTGGGTTTATTAGCTAAGTTGCTGCTTTGCCTGGTCAAACTGGCTCCCACATCTGGGCAGGAAAGCAGGTGCCGTAATGAACTGGGATGCGCTGGCAACATGCACCTCTGACTTCCCCTTCTCTGGGAACCCCGCCCGGAAGCTGCCAGCGGAAATCTGCTGGTACTTTGGAGCAGGCTTCACAGTGGCCGAGAAAACGAGTGCTGGTGGGAAGGAACAGCGCCAACCTAGCGCCGGCATCTGGTCAGGGGGAGCCCCCAGGCAAAGCTGGTGTCTGCGCAATAGAAGAGCCTGCAATGGAGAATCCCTCCAGTCTGGGATCTCTTCTCCCTCCCTCCTCCCCAGCAAACACCCGATTCATCTAGCCCAGGTATCTGACCTGCTCCACCTGCCGTTCATTTCTCTTGGTCTCTGCCGCCATCTGCTGCTGCATCAGCTGGGGGGGGGGGCGGTGTTTCAGGTCTGCCTTCCTGGCTTCCGAGGAAGGTGTAAAACCTCAGCATCATGGTGCAGGGTGGGGAGACGGCCTTCCTGACCCCCTAACCCGCAGCTGGCCAGGAGCTTACGTCCTGAAGCATGAGGATCACCTACCTTTGCGGGCTTTCTCCTACTGTTCTGATCTATGGTTTCTTCCTCCCTTTCCCAGCATCGGGGGCTCAATCCCCATTGTCTTCTCCTACTTCTCGGAGTTCCTTGCTCAGGAGAAGCGAGGCGAGCACCTCAGCTGGCTCTGCATGTTCTGGATGATTGGGGGCATCTACGCCTCTGCCATGGCCTGGGCCATCATCCCTCACTACGGTAAGAGAAAAGGCAGCCCGCTAGGGCTCCTGTTCCTCTCCCCCCTGGGATCTCTCCCTGCTTGCTCTGGGAAAACGGTGTCAAAGAACGGGTGGCAGGGGGAGGTGAGGGGCTATGACATGGGATGGTGGAAAAATTTCCATCCAAATTTTTTTTTGACAAAACATTCCATTTTTCTGTTAAACAATAATAATAATAATAATAAATGTTTATTACACAAAACAAGTCTGCTTCCCTCCAAAAATCCCATAGCACCTCAAAACTGAACTATTTTGATTTGGAAATGCAACTGTTGCATGGGACTTTAAGTTTGGGGGCTTCCTATCCGCCATCCAGGTTGGACATTAGGAAAAAGTTCCTCACTGTCAGGGTGGTTAAACACTGGAATAAATGGCCTAGGGAGGTTGTGGAATATCCATCACTGGAGATATTTAAGAGCAGGTTAGACAGACACCTGTCAGGGATGGTCTAGATGGTGCTTGGTCCTGCCATGAGGGCAGGGGACTGGACTCGATGACCTCTCGAGGTCCCTTCCAGTCCTAGTATTCTATGATTCTGTGATTTTCCTCTGTGGGTTGGGCTCCCTGGCTGGACTCCATCTCCCATGATGCACCAGGGCTGGGGCTTCTGAGGATAAACTGCCACCCCTTTCCAAGCTGGGTGGGGGAGGCTGTGATGCATCATGGGACATGAAGTCCAGCCAGGCAGCCTGGCCTATAGAGAAAGACACGCCCCCTCCCCTCCCCCAACTACAGCTTCTATGACCACAGCAGCATTTCCGAATAGAAACCTTTCGGTGGTCAAATTTCTGCTCAAAAGTAAAAAAAAATTGCAGGGGGGAGGAAACCTCTTGGTTTTTGGACCAGCTCTTAGCTCTGTAGCCCCTGTCGCTCCAATTTACACCAGTCTGGCTGGCTGTGGGGACAGGGTTTGGTGGGTCCCCGTCCAATCGGTGGAGGATACCAAACCATCTTTGCCATTTGGACCCCGGGCTGGCAGCCTCAGAAGAGACAGTCGGTCGGGCCACACTCCCTTCTTGTGCCTGTCCTGGGCCATGCCACACGGGTCTTACAGGAGCAGAGGACGTGTGTGTAGGGGGGACGCTGGCCCTGAAGCCGACTCGGAGTCGGGCCCCAGCTAGGATGTGGATGCTCCACACATCTAGGGCTCCTGTGCGTGGGGCCAGGTCATGTGCACTAGGCTGAACTGACGTCAAGATTTGGAGATGGGAGAGACACACCCTTGCCAATAAGGCGTTGGTGGGCGGGAAGGCATTTAACCCTGCGAATGCCAATGCACCAGGGTGTCAGCCCCGCCAGCAAGGCAGCTGGGCAGCAGCTGAGTGCTGCGCTTGTGTTTCTGCCACTCCCCGCACCCTGCCAGGTCCTGCCCAGGCCCTCGGGATGAGTTGAAACTCAGGGCTATATTGGGGAGGGCACTGAGCAGGAAGGGGAGGGGCTGATGCTGAATGGGGGCAGGCAGGGAAGCCCTAAGGAGGTAGGAGAGGGCGGCAGGGGGCAGGAATGGAGAGGAAGATGCAGTAGCTGCTGATGGGGTAGAAATCTCCCCCCACGCAAGAACTGAAGAGATTAAGATCGGCCCTGCTGGGCTAGACCAGTGGTCCAGCCAGCCTGGGGTCCTGTCTCTGGCCACGGCTAGTACCAGTGCTTGTGGCAACTGGCAGTTTAGGGACACCCACCCGGATGATACGATTGTGTCCCTGACCACCCTGGCTCACAGCTACCGATGAACCCCGCCTCCAGGAACTTTTCTCATTCGTCTATGAACCCAGTTTTGCTTTTGGCCTTCATAGCATCTCCCAGCAACAGGTCCCACAGCTTGCCTGTGTGTGGTGTGACGTCCCTCCTTGGGTTGGTTTGCAACCCGCTGCCTGTTAATTTCCCCTGGGGACCCCTCGTTCTTGTGTCATGCTGTGACGAACCGGGCCGGGTCTGGGCACAGCTGAGGGCGTCCGCTCAGGGCAAATTGCTCAAACTAGGGGCTCCGTACAACCCCAGACTGGAGACCTTCCCAAATAGGCCACGAACCAGTCCCACAGAGCACTTCAGCTGCCAGCCTGGCCAGCCAGAAGCCTCACAAGCAAAACCCTTCTGACACCCCAGCTCTCTCCGTGCCCCAACCAGCCCCGGCTTGCCCACAGGTGAGGAGTTATAGGACCCAATCTCACCTACCCCGAACGGGTTCTTCAGTTCCAAGAAACTAGCCACGGGTCCCGATCAGTTTGCACTCTGGATCTTACCCACAAACCACGCTGAGCCAATCCTTTAGAATCTACAATCTGAAGGTTTATTACTAAAAGAAAGAAAAGCATGAGAGTAAGGTTGTTAAAATATCATACATTACATGCAGCGAATTTCCCAGTTCTCGATGCAGGCTTGCAGCAGAGATGTTATAACTGCTGGCTTAAAAGTCTTTGCGGTATATCCTATGTCAGGATGGGTCCACAGTTCTTTCTAGCTTGTGGTTCCTTGCAAGCTGCCTCTAGGATCAAGAGCTGAGCTGAAGACCAAGATGGAGTCGGCCACATGGCATATTTATATCCCCCCCCCCCGGCTTCTTCCAAGCTGGAGACAGTCACATGGTCAGTGACCAGGTGTGTCTTTGGCCTTCAGAGGTCCATTGTTCCCGGGAGCTTTGCTCATTAGCATGTCTATGGGCTGAGCATTCCTTGCGTATTGCTCAGCCACAGACAGAGAAGTTTCCAGTATTGACACAGAATACATATTCATAATTCCACACCCAGATACTATTCAAGTCTAAGGATAGCATATACAGAACCAGTAGAAGGAAAGCTTTCATTTGACACCTTACATGGCCCCCTTTGTATCAATTTTTGGGGCAAACCCCCCCCCCCCATGGGTGCAGCAGTGATCTGGCTGCTCCCCTCAAAATCCAGTAACATGACACGTGCGAAGGGGTAGAGAACTCTTCTCTGGTCCCTTTCTCCCATGACTCTCTCTAGATATAAAAAATGTTTTTCCTGCGGGACGACAGAGTGACATCATCACGTCACTCTGCGCTCACAGGCGCCAAGCCCTACCCACTCCCAGCCTGGCCCTCCCCAGGGCCCACATGGAGAGCTGGGGCTGCCTGCGGCCTCGGTCCTCCCCACCCCATTCCCAGTGGCCAGGGGAAGAGCTGTAGCTGCCCTGGCCTAGGCCCAGCCCTCCCTGGTGGCGGGAGGGGAGGGGAAAGAAGAGCCAGGGCTGCTCCAGGCCCTCCCCAGCAGCTGGGGGAGCCCAGGCCCTCCCTGGCCAAGAGGGGGGTAGGCAAGCGTAGCGAGAAACAACCCCAGGCTTTTCAATCTCTCCTCATATGGAAAATGTTCCTTCCCCCTCATCCATTCTGTTGCCCTTCTCTGCCCCTTTTCCAATTCCAATACACTCCAGCCTCCGGGCATCCGGGAACACCCCTGGCTCGGCCTCTGGCCGAGGAGGAAGCAGCTGTGGGCATTCCTGCTCCTTCTCTCCCTCAGTGGGGGGACCAGCCGGACTGCAAAGCGTTTTGCCAGAGGCTTTTCCCTGCCGCTCCCATAGCCGCGTGTGTCCCTGGAGTGCCCTCTCTCCCAGACCCTGCCCCCTCCATAGTCCACAATACTTCCTTAATCCAGCATACCCTGGTTCCCCGGCTTGCTGGATTCCAGAGGTTGAAGTGCATGTCTTTTTGAGATGGGGTGACTAGAACGGCCCCGCGTCTACAAGGCGTGGGCATCCTATGGATGTCCAGGAGCGGCAGGATGATGTTGTCTGTCCTGTTCCCTATTCCCCTTGTGAGCGGGCTGAACCCTTCACCCTCTCACTTCCCTGGTCCTTCTCGTGAACAGAACAGCCGTGCCCAGAATCCGGAGAGGCCAACAATTCGATGTGTATTGGGGCTAGCTCCCAGCATGCAGGAATCCAAGTTCCTTTCTTCCCCCGTTCCCTTCTTTTCCCCCACCCCTTCGTAGAGCAGTATTTTCAGGTATCCCTTAACCAATCATTCTACTGAAAATTTAACGCACCAATCCTAATGCACTGTACCGTGATTCTCCAACCAAGCATCTCCCACCTTCTTAATTGGCTGGCACCCAGCGACAATTATTATACAGGAGACAGAAACAATCAAAGAACCAGACAGAACCAGACACAAACAATAGAGACGGGGAATGGGCCCTTGCCAGACAGAACGCTATGGACATGTTTCTCAGTTCTTCCCTTTATCTGGAGGCCAGCGGTTCCCAACCATGGTGTGCAGCCCAGTGCCGGTCCACGGACCTCTGGCTGCCGGGCTGCGGTGGCTCTGGGGGCTGGGGTACGCCGCTCCCGCCGCGGCTGCTGCGAGAGGCGTGTCCTGCCCCGCCTCTCAGCCAACCAGCGCCAGGCAGGGGAGGGGTCTCCTCCGGAAGAGCGGTTCACTGCGCTGCCGGAGGGCCGCGCAGAGCCTGGCACGGCGGTCTTAAAGCAGCCGCGACCTGGGCAGCAGCGCTCAGCTGACAGCTGGGAGGCAGCGCAGGGCTAGGTGAGGGGGGCAGGGCAGACACTGGGGCTCCAGGGGTGGGTTAGGGCTGGGGGGTTCTGGGGGAGAAGCTAATACTGCGGGGTTCTGAGGTCGGGGCTAGTACTAGGGAGCTCTAAGAGGCGGGGGCTGGCACTGGGAGGCACTGGGGTGTCCTGGGTCGGGAGCTGGCACTGGGGGGGCAGAGCTCTGGGGGCAGGGCTAATAGTGGGAGAGCCATGGGGGCAGTGCTGGCATTGGGAGGTTCTGGGGACGGGGCTAATATTGGGGGCTGGCACTAGGGAAGACTCTGGGAGGCTCTGAGGAGGTTGGGTGCAGTGGGGCTCTGGAACAGGAGGCTGGCACTGGGGGGTCTGGTGGTGGGGGGCTCTAAGGGGCAGGGGGTTGGCCCTGAGGCGTTTTGAGATGTGGGGCTGGCACTTGGCTGGCACGGGGGGTTGGGTGCAGGGGACTCTGGGGCCAGTGGCTGGCACTGGAGGGTAGTGGAGGGGTGGGGGGGTTCTATGGGTTAGGGCTGGCACTGGGGGGCTCTGGTGGCCGGGGCTTTTGGTGGACTGGTAACATTTAATTTGCATCTTTGCCTATTTATTATTTGCATAATGAATATGCAAATATGCAGATAAAATGTTACCTGTCCGCCAAACGTTTGGGAAGGGGTTTGCCGGTCCCCGGTAGACAAAAGGTTGGGAACCCCTGCCCTGGAGAACAGCCCCAAATTGTCAGGCTGTGCCGTACGCAATACGCATGAATGTGCCCAAAGCCTTCATGTAAGAGCAAGGCCTCAGACAGACGGACGGATGTTGCTCTGAATTAGGCCTTTCCCGGCAGGCCTGAGTCAGCTGCATCCTGATGCCCTTCCTGCTGCTTTTCTGACTGCTGCCCCGCAGGGAGCGGGTGTTTCCAGTGAACTCGCCCCCCCCCAGTCTCGACCCCGTCATTTTGTTTGTGCCATTGGGATGTGTTTCCCCACAGGCCTTGCAGTGTCCGCAGGGCGTTTCGCCTGCCCTGCCGTTGCCCCCCCCACCCCCACCCCCCGGTTCAAGGCAATCCCGTGGCAGGCAGCTTTGGACGGCGCTAGGGCCAGGTGCCGCCGCGTCTCACCCCTCCCCCTCCCCTCTTTCTCGCGCCTCCTCTCTGTGCTGCAGGCTGGAGTTTCCAGATGGGCTCCGCGTACCAGTTCCACAGCTGGAGGGTCTTTGTCTTGGTCTGCGCCTTCCCCTCGGTCTTTGCCATCGGCGCGCTCACCACCATGCCTGAGAGCCCCCGCTTCTTCCTGGAGGTACTGGCTGCGCGGCTCGGGGCGGGAGGGCGCCAGGCAGGATGGGGCTGTGCGTGCCCGGGGCCCTGGGCTGGGCTGCAGCAGGCCCTATGGCATGAAGGGGGCACTGGTTGGCTCTGGGATAGGGAGCCCAGACGTGGAGCTGGCCCCCAACTCGGTGCCAGCCTCGTGGGGGCAGAAACGGGGGGTCCCAGCCCCGGGCCTAGCCACGAACCCCACAGGGGGTGCCAGGACTGAATCCCGCCCCCCCGCCCCCCGGTCCTACTGCTGGCCCTGAATGGGGAAGGTGCGAAAGGCCAGTGTACAGCCTCGGGGAACGGAGAGACGCCTCCCATGTCCGGGACCTATCCGTCCAGCAGCACCTGTCGCCAATTCTCAATCCACAGCCCGGAACAGGGAGGGCGCTTGGAGCCCCCTGGTGGCATGAGGTGCCCCGTAACTGCGCCATTTGCTGGAAGTAGGCCGTGGGTTACACGTGGCGATGCCCCCATGCACAGGCGGGGATGCTGGGGGGCACGGGGAGGGGCACTCTGGCCATGATAATCCACAGGGCAGCGACCCCTGGCTCAAGGCCTGGTCTGAGAGGTAGGGCAATGGGCCTGAGGCCAGGGGTGGTGGGTATAATAGGTGGGAGTGGGGCCTGGGCAGAAGGGGCAGGGCTTGGGGGCTTGCCTCCCCCAGCCCTCCCTTCACCCACCACCCATGCATGGGGCACAGGGTGCCAGGGTGGGTCTCTCATTCTTAGGGGCATCTCCTGCACAGCTGAGAAACTGGGAAGCATTGGCCGGGGCACAGTCCGTAGCGGCCTGGGATGTTTGTCTTGCAGAATGGGAAGCACGACGAGGCCTGGATGGTGCTGAAGCAGGTTCATGACACCAACATGAGAGCCAAGGGCCACCCTGAGAGGGTGTTCTCGGTAAGCATCGCTTGGCCGCCCAATGTAGGGGAAGACCAAACCACGAGGCTAGAGGGGCGAGCACAGGCTAAGTGCTGGGGGTGAGGAGACGGGGCTTTATTCCTGCTTGTGCCTCAGTTCCCCACCTGTCCCTCACGACGGTGATCCCTAGCTCGTTCCAGCCATATCACTATCCCCATTTTACAGCTGGGGAAACTGAGGCACAGCGCAAGGGCGCGACTTGCCCCAGGTCACCCAGCAGGAAGAGAACGTGAGCCTCCTGCGTCCCAGCCTGGTGCTCTCTGTGCTAGGTTGCTCGCTGCCCTTCCCCTGGGGCGGGGAGGGGTCGAGAGTCTAACACTCACTCATGGCTGTCGAGGGTGGCAGCTACCCTTGGTGAGATAGTTTTGTTTGAAATAATTGCTGTCGCCCCATGCATATAACGAGCCCTGCACCCTAGGCCAGCAGCAGGGAGAGAAGCTGGCATCTTCCACACCAAAGCACAGCCCCGGCTCCCAGTCCCCTGAGCTAAAGGGGTAACTCCCTTACTGGGTCGCAGTAATAGGCCATTATCTTCTATATGGGCCAGTTGCTAGAGGGCGACATGGCACACTCAGCCAGCACCCAACATCTAGGCTGGGATTGGCTTGAATGGAGAGTGTCTAAGCCATAGGACGAGGTGTGCTCCCCGCTATCCACTCACAGGGCCATGGACGAACGGGATCATGGCTTCACTTCGACACAGAGTCGATTGGGGATAGTTTGGTTTATTAGTCTCACTGCGCCCCTGCTACTACAGAGTTAATGGTGCTGAATGGTGGTTATACAGCCATTACAGCATGCACCTCAGCAAGCGCTACAGAGGATTGTGTATAAGAGTAAAAGGCACTTGGAACGCGTACGTCCCTTCTACCGCGGGGTGTCCCGTCCCTGATCCTCGCTTCAAGGGCTGCAGCGGACGTGGCTCCAGCTGGGGGAATCCAGGGCACCCTCCCAGGTCTAGGTCCCTGGTGAAACTCACCCAGGACGGGACTCCCCACACGAGTTATATCACAGTTGTTTACTGGGTGCGCGCGTACCGGCCCCACGCCACCCTTAGCATTCTTGTGAAGCTGAAATCGAGGTCGACGTGATTTATTCCTCACTACATTCCCAGCTCAGCTGCATGGGCTGCGGCCGATAAGGGCCATCTGGGGTTTGCATTGGCAGGGTTCAAGGCTGCATTAGGCTGTGTACTCCAAGGATGGAAACTTCCATCCCAGCCCTCTGGCCTGCAGGCCCCACGAATGGGTTCTTATATGACACCTGCTGCTAGAGCTGCCTGGCTGCAGTGGACGGGGCAATGGAGGGGACAGCAGCTCAGGCCAGGGCGGCCCTGGGCTGTGAAGGGGAGGCTGGGAGAGCCTGCAGTGTCAAGGCGGAGGAGGGTGGGGAGAGGGAATTGAGGGGGGATTCGTTCCCAACGTGAGGCACAAAGCAGAGCATGGTCAATGCAGAGCACAGTCAACCTGTGGAACTCCTTGCCAGAGGAGGTTGTGAAGACCAGGACTTACACAGGGTTCAAAAAAGAACTAGATGCATTCATGGAGGTTAGGTCCATCAATGGCTATTAGCCAGGATGGGTAGAAATGGTGTCTCTAGCCTCTGTCAGAGGCTGGGAATGGGTGACGGGAGAGGGATTGCTGGAAGATTCCCTGTTCTGTTCCCCCCCCCCCCCCGTGGGGCATCTGGTATTAGCCAGACAGGATACAGAGCTAGATGGACCTTTGGTCTGACCCAGTATGGCTGTTGCTATGTTCTTATGTGGTGGGGAAGAGGAGTGGATCTGGGGAGGCAAAGACCCAAGGCATGATGCTCAGATTGGTGTGATTAGTTTCTCCGATGCGCCAGCCAAGGATGGCGGGGCGAGCAACAGGAGAGGGGGCGGGGGCTGAGGTGAGATATTTGGGGACAGGAGAAGTACTGCCCGAACCCAGGAGAGGTCACCTCCCAGCAACAGTGGGGCCCTGGCTCTGGTCAGCACTGCTGGGGCATCCTGGACTAACCTGCCAGCGGGGGGCAGAGAGCAGGGTGTTCCTGGGCCCTGAGGCCCCTGATGAGGGGACTTTGGCGGGTCTGAGGCTCCAGGCTGGAGGGGCTGCCCAGCTGACATCTGTGCCCACTGAGTCTCCTACTCCCTGTGCCCACGCACGATTCCTTTCCCCTTCTGCCCCACGCTGCCTGTAACTGTGCCACCTCTCCCACCTCCCAGGTGACCCACATCAAAACCATCAAGCAGGAGGACGAGCTGATTGAGATCCAGTCAGACACCGGCACCTGGTACCGACGCTGGATGGTTCGGATCCTGAACCTCTCGCAGCAGGTAGGGGTGGCCGCTAGGTGACCGGGGCCTTGCCACAAACCCAGGAGCACAGGGGCCGACCCCACCCTGGCCTGAGCTGGCCTGGGAGCTGCATGAGCTTACGGCGGGCTGGGTTCTGGCCAGAGAACGGTTCCTCCCAGCCAGAATCTTTCCCTGGCCTGGCCGGGAGCTGGCATGACACCCCAGTGAAGGACCGATGTGTCTCCCTTCTCTCTTCTTGGTCTTTTCCCTCATGCCCACCTTGTCCCCGGCTGCCCCTGCATCTGTGCCCGTCCCCCAGCAGAGCTGGTGTGGCGCACAGAAGGGCCCTTCATGCTTCCCGTCTTTCCCTCTTTCAGGTCCGGAACAACTTCGTGCAATGCTTTGCCCCCGAGTACCGGCGCGTCACTCTCATGATGATGGCCGTGTGGTTCACCATGTCCTTCAGGTGGGATGGGTGCAGGGACCCCAGGGGCAGCGGTGGGGAGGGGCTGAAGAGGTGATTTCAGCCTGTGGCATTGCCCGCTCGGTGTGGCTTGCTGGGTCCATTCCTTCCTGGCCCTGCTCCCTGGCTCCTAGTCCAGGAGGGGGATCGGCAAGGGTCCTCTGAGCCAGTAATTATCCCAGGCTCGGCAATACGTCGTCTTGGCACAACACAAAGGCCTCAGTGTGCTTTGCAAAAGGTGGAGGAATCCTGTTATCCCCACTCTACAGCCGGGAAAACTGAGGCACAGAGGGGGAAATGATGTGCCAAAGGCCAAGCTTAGTGTCAGTGGCAGAGACATGAGCGCACCTTTGGAGTCCCTGGCTCCCAGCTTCAATCATGCTCTAACCCCTAGTCCCCACTCTCCATGTATAACTGGGAAGAAAACCCAGGAAGCCTGAGTCTCTGTCCCAACCACTACCCATGCTGCCTGCTTTTGCTGTTTATATATCTTGGATTCTGTAATTTCCACTCCTACTCATCTGATGAAGTGAGTTTTGCCCACTAAAGCTCGTGATCTAATATATTGGTTAGTCTTCAAGGACATGTCTACAGTGCAGGAGATACTCCGAAATAGCTACCCTGTGTCTTCACAAGCCACTTGTTATTTCAAAATATTTTTCGAAATAATGGGCACGCTATTTTGGCATCCCGGTAACCCTTGTTCGACGAGGGTTAAGGGATGTCTCGAAATAGCGCATTATTTTCAAAAAAATTTTCAGAAAAGCAGACGCGCTTTTTCGGCATCCCTGTAAACCTCGTTTTACGAGGAAGACGGGATGTTCCGAAAAAGGGTTTTTTTCCTGACATTTGGCCCAGTGTAGATGGGCCAAATGTCGGAAAATCCTCTTCTGAAAAAAGAATTTGCGTAGCTTTTTCTGGAAGAGCAGTGCAGTGTAGACATACCCTCTATCTTCTCTTTTCTTTCAGCCCTGGTCTATTTTGAAATAACCCCCCTTAGGTCAAATTTATAAATGGAGCGTCTACGCTACCATGCCCGTTATTTCGAAATAACGGGCTGGTTATTTTGAAATCTGCACTCCTGCTTTCCTTGGGGAATAATGCTAATTTTGAAATAGTTATTTCAAAATAGTGGGAGGGTGGACGCACCGGTGCCGCAATTTTGAAATTAGTACTCCCCAGAGTAAATTGAATGAATTACTCCCCAGGCCTTCCTGCGGCTGTGAGTCGAGGTAGCGCATCCACATTAAGGGAGCCTGCCTCGGACTCTTTTTGGGTATGTCTACACTTGCAGCCTAATTCGAAATAGGACTGCACATGCAGGCATTCGAAATTGCAAATCAAGCCCGGGATTTAAATATCCTGCGCTTGATTTGCATCCTCCCGGCCGGGCGCCATTTTTGAAATTGACAAGCCCGGAATAACGGCCCGCGTCTACACGCGGCAGTGAAAAGGGCGTTCGAAATAAAGCCCTAGTTCGAACTACCTGTTAAACCTCGTTGCAGGAGGAATAATAGGTATTTCGAACTAGGCCTTTATTTCAAACGCCCGTTTCACTGCCGCATGTAGATGCGGGCAGTTATTCCGGGCTTGTCAATTTCAAAAAATGGCGCCCGGCCGGGAAGGCAAATCAAGCGCAGAATATTTAAATCCCAGGCTTGATTTGCAATTTCGAATGCCTACATTTGCTGCTCTATTTCGAATTAGGTTGCAAGTGTAGACATATCCTTTAAGGCTTTCCCGTAGTGGGGACATGCTAGTTCAATTTTGTAAAATGGGGAGTTAAGTCGAATTTAGTTATTTCGAAAGAGTTTCCTAGTGTGGACATGCCCTTGGTATTCCCTCCTAGGTCATGTTTTCTAGACTGTTAATCATTTGTGTTGCTCTTCTCTGGATCTTCTCCAAAGCATCTGGCAGTCTGGCTTTGACTACCCCACAAAAATCTCCTGGTGGGGCAGAGAGAGAGGGCAGGAATCCACGACCCTCCAGTCTCCTTGTTTTCGGAGAGATCTGATCCACCAGGCGGCCCCCAATAGAACTTTTCCCCGGCCTATTGCTGCCCACAAAGGCCCTGCTGGCCCTGATTCTTCTTGGTGATGTGCCGGGCAGCTTTGCTGGGCGGTAGCTCCCTCTCCCCATCACGGCACACAGCACACTCTGGCTCCGCATGTCCCTTGTTCCGGCTGACTTCAAACCAACGAGCCGATCCCCTCCCCACGAGCCAGGATCCCCCCCCCCAGCACTGTGACACTCTCGTGTTCCCCAGTCCCCCGCTAAAAAATCCAGACGCCAACCGTGTTCCCCCTGCCTCCCACCCAGTCTGCCGCTCCCCCCGCTCAGTGCAGCGCTGAGCCCTGCCCCCCCAGCCCCCAGCTCGGGGCGCATCAATACCAGGCTCCTTGCCAGATGCTATTCGCTCAGTGTGGGATCTGTCTCGTTCATAAACTCCCCCCCCCTCCCCTGTGATTTCCCGAGCTGGGTTTCACACTGGGTTTAGCTGCAGTCAGAGAGGCTGGCCGGGGGGTGGGGTGGAGGGGGTGGGGGGTGGGCTGTTTACTGCACTCCTTGACTGTCTGGGTGTCCCCGCGCCCGGCCGCTCCGCCTACCGCCGGGCATGGCTCTGCTAGGAAGGAGCCGTGCAAAGGGAAGGCTGGGCGGGACAAACAACGAAAAGCCTTTTGTGCTGGACTGCAGCACCATCACCGGCAGAAGGTCAGAGGGCGCTGAGATCCCAGCCCAAAGCAGACAGGGCCGGGTCACAGCAAGTCAAACCCCACGCCCGTCAGCCAGGTTGGCCAGGATGCTCAGCCTCGTGTGTCTGTCTGTGACAGCGAAGAAGAGAGCATGTGAACTCCTCACACGTCGGCCGAGGGAGGGACCGGCTGTCAGTGACTCCATTTGGGGGAGGAGCAGGACTCCTGGGTTCTGGGAAACAGCTCCAGTGACTAGAGTGCAGGGCTAGGAGCCAGGAATCAATAGCTACTAGCCAGGATGGGCAGGGCTGGTGTCCCTGGCCGCTGTTTGCCAGAACCTGGGAATGGGCGATGGGAGGGATCACTCAATGATTCCCTGCTCTGTTCATTCCCGCTGGGGCACCTGGCATTGGCCACTGTCAGCAGACAGGATATTGGGCTCAATGGACTTTTGTTCTGACCCAGTCTGGCCATTCTTATGATTCTTGGGTTCTATTCCTGGCATTTTTATTGACCCACATCCTTGGGAAGGACATCAAGGAAGACGCTGGCTCCTAGTCATAAGAACATAAGAATGGACACAGGGGCAGACCAAAAGTCCATCTGGCCCAGTATCCTGTCTGCTGACAGTGGCCAATGCCAGATGCCCCAGAGGGAGGGAACACAACAGGTAATCCTCACGCGATCCCTCTCCTGTCACTTCCAGAGAAACAGAGGCTAGGGACACCATTCCTACCCCTCCTGGCTAATAGCCATTGAGGGACCTCTCCTCCATGAATCTACCTAGCTCTTTTTTGAACCCTGTTCAAGTCCTAGTCTTCACCGCATCCTCTGGCAAAGAGTTCCACAGGTTGACTGTGCACTGAGTGAAGAAAAACTTCCATTTGTTTGTTTTAAACCTGCAGCCTATTCATTTCATTTGGTGACTCCTAGTTCTTATATTATGGGAACAAGTAAGTCACTTTTCCTTATTCACTTTCTCCACACCAGTTATGATTGCATAGACCGCTCTCCTAACCCCCCTTAGTCTCCTTTTCTAAGCTGAAAAGTCCAAGTCTTTTTAATCTCTCTTCGTTCCAAACCCTTCCTCATTTCTGTTGCTATTTTCTGAACCTGGTCGCTGTCCTTGGTCCTGAAACCGTGGCTCTCAGTCTCAGAGGAGTGCCCGTTTTAGTCTGTAACTTTAAAAACAAGGCGGCACAACCCACTTCCACAGATGGTGAGCTGTGGGCTGTGCCCACGAAAGCTCCTGACACTATCTACATTTGTGTTAGTCTCTAAGTTGCCACAGGACGGCTGGTGGCTTCATGGATCTCAGGGCAGAGAATCTGCCGTTCCCGATAGCAGAGAATAATCCCTGCAGGAGAGACATTTCTGTCTCCCCTTCCTTCCCCTTTTTCTCTGACCACCCAACATCCATCTTCCTGCAGTGGTTTAGCCAACACTACCATCAGCTGGAGGCTCATCTCAAAGGCTCAGGAGTTGGTGTGTGGAGGGGGTAGAGGGGCCCAGCATGCCCTGGGGGGGCCCATGCTCTGGATACACAAAGGATCCCAATTTCCTGGACACGGAGCCAGGTGCATCCCATGCTAGAGGATGACTATGGAGCCTCTGGGTGGCTGGTTCAAATTCAGCCTTGGATGGCAGAACAACCGCCAGTGTTCGGGGAAAAGACTTGCTGGGCCTGAGCGTAGATTTAGGGGTGGGGGATCCCCAGTCCCAAGCAGCCCCTTACACCTAATAGGAATAACTACGTACAGCTCCTAGCATAATGGGATCCCGTCCCATGACTTAGTGTCCTAGTGCTACCGTAATGCACCTAATAGCAATAACTATGTACAGCTCCTAGCACAATGGGCTCCTGCCGCATGATTTAGGGTCCTAGTGCTACCGTAATGCACCTAATAGCAAGACAACGAACAACTCCTAGATCAAGGGGGGTCCTGGTTCGTGACTTGGCACTCCTAGGTACTACAGACAGTCAGTACTGATCTCTCACTCGCTGTCTCTCTCTGATAGTTACTACGGCTTGACCGTCTGGTTCCCAGACATGATCAAGCATTTGCAGAACATCGAATACGCCTCCCGCACCAAGCTCTTCACCCGGGAGAAGGTGGAGCACTTCACCTTCAACTTCACCCTGGAGAACCAGATCCACCGCAACGGGGAATACTTCAACGACAAGTGAGTGGCGGGCCGTCCCTCCCCGCCCGGGGGCACTCAGCACACGCCCTCCTTGAGCCTTGTGAGACGGGCCAAACTGCTGCGGGGCCGTGCTCATGGAAAGCAACCGGGCATCCCTGTACCGAGCAGGGGAAAGACACCGGGGCAGGGCTGCTCTTACATGGCCCCATGGGTGCAAAGAAAGCGGGGAAGGGTTTTGCCTTCTCCTGTGCTGGGGAATGGCTGGCCTGGCCAGAGTGAGAGGAAGTTGTGGGGTGTGTGTGCACGCATGTGTGCATTCATGCATGTGTGTGCATGCGTGTGTGTGCTCGCATGTGTGCATTCATGCATGTGTGTGCATGCGTGTGTGCATTCATGCATGTGTGTGCATGCGTGTGTGCATTCATGCATGTGTGTGCATGTGTGTGTGTGCACGCATGTGTGCATTCATGCATGTGTGTGCATGCGTGTGTGTGCTCGCATGTGTGTGCATGCATGCACGTGTGTGTGCGCGTTTGTGTGCAAGCATGTGTGTGCACGTCTGCATAAGTAAATAGGTGCTGGGGGATCATCAGGAATGTGGCCTTGAGGTTGGGATCCATCGTGCATCCAGAGCACAAGTGTCAACAGGGCAAGCGTGACCCTCACCCCGCCACACACTGACGCCCTAGGACCTCCATACTCCACGTAAGCCTTGAGTTCTCTGCTGGGCCAATTGCAGGTCCTTAATTAACTCCCTGTCGTGGCACCTCATCTGACAGGGACAGACCTGAGACCCACCCAACTCAGGGCACTGAGGGGTCTCCAAACACCCCATGTCTGGCTTAGCAGGTCCAGCAACCATTTGTTTCCCCCCGGGATGGAGGGCGACCCAGTCCCTTTTGGGTTGCTCAGTCTCGGTCTCCGTCACTGGCAGGTTCATCGGCCTCAAGCTGAAGTCGGTCTCCTTTGAGGACTCCCTCTTTGAGGAGTGCTACTTTGAAGACATCACCTCCAGCAACACCTTCTTCCGGAACTGCTCCTTCATCTCCACCGTCTTCTACAACACAGGTACTGTCCTGCTGTCCCGGCCACGGGCCAGTCCGGACCCATAAGGCCTGTCTAATCCTGCTGCAGCTGAGAGCGAACAAGCAGCCCCGGCGCCTTGCCACACATTAGGCAGTCCTGTCTCATCTCCACTGGTGGAGTAGTTGTTGTAACACCATTACGGTAGCAGCCACCCCCGGTCGGGGCCCCCCGGTGCTGGGTGTATATGTAACGAGAGACTCCTCCCTGCTTTGAAGAGATGAACTAGACAATGGATAAGAGCAGCAATGTAGAACAGAATCCTGTGCTCATTGGTCCTAAGCCAGTACCCTAGCCACTGGGCCACACTGCCTCTCCGGCTTTCGGGTATGTCTACACTGCAAAGGTGCGTTCTGAACCCGGGTTCGCTGCGTCAGGCTGGCCGTTTGGGCCAGCAGCTCATATTCAAACATCTAGGCTTGCTAAGCCCAGTGTGGAGCCAAATTGCCACGTCTTCACTGCAGTTGGAATCCAGGTGAGCTCGCCCGTGTGAAGGACACCCCATGTTTTGCGGTGTGGACACATGCCCTTCGGGACAGGCTGAACTCCCCAGCACTAGCGCTTCCTGGCTAATAGTTCACAGGGGAGGTTCCTTCCTGACCATTCTGCTGGTGGTCAGCTCGGGCCATGGAGCATGAGGGTTATTAATTGTGTTCATTAGCATAACCAGTGCAGCTGCACACGCTGCATTGGGGGTCCCTTGAAGGGAGCACAAGTGTCATGAACTTGATCTTCTGGTGGAGGGCAGCATCTCGACCAGAGAGATGAGGGAACAAACAGGCTCCGGTTTGCCGCTGCCCTGCAGGATCGGGTCAGGGCTGTTTTGTTTTAGGGCCTTCTTTCCCCCGCCCTGCCCTCAAAATTGCTGCTCTAGCGGCGCGGCAGCTGCTAAGGATCCTCTGTGCCGTGCTAATTAGCTGCCTCATGGTGACTCAGCACTGCATAGATTTGGATGGGCACTGGGAGGGGAGCCCCAGACAATGAGAGATGAGGCAGCTGGTGCTGCTAACCCACATATTTTCGGAACAGCATCCACAAATGCTGTGGAAGGGGAAACAAACAGCCGATCAATTTACCCCGCCCCCCCCAAAAAGCCATCTTCACCTGGGAGAGATGCCGCTCCAACGCTGGCCTGGTATGCGATCTCGCAGAGGACCCCTGGGGACCTCTGCCCTGCCCGCCCTTTGGTGGAGTTGGACCTAGAGACCCAAGGCGCTCAGCTGTCCAGGTTGATTCAGAATCCCTGGGCTGCCTGCAAGATGCAAAGGGGCTAGTCCTCATCGAGTTCCCCCTTGGCTAATTACCCGCACTGCATGCTGTTCCACAGCAGCTGTGTTCCACTTCAGAGGTGGCTGCATTTCAGGGGGGGCGGTGAGCAAACACATTGCTGTGTAGCCACTAGACAGTGGCCACGCTTTGGCCCAGAGGTGGTTGCTTTTCAGTGGTGGGTCACAGCGGTGGGGCAGTGAGAGACAGCAGCCATGTCCCACAGCAGAAGGGGTTTGCTTTTGGCTGCTGGGTGAGCAGAGCCCACGCAGTGGGGCTGTCCATCCACTGAGGGGGAGCTGCGCCCCACCCTAGAGGTGGCTGTATGGCAGAGCTGGTAGAGCAGCCCTGCACAATGCTGCTGTTAAACAGCAGCCATGTTCCACCTCAGAGGTAGCCGCATCTCTGCTTATTTAGGGGCAGTGAGTGCCATGGTGCCCATGCTCCGGCTATATTCAGGGCCTGGGGGGCTAGCTGCCCCCTAGTACAGCGCTGGGTCTCTCCCCCACATGCTTCCCACCCTGGAGAATCTCTGTCTATGACAGGCAAGCCGCTGTCTCATTGCTGCCTGGGGGCACCCTCCTCTGTCCCCAGCCCCAGGGCAGCCTGCTGGCATGCCAAACTCCTCATTCCCGGCCTCACCCCACCCCAGAGCCCACCTCTTCACATCCCACCCCTCTTAACCCAGGCCTGAACCCCTCCCACAGCCCAAACCCCTCGGCCCCACCCCATTCATGTTGCAATGTGCACCAGTGCAGAGGCGATGGGCCACACCTCACCTCTGTATCGGTGCGCATAACAAGGTTCATTCCACACAGGTTAAGAACATAAAAACATAAGAACATAAACATGTCCAGACTGGGTCAGACCAAAGGTCCAGCTATCCCAGTGTCCTGTCTGCCGACAGCAGCGAATGCCAGGTGCCCCAGGGGGAGTGAACAGAACAGGGAATCAGCAAGTGATCCCTCCCCTGTCACCCATTCCCAGCTTCTGACAAACAGAGACTTGGGTCACCATCCCTGCCCATCCTGGCTAATAGCCATTGATGGACCTAACCTCCATGAATTTTTCCAGCTCTTTTTTGAACCCTGTTAAAGTTCTGGACTTCCCAGCATCCTCTGGCAAGGAGTTCCACAGGTTAACTGTGTGCTGTGTGAAGAAAAACTTCCTTTTGTTTATTTTAAACCTGCTACCTATTAATTTCATTTGGTGACCCCTAGTTCTTATGTTATGGGAACAAGTAAATAACTTCTTATTCACTTTTGATATTCCATGTTGATATTCCTAGGTAAATCATTTTTTTCTTGTGATAGTGACATTGTACAATATAGAGAAACTGTAAAATGTTTACTGTTTCCAATCTATTTGTGCATTATTTAAAAAAATATGTATCAGCTTACAAGGCAGGTGTGTGTGTGGGAGGGTATGAGTTGGACCCATTCTGGGCACCACCAAAAAATATACAAAACTTTCCCACCTGCCCTCAGAATCGCATCGCGGGAAGGGCAAAGGGCTTGCAAATCGCTCTGTAGCTCAGTGCAAGGCCACACTTGGTGTCTCTTCTCCCTCTCCACAGACCTGTTCGAGTACAAATTCATCGACAGCAAAATCATCAACAGCACTTTCCTGCACAACAAAGAAGGCTGCCAGCTGGACTTCAGCGATGACAACAATGCCTACATGATCTACTTCGTCAGCTTCCTGGGCACCCTCGCTGTGCTGCCGGGGAACATTGTCTCAGCCCTGCTCATGGACAAGATCGGGCGCCTCCGGATGCTGGGTGAGGGGCGCGGATGCTGCCTGTAGGCTGCTGGGGGTTAGTGATAGTGGCAGCATGGGGATAGTCTGTTCCTTCCGCATGTAGACCCTGCAGGAGCAAAAATTGATACACTCCCTCCCCTCACCTCTTAAATCCAGCTCCCCTATGGCTTGAAGCTGTCCCCTGCTGGCCAGAGAGGGTCTCACCCCTCTTTGGTAGAGCTGGGAAGGAAAGATTTCTCCAGCCTGTGAAAATTTTTGAGATGTCAAAGTTTTCCCTCATCCAGCATCGGGATGAAAATTTGAAATCTCAAAACTTGTCCTCACCTGCGCATCTGAATATTTTCTTTCCATATCCAGCTGGCAACACACTGTGTTTCCATTATTTCAAAGTGTTTCATTTCAATTTCCACCTCTTTGGAAAATAGTAGGGTTCTTTTGATCCTAAATCACCAACCTTTCAAAAGGAAAAAAAAGTTGTTTTAAATGGAAAAACTGAACCCCAGCCCCACCCCCAATTGCTCAAAATGGGCCGTTTGCCACACCTGATCCTTTCCCACAAACAGGTTCAATGAATCCATGTTCCAACCCCCTCTCCCCCCCAAATGTTGAGTTGAAAATCCCAACCGGCTCTGTCGTTCCTTGGCTGATGCTTGAATAGATCTTCTTGGTCTAGGGGCAGCAGCTGTATCCAGCCTTCTCCTCCCCAGCGAGCACATAGGGAAAACCTCCATGGCCCCCTACCTCTGCTGCCTTTTGTAGCCGGGAACCCTGCTCAAGTCAGGGCCTGGCAGAATTGTGGAGGAGCAAAGAGGAAGCCAGTGAGCGAGGGTGGGAAGGGCAGGGAGGCAGCAGGAGGGATAGGCTTTGCAATGAATTGTGCAGGGGCATGGTTAGGAGGTGATGGAGGTTGATGCAGGGAAGACGTTCTCACGCCGGAGGGGAGGGGAAGGATGCTGGCTCTGCCCAGGTTTTTGCGAGACCGATACACTCTCCCCCCTCCATCTCCATCCTAACTCATCTCTCCTCGTCCTGCCACAGCCGGCTCCAGCGTGATGTCATGCATCAGCTGCTTCTTCCTGTCGTTTGGGAACAGCGAGTCGGCCATGATCGCCCTGCTCTGCCTTTTCGGGGGGGTGAGCATCGCCTCCTGGAACGCCCTGGACGTGCTGACGGTGGAGCTGTACCCCTCGGACAAAAGGTACACGCCCCTGCCCCCTTTATCCACTCAAGGGAGGGCGAGTCCGGCTCCTGGGATGCCCTGTGGGCGGGTTCCGTGAAGACACCTCTGAGTGGCTGAAAAGGAGAAATCCTGTGTTAATCGTCGAAATCTGGGATCTTTGGGGTCCTGATGGATTAGTGAACAATATCCGGTGAGGCCCAAAGGGCTTGTTGGGCCAGTCTGCTGAGGGAGGGAAGGTGGCTAAGTGACTAGCCCAGTGGGCTTAGCCTTCAAGGCTCCCAGGTTCTAGTTCAAGCCAGCCCCAGAAGCAATGCCTAGTGGTTAGAGCAGGAGGCAGGACTCCTGGGCAGAACACATCAGAAACTTTCCATGGAAAGCTGAATGTTACTAGCCTAGCTGGGTTTTGCAGAGTGAAATCTTGAGCTGAATCAGGCACAGACTTGACCAAATGCCAGCTGGAGAAGCAAAGAGCAGAGTCTCTTAGCTCCCTGGGACAAGTAGCACTTCTCTGATGCCAGGTGCCCCAATTTTACAGTGACAGCCTGGACACTGGGGCCTTTGTCTTAAGGCACCTATTACCCCCATGCCTGCTCCTGATTTGTCTCACTGGCTGGCCGGTGCCCTGGAGCCAGGGAAGCCCTGTGGTGGGGCTTCTCCGCCTCTCCAGCAGCAGAGCAAGAAGGCACTTGTCAATTTCATATGAAATGAACAAGAGCCTGCCCTGGCAGGTGCTGGAAAGTAAAAAAATTCCATCTCCGTTCTCCCCAATGTTGCCTGAAACCCGCTTTCCGTCACCCCGCTTCGGAAGGGCGCTTTTCTCAAAACGGCTCCACTTTTCACAGAACGGGAGTCCCTCATTCCCCCCCCCCCCGCCCCGCCCCTAGCCAGTTCCAGTCCCAACTCTGGGTATGGAGCTGCCTCTACTGGACCGAGCACTGGGGTGCCTGGTGGTCCTCTTCCCACCTCTGCCATTGACTGGCTGCCTCTTCCTCTCCCTGCACCCTGTGAATTGGGCACTGGTTGTAGAGCAGCGATGGGCAACCACCAATTAAAGAGGGGGCGCATGTGTGGCCCTCCTTCACCTCAGTGGGCTGCAGCAGCTGGTGGCGCACAGGGGTTCCACCTATGGCCCTGCGCCCCCACCCCGTCTGACCCTCCCACACGCCTCTCGTGCACGGGGTCACCAGAGCCCCTCCCTCCCATATTCGGAGCATGTGACTCACCTGAGCCGTGCTCCCTCCCTGCTCCTCCCCGTCCCACCCAGCGCTGGAATGTGGCAGACAGCTGATTCATGGCGTTCCAGCTCTGGGAGGGACGGGGGGAGCCGCGGAGGCGCAGCGCGATTCAGGCGATTTGCGGCAGGTCCAAAAGGGCTGGGAGGGAAGGCGGAGGGAGTGCAGGGCTCCGGTGCCCCAGTGCGCGAGAGGCGCGGGGGGAAAGGGGGACAGCCAGGGGCTCAGCAGGCTGCAGGTGGAGCCCCGATGGGCCGCAGGTTGCCCACCGCTGCTGCAGAGTGAGCCCTGGCCTGGGCGAATTCGACTCTGAGAGCGGAGCCATTGAGGAGAGCTTACGCCACATCCCCAAGCGCCAGCACCCACCGCGGAGCTGGACCATGCCTGTGCCAGTGCGCTGAGCAATCAGCTCCCAGCCCCATTCCTGAGGTGCCAGGGGCACCCTGTAAATCTTTTGTGCATGGGGGAGGCCTGCAAAGGATTCTGGGAGAGCAGCGACTTTTGCACCAGTGAGGGAGGCTGCGGGTTTGAGGGACATGTCCAGGACAAGGAATTGTCACTGAAGTCAGTGGCAGCAGCTCAAGGGCGCCACCTCCAGGCCAAGCCATAAATCACACCCCTTTCGCCTAGGCCTGTGAGTCCCTGCAGCTGCCCCCTGCGGATACTGGCACAACTGAGGCTGTGCTCAGTGTCTTGTGATCTCTGCTGCCCTGCAGACAGGCGCCTCCTCCCCTTTCAAAGCTCCGAGAAGTGTCTGACAGCTGAGGGAGCTGCTCTCTTTGGGGAACAAACAAAAAGGGCTGAGCGTGAAGGGCCCTGATGCACCGGCACCCAGTGGCAGCCTGGGCTGCCCTTCTGGCCAGTGCATTTGTGCTCTGCTCTCTGCAGTCTCCCCCCTAGCAAAAGGGTGCAGGATGGGATTCAATGGACCAGCCTTGGCTTTAGCAGGGGACTTGGGGGACCTTGGACGGAGGAGCCCCCCCATCTGAAAGCAGGTGGGTGGGAAGCAGAGCACCAGAAGTGGGGCCCTTGTGCTGACTATAGGAGGGGTGGGGAGGCTGCAGCCCTCGTTCCACATTAGAACCCAGGCGCGGTCATGGGAGAGTTTCTTGGGTGCTGAGGCCTTGTCTACACTGGCACATTTTGTCGCCAACCCCGGCCTTTTGGGGACAAAGCAGCATGAGCGTTTACACTGCGATGCGACTTTTGTTGGGAAAAACACCTGGTTTTGGTGACAAAAAACATCCAGCCCTGCCAGAGACTTTTGTCTTTTCCCCTCCCTTTATTGTCGACAAAGAGTCAGGGTGGACGCTGCTGTTTGTTTTGTCTAGAGAACAGGCTCCCACCAGTATCCCACAGTGCCTGGCCTGATGGCTC
The DNA here is from genome assembly GCA_032595735.1 of Pelochelys cantorii. Classification (NCBI taxonomy): domain Eukaryota; kingdom Metazoa; phylum Chordata; order Testudines; family Trionychidae; genus Pelochelys; species Pelochelys cantorii. The sequence goes on along the minus strand of CM064349.1, from coordinate 20,323,629 downwards.
TGCTCAGTGTCTTGTGATCTCTGCTGTCCTGCAGGCACATGCCCCTCCCTTTTCAAAGCTCTGGGAAGTGTCTGACAGCTGAGGGAGCTGCTCCCTAGGGGGAACAAACATAAAGCAAATCATTGGAGTGCTCCTGTTCTGCCCTGCTAGGAGCACAGCGGCAGGCAGGCTGGAGAGACGGCGGTGCTGCTTTCCTCAGCACAGAGAGCTCCCAGGGAATCCCAAGAAGCGCAGGGATCAGCTCTGCCTTCCCTTCACACTGCACTATGGGATGCTTACCCACAATGCTTTGCTCTGTCTGTCCACAGGAGAGCTAGCAACATGGCCATGAAATGTCAACAATGGGAGGCAGAAAAACGGGTTTGAGCAGTTTTCACTTTTGGCGACATTTGCACTCCAACAGCACGTTCATTGCCAAACCTTCCCAGTGCAGACAGAGCTTTAGACCAGCCAGCGTAGCTTTGCCAAAATCGGTGTTAAATGCAGCGGAGTTCCTGATTTCCTGATAGAAAAAAATACCTGCAAAACAGCGGAGCTTTAAACAGCCCTAGTGTGTGGCTTTCTCTGTCTCACTCTCTGTCTCGCTCTAAAATAAAAATCCTTTCCCCTCTCTATCGTTGGGGGTTATGAGTACACCTGAGCTTGGGGCCCCATTGTGCCGGGCACTGTGTGTACAGTGAGAGAGAAGCAGGCGCTGCCACAAAGAGCTCACACTAGAACCAGAGTAAGGAAAAGTGACTTGGCTGAGGCCATGCAGTAGATCAGTGGCAGAGCCAGGAACAGACTGTTCAGTTTCTTCATCACCTTCCTCCCTTCCGCCGTATCTTCATCCCCCTCTCTCCTCTTTGCTAGGACGACAGCCTTCGGCTTCCTCAATGCCCTCTGCAAACTGGCGGCCGTCCTGGGCATCAGCATCTTCACCTCCTTCGTCGGCATCACGAAAGCCGTGCCCATCCTGCTGGCCTCAACAGCACTGGCAGTGGGCAGCTCGCTAGCGCTGAAGCTGCCGGAGACACGCGGGCAGGTGTTGCAGTGAGTGGGGGGTGTGCCCCCAGGTTTCCCCCACCCCCCCAGGGAGATTAGAGTTGTTAGACACTGTGAAATGTCTTATTTTCTCATATTGATGATTTTATTTTTTTGCTCCCCTTCCCCATCTCCTTCTTTCCCCTCCGCTCCCCCCCTTTTTTCCGGTGTCATAACATGTGTGAGGATCAGCTCATTCGTTGCGGGGTTGGGGAGGTTTGAAAACTTAACTGAGAAGGAGAGGGGGGGGAAAAAAACCTCTGTGCACTAAATTCAGCCTGGAAACAGCCCAGCCCTGGCGGCGTGAACCGATTCACTGGGCCGGCGGCCAATTGGCCTGGCTCCTGATCAGAGCTGGACGTCGCGAGGGGCTAGGGCCAGCTCCTCAAAGGGGGTTTCTAATGTCTAGGCGCCCTGCCGTGGAGCAGCAACCCAGAATCCCTCTGCGGAGCTTGCCCTAGGGTGTGCGCGGGCGACCATGTGCGCCATTTAATTTTACACGTGTGGGTGTGAACTAGTAGTACGTGCAACGTGTGCTCACAGCTCTTGGCTGTATAATATTCTCCGATGCCTCATTGATTTGTTTCATCGGGCACCTGCGGTGTGTCGAGAACAACGCAACCCCCCCCGTCGCCCTCCACCCCTGCCGTTGCTTTTGTGGCCCACTGAGTCGTGCGTGAACCAAGCCAGGTTTGCAGGAGCAAATCGGCCCGAGCGACGGTGTGTCTCTGTGTCACGTCAGCCGAGTCTGAAATCCTGGTTGGCGCGTGTCCTTGCATCGTGTCTCGTCGGTCTCGCACATCGCTGGTAAATCCGCGCGTTCGCCCTATAGATGCTAGTGATATCAGACATTCATACACTTGGCAGGCAGCAGGTCCAGGATCTCGTTGGCATAGGCAGCGACTGCGTCAGAGCAGCGGCTCCCTCCTTTGCTCTGGTAGGAGGATCATCCCGAGGCTCCGTGCCTCAGTTTCCCTATCTGTAATACAGGGGTCCCGATACTCGCTGCCTTCTGTGGAGTGCATTAGAGGAAAGGGGCTGTCTGTAAGGGCAAAGAAGAAGTAATTTTTTCCCTCCTTTGGCCCAGTGGTCCCTGGAAGCTGTGCATTTGGGCAACCACTCAGGAGAGATTCTGGTGCCGCCCCGCCCCGCCGATCAGCAGAGCGCCCACAGCTGGGTGCACAAAAAATTATTCCGTGTATGGGTGGGGAAAAAAAATCTGCACGTGAGCAGAAAAGATTAGAGGGCACATTGCTTGGGATCCACATCAGCTCTGACATCCCACTGTACGCGGACAGAGTTTAGCCCTCTTCCCTGGGGAGTCTCCTCCCATCCCATTGTGCATTTCAGATGAACAGCACCGCGCCGCTCGGGTCCTTGATGATCGTTTAGGTCGGGATTTTAAACACTGTTTCTTCTGTTTGAAGGGGGGGAGAAAATTGGACTTTGAGGATGAGGAGTTGCGTTTTGCAGGTGTTTGTGGGAGGGGTGATGGTAGCACCTACAAGCCCCAAACGGAGCTCAGGGCTCCATCACAGTTGGCCGGCAGCCCAGATGGCTAACCTCTGTCTTGTCCCCGGCTTGCTGCTCATTCCGACTAGGCATGGCGCGTCTCCAACGCTGTAGCTATCTGTCTCTCTCTGCCCTCCCCTAGCTCCTCGGCTGGCACAAAGGTCGGGTCAAGGCTTATAAACTTAGATCGACCCGCCTGCGTCCAGGAGCATACTGGCAATCAAAACAGGCCTGGGAAATGGGTTGAGAACGGCCGTCCCCATTACGTCACCCCTGCCCCGCCCCCTGCGTCAAGCCCTGCCCCCTGCATCATGTCCGGCACGCGGTGCAGGCGGCGGGTCGGGCTCTGCGTGCTGCGTACAGCACGGACGCGGAGCCGTTCGGAGTGAGGGGCAACGGTGCGCGGACGCGACGGCCTACCGGGAAGTTCCCAGTATCCCACCAGGCCAGTCTGCCCCTGCCTGTGTCACTCGGGGCTGTGAAAACAGTTGTGCCCTGCGGGCCCTGGTTGGGTGGCGCTAGCCCCAGAGGGAGATGCCGCTGGGAAGCGTCCGTCCGTCCACGACCTCGCTGCTGCCTCTCAGAGAGGCGGATGAACCACAGGGAGGGGGAAAGCCCTGCCCCTCCACACCTGTGCGACAGCGCTACAGAAGCACAATGGCAACGCTGTAGCATAGCGACGCAATTAGGTACATTATGCCAGCTTTGCTAGGGTGCTGTGAATTCACCCTCTGCCTCCAGAGTTAATTACAACTGCACCCAGGCCTGTGGACATCATGGTCGCTGGGGCACCAACCTCCGCCGATGTCACCCGTTACAGACATTTTGGGAGCCCCCCTTTGCTCGGCTCCCCAGGACGATGCTCCCCCCGCCCCATATCTAACCAGCTCACAGGGTCGCCAGGGCAAGCATCATGCGTCCAGCTTGGAGCAGAGGGTTTTCTGGGGGGGCTGCTGATTGGCTGGGGAGGTTCCACGCCCTTCAGGCACACAGGGGTGCATGGGGCAATAGTAGCTCTGAAACCTCAGGGCCGAGCAGGGCGTAAGAGCCATTCACATCTGTTGTCTGGGACGGCTGCCAGAGGGAACTCCGCCGAGGCAGAGGTGTCTGTCGAGCCAAGAGCTGGCACACGCCCGGCCAGAGCCCCTGGGGGTTCTGCGGGGCTCAGTGGGCCAGAAGGTGCAAGGGAGAAATGGCCGGGAGAGTGGCAGGAGAGGAGCTGGAGGGACATGTACAGAGGAGAGAGAGAGAGAGTGAGTGTGTGTGTGGGTGTGGGTGTGTGGGGCGTGTGTGTATGGGGCGTGTGTGTGTGGTGTGCACTTTCAAGCCAGCTGGGCAAGGCACATGTGGGCACAGGCAAGTGGCCCAGGTGTAGATTTCTCTGGTACTAAACAGCTGCTCCCCCCCCCCCCCAACCTCACTGAAAGAGGAAGCGAAATCCTGCCTCCCCCCCGCCCCTTTCCTAAGCTGGGGTGGAAATAAGGGAGCGTGTCTTCATGGCAGCTGAAGTACAGGGGTTTGTTTGGGCCTTGAGTCTTTTTCACATGAGGCTCATGCCCCACGGTCACCCCCTGCACACCATCCACAGCAGAGCCTCCTGGCCGTGCTCTAGCTCGCACTGCCTCACTGGTATCGACGCTCCCCTTAGCTAGATTAAAGCCGGCCTGGCTCTGGCTACACATGCTGCCGTCACACCACGGCATGGAATGTAGACACCTTTAAGTGACTTGACCATGGTCATACAGAGAATCTGTGGCAGAGCCGGCACTCAAACCTGGCTCAGGCTCCCTCCTCACTAACCACTGAGCCATCCACCCTGTACTTCGCTGTCAGAAAGAAAGGGCCTAGTGCTTTTGCCATTAACAAAGATTAATTACACAAAGGCGTTGTCACGTATCAAAAGCCAGCAATGTGCCCCGACGAACCACCAGTTTGAGGGTGGTTTTTAATCTTGTGCTGTGGGTCGTGTGGACTGGGTTCTGTTTAAACCAGGCTTACTGTGGTTTGGCTGAAACGAGACTGAGAACAGGCGGGTGGTAAACTGAGCTAGGAGCATCCACACAAGGGTTTGCAGCCCTTCAAGCCTGGCTTTGCATTAACCCAGTCTAGCTGCACTGGAAGTGCTATGTCTTGTTCATCTCCTGTGTGTTGACAAAAGTCAGGAGCCGCCGGGCCCAATTTGTCGGCGCTTTGCGTCATTTACAGCGAGGTGATGCACCCACACAGCGCCATTGCTGTAACAGGGTGGCCCTGCGCACCCGTTCGGTCACTTGCACAGCAGGTGTGCATCGTAGTGAGAACGGTGGTGACTTGCACTGAGAAGTGGCCGTACAAGGTGCAAGGCAACGAGGGAATCAGCCCCGGGCTTCCCATGGCGGCTGGTAGCTGGGGGGAGAAACGGGGGATGGGGGACGGGAATCAGTGAAAGGCCACGCCGCAAGCACCGGCGTGTGACACGACAGAGAGTGCCCTGCCTGGCCCCTGCAGCAATCACAGCTCCAGTCCTGAAGCATGACAGCTGGCCCCAGCTACACTGGTTTGGCCACCCCACTGTGCATGGGGCTAGACTGGATGAAGGCCACATTGTGACCGGCGCCAGAATGGAACCCGGGCATTGCCCATAAAAGCTGGTTTTAAAAGGCCGGTGTAGCGGGGGGGTGAGCAAACCTGCGCCGGATGCCAGCCTAGCTGACACCAGGGCAATCGGCACCAGCGAGCCAGGGCTGTTAGTGTTTCCCTATTCTAACCCGACTGTCTGTGCTGCTTTCCCATTGGCCTGGCTGGCCTGTGGGCCTCGTGGCTGCCTTGGTGGTGAAGGGGGCTGATTTTTTAGACAGCTTTAACTCCCCCCCCTTCCCCCCCCCCCGATCGCTTTGAAATTGATTTTTAGAATGTAAAAGAGTTTAACTATGGGGAGCGTTGGAAAATGTTAACCTGCTGCTTGAAAAGGGTGGGGGGAATTTGTCTCACATGGTTTGAAAGTTGTCACTTTTTTTCCCTCAAACGTGTGCCCTTCCTCCTCCAAAGAAACAGGACCAAATGTAGGCCCCGCCGCAGCTGGGCCCCCATCTTCTGCAGGGCCAGCCTGCTAGGCCTGGGCCCCCTGGAAGTAAGCAGCACCCCGGCCTTACGCTCTCCCATCCCCCCACGCCGTGTTGCGAGGGCTCACATGGTGCCTTGTGGGCCTTTGGGAGCAGGAGCGTCGGCCACTCTGGGAGAGCAGGGCACGAGCCGGAAAAAGCACAAGGCCGGGCAGAGTCTCCCCGGCACCCCACCGCCACTCTGACGACGATCTCACCTGCCCCCTGGGATCCCTCATCCCCAGCTAAACCCCAGAACCGAGGCACTGCAGAGTGGGGGTCTAGGCCTGGCCTGCTCCCTGAAGGGTCAGGATGCCGCAGGGCCAAGCACCTCCCCGAGTCTCTTCTCCGCTGCGCCGGCATCGATCCCAGGGACCCCGCGGGCATCGCCACCCCCACACCAGGGTGATGCTGCAGTCACCAAGCACAGGACAGGGCCCTCAGGAGCCTAATTCTCCTTTCCACTGAGCCTCCCGTTGTGGCCGAAAGAAGCCTGTGCTCCATGAGCATTAAACCGGCAGCAGGCCCGGCAGCTCCACCCCAGGCCTGGATCCCCATCCCGCCAGTGGAAAGGAGCCACGACTCCAGGGGACGTGCTCTGGAGGTTGCTCGTTGCCACAGCGATCAGCTATCCGGGCCCCTTCTCTACCGCAGAGCAGCTGCGGGGAGGGGAGGATAGGTGGGGGGGCTTGTGCTGTGCTGGTGACGGCTCCGATCCAGCCGCCCGGTTACAGCCCCAGTGCTGTGTTTGGAAAGGCAGAGGGCAAGGGTGGGCATAGGGAGGTTTTCTCAGACCCCCCTGCAGGGCCGGCTCTGCACACAGTTGGGTTTCCCCCATGGGGCGGATCGCAGCACATTTTAAACAACCAGCTAAAACCTTCCCACCAGGAACGGTCGGGAAAGCACAACGGTACCTGCGCCAACCTGAGACGAGCCCAACCCCAAACCTGCCGGGCTCCCTCTGACACAGGAGCCCAAATCCCCACCCTCCTCCCCCACACATAGGCCACAAGGCCCTCCAATGCCTGGAAAGAAAGGGCTGCGGGGGTCTCAGCCACGAAGCCCCTGATGCACCTTGGTGAAGGGACAAATAATCAGGACCAAGGGAGGGAGGCTCTGTATAATAAGAGGCGAGCAAGAATAAAAGCACAATCACAGACTCGTAGGCCTGGAAGGGACCTCAAGAGGTCATCTAGTCCAGTCCCCTGCCCTCACAGCAGGACCAAGCACCGTCTAGACCATCCCTGACCAGTATCTGTCCATCCTGCTCTTAAATATCTCCAGTGATGGCAATTCCACAACCTCGAGGCCATTTACTCGGGTGCGTCACCGCACGGCATGTAACCGGTTCACCAATTAAGCAGGATTTTACGTCCTTAGTTTGGGGGCTCTCCTGCCTCACTTGTTCCCCCCCCCCCCCCCCCGAGTCAGACGTATCGCTGTGCTGAGAACGCTCTTCCCACCCTGCAGATGATATCGAGAGTTTAGTTTTGGCTCCTTCCCTCTCATGTGGGAACGAGAAGCCAAACTTGCAGATGTTTGTATAGCAGAACCCTGGTGCCGTTTGCCTTTGGGGCCAACCGAAACGGTTGTGTCTCGCCATTTTCTATCCTTGTCCTTTCCCTTCGGACTTTATTTTTTCCCCCCAAACCCTGTTTGCAATGAGCTGAACCGACCAACCACCAAGAGGCGCGACAAATGGGACTGTTTCGTTGACAAAGTGTCGAGTGACGTGTTTTGGTGGTGTTTAAATGCTTCCCTCCCCCCCCTTTCTGAGTTGGCAGACTGGCCGATCCCAATCCCCTTTCGGCTTCGCCAAATCGGTGTGCGGAGACAAAAAAATGATTGCAAATTCCCCGCACAAGTCCAGCTCTCCGAGACATAAGCCATAACGTGCACTGAGGGGTGCTGCAAACCCCAGCGGTCTCATGTCTGGATGCACAGGACTGCCCCTAGGTACAGGCCAAGTTATCTTTGCCACAGTCGGCTTAATCATCCTCCCCCAGCCCGTGCAGTAAAACATTCCCCTGCTACCTGCGAGGCTCCGAATCTCTCAGCTCTAGGTGGTGGGGAGCGATAGATGAGCACAATCTTCAGAAATGCTGTCGCATGGACGGCTCAGCACAGAAAACCCCTTCCAATCCCAACGCCTGGATGACCCTAGATGGCGGAGGCCAGAAGGAATCAGTTTGCTCGTATTGTCTCACTTCCTGCATAGCACAAGGCAAAAAATCTGCCAGGGATTCTCAAGGACGTGAGGCTGAGCTGGTCAGATCTTTGGATGAAACAGCCAGCGCTGATCCACTCTGCCATAGCTGTATCCAGCTGCCCAGCCTTATGCCATCTGGGGAGGACTTGCCTGCCCAGAGCATGCAGGAAGGCAGGGGAGACTTGCAGATCTTGCATTGCACCTTGTGGAACACCGACAGGTGGAACCAAACCGAGGACCTCTGGAGATTAGCATGTGAGCCTCTCCCACTGGAGTGAAAAGCCAGCTGGCTGGCAGCTACGGCTGTCAAGCAAGCTCATTCTCTCTGTAAGTGGTCTCAATGACAGTAGATGGGACAGCATCCCCCCTCCCCCCCAGCAGGTGGGTTACATTCACACAAGGGCATTGTGTGGGGGTAGCGTGGTGACAGCCAATCTGCCCTGTTAGAGAAGCTGTAAAAACAGTTGTGGTTTTATGTCTCCAGGGGAAGTTCTGGGGGTAGAAGGCACGGGTTTGCTGGTTTGACCCTGATTTAGCAAATCCAGGTCACCCCTATGACCTTCACCTGGGGGATTTCCCTAGAGTAGCTGCTAAAAATGACAGTGCCTCATCTCTGCATGGGTTTGGCATCGTGATGCAATAAATACATAAATAAAACCACACCTGTTTTGGGCAGTGAAGAGCCTGTGAGCCGGTGATATTGGCCCCTCCAATGTACATCCGCACCCCCTACCCCCAAAATCCAACATCCCACAAGAGAACCCCCAAGCCCATGCAGAAGGGATCCTTTCTCACAAATCCAAAGCTGGTTCCCCATGACCTGCGCCAGCCCTAAGCAATCAAACAACACAACCCATTCTGTTTTTTCTAAGTAACCGTCGCTCTCTCTCGCTCTTTCCATTCTTTGGTGTAGCTGGTCTTTTTAAGAAAACATTCGTAGTACTGTCCGTATGCAAACCTGTGCCGTGGAGTAGTTTTTAGATGTTTGTAAAGAACAACAACAACAATGTACAAAACCCCCTCTCCCGCCCTCCAAAATATCAAGCGAACGAATACGTCAGCTGTGGTCTTTGAGTTGTCCATTTTGTATAAAACAGAGTGATTAGATATGACAATTATTTTAAATGTCATGCTGGGGAAAAAAATCAAATAAAAAAAATAAGGTGCTGTGAATTAAAAAAACCGAAAGGCGGTGTGTGAGTCGGTGTGACTGGAGAAGGCATTACGCTCCCCGCTGGCTCAGTGACTATTTTTGCCAGCGCTATGAACTATATTCCATAAAAATCAATGTAAAAAGAGAAAAAATATTAAAAGATTCAAAAATTTAAAAAAAATTCCACAGCTGTCCTGGAGTCTGTGATGCCCGGTGGAGGTGGAGGGAGGGTTTTGGGGTGCTGGGAAATAAAGGAATGTGTGCCCCCTTTACGTTTGCACACCCGATGTGTATGGAAGTGGGGAGAGGATGACAGAGCTGGTAAAAATGGCCAGCATCAAAATATAAAGCCAGATGTTGGAGACACTTCTCCCAGCCTGTGCTTCGGAGAGCAGACTCTTCAGAGTTGCACAATTCCGGGCAAATCATTTTTATTTCCTAATCGGATTCAGCTTCCGACCCGGCCAGGAAAAACAGCTCTGGCTGTCCCAAAGGAGAAAGCTCGTGGGAGTTTCCCAGGCCCTGTAAGATTCGGGGGCCTTCCAGCCATGCCTCTGAGACAATCCAGGAGGTCTGCCCATTCCAAACCCCGAACCCACAGGCCGAGCCTCACTCATTCTGTCGTCATATGTGCCTGCTTACGCTCACCCTTGCCCTGACAGCCATCGAGAAATCCAAATCAGGCTGCAGCCGCGCTACAGATCTGTTTTCCCTCTGGAGTTTTAAACTCCAAATTTAGTTTGTATTGGGGAAAGTGTAAAAACAACAACAACAAAAAGACCCAAGATTAGAATAACCCTGAGACTGAACGAACAAACAAACAAGAAGTTGGGAGCGGGGGCCGAAAGTCTCTGCCCTAAGAGTGTTTTGAATGGTTCCCCCTGTGTTGTTTTTGACCCCACTGTGCCAGCGAGCAAAAGTGACACCCTCCAGCAAGGCGGGTAGACAGACAGACAGAATATTGACCGGTCGCTCTTCCATTGCCCCAAGCTGAACGCCTTGCAAAACAAAGCAGAAATAAGGAACAGTCCCACTGAAATGAAGCGGAAATGAGGACCTGGGAACGGCTGTTCTCCTTCTGTCAGCAAACGGGGAAAAATCCTGCTATATCTGCTGCCTGTTTGGCTGCGGGGCTCACAGCTGACAGCGGAAATGACTTACCTCTCATTGGCCTGACCTACATGGGAGAAGGCATCAGAGCCTCCCTCTGCAAAGCCAGACCCCAAGGGGGTTTTCTGTTCGCCTTGCAGGGCCAGCCCACACACAGCAGGGGGAAGGGGGAGTTTATTCTGGCTTGAGCATTCTCCATCGAATTATGAACTCGGAGAGGCCCAAGCGGCACTCCCAGCCACCCTGGCAGAATCTCCTCACTGCGGATGATGCACCAAGGGAAACACCAAACCGGTGTGACTCAGTTTCCCCAGCGAAATAAAGGTGATTTTGCCCACCCCAGCAGCTGCACACTCAACCACACCCAGAGGCATGTCACTGTGAACCCATTCTTTGTTTGGCTTTATTAACAACACACAGGTTTCCCCTACCCAACTCTAAATGCACAACACCGAGAATTTTTTTTTGAGGGGGGGGGAGTATCCACTCTCCATTAGAAACTGGGCTTTGCAAATCTCCCCCAGCTCTGCAGAAACAATCACCGCAAAGGCAAGTTTCGGCAGCTGTCCGGAGCCTAGTCTGCCAACCCAACCCTCCTGCTGCCTCGGCAGCAAAGGAAGCAGCATGGGCAGCAGGTAATGTAGGCAAGGGAAGGCACTGCCGTCCCAAAACTGCCTACACTGCCCAGCCACATGGGAAGGGCTGGAGCCACGCCGCACGGCAGCCCAGATCCCTGGAGGCCGGGGAAGGTTGGGGTCCCGCTACACAGCAGACCCGGCCCTCAGCTCGGGCTGGGCGGGGCTTGGCTGGTGGGGAAAGATTGTGAAGGGGCATGTCTCTGGGAAGGGGTGTGGCTTTGGGTGAAAGGGGCAGGGCTTTGGTCAGAAGGGGCGGGGCTTCAGCTGCCTTTCCCCACTGGACCTTCGCCCATGGGAACCAGGAATATTTCACATGAGCAACCAAAAAACCAGTAACTGGTGGCCAAGTGCAAGGAGCGGGCAGAGTCCGGAGCTGACCCTGGTGGACTCCTGGTGTCCCCAGACTGCAAAGGTTTCCTCTTGCAGCGCTAGGCGGCTTTGCATGACACCACGGCTCTGGATATGGTCACAATGTCACCCCAGAGCATGAGCTAATGTAACCCAATCCGCCCGCTGCCCTTTCCACGGCTGCCCCTCTGCGTCACCCCTGGCTGCCCAGTTTGGTGACCATGTGTGGGTCGTGCTTGGATCCCCCGAGGCACGCCGGACTCCGGCTCACGCTTGGGTTCTCTTCCCATTGCTGGGGGGTCTTGGCTTGGATGGAGAGGGCATGGACGGGTCCGGCCAGCTCAGCCTGGAGGATCTCGTTCACCAGCCGGTGGCGCTGCAGCAGGGGCAGGCCGGTGAAGCGCTGGCTGGCGATCACCACCTTGAAGTGGGTCTCGGAGCCTGGAGGCACGGCGTGCATGGAGCTCTCATTGTGCACCTCCAGGTGCACCGGCTGCAGGGCCTGCTGGAGCTTGGCACGGATGGACGACTCCACTGGCTTCTCCTCCATGGCAGGGCCCGATGCCGCGTACCCAAAGCTGCGGGCCAGCCGAGGGAGGGCTTGGCGAAGGAGGCGGGCAGGGAGCATCCGGAGGGGGACAGGGTCCCAAGGCTGCACCACAGAGAGTGGGGAGAGACAGATTGAGACAACATCCCCGTACAGCATCATCTGCCTGCAGCTTTGGATGCGAAGGGGCAGGCGTGCGCAGGGAGGGGAGAGCCTGTTAGCAGGAGGAGGAGCACTGGGGCAAGGAAATGCGGCGGGGGGAGAGAAGGGTGAGTATGGAGACAGCCTGGGATTTGCATGGCGGGGGGGGAGGGGAGCATGCAGGGCAAGGGCAGCCTGGGGTATGCATGTCAGGGTTGGGGAGGGGTCCATGCAGGGCAGGGACAGCCTGGGATTTGCATGGCGGGGGGGGGCGGGGGGGAGCATGCAGGGCAAGGGCAGCCTGGGGTATGCATGTCAGGGTTGGGGAGGGGTCCATGCAGGGCAGGGACAGCCTGGGGTTTGCATGGTGGGGGGAGGGAGGGTCCATGCAGGGCAAGGACAGCCTGAGGTTTGCATGGCGGGGGGGGGTCCATGCAGGGAAGGGATAGCCTGGGGTTTCCATGGCCGTTAGCCTGGCTAACCCTTGACACTTTTGCTTTGGATCCGATCGCCCTCCCAAGCAACCTCTCCTGCAAACAACCTGCCCCTACCTGTGCCTCTCTGCCCCACAGACGCGCCTGCCCTCCCCTCGGTCTGTTCCACCAGCCTCCGTGCAACGCACTTCCAGGCAGGGCTTCATTGCATCCTGGGAAACGTAGTTCCCGCCCCTCCAAAACCTGGGCCAGAGAGAGAACTACAATTCCCAGGAGGCCTTTCGCCAGCCCGCGTGTACGTCTCCCCCGCCTATTCCCCTGGTGCACTCTGGGAATTGTAGTTCTGTTAGCAACCTGCTCAGTGCACACACACACACACACACACACACACACACCCACATCATAGCTGGAGCAATCCACCCCTGCCCAGTGCCCTGGCTCACCCCCCCTGCACCATGGTGTATCCCCTGGGGAATGGATGGAGCCGGGCCTGGTGGCTGATCCCATCAGAACGGCCAGACTGGGTCAGACCAAAGGCCCATCTAGCCCAGTATCCTGTCTGCCGACGGTGGCCAATGCCAGGTGCCCCAGAGGGAGGGAACAGAACAGGGAATCAGCGACTGATCCACGTTGGTATCAGCCTCCTTGAGGGCACCGTGTGAGGATGAGTTGGATCCTCTGTCTAAACTCAGGTTACATTTGTTCCTATATTGAAGTGGGAGTGGGGGAATGTGGTTCCAGCAACGCCAGATCATTTCATACCTCGGAGCCAGCTTCACCGAATTCTTTATGATGGGGGGGGACCCCAAAAAATCCAGGAACAAAACAAAATGTTTCATTTTGGTGTTTTCTGAACAAAGTGTCAGGTGTTTTGTGTAGGGTGTTGTACTGTTGGCCTGGAAATTTCCTTGAATTGTATTTTTCAAACAGAGACGTTTAAAACTGCTTGAAATCTAAGCTTTGCATCTCATGTCAAAGGAATCCCAAAGGATTTTTTTAGACTTTTTGATTTACTGAAAATTGTCCAAAAAATAAGTTTTCTTTCTTTCTTTCTTCTGATTTTTCAGAAATTGCCAGTGACCTAAAAATGTGTGATGTTCACAGCTCTCTCCCTGACTCAGGGGGCAGAATAATGCCCTGCCCATCTGGTCGCAAACTACACAACGGGCATGAATAACCACCAAGGGCCAAAGGTACCCTAGTCCTGGTAGCCAGTCTGAGCTGTAGTCTAACCTCTCTCCACTGGGAGGAGCCATAGCCCAGCGGTTCTGTCACAAGCCAGAGCTTTAGAGGCGCTCTCCAGGACCGAAGAGTGATGGAGGGTTTACCCAAAGGGATCAGAACCAGGCCACGTGCTGCTGCTTTGCAGTCCTGCTCCCGGGACACACCGAGCAAGGCATCTGGCTGAAATTAAAGACTATTTGATTTTTGCTGCTAAAGAATCTGCTGGGTTTCTGCCACGTTCAGACTAGATCTGTTGAGGGCATCAAAGCCAATAGGACTGATTCTTATTTACCATCCAGTCCAGACTGTCAAAGGTATTTGGGTGCCTAGCTCCCACTGAAAGCCATGGGCCTCAGGCCGCTTTAAAGCTCCCTGTCTGGCAAAGGGAAGGTCTGTGTGTAACTGAGGGTGAAGCTGTGTCTGTTTACACCCACTCAGGATCTGGCTCAGGTAATCCAGACCCACAAATTCGAGGGAACTTCCAGTTCGGCTGTCAGTTCTGCAGCTCGACCCTGATCTCCTGCCGCAGTAAGAGGGTGACTCAAATGGCTCCGTCCCCCCGAACCCTGGATCCCAGCTCTGCATCTCAGGCCCATTTCAGGGCTGGGCAAGCCAAACCAACCCTGCATTGAACGGCCTGACAGCGCTGGGCAGGCAGTGGGGGGTGGGGGTGGGGGCAGATTTGGGGAGGGTACCCATCGGCTGTGAGCGTTCCCTGCGTCCACTGACTCCCTTCACCCGGCTACCACCCACCAGCCCTTGACACTCCCAGGCTGGGTGGCAAGTGACGAGAACCGTGTGCCTCCTGGATCGGGTCCCTTTGGGCTCAGTCGTAGGGGAATTGATCAATGGGAAGCACAGACCAGGAATGCAACCCACCCCCCATCCCCCGCCTCTCACTTGAATCACCTTTAATTATGAGCTAGCTCAGATCCGGGGCAGCCAGCCTCTTCCCATCTCACTGGGCCCTGTGGGCAGGTCCATGCCCTGACCCAGGGGCCGGAGGGGGAAGTAACGTGAGCCCCATCCCAGGTGTGTACCAGAGGGGTGAGGACCTGTCCACCCCAGCTCCCTCCCCCTTGTTCTTCATTCCTTGTGATGAATTCATCAGTTCTCCCTCCGCCGCCTGCCGGTGAGTGCGTGTTACAGGGCCCCCTCTGGGCCCCACCTGCAGCTGACGTGAGCCCTGTCACTGCCTGTGCTCTCCAGCCCCTAGTGCTGGGGTGATTCCCCGGTCAGTCTCTGCTGCGTGCCCCTGCCGCAGGAAGAGAGCCGAGACAGGACGCAGACCAGAAGCGAACGGCAGCCTGGTTGTAGGGCCGGTCTCTTTCACTGCCTGCTGCTTGCTGCCCTTCTGCCTCTTGACCCCTCCACCCCCAGTTAGCTGTGTGCTGGCTACAGCTGTGATCCCCCCGCCCCCAATAAAGGGGCCTTGTCCAGCAAGGCGGAAATAGGCAGCTGTCACTCACATAGCATTCCAGATATCATAGTGGAAAATCAGGCATGCTCCGGGGATCATCCGGGTTAGGGACGGCTGCGTGATTAGATCCGATCTACCTCACTCCCCCCCAGTCAGATACCAGCCCAGGTACCTTCCCTATGGTCTGTCTCACTAATGCCTTTGTCAGGCTTTCTGATTTTAACTCCTTCCTACCCCCTCTCCCACTCTGTGGGGACCACCTCATGACTCTGCTCATCTGAGGAAGTGGGTTTTGCCCACGAAAGCACACAATACTATAGATAGAGAGATTTGTTAGTAGTGCTACAGGACTACTCATTTTGGGGTTTGTTTCCTCAATAGCACCTAGCTCTTTCATGGCGCTTTTCATCTGGAGAATGCAAAAAGTTTTGCCAAGGAGGGCCGTGTTGTGAACCCTGTTTTACAAGTAGGGAAACTGAGGCGCGGGGGGTGGTGAAGTGACTTGCCCGAGGTCAAGCAGCAAGTCAGTGTCAGAGCCGGGAAGGGCACCCAGGTCTCCTGGACTGCGGGCCAGTGCGCTGTCCCGTAAGCCAGGGATGGGAAGGTGGCAGGGTGCAGTCTTCTGTCCTTCCCGCACAGCGTGAACCCCGTTGGGTGTCATGATCAGCCTTGTTCAGTGAGCTGCTAACGAGGCCCAGGCGGGCTGGCTGAGGGAGTTTGGCTGGCTGGCTGGCGGACTGAACAATGGCCCCTACCCCCGCAGCAGAGTCCAGGGAGCGTTTGCGGCTCCCTGCTTGGAAGTTCCTGTGGGAAGGAATGTGGCCGCAGGACTGCCAGAGCTTAGCTGCGCAGTCAGCCGAGGCTGGGCATTTTCAGGTCAAGCGAGTCAAGACAAACTGGCGAGGGAAGGAGAGAAAAGGAAGCGGGAAGGGAGGATGGGAGTGCGTGGGGATGGCAGCGTTTGTGCATGCGTGTCACTCCGCAGCTCCTGGCATCAAGGGCTTTAGGCGCATTTACACACACGTGTGTGCCCAGCTCCACCCTCCGGGCACTTTTGCACACCGGTGAGTGTTGTGTACGGAGAAGCGTGTGCACGCGGGTGCCAGAGTACATACGCCCGTGCACGAGTGTGCATGAGCATTCAGCGTGGCCATCCTGGAGCATGTGGGTGTGGGAATGTGCCCTTCGCACATGCTTGTGCACTGGCACGGATCTGGGCATGGCGCCTGCTGGTCTGCGTGCACACGCCGGCCCTCTGCTTGCAGAGGCGTGGTTTTTGGGCCGTGCATGTGCCAGCAGCTGTGTGCACACGTATATCTGGAGGTGGGGGGGCTGAGTGTGTGAGTCAGGCCCCACTTCCCCCCAGAACTCCACTGCCTTTGCGGCAGGCTGACCAGCCGGGCAAGGGGGGGGCAAGGACCTTTGAACCCCCTGGCCTCTGATAGGAGCGGGGCCTTTTCATCTGAGCCCCTAAATGGAGAGGCCTTTTCCACACTCCCATTGTAGCAACCCGGGCTCCCTACTGCACCCTCCATTCAATGCCCCTGGCAGGGTCCCGGCAGCCTCAAACAGGCCCATTCTTCCCCTGGATTAAGGGCCAGTATTAGCAGGCAGCGGCGTGTGATCCCGTTCGGCGCGGGGGCCCGGGCGGCTCTTGTCTGGGCTGCGTGGCCACCAGCCAGGAGCACAAAGCCCCAGCAGGACAGGGGCCGGGTCTTTTACCAAGCGACTCTGGGATTAAGGGGTGAGTTAAAGCACCCCGTGGGGAGAGAGCAGCCCAGGCTGCCCTGTGGGCAAACAACGGGCTCTGGGGAGCGTCTGGCAGGGCAGGCACCGGATCGGGCATGGACCAGGCCAGTCAGCTCTCTGCTCTCCCTGCTCCGGCGGCTGCAGCTACTGGGCCTCCCCGCCCCCTCCCTTGACCCTACATCTCGTACTAGATCCCTGAGCCCTCCCCAACCTGTTGCATCAGATGGGACCAGCTGACCAACCCCCCACCACTCCACTCCCACTGCACTGGACTGGACTAATGTACCCCCTCTCAATCTAATGCATTGGATCATTCCAGTGCACCCTGCCCTGCCACTGCAGTGGGTCAGACCAACAAGCCCCTGTAACCCACTGCACTGGACTAATGTATCCCCTCCCAATCTAATGCATTGGATCATTCCAGTGCACCCTGCCCTGCCACTGCAGTGGGTCAGACCAACAAGCCCCTGTAACCCACTGCACTGGACTAATGTATCCCCTCCCAATCTAATGCATTGGATCATTCCAGTGAGTCCTGCCCTTCCACTGCAGTGGGTCAGACCAACAAGCCCCTGTAACCCACTGCACTGGACTAATGTATCCCCTCCCAATCTAATGCATTGGATCATTCCAGTGAGTCCTGCCCTTCCACTGCAGTGGGTCGGACCAACAAGCCCCTGTAACCCACTGCACTGGACTGGACTAATGTACCCCCACCCTATCTAATGCATTGGATCATTCCAGTGAGCCCTGCCCTTCCACTGCAGTGGTGGGGGCCAACAATCCCCTGCAAGCCAGTGAGTTAGATTGGACCAAAGAGCCCCTTCGCTAGTGCACTGCACTGGATCATAACAATGAGCCCTCCCCCCAACACAGTGCACTGGACAGGACCAGTGAGTCCCCACGACCCAGTGGACTGCCCATCCCTTGGGCCAGCATCCCTGCTCCCCAGCCTTCTCTGCAGGGAAAGTTCATTCCTGGTTCATTTTCTCGCTCTTCTGATTCCCTTCCCGTTTCAGGTCCTGCCAAGGACGGAGGAAAGAAGCCAGGACCTGAGTTGTCTCTCTGTTCTGTGTGTGTCCAGCCCCTAGCACCACAGGCTCCTGGCCCAGGGCTTGGGCTCCCCAGCACGACCGTCACGCGGCTATGAAATAATGTCGTCCCACCCTTCACACGAGGGCCCCTTCACTCCGCTCTGGCCTCAACCCTGCATTAAGTGTGTGTCACTTATGTGCACCCAGGCCTGTGTTGATTACACAGGGGGCGGGCATGCGCATGGGGTGCAGGGGACCTGGGTGCCATTCCTGGCTCTGCTCCTGGGTTGCCCTTCGCGGCCTTGGTCAAGTCACTTGGCATTTCTGTGGCTCACGCCCTCAGAGCCTATGACGGCGCGAGCCACGCCACGGAGCGGATGGGGGCCACGATATCATCTACTCTAGTCTGACCTCCTGTAGGTCACCGGCCGCCAGCACCTTCCCGCTTAACCCAGCCACTGAAATCGGACCCGCAGCCCACAGGGGACTTGTGTGGCAGGCACACAACGCGTGGGACCGAGGCCTGAGCTTCCCATAGCGGTGGGGAAATGATTAAGTGAGGTGAACGCCAATAATCCTGGCAAGGAACTTGCACCCTGCGCTGTAAAGGAGGTGAAAATGCCCCCCAAAGTCCCTGGGGGAAATTCCTTCCTGACCCCAGACATGGTGATTACTTATACCCCGAGCAAGACCACGAGCAGAGAATCCACTGCCGAGCCCCAGCCTTCCACCTCCAGCCACAGAGTTCTGGAGACTTCAGGGGGAAGAAGAGGGTCTGGAGGAGGCAGACGCCTGCTTTAACACCCCTTTTACCCAGCTGGAGCGGTGCTCTGCTGCACACGAGAGTCCGGCCCAGAAAAGGTCCCGTTAGCTCGCCGGTGTGGTAAACACAGCACTGCCCGGACGGGTTATTAACCCTGGGAACCTCCCGAGCCTCCTGCCCAGGGTTCCCTTGCTGGGGCTGTAATCCACCCGTACCACGTGCGCCCTGGGACCAACACACCCAGTCACATGGGGGTTGCCACGCAAGGGGCGTCACAGAACAGCAACGACCATGGTGGGGTAACTGTCCTGGGGCTGGTGCGGGGGACCCCTCTCAGTTCCTTCTTGGGGCTGTAAATCCGTCTCCATGGGCCTCCAGAAGCCGCTGGTGAGGGGGGAAGCGGCTCGGGAGTTGGGTTGCTTCCTTCATGGATGCATGTCCCAAAACAGGCTCCAGAGTGGGGAACAGCAAATATTTCTCTCCTCTTCCGCCAGCCTCTCGCCCCCCCTTCCTGCTGAGACAGTGGCCTCGCACAGTTGACCTGTATCCTGGGGGAGTGACAAGCCGCACCGCCAAAGGGCTGGAAACGAAATCCAAACAAACGCAGCCGGAGTCCAGGAAGCTCCTTGCCCCTGGTGGGACATGTGTGGTCTCAGCAGGGTACGTGCGCAGTGGGGCTGGGTTGTTGTATATGCGCACATGCTCGTGCGAGTGCACAAGCGCGGGCATGTGTGCAGCACACGGGTGGGCATACGTGTACTGCAGGTTTGGGCATAGGTGTGTGCACGCTCAGCTCTGTGAATGTGTGTTTGCATAGCTGGGCGTGCAGCTGCATGTGTAACCCACACCCCTAGTGTGGGTCACTGTCCCATGGGGTGGCGCTTAGACCACTTACAGCGAGAGATAAGAGCAAGGGAGCTCTACAGCCTAAGCCAAGTGCCAGCTGGCTGCATAGCTCAAGCTGTACAGGCCCCTCCACTAAGCTCCAAAGGTTCAAATCTGCCTGGTGGTGACATATGCAAGGAGGTGTGTGCAGGAGTGTGTCAGTGGGTGCACATGCCTGTGTGTGCGGACATGTATCCCGAAGAGTGTGCTGGCTGGTCTGACTATAAAACTAGTCATCCTAGTTCCAGCTGTGAAACTGTTACTCACTGAGGACCAGTGCCCCCGCCAGCCACCCAGAACAGGGTGTGCGTGTTGTGGGGGAGGCAGGCTTCTGCTGATCCTGCAGCCTGACCTCATAGACCCCCAGCTCTGGAAAGTGCGTTAACTTTTCCCGGGCTGTACCGCCAGGTGTTCGCAGAGCAGGGGGCACTGTGTGTGTTTGTGTGTGCTCCTTGTAAGAGCCAGTGTAAGGCTGGCCTGTGACCTTGCTGCGGATGGAGGTGGGAGCCAAGCCCCCAAGTACACGAGTGGGTGCTAATTCTCCCAGTGCCTTGGGATGGAGCTACTGGGGCTTTTCTCGTGTGTGTGTGTGTGTGTGTGTGTGTGTGTGTGTGATGCAATTATTGCAGAATTGCACCCTCTGTTAATTGTTCGCCCGTCCCAGCTGATCCCCAAGGCTGAGCTACACCCATTCCCTGCTTGTGCTTCCAAGTTCCCTTCCAGCACCTCCTCCATCCCCCTGCCCCCCCCCCACATCCCGCTGCCCCCACTCTTCCAGGGCCCAGCTCCCCGCCTGGTTTTCAGGCTCCCTCTGACCACTTGCTGACCCCTTCTTTTGAAACCCCTCCCGCCCGCGGAGGAGAAACCAGCGAGGGGTCAGCGGGGTCACGCTGCTGCTAAAACCGGCCTCCGAAATCATTCCGCCTGCCCGAAAGTATCAAAGCGACAGGGCCCGGAGACCCCAGGAGCGAGGCCGGGGTGGGGGGGGTGCCAGGCGGCTGAATAGCTGCAGTGTTTGCTCTCCTGAGGCGGGGGCGGGCGGCGCGGGGTTAATATAGTCTTGCCATATGGGCTACAAATGTTCATTAAGTACTTAACCAACTGGAAGAGAAGCAGGGTGGGTTGTTGTTTTTTTCCCCCTCAAGCCGGGCTCAGGTCAGGCACTTAGCCACCGCCTCAGATGAAGCAGCTGCTCCGCCGGGCAAAGGGGGCATCCAGAGGAGAGGGGGGCAAATGGTGAGGGTTAGCAGGACCCCCCTTTTTGTGTCCCCAGCAAAAAGCCACTGCAGGGCCATTAGCAGATGCCCCGAGTCCTGTCCCTGCCTCCAGAGCGTGGCAGGGGGGTTGGATCCACCAGACCTTTCAAGGCTCAATTCTTCCAAAAGAGGCATCTGATTTTTGCAAGATGTCTCCATTTTTGGGGGGGGGGAGCCAACACGAGACACCCAGGCCCGGGTTGGCAGAGGGGCTGGGTGCCCACGGGTGGGTCCCATTGCCTCGGGGGTGCAGCTGTGAAACTGGGGGAGGGATCTTTTGCCATCCCACGAATTGTCAGGATTTGGGGGTAGGGCTGGGGGGGCGTGACCCTGAGGACAAAGTGCCCCCTACTGGGCCATCCACTCTGCTCCCTGTAATCCAGCACCGGTTCAGAGGGATGAGCGCCCCCTACGGACTCACCCACACTGCGTTGCGCAGCCCCGGCGTTATTTATTACCGTAGGACTCCCATCCCCCGGTGCTAGGTGCTGCACAGACACTGTGACAGTCCGTGCCCAAATGAGAGGACAGCCACAGGCAGCGGAGACAGACAGGGAAGGGAGATTATATTGACAGGCAGCACCCCACAGGTCACCCGCCACCCAACCTCCTGCAGTGTATTTGCAGGCATCATGGCAAAAGCCCGGCTGTTTGGTGGCGGTTTTGGGGGGCTCCTCCCAAGCAGGAGGGGAGTTCAGGGGAAAGCACAGAGGGGCTTCCTTTGGAAATGCAACAATCGGGCATTGGGGGCTGGTGTTGCGGGCTCGATAGTGAATGGGAGATGACAGGCCAGGCCGGGGAGGGTCTTGAAAGTGGAGACAATAATAATCCCTAGCTCTTAGCTAGTGCTGTTTATAAGCAAATCTCAAAGCACTTTTCCCAGCAGAGCAATGGCATTATCCCCATTGTACAGATGGGGAAACCGAGGCACACGGTCACCTAGAAGGCCAGGAGCAAAGCTAGGGCTAGGACCATGGTCTCCTGCAGTCCCAGGCAGGGGCCTGCCCCTTGATGTGGCAGAGACGGGCCCGACCCTGCAGGTCTCCCCTCCTGCCACAGCCCCACCCAGGTTCACGTCTGCAGGTTTAACCCTCAGGCGGTGCTGCAGCAGGGTGGAGGATGGGAGGTTTGCTGTCAATGCAAATGCCGGCAGCAGTGAGCAGGGGTGGGAGACCATGGGCCCGAAGGCGGTGGGCAGCGCAAGCCCTGCTCCGGGTGGAGAGGGTCAAGCAAACACGTCCTGTCCGCTCCCGCCTTGCAAAGCACCTCCAGGCGATTAGCCAGGAACCCGCCCAGCCGGCCCCTAACGCTTGACCTGCTTGACTGGATTTTTTAGTGCTGCCTGACCAGAATGATTGATAATTGGCCAGCTCCCCCGGTGCCCGGACTGCAGGGGAGACATCTGGGAGATCACTTGTGGACACACATCCAAGTACACATATATGTGAACACACACTCCCATGCATGCACACACGTACACCCCTCCTCTCATTAGCACACACAGAGATGTATATAGGCGCATGCACACACTTACCTACGGAAAAAGCAAAGACATTCATTCCCACATGCATGTGTGTATACACATACATGCATGGGTGTGTACACCCGCGTATTGGCACACATAAATTTATAAATGCGTGCACACACGTATGTGCAGACACTATACATAACCACATGCAAGCACAAATGCACACAGGCATGTATATAGCACATGTATACCCCCCTCCCGCATGCTTGCAACCACACACACACCTATACGCACACACAGTCATACGCATACACTCACATGTGCCCACCTTCCCGTCGCAACTGGCTGGCTTCTGCTGCCTCCCCACCCCGGGTAGCCGGACAAACTTTCCCTACTAAAAAATCATAAAAAGCCTGGGCCAGGTTGTCAGTCACACTTGGACGCTGCCAGACCACCCTGGCAGCACCAACAGGCCTTCAAGGTATCAGAAACGGCTTCCCCACGCAGACCCATCCCCGCTGGAGCGGAGCTGGCACAAGGGCCTTGTTTCCTCCTGCACAGGGGGCGGGCCTGGGGCATCAGGTGGGCTACAGTATACAGTACAGCCTTTCCTCTCTGCTTCCTACAGCCCATCCGGGACCATGGGCTCTGAGGGTAAACCAGAGCAGCCCTAAGGCATAGATAGATAGATAGAGCGTATGGGGATAGATAGATAAATAGATAGATGGGTATATGGGGATAGATATATAGATAGATAGAGTATATGGGGATAGATAGATAGATAGATAGATGGGGTGTATGGGGCTAGATAGATAGATAGGGTAGATGAGGATAGACAGCTAGATAGTGGGTGTGTATGGAGATAGATAGATAGATAGATAGATAGGAAGGGTACCTTGTTATTCATAAATATTTCTGAGTAAGCTGACCCAATCATACTCAGTCTATGCTCCCAAAGCTAGTCATTATTTGCTCAATTGGTCACCAAAATCCCATGGTGCTTCCTCATTGGATGACTGAACCCTTTTAAAATTGGGCAACTCCGAGCAGCAATTAAACTGGCCCTTTCTGTACTACACTATGTCTACACTACAGAGTTTTTCCGGGATCCCGGAAAAACTCTGTTGCATCCAAGGAATGCATCTGCTCTTCCAAAAATTTTTCGGAAGAGCAGACGTGCTTTTTCAGCATCCCTGTAGACCTTGTTTTACGAGGAAGACGGGATGTTCTGAAAAAGGGTTTTTTCCCAACATTTGGCCCAGTGTAGACGGGCCAAATGTCGGAAAAGCCTCGTCTGAAAAAAGAAGCAGACAAATCTACACAAATTGTGGTTTGCAATTTGCGTAGCTTTTTCCAGAAGAACAGTAGGTGGCTAAGATTAATGAACGCTTTGGGAGCCCTTGGCATTCTCACCAGTGCCTGCCAGCTGCTTGAATACGACCTGGTGACTCCCAACAAGAGGAACTCAGTGCGTTGATCTGCCAACCCCGCAAGTTCCCAAATGATGAATCCAGGAGATTCTTAATTCAAGAAGATCTAATTGAATTCAGCAAGGTTTGTCCAGGGTATGGCAGGATGTTTTCATAACTATCACAAGTGGCCCCCAAATGCACGAACATTAAGTAAACACAGAGTCCTTTATATTTGTCCTCAGCTCCTGGAGGTTTTATGAGTCATGTTTTCAAGCTTCTCTGCAGCCCCAGGAGGCAGAACTCGACTTTTTTTAAAGATGTGACGGCGGAAATGCTCACATAAAAACAGGACTCCAGCCAGCAGATGGGGCCTTCAAAATCTCAAGCCCTGTGATAAAATCATGCCAGGTGGCAACATTGGGTAATAGTCACACCACACGCACACAGACGTTAGATAAAACCCTTTTTCGACTGCGGCAATGAGTAACTCCGTGTGTACCTGGGAATTCAGAATGATAATACACAAGAGCCTCACAGCAGAGAGAGAAAAAACCAGGCTGCTCCCTCTCAAACAGTGAGTCACCTCATCCCACACTTGTTTGAAGGCTGGCTCTTTCCACCACGGACGCCGCTTGCCTGCTTTGCTACAGAGCAGCCCTATCCTACAACCAGTGCCTTCCTCCTTGCCTCTCTCTGCTGTCTCTTCCCTTCCCCTGCAAAGTGTACCGATTTTCACCGCCCTGTCAAAGGCTCTACTCCTTCTCTTTCCTGGTTCCTAGTTTTCGGCAGGTGCCCATTCTGTCTGCAAGAAGAATCGGCCTTGGCAGGGGTTGGGGAGGGCGCGTTGCCAGCACCTTGCAGATTCACGGCAATTCATTCGTATCGGTTTGTATTCCTGTCGTTTCTAGGCCCCCACCGTGCTCGGCGCTGCACATGCACGGTCAGAGTCAGTGCTTCAGGATCAAATGCCCAGCTTGTTAAAGGAATCAAAGGGCGTTCGGCCACCAGTTCCGTAGGTTTCCCTTGGACCTTGCCAGCCTAAACCAGATCAGGCTTGCCTTGTGCCCTTTATGCAACCAAAGCAGGACAAAGAAACTCACGCGTCGGGTCGCAAAGAGCTGGGTTTACCAAGCGCACGGACAGCGCAAGGCGTAGGTCCACGGACAGAGCAAGGCGTAGGTCCACGGACAGCGCAAGGCGTAGGTCCACGGACAGCGCAAGGCGTAGTTCCACGGACAGAGCAAGGCGTAGGTCCACGGACAGAGCAAGGCGTAGGTCCACGGACAGCGCAAGGCGTAGGTCCACGGACAGAGCAAGGCGTAGGTCCACGGACAGCGCAAGGCGTAGGTCCACGGACAGAGCAAGGCATAGGTCCACGGACAGCGCAAGGCGTAGGTCCACGGACAGAGCAAGGCGTAGGTCCACGGACAGCGCAAGGCGTAGGTCCACGGACAGAGCAAGGCGTAGGTCCACGGACAGCGCAAGGCGTAGGTCCACGGACAGCGCAAGGCGTAGGTCCACGGACAGCGCAAGGCGTAGGTCCACGGACAGAGCAAGGCGTAGGTCCACGGACAGCGCAAGGCGTAGTTCCACGGACAGAGCAAGGCGTAGGTGCACGGACAGTGCAAAGCATAGGTCCACGGACAGAGCAAGGCGTAGGTCCACGGACAGCGCAAGGCGTAGGTCCACGTGACTTTCTGGCCACTTCTCAAAGGACACGACACAGCAAGCATCATGCCCGACAGGTGCCACTCTGTGGGACGGTGTCCCCTACCCAGCAAGGAGCACGGGTTATGGAAGCCCCGCTAGACGGCTCACAAGCGATACAACCAGACACCATCCAGCTCCTGCGCGCCACGGACGGGGCGAAGAAACAGACACGCCCAGAGGAGGAGCCGCCGCTCGCTTGGGTCACACGCCGCAGAGAGGACAGTCTGAAACCCAACTTCCCAGTTCCCAAGCACATGCACTACTCACTAGACGGCGCTGCCTTGCAACTCAGTTCTGTTGCGGGGTTTCAACTTTTAAATACAGGTTGAGCCTCTCTAGTCCGGCCCCCTCTGGTGCCAACCAGAGGAGTTACCGGACCATGGGTGGTCCATATTGTCCAGCCCAGTGCTTCTCAACCAGTGGTACTAGTACCTGTAGGGGTACTCGAGAGAAGTCCAGGGGGTATGTCAACACAACTGAAATTTGGAGAAAACTGAATTTTTCTTTTACGTTTTACAGCGCTTTATTATTTTTGTACTTTTTACACCCAAAAATTTCATCGCCTGCCCGGCTGCGATTAAATTGTTTAAACCAATGTGTTGCAAAAAAAAAAATTGTGTGTCTGAAAACTGTAAGTACTGGGGGTTCTTATATTTTTTTTGAAGGGGTACTTTATAAAAAAAGGTTGAGAAACACTGGTGTAGTAACATGACCAACACGTCCACTGCTTGCTGGGCTCTGAGAAGACACTGAGGGGTACATCAGAGCTAAAGCACAACACAGAACCCTGCGAGCCAGGACTGGTGGCCGGAAATAAACTTTGTGGGACTGCGGGAAACGTGGCCACGCCCATGACAAGTAGACATCCGGCGAACTCCCATCACGCCGGACCACGGGTGTTGCCGGACCAGAGAGGTTCAATCTGTACAGACTTTGCAGCCGTCCAGCTTGGGCGACCGGGAGCGTGTGGGTAGGCAGCTCAGCGCTCCTCAGGGCTGGACAAGGATGCTGGCATGTGCTGCCATGTGGGAGGCAGGGCGGGTGTTTCTCTTCCTCAGGTTTCACCAGGTGTGGCTGAGCTCAGGGAAAACAAAAAATCCCAGCCGAGGGGGTTCGGCCTCCCTGGGGCCACTGGAATGCAGGGCTGTGGAATGCGCACAAGGCATGACCGAGCATGTCAAGCAAAGGGCACCGGAGGCCGTGACCTTTGCGGGGGGGGGGCGGAGGGAGGCGTGCGGGGAAGACAAGGGAGCCCCTTGTCTCGCGTCTGACAACAAGGAGGGCGATGCTGCCGGGGGACGGGATCATGCGCTGGGCGGGGTGGGGGAGGTGGCTGAGCCGCCAGGAACCCCCCCGGCACGCGTGGCTCCCGGGAGGACGCACCCAGGCTGGTGCCCGAGAAACCACTGAGTTCCGCGAGGCCCGGGGGGGCGTCGGGCGGCAGAAGGGCTGGAAGGCACAAGCCCCGGGAATTGTGGGAGGACTAGCCAGCCAGGAGCGCTAGCGACGTCCCCGCTGCCAAGTGAGCAGCCTGGGCTCGTACCTGGGCCGTGGGGACCAGCCAGCCCACCTACGGGAGGCCACGTCGCAGAGGGCTTTTGTGTGTGTGTGAGGGAGGGGGCTCGGGCTTGGACACGGGTCAGAGCCCGAATCCACACTGCAGAGGAGCCCAACGTTTGCAGCACAGGCCTGGGTCAGGACCCGGGGCTAGCACCGGCGCTCATCTGTCTACTCGGGCTGGGAGGCGCCCCCCAGCTGCAGGGCAGATGGACGCTTGCCAGGCCGAGAAATCAAATCCAAGAGAAGCAGGGAGCTGGAGCGACTCGGAGCCAGGACTCAAGCATGCTGCATCCAGGCAGGGCCCCGTTTGGGTGCTGGCGAGCAGGAAGGCAGATGGGAGCACCCGTTCGCCGTGGACAGGCATCCCATCTGGAACTAGGGTTACCAGGTGTCCGGTTTTCACCCGGACAGTCTGATAATTGCAGCTTCTGTCCAGTAAAAAAAAAACCCAGAAAATACCAGACATGTAAAATGTCCGGTATTTTCTGTTTTTCTCGGATGGAAAGTTGGTAGGGACATTTTTCCCCTTCTGAGTCTGGTGGGGGTGAGGGGAGTGGGGAGCGTGATTTTTTTTGCTCAACAAGTTGGGTTCCTCCTCCCCCCCCACCGTTTTTTTACTCAATCAATTTTTTTCCCCGCCATGTTTGGGATTTTTTGTGAAGGTATCTGGCAGCCCTATCTGGAACACAGGGGAGAGGGGGCCCCTGTACTCCAACGGAGTGACACCAATTTACACCAGATGGGGTCAGGCCCCACTGAGTTCAAAGGGAAACAGCATCTCAGAGGACTGAGCCCTGTCTAGACCGTTTCCATAGAGCCCAGTTCTCGGGGATCTGTTTTAAAAGTCCTACCCCTGCCTGTGTGCGGGTCAATCCCACCTCTCACCCCCAGCCAGTTCTGCCCAAAATTCAGAGTCTCTTTTTCTTTCATTCACCCCTTAATCCTTTGTTATCCCCTTGGGGGTACTGGGCTTCACCAGACACGCTCTCCTGGTCCCCTTGGTGCAGAAATCAAAGCAACAGGGCTGGGCTGAGGGGAGGGGGAGGCCCTGGGAATTTTCCCAAGCTCTGCCAATTACCAAACCACCTGGTGGTGAATAACTCAACTCTGATGTCCAGCCACTCAGTATGGGTCTGGCTTCACCTGTTCTGGGGGGGAGGAGGGGGAATCGAGAGACCCCCTCCCCAGTCGTTTCCAGCGGCATGGAAGGACAGGGAGGTGAGATGAATAATTTGAGCAGATGACGTCCCCCTCCTTTTCCAGGGTATCTGGTCAGACGTTTTCCGTCGGGACATTTTTTTCCAAAGTCCACACCATTGCTGAACCCCAAACCTTTGGGAAAAGCGTCCGTGGTGGCAAAGTTTCATCTTGAACTCCCCCCCCCACCTCTCCCCCCAAAAATCAAACCTTTTGATTGTATCAACACCTCGCGATTTTCCCTGGGAAATGAAACTCATTGATTCTTATTAAAAAAAAGAAAAACGCAGCCCATTTAAAAAAACATTTTAAGAGGCCAGAATTGGAACCTACCCCGCAGTTTCTCTTGGAATGTCATCTTCTGGGCAATTTCAACATTTTTTTAAATTTTCAGGACAGAAAGGAATCTCAATGGGGTGTTTACTCCACCCCTGGGTCTGAGGCCAGACCAAGAACACCTAGATCACCCCAACAGGTGTTTGCCAAACTCCGGGGCGGAACCTTTCTTGGGTCGGAGGCCGCTGACCCACAGAAACATCAGTCGGGGGCCGCACGCAAGTGAGAAGCAAAGAAAGAAAAGAGAAAGAAAAGAAAAGCAAACCCTCACTGACGTGGCCCCCAATTGAGAAGGAGAAAGACTCTCCCCACATCCCCTTCACACACCAGAGTATAGGGAGGCCCAGCCTAGTAGATTTTGTGTGCTCCAGAGGGGTGGGGGGGGGGCGGGCCTGGTGCACCAGTCCAGGCAATACTGGGGGGGGAGCCCTGACACCAGGGGCTGGATCCAGGCAAATCGGGGGCTGCATCCAACCCCCAGGCCTTTGGTTCCCCACCCCTGGGCTAACTTATTCTTGAAAACCTCCAATGACACAAATTCCCTGGCAAACCTATTCTGGGGCTTAACCTCCCCCTAGCAACTCCTTCCTGCCATCTCCCCGAAAGCGTCCCAATGCCTGAACCGTTCCGTTTCTAAAGGGCCAGCTCGACACTGAAGTGTTGGCTGTGAAATAACAAGCCCAGTTCCTGGCCCGCTCGACTAGCCAATCACTTCCAGCTCTAGGGGTAGCCAACAGCCTCTTCCACAACTGGGGTAGCCAGGCTGGGCATCAGAGAGACCCCCAAGGCGACGGCAGAGAGCAGCGAGGCGGCCAGGGCTAGCCACACAGGCAGGAGGTGTGGCCGCAGCTCACCCGATGGCAGATCAAGGCTTCAGCGAAGCCACGGCACCACGGCATGGCCGCTGCGGCGTGGTACCCAGGACTTTGGTACTCACTGCAGCAGCTGCCGGCAGCCACTCGGTTGCCAGCTAGTTCGGGGAGGTGTGCTGCGCGTTGCCATCACACCGCCTGCCTGCTGTGTAGGAAAACCGGGAGAGACAGAAAGGGAGGAAAGGCTGGGGCCAGCCAGCAGGTGATGGGCTCTGGGTCCTAAGCCAGTGGGGTTCAGACTAGGGGTCAAGCCCCAGCACTGGGGGGTGGGATGTCGGGCACTGGGTCTCGTGGCTGCAGGGGGATCAGGTGAGCAGTGGGGGGGCTAAGGCAGCTCCCTGCCTGTCCTGGTACCGCAGACTGTGCTGTGCCCCAGAAGTGGTTGCAACAGGCTCGGCTCCCAGGTGGGGAGCGCCCAGGGCTCCGCGCACTGTCCCTGCCCTGAGCACTAGCTCTGCACTCCCATTGGCTGGGAACCTGCTGCCGGCTGCTTCTGGGGGCAGCATGGTCTGCGGTGCCAGGACAGGCAGGAAGCTGCCTTAGCCCCCCCACTGCACCGCTAACAGGGGGCCACTCAAGGGAAGCCCCTCCTGCCCCAGCCCTGCCCCCCCACAAAGCCAGACCCCGCCTCCTACAGCCCCAAACCCCCATCCTCAGCCCCACCCTGAGGCCCGCGCTCCAGTCACATTCTGCCAGGCCGCGGCACCAACAATTTTCTTCCATTGGGTCATGAGAAAACAAAGTTTGAAACTCCCGGGCCTAAGCAGATGGTGGAGCAGAGCCGCAGGGCTGATGCGGCCTTGGCCTGGGGGATACGGAGGGGCTAGTAGCAAGCAGGGATCTAGCGCGCCGGCAAGGAAGGGAAGCCAGGGGCTGGAGGACGGCTCTTGGCCCAGTGTCCCAAGCCGCTCCGCAGGTAACGCCGGCCTCTCCGCTTGCTCAGCCGAGCTCCCTTTCCCGCAGCGCAGCCAGCCTGGCGCACGGCTTGCGGCTCAGGCAGGGCCCGAGGCGGGAGGCAGGCGAGTTTCTCTCGGCCGTCGCCGCAGCAGCAGCGGGGCCGGGGGAAGGCCGCTCGCGATGCTGGAGTTGACACACGACCCTCCTGTTTCCTTCTCAGCCAGGGACTGAACGGAGAGGTTAAAAATAGCGCCCGGGCCGGCGTCACCGGGCGGGATTGATCGCTTCCTGGGCTGACCTTGTGTCCTTGCGGCCCGGCCCCTACAAGCCCCTCTCCGCCTCCTGTTTGTTTTGGCGCTTTTCTGGGATTCACAACCCCTCCCTCCGGCTGCCCCCGTGGAGAGGGGCCTGGAAAGGTTAGGCCAGCGGGACTCCAAGCCCTGGGAAGTCTGAGTCACTGCCCTGCGCTGGGCGCCATCCACTTTGGCTCCAGAGTGGGAGAGGCCACCGGGCTGAGGGTGAAGTGAAGGCTAAACGGGGCTTGACTCTCCCGAAACATCAGGGTCTCAGGACTAACATTACCCTTGGCGGGAGAGAGCGGAGCGCAGGGCCCTTGTGTGCTGGGGGCTGCATTTCCACAGAGCGGGAGACAACGCCCCCTCACTCCGCAGGGCTGCCTGTTCCACCAGGGAAGGTGAAATTGTTGCATGGGAAGGTATCCCCGGCAGCATTCCCTGCAAGCTGAGCGCTTAGGCGGCCACCCAGGGAGAGTCAAAGGCCGCTCAGCTGATTAGCAGAGCGCCCCCAGCATGCGTTTGTGCGAGTGGTGCACATCTGGACTTGATTTAGTGCATGGAACAAAACTTATTCCACACATGGATAGCAACATTTGAGGGAGCCCAGGGGTTGCTTTCCAAGAGTAGCGTGGACCCCGTGGCCCGGGCTAGCCAAGCCGGGGATCCTGGATACGCGCTTAGGCTGCTGAGGAGTGCTCCCACGTCTACGCTGCTCCTGGAATCCTGGATTCAAGCCTCCCTGTGCTTCAACGGCCCCCACGTGTGCCATGTAAATGTGCCCCAAGAGGTTCCATTCCCACCCCATTTCGCAGGTGAGGATCCAAGACACGCAGCCCACGTCGACACTGTGAGCACCCCCCACTCTCCATGCCAGCGAGGCTTGGAGCCTGGCACCCAAATGGCTCCACAGCGTTTTTTAGCTCCACCGCACGAGCCCAGCTGACTGGGCACCATCTCCTCCTCTCCCTCCTGCTTCCCCATGCTTGATCTTCCAGGGCAGCCCAAGGAATAAGACTCAGGGCAGGCTGTCAAGCAGTTCCCACAGGTGCTTTGATCCATGGATCCCACCCCCTCATTTTCCGTGGGACAGCCCCTCCCATGGGGCAAACCGTGAGCTCAAACTGTCCCTTGGCTCCTGAGCTGTGTACGTGCAGGATGCTGTTCAGCCTCTGCATGTCTCTGTGGGTGGTAGAGGGTTCCAGACAAGGTGCGGTCCCTGGTTAACAACAGAGACCAAAGGTGGGACGTGAGCTGTGTGGAAGCCTATTTGTGGTTGGATTTTTACTAACCCCCCTCCTGTCATGGGCAGACCAGGATTCCAGTGCCCCTCCCTGTCTGATTGTGACCATGCTCGCTCATTAAGACACTGCTACAGTGTGTCTGAAAAGCCTTTACATGGTGGAGTGGATGGGGCACAGGACTGGGAGTGAAGCGATCTGGGTTTCCGTCTTAGCTCTGCCACTGACTCTGACCAGGGCATGCTGCTTTTCCCTGTGCCTCAGTTTCCTCCATCAAAACCTTGCAGCTTCCTATAACAGGCTGCCCTGACAATCCCAGATCCGAACCATCCTAAACTCCTGGGGGATGGGAGGGCTGGATCTGAGCTTTGGGGAAGAGGGGTGCGCTCATTAAACAGGCTCAATTGAAGACGCTCCTGTCTCTTTAACGTCTCTCCCTGTGCCTGCGTACGCTGTGCTAGTTCTGTCCCCTGGGCTCAGCTGGCTCCTTGGGATCCCTGAAAACTTTCCTTCCCTCCCACAGCTCCGGCCAAGTGTGAACTCGAGGTGTCAGCCCGGGTTGTAAATTACAGCTGGATCCCATTCTTCTGCCTGGGCCTGACCCAGCCATGACACCGACCCCATCTCCCATTGCTCAGGGCTGCGGCAGTTGCTGCTGTCACGCACGGGCCCCCTTTATCGGGAGAGAGCCAAGGGATTGTTTTCATTCCATGGGGGCTGGGTCCTTCTGCAGGTCAGCTCCCCCGCCCCTGATCGCCCACCAACGCTCTTCCGGCCTTTAACAACGCAGCATGAAATCCACCATCCATCACCCGCCCTGTCCAGCAGCCGGCTCAGGTGGGGATGTGGGGGGGGGGTCGCTATTGATAGCTGGTTCCGGCGGAGGATGGGTTCCATCCCTAGAGGCCCATTCAGGACCGGGAGGCTGGGAAACGTCCGACCGCATTGCGGTCAGGCAGCGATGGAGGAGGTGGAGGAATTGTAATGGGGAGGAGGAAGGACGGGACAGGCTTGGGGAGTGCAGACACTCAACACTAGGACCACGGGCCTGCGTTGGTCTGGGACTGTCATAGAAGAGACCTCAGGAGTCATCGAGTCCAGCCCCCAGCCCAAGGCAGGACCAATCCCAACTCAATCAACCCAGCCAGGGCTTGGTCAAGCTGGGACTTCAAACCTCTAGGGATGGAGATTGCACCCCTTCCCCAGGGAACCCATTCCAGTGCTTCCCCCCCCCCCCTTCGAGGGAAATAATTTGTCCTAACATCCAACCTAGACCTCCCCCACTGCAACATGAGACCATTGCTCCTCGTTCTGCCATCTGCCACCACTGAGACCAGCCTCTCTCCATCCTCTGTGGCGCCCCCCTTCGGGGAGTTGAAGGCTGCTACCAAATCCCCCTTCACTCTTCTGCAAACTGAATAAGCCTAAATCCCCCCGCCCCTCCGCGTAAATCTGTGAGCTGCTCCCATCAGGCTGCCTTGGGTGAGAGGAGTTTGGGAAGTCCCAAGCCAGCTCCTAGGGAGACAGGCCTCTGGGTCTCCCATTGCCACCGAAACTGACCAGGCAGCTTGGGGCATTTATGGAGTTGTGGGATATGTACAATTGCTGGAGGCTGCGGCTAAAATGCTCACTGCTGTAGTGGTTGTTGCCATCAGCAGGTTTCAGAGTGAACGGTGCAACTGAAGACAAACCTGGCGGTTCATCCCTCTCTTCGAGTTATTGTTCTGGGTGATCTGAAGACTCAATGTCCCTCAGCTCCATTAAGAGAGTTCGTGCTCGGCTTCACCTTTGCCAGCTGACGGGAATGAGTTCAGGGGGTCATGTGAGGGCAGTATATGACCCGGCCCCAGGCCTGCTGAGAGGTACAACGGGCAGCCTGCATTCAGGTAGCGGGAGGGAGGTAGAGTTAATGATCAGCCAACCACACCCCCAGTCAGAGAGTCTCCATACCTCTCTAGCCGTCTGATTTAGCGAACTAAAACTCAGCCCTGAAGAAAAGGGGCTGACATTCTGTTTCTTTGGGGGGCAGTATTTTTAATGCCTCGGCCTACCAGCGTGCACTCAGCCACCATCCCGCGAGCCAGGCAGCCACCTCTGAACTCAAATGCGGTAGGGAACGTCTACTCTGCCTCAAGAGGCGTGACTGCAGCCTGGCCAGGCATGGCCCCGGCAGAAAACTGCAGCAGAGTGGTGGCCGCGTGGACATCCCTGAACCCTGGGCGTATCCTCACACTTGCTAGCGTGTGCTGGGCTCCGGGCTGCCAGACCTTGGCTGCTATTGTCTGCCGTGCCAACTAGATGACAGGTAGCCTAGGAATGTCTCCCCGACCTGCCATCACCCCTCCAAAAGCAGTGCAGACATACCTGCCTGGGCAGGCAAGAGTTTAGGACAGGAAGTGGAGCAGAATCCTGTATCTGCTGATTGAGCCCCGCCCACATCTGAAGGCTCCACCCCCCTGCCTAAGGGGAGGGGCTACTGAAGAATTCTTGGGGCGCAAGAATCCTGTGTTCAAATGAGCCTCCATATAAAACTGTGGTTCTGCGATTCCCCCCCAGATCTGGCTGTTATCCCATATTTCAATGCAGCGCTTGGCTCCAGACTTGTTCCCTTCTTGCTCACCCTGCCGTTCCCTGCCATCAGCAGCTGCCCGTCTGTGTGCCAGGGCTGCCTGGTTGGCAGGATGGAAGAAAGGGCAGGGCGCCAGCCCAGTGCCGATGACAGGGGGGCATTTTATAGGAGGCCTGGGCAGAAAACCAAGGAGCCAGGCTAAGGCCATAAAGAACAAGGCGCTCGGCAGCTTTGAACCTTCGACTCTAGAGGGTCCCTCATTTCAGAGCAGGGTGGGGAATTTGGCAAACCCCGGTGATATTTTCACAGGCCTTGTCAGCCTGCATCCGACCCAAGGGCCAACCAGTGCAGTAGCCTCTTGCAGTGACTTTCAGCGACGCTGAGAGGCAGGGTGGTCCAATTGTTACAGGTGCTCCTCTTGGCTGTGGGGGCCTGGGTTTGCTGCCTGCTGCATTGCGAGTGGCATGACGCCGTGCCTCAGTTTCCCCATCTACAATAACATTTTCCTTTCCATCTTGTCTGCTCCCAGTGTGAGCTCTTCCAGGCAGGGACTCTGTCTTGCTAGGCAGCGGGGGAATACCTGGTATGACAAGCCCCCGATCTGAGCCGCAGCCCCTACGTGCGCGAGGATACTACCAAGAGCCATTCACGTTTCATGCAACTCAGGGTCACAAAGAGCCCTCCTGCAGGGGGCGAGACCACCAGGGGACTTGTAGCCAATGGGTCTGCCTGAGCTCTGGGACCACTGTGCTACCAGCCGCACAGTGACACAGACCTCTACACCGGGTCTAACCCCTAGGGGGCGACACAGTGACCCCATGTCCTGTTTTAATAGGGCTTTGTCTTATAGAGACATCAATTAGCCCCGAACCCCGCCTCCCGAGTTTTCACGCTTGCTGTCTGATCACCCTAAAAGCTGGCCCCAGACTTCAGAGGGCCAAGCATGGGGAGGCCAGGAGGGCCTTTCGTCCGGGGCCTCAAATGTAGACACTTGTGAATGGAAAAATTCCAGTTAGGCCCCACTCCTTTTGTTGCCTTGTTTTGTTTTCAACTGTCGTCATTTTAAAATTTTTGGTGTGGCCTCAAAAGCTGGAAGGGCCGGGGGCCACGGCCGTGCAAATCCCCATCGGAACCAGCCAGCGATGCTTGCACTCCGGAGCCTACGCCGGCAGAGCCGACTCGTGTCCCCGCTAAGATTTTCACCAGGAGCGGAGTGAGGTTTGGCTTGTGAGCCACTATTGAGGTCACGGGCGCTGGTTCGGATGCATGCCCCCATGGCACCCAATTGATTAACACACCTGTTCCCGGCTGCCGGAGCAGACCCCGCCCCCTTACCCATCAGGCAGGTCCCGTTCCCAGCCCCAGCGACCAGAATAGGTCCCGGCCGCTCCTGCCACATGGCAGCCCTGGCCACCGGAGGAGGCCTCCCCCCGCCCACCAAGTGGCTGCGGCAGGTCCGGGCCCCCCACCCTCACTATGCCGTGTCAGCCAGCCCCACCCACCGGCGTAGCCACCTGCCACGTAAGTGCTGCTGCACAACTCTCCAGAGGACGTGGGCGAGGGAAGGATTTTTTGTGTGCGGCTGCGCAGGCGCACCCCTTCGCGGGAATACTGGAGCCCATGAGTGTAGACACAGCCTCCGCCAACAGCCTGCTGGCATAGAACCACCCCCTCCCGAGCAGCTAGGCCGCTAGGTTCTTCCGTCATCCTAGCCGCATTGCCCTCGGGTGGAAAGGGGTTTTGTCAGCTGTATCACTAGAGAGGTGTGTTTTTTCCACACCCCTGACTGACCCAGCTATGCCAGTATATGTTTTAAGCATAGCCCAGACCCCACGTGGAGCAGCCCCCGGCGAGACAGTCTGCAGGGATCCAACCTGGGACGCTGGGCTAGAAAAGCACATGCAAGCGATGGTCAGAGAATGGGCTCACACCGGAACCGGCGCGTAGGAAATGCTGTGATGCAGTGGCACAGTCAATCTGTGGAACTCCCTGCCAGAGGATGTTGTGAAGGCCAAGACTTTAACAGGGTTAAAAAAAAGTTATATAAATTCCTGGAGGATAGGTCTATCAAGGAGCATTAGCCAGGTTGAGCAGAGAGGGTGTTCCTAGCCCCTTTTTGTCAGGGCTGGGAATGGGCAACAGGGGAGCGATCATCTGATGATTCCCTGTTCATTCTCTCTGGGGCACCTGGCATTGGCCACTGTCCGAAGGCAGGACACTGGGCTAGATGGACCTTTGGTCTGACACAGCCTGGCCGTTCCTATGTTCTTATAGCCATGGCAGGGCCTGAGTTGGGCCATGGGCACTTGGCCTGCTTTGACCACCCGGTGCTCCTGCCGAGATCCAGGGTCAGGGTGCAGGGCTTGCCTTGCTCTGCCCATCCAGTGCTCCAGCTGTGGAGCCTGGCTGGGGACTTGTTCTGCTCTTCCCACCGGGTGCTCTTGCCCGGGAGCAGGTTTGCAGTATGGGAGTTTGTAAGCCCCCAACCAATGTTCCCTCTAATTTTTTCCCATCCATGTGAGGAATAAATTTTGTTCTGTGCACCAAGACATGGGCAGATGTGCACCATCCATGGAAACACAGGCTGCTGGCTGCTGTGGGTGCCCTGCTAATCAGCTGGGAGGCATTTGAATCTCTCCCAGGTGGCCTCCCAAATGCACAGCTGGCAGAGAACTCTGACCCATTCCGCAGGTGAAGCGTCGGAGCGCGGCAAGCCCCCGTGGTCTGACCCTGCTCCCCAGAGGGGGTGCCGGGCAGATCGAGGCAATCCCCCAATCCCACTCCCCGGCTGTAGGCTGGGTGGGGGGACAGTGCAGGTAGGGGGACACCACCCCTCACCCTCCAAGGTGCTGGAGGTGGGGAGAGGTGGCCCTGATGGCTCCTGCCCTGCTCTCCTATCCTTGCCCATCCACTCAAGTGCCCCTGCTGCGATGAACGTATTGCAATTTCAAATGCCTCTGATAGACGGCTCCGGTTCCCACTAGCAGCACCCACTGGCACCGCCCCCCGGAGACGAGCCCATGGGCCTAGCAGCTTCCAGTCCCACATACCTACTGCTCCGTCCATCTGCCCTCCTGGCAGTGTTTATCCCCCCACCCCCTTGACAAACAGACGTATAATCCATGAGCATGGCAGCTGCTAACGTCTCATGACTTCCTTTTAAATACTGGGCAGGGGGAACCCAGCTTGCATTGCTAATCTCATAGGCATCTAGGGATCCCTGTGCCCATTATGGAAATGCAGCGGAGTAGCCGCTGAACTGCACACAGCAACGAGGCACGGTGAGCCCTTTGCCTGCTGCAGAGATGCAGCCAGCTCTGGTGTGGGACGCCGCAGCTGTGTATTAGCACACCACCATGCTGAGCTGGGCTCCTTCTGCCTGTGGCCGAAACGGGGGGAATGTGGCCGTTGCGTAGGGGGCCTACGACAACACAGCCATGGGATCTTTTCCGCCGCTGCTGAAAACACAGCCAGCTCTGGGGTGGGGTGCTGAAGATTTCTAACAGTGCGCAGCAACGTCTTAGGGTAAAGGGGGTGAAACCTACCAGGGCCATTTGAAACGTCAATGGGAGGAAATTCAGGAAGGCAGAACATAAAATCCTCTTTTCTTAGGGAAGATGCAGAGATGCTTGGCACCTAAAACCATAGTGCCAGATGCCTTAGGAGTGACAGAGAGAAAATAACAGATTTCCACCTGCCAGGAGGAACCATTTCCTTCTGATTAAAAACTTCAGGAGACCAACTGGAGCTGAAGTGTCCATAATACACCAGAGTGAGAATCAAGAGTCTAGTCGTAAGAACATAAGAACGGCCATACTGGGTCAGACCAAAGGTCCATCCAGCCCAGTATCCTGTCTGCCAACAGTGGCCAATGCCAGGTGCCCAAGCGGGAGTGAACCGAACAGGTAACAATCAAGCTCTCTCTCTCCTGCCATCCATCTCCACCCTCTGACAAACAGAGGCTAGGGATACCATTCCTTACCCATCCTGGCTAATAGCCATTAATGGACTTAACCTCCATGAATGTATCTAGTTCTCTTTTAAACCCTGTTATAGTCCCAGCCTTCACAACCTCCTCAGGCAAGGAGTTCCACTGGTTGACTGTGCTCTGTGTGAAGAATAACTTCCTTTTATTTGTTTTAAACCTGCTGCCCATTAATTTCATTTGGTGGCCCCTAGTTCTTATGTTATGGGAACAAGTAAATAACTTTTCCTTATTCACTTTCTCCACACCACTCATGATTTTATAGACCTGTATCCTATCCCCCCTTAGTCTCCTCTTTTCCAAGCTGAAAAGTCCTCGTCTCTTTAATCTCTCCTCACATGGGACCCATTCTTTTCCACTGACGTGGGGAAGTCACTTGAACTTGCTACGGGCAAGTTCCCCATCTGTTCAATGGGGAGAATTCCTTTGTCTTGGCTGTTTACTCTTTAGGACAGGGACAGCTTTGAAATGGACTTAGGGCCAGCACTGGATAAGAACTAGATATTTAGTCATTATGATTATTTTATGTCCGTACATCCCCTAGCACTATGGAGTCCACAGGCCCAGTTGGAACCTCTAGGGCAGGGCTACTCCACTTTGGAAGCCCCGGGGGCCACAGTGATACTCACCGCACATGCCAAGGGCCGCAACTTAAGTGTGGTTGTATATACATGCAAATATAGATGCAAATATATGCAAATAGCATCTTTCACACTGATGGGCATGAATACAAAGATTAAGGCAAGACGACACAACACACAGCCCCCATTTAACTCAGTCCTGATAATATTAATGAAATGCAA
This sequence comes from Pelochelys cantorii, assembly GCA_032595735.1. Taxonomy (NCBI): domain Eukaryota; kingdom Metazoa; phylum Chordata; order Testudines; family Trionychidae; genus Pelochelys; species Pelochelys cantorii. The sequence continues at coordinate 20,284,760 of CM064349.1, read as the reverse complement.
CATTCTCCAATTTCCACCCATATGTCAGCACTTTTAATGAGCAATGGCAGTCCAGGAATTTAACTACTAAAATGCATAGCAACAGGAGATCATTAGATTGACTATTTTTTTGTTTTAGCTCCCACCCACGGGCCGCGTGTTGAGTAGCCCTGATCTAGGCATTGCCGTGTAAATAACAGGGCAACTGTTTATTGCAAATTCACCAACCCAGGATTCTGGATATTTTCCATGCGCCTCCAAGGCAGAGTTCCCTGTAAGCTGAGGGCTTGGGCGGCCACCCAGAAGAGATTCAATTGCTGCCCAGGTGAAGAGCAGAGCGCCCACAGCCGGCAGTCTGAGCTTCTAGTAGTGGTGCACATCCACCCATGCCTTGGGGCACGGAACAAAATTTACTCCACTCATGGCTGGAACACAATTAGAAGGAACACTACTCGTGGGCTCAGATCCAGCAAGCATGTGCTGAATTTTGCACCCGTTGGCTTCCACGGGTGGATTTGTGTGTATGAAGCATGCCCAAAAGCACGAGCAAGCAAGCAAAGGGGTGTGTGTGTGTGTGTGTGTGTGTGTGTGTATAAATATCAGGCCAATTTTTCCTACAACTAGACCCAAGCTTTGCAAGAGGCCAGCTCCCTTTTCGGCACCTAAATAGGCAGGGAGGTTTTCCAAAGAGTGACGTTCTTGAGAAAACCTGCCCAGTGCCTGCCGACGGGGTGACGTAAGGGGGCAGTGCAGTGGCGGTGGCCAGTGCCCCAGCCCTTTAAATTGCCGCCAGAGCCCTGCATGGCACAGTGCGCTCCAGGCAGCTCTGAGGACTGGCCAACCTGGCCCCGCCTCTTCTGCCTGAGGCTCTGTCCCTTTCAGGAGCACAGAGCTGCTCCCCCACACCCACACACATCTGGCCCAGGGCCCACAGAAGCTGTCGGTGCCCCTGACTGCTGGAGCTTTGAAAGCATAGGGCCCCAGTTCTGGAGAGCATCCCTCTTTGGGACATTTCAGTGGATGCTGGGCTTTCAGCACATTCCAAAACCCCTCTGAAGTCCCGTGCGTAACCACAAGCCGGCCAGCCTGCCCAGCAGGCAAACGCGCCTCAGACCGAGACAGCCGCCTTTGGAAACAATAGCTTCACAAAGGTCTCCAGCGTTTGGAGAGGAAGCCAGAGCGTCCACCACATTTGCCAGGCCCCTGGGCAAGGCAGGGGGCGGAGGCTGGCTCCACGGAAGGGGCGGGGCCTCAGAGGGAAGGGGTGGGGGTGGGGCTGGGGCAGCTCCGACCATACCGCACCATCCCCCTCCCCCCAACCAGCTCTCAGAGCTGCCCAGAGCGTACTGTACGGGGCTCCGGTGGAGATTTAAAGGACCCAGGTCTCTGGCTGCCAAAGTTGCCCTAGTACCAGTGGCAGCCACAGCCTGGAGCTCTGAGCCCTTCTGAATTGCAAGACCCTGGGGGAGTTCCCCCCCCTCCCCGGACCTTCCCCCATTGATGGGCCAGGAGAAAGCAGTCCAGCTTAGCAGAGAACAGAGTTTGCAGAAGGCAGAGCCCTGGGGGATGAAAACATCAGCTTGTGACCGATGCAGACGAGATTGTCTCTCTCCAATGGGTCCCTTCGTCCACTGCTACCATAAAACCGAGTCAGTACATTCTTCACCTCTCGGGGGTGCATAGCCATGGTCTCTCCAGCCTGCAGGGTGCCTATTAACTGCTGACCTAAACTGGGATAGGCTTAAGCACATGGTTAAGAGCTGTCCTATGTCAGGGCAATAGGAGGCCAAATTCACAAACAGGAGCAGCACTGAAAATCGGGGCTAGGTTTTCTCAAGTGCTCAGGCCTGAGACTAAGTGATCAGATTTTCAGCCCCCGGGTGCTTAGTTTTTTGGAATATCTGGTGGCTGCCTCATCTCAAAAAAGATACATTGGCGCTGGAAAAAGTTCAGAAAAGGGCAATAAAAATGATGAGGTGTTTGGAACAAGTCCCATACAAAGAGAGATTAAAAAGACCGGGACTTTTTGGCTTAGAGAAGCGAAGTCAAAGGTTGGATACGACAGGGGTCTATAACATCATGACTGGCGTGGAGAAAGTGAGTAAGGAAAAGTCATTTATTTGTTCCCATAACATAAGGACTAGGGGTCACCAAATGAAATGAATAGGTAGCAAGTTTAAAACAAACAAAAGCAGGTTTTTCTTCATGCAGTGCACAGTCAACCTGTGGAACTCCTTGCCAGAGGATGTTGTTTAGACCAGGACTTTACATGAATTCGAAAAATTACTAGACAAATTCATGGAAGTTAAGTCCATCAATATTTATTAGCCAGACTGGTAGGAATAGTGTCCCTAGCCTCTGTTTGTCAGAGGCTGGGAATGAATGACAGGGGCGGGATCACTAGCTGATTCTCTGTTCTGTTCATTCCTTCTGGGGCACCTGGCACTGGCCACTGTCAGCAGACAGGATACTGGGCTAGATGGGCCTTTGGTCTGATCCAGTTTGGCCGTTCTTATGACCTTATGCTTGAAAAAGCTCTGGGCTTTTTAGAAAAATCTAGTTCTTAGACAGGCGGGATGGAGGAAAACACAAATAACCAAGAGAAGTTAAAAGGCTGGCTGGAAAAAAATCAGGTTTTCAAATCTTGAAGTAAGTTCCTCCTTGCTGCAACTTAATTCAAAGCTGAAGTCACACCTGGGGGAGTGAATCATCCTGAAAGCTAAGACCACCCTCCCCCCTCGACTTTATAAATCACCTAGCAGCCCTAGGACGCACTAACCTCAGTACAAGAATTTCACTCCATCTTGAGGTAAAAGGTAATGAATTTTTCCTAAAAGGGAACCCAAAGCAAATTTATGGAGAGGATGGCCCCCTGGCCCTGCTGGGAATGAATAATGAAATTTCAAGTGAACGGTTTTATGAGCAATTATAGGAAACAGCTTATTTACAGTCTCCTTTGACCAACCGCAGAGCTTAAAAGGATCCTGGAGTTGTGTGTGTAGCTTAGAGACATCTGACTAGTGAGTTCGAAAGAGGCCCTTCCATTCTTCAAAGCACACTCTGGGGCCAGCTTCTCCGCTGGTGTAAATTAGTTTAACGCCAGTGGAGAGCTTTGCTGATTTACAGCACATAAGGATCTGGACCAAGAAAATTAAGCCGTCGAAGTTGGGTATGTTTGTGTTTAAGTTTTGAAAGAAACAAATGAGAATAAAAATGCTTTCCTGACATTTTTTTCGGAAACGAGGGGAAAAAAGGAATCAGAAACGGTTCAGGACCTGACGCTGCGATCGGATTCATGTGGAAAGCGCCTCTTAAGTGTAGGAAGGCATGGATCCAATCACAGAATTGGGACCATCGCTTAGATTTGTGCCTTCCTGAGAATCCAAACTCACCAGAAGCCTAGGAGCATGCAAGGCACACCAGAAAGGGAAACTGACCAGAAGCAAAGGGGGGAAAGACAAAGAGAAAAGAAAGAAACTGGCTAGTTTGCAAATTTAATTCTTCTAACCTCATGTCACGGGAAAACCCGCCTCTTAATTTCAAACCAAACCTTTGAAATGATCCCCACATAGTGCCCTCTAATCTTTTCCATCTATGTGTGGACTTTTCCATCTGTGTGAAGAATAAATTTTGTTTTGTGCAGCAAGGCATTACAAATGTGCACCACCCAGAAAAACAAAATCCTAGCTGTGGGCGCTCTGCTAAACAGCTGGGCAGCATCTGCATTTCTCCTGAGAGACCGCACGAGTACCCAGCTTACACAGAACACTGATACCCACAGAATCCATCGGTTCCATTTTTATTCTGCACTGCAGCAGACTTTGGCAACGTCATCAGTGTACATGCTGGCACCGTGCAGACAAAGCTAAGAATTACGCCCCTCATTCCTGGGTCGCTTGGGCCCAATCCTCCAATGCCTGCCCCTTGCCCACTTATTTACACCAGTGCCTGGTCACTAGTTTAAAATGTTGCCTTTCTGATTTGCCCTCGCTTCCTACGGCTGTTGCCTGGTGTGAGGTGCCAGGCAATGATGAATCAGGCGCTCAGTGCCTTGATTGAAAGGGTTTCTGGTAACTATGGACACAACAAGTATAATTATCGGCCACTTGACGACGCAATCAAGACATTTAAGCAATCGTGAGCAACGCTAAATATATCTAGTTAGACACATGTGGGTATGATATATAGATCTGTTTGCTGGACTGCAAAAGCAGAGTTCCTTTTCCCACTGCATGGAATGTGGCTAGTTTAATAGGTGAGCCCTTTGGCTTTCCTGTGACCTAGGACATAGCCGCATTGCATCCTGGCGCTTACCCAAAATTAGAGCCCCAGAGGGTGATTTACAGGCGAAAAATGTAAGGTGAGAAGTGAGTGCTCTAGAAAGCTCCATTCCAGCTCTCCGTTATAGTGACAGCATTTCCAGTTCAGTAAGGCCAGACTAGTCCAAAGCGCGGATGCTGGCCGATGCTATTGGGAATCTAGCCTGCTGCTGCCAGCTCTCCAGATCTTTTCACAAGCCTGGCAAGATTCAGTCCTTTTTGCAAAACCCCAGCTCCCGGAGTCATGTGATTACACAGGACTCATTTTTTAAAGGGAGTGTCTAGCACTTGCCTGAAAATATGTAGCGGGTGTGATTCAAATCATGTGGTTTTTTTGAAGGGCCACCCCCTCCCCACACAAACATTTATTATTATTTCATAAAACTCTTGTGATTTTTCACCAATGTCTGGATTTTTATACACTGATTTCTGGAGCCCGATGGGTGGGGTTTTGAATGGTAGGGATCAGCGCCGTTTCCATTGGCTCCCCGGTTCATTCTGACTCTCCAGTGTAGCCATTGGCCTCACTGCTGTCTGGGGGGATAATCTTTTGTACCCACTCGGCACAAGTGTAAATGGCAGCAGAAGGTGGGGAACCAGGCCTGTTCATCGTTTGCCTTTCCTCTGCTTTTTCCAACAGACACTCCAAAGCAGGGCCTCTCTTCATTGCTGTAGGAATTGCACTCATTTCTCCCCCGCCCCCCCCCCGGCCCCAATACATCACTAGGTTGCCATGAAGACAGAAATGATGTCAGAGGATTATGACTTCACATGGAATAGGCAGGGGTAAGTGGATTCTCCCTATTTTCAGGGTGTGTGTAAAAAATACAAAGACCAACTATGCAGAATGGGTCAGAGAATGTGGACTGGTGATTGGAGCCGGGGGGGGACAACAGAGAGTCAGGACTCTGGGGGGGGGTCTCTTCTTGCATGTGGCACAGAGCATGGATCTACTGCCTGGCCTCCTCTGGCTTCCATGCCTGCCTCTAGTGAGGGCAGGTGGTCTAGTGCTGAGAGCAAAAGGGCTGGCAGTTGAAATTCCTAGGACATATTCCCAGGGCTCGTGCATGCTGCAAGACCTCGGGGAAGACACTTTATTTCTGTGCCTCAGTTTCCCAGTCTGCAAGACTCCAAAGGACATTGGGGATCTTGGCTGCTCAATGCCAGCGCTTTGAGATCCTCGGACAAAAGGCTCCCTGTAGGGCCAAGAATGGCCCCAGAAGGGATTTCCAGCCTATTTCCGAACTGCATGTTATAGTCTGTCTTATACATAGCACAGGCTCCGGGGTGCGTTCTCCAAGCCCCCAGTGTCACAGGCTATGCCGGTTTGACTAGTTTATCCTACCTGTGCTGTGAGGAGCCTCCAGCTACCTTTGCTGACAGGCAGGAAAGGGAAGAGGTGTCTAGGGTCAGCCTGGAATTGGAAGACTCCAGTGCACAGGTGAGACCAAGAGCAGATACCTCCTTACAAGATGAGTCAACTGTTTGCAGCTTCTTCCGCTGACCTAACAGCGATCTTCTGAGAAAGCCAGTCTGAGCCGGGGGATGTATGTAAACGTGCTACAAGGTGGCACGGTTACACTGTAGCAACACCAGAACTGCCGTCTGTTTCCATTTAAAAAACCCCAACCCTCTAATGTGCCCATCACCACAGCATCTGGGATCAACATTATAAACATGAAACTGCATCAGGCCATCTAGCCCAGTAGCCTGTTTCTGAGAGCGGCCAGCACCCGTTGCAAAGCAAGGTGCAGGAAATGGCCTGTCCACAGGTTAGATCAGTGATACTCAGACAGACGCGTGGGAGCCACAAGTGGCTCTTTAAGGCATCTCTCATGGATCTTTGCCCCATGGGTTACTGTGTGATTTAATTATTAACCAATCAGAATGTGCTTAGTGCCCCAATGAAGTCAGCAGGAGTTTTGCCATTCGTGCTATGATCTAAAATAATGTCCCTCTTCTATCCAAGGGAAGCAGATGTCAGGGCTGGTAGGTCAGTTTCTCACTGGAGAAGAAATTAGTGATGCAAAGTCTAGGCTCTAGGTGTTGTCTTGGTGTGATTTGTTTTATTTGAAGTAGTCCTGGAACAGAGGTGGTCACAACAGCATGCAGACCACTCCCTTATAGGAATCTCAGCCTAAATAGCAGGCTCCCAATTCTGTCCCAAGAATTTATGCCAGTTAAATACATTAGAAGAGAAAGTAAGAGAGAGAGACACAGAGAGCAGACTCTTGTTGCTTGCTGAAGCTCCCCTACCAAGAATCTCCATCACAACTCTAAGAAGGATGCAGCATTTCTTGTAAGATAGTAGGCTGTTTGCATAGACAAAGACTCTGTGAAACAGCACCACCTGGTGATGCCTGTCGTAACAATGCAAACCAAGTGACAAAAAGCAGATCCAAAAAGGGAGGCACAAGATAAAGGACGAGGGTGAGCCATGCCGTATACTGTATTCACAGTCTAGCTATAGGTGCCCCCAGTTCAATTCACCATTCATGGCAGTCTCTTTTCTTCTGGGTGGGAAGGGAAATCCATCGAATGTGGGGCCTCACATAGCACGGAGAATGGGACCAATTCAGCACCAGTGGCAAAGGGAACAGGATGCTACCACGTTTGTCCATTCCTTTGTCATGGGGTGATCTGGAATGTCGGAACTCTGTAAGGAGAGGCACCGTGGCAGACGGAGCTTGTAGGAAGGAGGTTCTCGGCTCTGGCAGACAAAGAGTCGTGCGGGTTTACGTCGTCACCAGGCCTTCGCCATCCTCCCAGCTTTGGTTGAGAATCAGTCTGTTTCTTTCCCTCTCTTCTTTTATCTTCCTTTGAGTCTCTTGTTTCAGCAGAGTTTTAATTTTACAACCTCCCCCCTCCCCACGCCGTTCTACCTTTCATGGCACAGTGCTGGAGCTGCATGCTGATGAGACTAATACTTGGTCGACTTGCAGTCAATCATTCAGCCCGGCAATCTTTCTTTTTAAGCCCCGCTCATTTTCTGGGTGAGAGATAGGCCAGGTTAGGCGGCGCGAAAATGTGATTTTGGCAGTGGTATCTGAGACAGCTCTATTAACGAAGTCCCATTTTTTTCTGTGCAAGTAACCCTGATTTTTTTTCCCCACAGCCCATTTGGGAACAGAGACCCCCCCCAGACTTGACTTTTAAAACACATTTTTTAAGGCTTATCCAAGAAAGAAGGTTGTGCGTGCGTGCACGTACTGTGTAGCTGCAATTAGACACTGAAAAATCTCACTTGGATTTTTTTTTCACTCATTCAAGTTGTCACTTCTTGACAGCCCTGTGCAGATGTATTCCCATCACCTTAACAATAGGTTATATTATTTTATTATATTTTTTCAGGATGTGGTCAGCCTTTTTCGGAACTTTATGATTAATTAATGTGAGTTTGTTTCCATACTTAAAAATATTTTTCACTTATATAGCTTGTTACCTTTTCAGAATGTGGCGCAGACGTTAGATGTTTTTCATTCAGCTATTTAATCTTGCTAATTATTCTATTTTTCAAGTGTCAAATCTTTGTTTTAAATCGAGATAACAAATGGTGCCCGTATGTGCCATTACCTACTATGAGTACAATTGTGAAAATGCATTTTCCCTCCAGTTGGTCTGCTTTTTTAAGCTCATCTTGACTTTGAATTTGTGGTCCTTTTCAGATCTCTCTTTTAATTTAATTTGTCAGAAATCTAAACGTATAAACACAATTATCAGGTTTAATTGAAATTTCTATTATATATTATAAAATAAATCTGCAAGAGCAGGAGTTTTATGATGACCCTATCTAAACTATTTTTGTATTAGATTAAAAACATTAAAATAATTTCTAATACGTTACATATTTAGGCTGATCTTTCTAAACATAGATACATGCTTGCTAGAAATATTCATGTAAGCAATTCCATCAGAAGTTTTTTCTTTTAAAGCTTTGAAACAATTCTGTTCTAACTCAGGGTAAAATGGTATTATTTGTAGAATAATCAGCATTGTGCTAGATCAGTGTTTCTCAACCTTTTTTTATAAAGTGCCCCTTTTTCAAACAACAACAACAACAAGTACCCCCAGTACCTACAGTTTTCAGACACAAAATTTTTTTTCTACCATTGCAACACATTTGTTTAAACAACTTAAGCGTAGCCGGGTGGGCAATGAAATTTTTGGGTGTAAAAAGTACAATAATAATAAAGTGCAGTAAAACTTAAAACAAAAATTCAGTTTTCTCCCAATGTCAGTTGTGTTAATGTACCCCCCAGACTTCTCTCAAGTATCCCTAAGGGTACTCCTACCACTGGTTGAGAAACACTGTGCTAGATCATGGACCACAGGTTGAAAACCATTGGACAACTGTCATCCACTAAGATTTCCAAAGGGATCCGCACCTCTGTTCAAAATTTGTATGTGGTCAGCAAATGAAAAAAAGATTAAAAATCACCATGCTAGGTTATATACTCAGTGAAAGGATGGTGTTTATTTTATTTGGCTGTAAAAAAAAAGTAGCGCCATTTATGCTGCACCCATATGAAAATAAATAATAATAATACCTGAACTAAGCTATATATTTTCAGGACTATCTATATAGCAGGCTGATATCGATGGAAGCAGCATAATAAAATCCAGTGCTTTCCCTCTTCAAGCATTCACTACTCACTCTAGAAACCGATCTGTGCTACAGATCTGGCATTTGCATTCCCCTACAGCTCTCTCCCGTCTCTAACTTCTTCCCCTGCCACATTCAAAGCAGAGCCTTCTGCCCTCACGGGGAGCAAAGCCAGCAGCACCGTGCTCAGTCATTCCAGGGGCACGGGAGAGACATGAGCACTCCAAGGTGGCATTTCCTCCAGGGGCATGTCTGAAGTCACCACTTTGTCACTTTCTCTCCCACCATGTGCCAGACCTCCCAGCCCCCTCCACAAGCTGGAGCAAGTGACAGCAGGGGTAGTGGTCCTAGCCAATGAGCCCCTTTGTACAGCCGTCTCCACCCCTTTTAAATCGCTCCCTCGGCGGCTTTCCGCCCATTGACCAGGGCGAGCCACGCCCTCCCACCTCCCGCACCAATCAGGGCCCTATAGGAGGGGGGGCTCCCAGCGTGGCTCCAGCGCCAGGCCCCGCCCCTATTTGGAATGTTGGGCCTTATAAGGAAAGTGTCTCCATGGCCACATTGTCAATGAATTCCACTGTCAGAGTTCAGCAGCCTTCCACGTGATCCTCCCCAGGAACATCTTCGGGGGGGAGGGGCCCGGGGGGGAAATTGACAAGCCAAAGGGCCATTCTTTCACTTTAAAAGTTTGTGTGTGTTGCGATTTCCCCCCCTCTCCTCCCCAGCCCCACCTCTTCTTCCCCCCTCCCCCCCCCCCCGCAACCCCAGTTACTCCATCCAAGGAGGGGGAAGAGGCGACAGGAAAATTCAAAAGGTGGAATCTGTCTCCATCTCATTTCAGATCTTGACTTTTATGAGCCTGCAAGTCATAGGCAGACACACACAAAAAGGAAGGGGGGGGGGGAGAAAATCTTGTGAAATGTGCGTGTGATTAATAATCTGAGCTCCGCCGGAGCATCACTCCCCAAGGCTGAGACAGAAGAGAAAAGAAATTGCCTTTCACAAGGTACGGTACGTTTCTTTTAAACGATATCTCTTATCTACTGAGCGGTGCACCTATTGTTTTCCCTACCCCCCCCCCCCTCCTTTTTGCCTCTTTGGGTCGCATTTATTTTTCAAAGGACCTTTTTGGCACCCCTAACGTAAAATCAATTTTTAAAAATATTTTTGTAAGAGGAAGGCACAGAAAAAAGAACATCCCCCCCGCCGCCCCGTCTGCGAGCAAACCGAAGCGAGCAGAGCAAACGAAGGGAAATAATTCCGAATCTCACACCCCCAAATACTTCATAGAAAAGTATTGGCAGATCATCGCGTGTGTGAGAGAGACGCGGCGATGGTTTCTTCTCTAAAGGGAGGCGGATAAACTCTGCAAAACCCCTGGAGGATTTAAACGCTGCCTTGTTTTTATTGTATTTTTTTTAAACCCCCCCTTACCTTTTTATGCTCAACTTTTCCGCCGGATCAGCGGCAGGGAAATTGACGAAAGAAACAGAGCGCGGACCCGAGCGGGTCTCTCTGCCTTTGAAAGCGAACTGGATGGGCGTTCTGGATTCAGAGTTGCATGTGAGCGACCGGGGTGTGTTTGCAATTAGCGCTCTCTGGGGTGGGTTAGGAATGAATCTCTTTTAAATGTGGGTGCACGTGAGGGGAGAATAATATTTTTAATAGATTTGTTGCCAACCGGCGCGGTGTGTTTGGCGTTGGGTGTTTTATTAGATGGGGTGGGAAGAGACGCCCCGGTTCAAATTGGCCGAGAGTTTGTTGTGGACACTTAACGCTTGGTAGCATTTTGATGGATTTTTTTCTCTCCCCTTTTTTCCTCCCTTTCTCTGTCTCCTTCTCCCCCCTCCCTCTGCCCCGTACCAGATCCGTAAGGAATTGGATGTCCCTTGAGAAGTACTGCGTCCAGCCAAGTTTTGCTGGGGTTCTTTGAATGGGGTGGGGAAGAGGAGAGCGATGGATTTTTGCGGGGGGAGCTGAAATGACACTCAAAACCTCCAGGAATCTGGCTTCGTCATTTTAGCTCCTTTCTCTCCCCCATTATCATTCTGATCTTTGCAAAGACCCAATCGACACGGCACCTCTTAATTATTTGTGTTATACGCCCGGGGAGAGAACTGCATCTAAACCAAAACTTATTTCTGCTCTCCTCCCTCCCCCCGACCCGCGCCGGAAGGGGCAAAGAGGAATTTTTTAAGGACGTGTCTCTATCTCTCGGTTGCTGGAGGATCTGGAAGAAAGTGAACGCAATCCATTTCCATCCTAGGGGAGAGATTTCACCCCCCCCCCCGTTTCTTATGTATTCCTTTCCTTGCTGGGAGGATTAACTTTTTTCTCTCCTCCTCCCTCGAGCTATCGATTTCCCCCCTTCTCTTCTTCCTACCCTCTCCCTGCTCTCTCTCCCCTCCTATTCCGAGCCCCCTGCCCCCCATCCTGACTCCTCTCCTCCCCGCCTCCTCCTGCCCCCTCCCCTCCCCCCCGGGATTATGGCCATGGTGGTGAACCCTTGGCAGGAGGAGATCCCCGGGGGCCCGCCAGGCGCCCAGCCCCCGCCGGGCTTGCCGTGCGCCCCGGAGCCGGGGCTCGCCCCCCCGCCGCCGGGCCCCCCGAAGGGCGCGGGGGCGCCGGGCCCGCCGGAGGCGGGGGAGAAGGGGGGCGCGCCGAGCGTGGACTGCATGGTGTGCGGGGACAAGTCGAGCGGGAAGCACTACGGCCAGTTCACCTGCGAGGGCTGCAAGAGCTTCTTCAAGCGCTCGGTGCGCCGCAACCTGAGCTACACCTGCCGCAGCAACCGCGAGTGCCCCATCGACCAGCACCACCGCAACCAGTGCCAGTACTGCCGCCTCAAGAAGTGCCTCAAGGTCGGCATGCGCCGGGAAGGTGAGCGCCCCCGGCCCGGCCCGGCCCGGCCCGGCCCGGCCCCGCTGCCCCCGCGCGTTCCGGCCGCGGCCCTGGGCTCCGGCGCGCTGCCCTCGCTCTCTCCTCCGGAGCCCTCCCGCGGCTCTCCGCTCCTGTTCTTTCGCTCCGGCCCTGGGCGCTCCCTGCCCCGGCTGGGGTCCCTCCCGCTGCTCTCCCCCCTTTCTCCTTCCCTCGCTCTTCCTGTCTGTCCCCTCCTGGGCTCCCTCTCCTCTCCTCCTGTCCCCTCTCTCCTCTCCTCTCCTCCTGTCCCCTCCTGGGCTCCCTCTCCTCTCCTCCTGTCCCCTCTCCTGTCCCCTCTCTCCTCTCCTCTCCTCCTGTCCCCTCCTGGGCTCCCTCTCCTCTCCTCTCCTCTGTCCCCTCTCCTGTCCCCTCTCTCCTCTCCTCTCCTCTCCTCCTGGGCTCCCTCTCCTCTCTTCCTATCCCCTCCTGGGCTCCCTCTCCTCTCCTCTCCTCCTGTCCCCTCCTCTCCTCTCCCCTCCTGGGCTCTGTCTCCTCTCCTCTCCTCTCCTCCTGTCCCTTCCTGGGCTCCCTCTCCTCTCCCTTCTTTTTCCCTTTCTGTTCTTTTTCTCTCTCTTCACTCTGTTTTTCTTTTCTTTTCTTTTCTTTCTATGGGGGTTCTTTCTCTAGTCTGCCTGTCTTGTCCCTTTTTGGTTCTAGCTGTCTTCTCAGGGTTATTCCCCTTCTCTCTCTCTTGTTTTTCTTTCTCTGTGTTTTCTTCCTTTTCCCAAAAGAGAGAGGAAGAGAAAGGCATGAGGGAGGAAAAAGCAACATCGGGGAGGGGGGGGGGGGAGGGCGGGGGATGAAAAAACTGACATGCCTCTGTCTCATTCTAAAACCACAGAGAAAAGGAAAAGGAAATCTTGGTATAATTCTCTCTCTCTCTGGAATTTCTTCTTTCTTTTCTACATCATTTCCATTTTCTCATTCACCCACTTTCTCTTTTCCCAGTACTTTTCTTCTCTACATCTTTTTCTCCTTCTGTCCATCCCCTTCTCTTTTTCTTCCATTCCCAAGTTCTCCCTCCTTTTTCTTTCCCTCTGCTTTCTCACTCTCTCCTTTCCCATCTAGAGTCTCTGCTCTCTAGACAGCATGCCCTCCTCTGCGGCGCTGCTCAGCTTCCTCCCTTACTGAAGGCAACAGGGTCGTGTGTACCAGGCATCACCCTGCATCCTCCCCGGGGGTCCCTTTTAATGTATTCTTTTCCTACACTGCTTTTGCTACCTGCTGTCTCCCAAAGTCCAAGCCAGGGGCTCTCCCTCTTGAACTGAGTTTGCACTTGCTATGCTGCTGTCTTAGGCTCTTTATCATTCCCACATCATATACTCTCTGGCACCTGGAAGTTTCTGATTCTTTTTCTTAACGGGGTAAACTGGAAGCCCGCCAGCTAGAAATGTGTCCGGGTGTGGTTTTGTGGCGTGCTTTTGACCCATCTCTGTTTCATTTGCTGATCCGCTTCCTTTAGGGCTGGTTTTCCTTTCCCGTTCCATGTAGGTATCTTGTGTTTTAAATGAAGGGCAAACTTCACTACATGATGCAGGGCAACGATCAGGATCCACTGAATCCTGGACTGAAATTTCTGCACTACACCAAATCAGATGGTTTGTCCTTTTAGCCAATCCCAAATTCACCAGCATTTCCCCTTAACAGTCCTGCATCCTGATTTCCCAGTGTTGTCTACTGGTTTTCCCATTTGGGCCTAAGAAAGTAAAACCTGCCAATATTGTGGTTGTTTTTTAGCAAGAGATGGGCAGAATCCTTAAAAGACTAAATTTCCCCCAAGTCCCTGTACTTGTAGATTACTACAAAAAGGATCATGGGAAAGAACCCTCATTCATATTTCACTTGACTATCTGATCAGTAAAATTAATCCTTTGAACCAGCAAACCTTTAGTTTCTCTTGGGCTTTTAAATAGGGCTTGATTTAGAGGTAATTTCTCTGCAGAGGTAGGAATTTTCACTGTACTTATATGCATTTTATTTAGAACAAAGTAGGCAGTGAAAATCAGTAGAAATAGAAATATTGTTTTTTTTTAAATGCATCAGCATGCCTATGATAGCAATACAAAAGAAAGGCCACAGCTGAATACACTGAATTCACCATCCTAAAGTTAGCCACTGCTGGGACTTAAAATTAAGCTAGAATTTAAGAAGTGATGTAATATGTGCAGTTTTCTTACATGAATCTATTGAGTGGAAACAACAACTCACCTGGCATTTAGATAACACCTTTCATCAGATCTCAAAGCTCCGGAGATATTTTTTTATTCTTACATTTGTGCAAATGTGGGACCGCAATATGCACGCAATATCACGGGTATCTATCAGGATACTATATACATAACGTGTACAATTAATAATAATACTTGGTGGGTATGGTACTTTGTAATGCAAAATACCATCTTTGGTAACAATCAAGAAGAATCCATCCTCAGAACTGCATTCTCTTTGAGCCTTTTCACAGATGACCAGCATGTCAACCGTACTGTTCAAAACTTCTCTTGTACATTGGATTTTTCTCAGTTCAGGAGTGGGCTAGAAAAAGTGGCAAAGTTTCTCTGCCAGGATTTCTCTTTTGGGACATATTTAAGAAAACATTAAGGCAAATCCTTCCCTACTCCCCAGAGTAGAGATTTTTTTAAAATGCTTCCCTCCTCCCTTTATATGAATATGCCCAGTAGTTTGGCTGTAATAATGAATTCATGGCATTTAATCTTTTGGTGAGATGATTCCTGCAAATCTCCAGTGCATATGAACACCAGATCTTAGCAACTCTTGTTACTCTAGTTTATTTAGATATACTTATACATATATGAGACTGCTGCTAATAAATGTATTCTTCACAAATGATCATGTGAATCAGCAGCATAAAACCCTTCTGATGTGTACCTGATCAACCAGCAGGCTGGGATACCTCAATTTATTTTCTTCACTCCTTATTTTCTTGTCAGGTACATTTGTGAATTTCTGTATTAAGTCCTGTGTCAAATCAGGTGATTAGTCCTTCTCAGATCATGGGCATGGCTTTGAGAAAAGGAAGCGACAAAGTTGTTCTGTTATCCTCTTTATGGAGCCTCCTATAGCTCATTTCAATGCCAGGGTGAAGGGGATCTGGCAAAATGCTACATTAGGAAGATTCACAGGACAAAAGTTTTTGCAGTCTGGAGCCATAGTCACACCTGCAAATCTCTGCCCTTTAAAACTCTTTAAAATAAAATTGAGGTTCAAGCTGTGGGTAGGCAGGGAACCCTGGGCAAATGCAAAAACTGTCTGCAGTCTAAATGCATGGCGCATGCTGTGGCCGGAATCTTAGCTGGTGTAAACTCAATAGGAGCCGACGTCTTTTTTTTTTTTTTTGTAAATAGAGAGAAGGAGAAGCCAGGTCAGGAAACCCCCTGTATGTCCCTTATTGAACTGCTGAGCTGACATGATGTCCTAGCTACAAAGTCAAATCTATCATATGCCTATGCAGTACTGGGCAGTATAATCAAGAAAATTGTTGGCCTCTATTCATTGACAAACACATGTCTTCATTGCCCAAGGTGAGCTTAGATCACTGTAATTCTGGTTGAGTGGATGCTAAATTTTTTAGCAGTTACTCAACATCTGAAACATCTATGCTGAGAGATTCAAGAGCAGTTTTAAACAGCTCATTTCCTTGTATTGTTTTTGATTTTTTTTTAATATTCATTTGACTTGGAATTTTATTCCAGGTCAATATTTACATTGGTAAGTAAGCTTCAACTAGTAGGTGAAAAAAACCAAAAGACATTATCTGGTAAGATATAGCTATCTACCTTTTTCTGATTATGTAATGACACATTATATTTTTTCTTCCATACCAGTTTATACGTGGGATAATTTTTTTGATTCAAAGGATTTCAAGAGTTGCTTGACTGGTTTCCTTGCTTCTGTGCAGAACACACACACACAATTGAAATTATTGAGTGTAAGTTCAGATATGATATTTTAGTTCTTTGCCACTTATTACAGGCTGGGAATGATAGCTGGAGAAACCCCACAAAACCCCACTAAAAAAATAAAATTTCTGTGCAAATCCTCTTATGCAATTTACAAAAACTGGGCTCTAAGGAGAAATTCTAGAGTGTCTTGAGTTACAAATGTAAAATTCAAATTTTATCTTACAAGAGGTGTTTCTAGTTGCTGACCATTTCCTCAGATCAAGAATATTTAAAAGAAGTTTAATTACAAAGGGACTTGCATTAAGGTTTGGTTATGTGTGATTACTTCATCTGGAGAGTAATTTAGCTATTTAAAAGGGACATGGAAACAAATAGATTGAACAAAAGCATGGGAATGGTCCATTATATGAGCTGATTTATAGACTGTTACAACAGTGAGGTTGGGTTTTTTTTAGTTTCATCAATATTATTTTATTTGGGTGAATTCACTCTGAGTCTTAATGGCACTGAGTGAATTTTCAATAGCTCTATTCCCCAACCCATTTTCCATTAATAGATTAGTCTGAATTTTTGCTTTCTGCACCTCACACTTGGCATTGGAAATGGGTCACGTTTCATTCCCTGCAGATGAGGTCTTTTGTTAATTCTTATAATGATTAGGAGAAATCCCCATTCACCACTGAAACACCTTTGTCGCTTTCGGTGGGCAGACGGCTAGCAATCTACAAGCCATCTCACTGAAGTTTAACTGCCCAATTTGCCCCTGGGGTCATAACGAAGGTTCATTCTCAGTCTACATTGTTGTTATTAAATTTATTTCTAAAGCATCTGCCCTCACAGTTTCTGGCTGATTTTACATATTCACTAGTAACGCCGCATTTATCTACTGCGGTGCTAATCTGCCAAATCTGGCCCAAAATTTAGGTTTTGCACAGAAAAAACAGGGAGTTGCAAGAAGCAGCTTTTTACAAAACCCAAGACCAATGGAAATATTTCTGTGATTTATTTGTTGGTTTGATTACAGGAGAGAATGGGATTTTTTTCCTTTTTAACCAAGTGAACTTTCCCTTGGCTTGCTGGCTTCCCCTCTGCAGCATGGTGCATTAGGGTCTGAAAGTGAAATTGACTAGAACCAAGGGACAGGGGCAGGTCTGGATATTGTCACTACCCCTACCCCCTCCAAAGTTAATTAGATGATCACAATTCTCTCTGCTTTACAAATAACCGAGAAATGAGAATTTTGAAAAGTGCTGGCATCTATTGAAAAGCACTGGTGGAAATCTGGATGGCTCCATGGGAAATGAACTATGAAAAGTTGTTCCCTACAGCATAGTTAGTAATATTGGGTAGAAAAGAGAGAGAGAGAGAGAGAGAGGCATTAATTTTAAAAAATAAGTTTGATTTTTTTTATTTGACAGTGTCCATTTAGCCCTTTGATTTTTTTCAAAGCTATTTGACTTTTTTTTTAATAACAAAGGAATTCTTTTAGGCATAAAAAAACCACTGATTTTTTTTAAAGGTGGTAACTAGCATTTTGTTATCAATCACCAGAGATTAGAAACATTTCCCCTAAATATATGGTAGAGTTTTTATTGAAATTACTTTTTTTTCAGTTCTTAGATGTTTCTTCTTTGTATTATTACTATTGCTAATGACTGTATCCCCCTACATTTATGTGGCATTTCATGACAAAGAGAAAGGTGCCATCCTTGTTTTAAAGAGTTTCTGATCAATAGACCCAGAGCAATGTTTTGTTTGCTGCACAATCTTCCCCCCCAATCTACTTATGTAGAGATTCTGCCTAGAGTCTAATGTTCCACCTGATGTAAATCCATTGAACTCAAACAATTACTTCTGGTGTCATTTGGAGCAGAATCTGCCCTTTTCAGTGTGGAAGATGCTGTCCACAAAACATTGCTCTCCGCGTTGATTTAAAAGACTGTATTTTCTCAGCCAGCGTGCTGCTCACGGGACTTACCCTAACTATCGAGACCTGGGTGGGTTTTTAAAGTGTGACTACCAAAGCTGCAAACAAATGAATGATGAGTCTCTTCCAGACTCATGTGGAAGGTAGACGGTTAATAGACTGTAAAGAGAACTCTTATGGGACTGCACGGCATGTCCCCTACCTCCCAGGAATGTTGTTAGGCTTAATGTGCTCCTATCTGTGAGGTCCTCCTTTTAGAGGCAAGGTCTTATAGTAATTTTAGACAGCTCTTCAGCTGCCTAAGATCTCATTGCTCCATTGAGCTCTGACAACTGATACTGGGCGACATGTGTATTATTATTATTAAGTATTATTTATTATTATTATTTTATTATTATTGGAAGTCCCCAGAGAGCAAGACTTTGGGAAGGGAAAGCAGCCTTCTAAACGGAGGGGCAGCTTTTCAGCCGGTGTATATCGTCATGGCTCCGTTGCCTCTCTTTCTGATGTTCTCTACTGACAATGTACACCAGCTGAGGATTGGGCCGCCCCCCTCGTACCTCACCGTCCCTTGTTGCCTGCTAGCAGGCTGGAGTCCTTTCACTCAGCAAAGGCAGTGATTGCCTAAGGGCGTCATGCCCCCACCCTGCCACAGCCGTATGCAGTCCCGTCATCCGTCTCCATGCGAGCAACTTGGGCTGCTCGTGGACGTGAAGGTGGGGAGATCGGGCCCCTGGTGTTTGAGGTTGCAGGGCGGTGGGGGAAAACCATGCGACAAAGGCCTCCCCCACCTCGACCCTCTTGCATGACTCTCCTGGCTTTCCAGGGAACATGCCTGGCGCAACCCAACTGGACCAACCGAACTGCTAAAGCAAAAATCCCTTTACCGGGCAGCTGGTGGTTTGAAGTCAGTTCCAATTCCATGTTGTCGCCCCATCTCCACATCTGGGTCTTGTCTGGCCTGTGAAACCCGCATCCAGCCCAATGTCTAAGATAGCTGTGGTCTCGGGAACGAGTAGCTACCGAGGTGTAGTTGTTTCCTGCAGGAATCTCAACTACGGAAGAGTTTTCTGGTGGGTATACAGACATTTTTGGTATGTAAAAAGGAGTAAGGCCTTTCTAATTTTTTCTAGCTAACTGCGCCGCATGATGCGCGACAGCTAACAGGCACCATGGCCTGGGCTGGTCACTGAAGGGCGCTTTTGGCTTTGACCCAAAAAGGGTTCAAATGCAGAGTCGGTCAAGTTAGTTTGTTCACTTGCTATCCCGAGGACTGAGCTAGGGAAAAGGTTTTGCTTGCTGGCTTTGTGAATGCAGATGGGTCACTACTCCTCTCCAGGCCTCAGTTTTTATCCATCCCAACCGCATGGGGCTTAGTGTTTGTAAGGGGCGTTGAACTCCTCACATGAAAGGCAGTCACTTGGAGAAGAGTTGTTACGCCGTGTGTTATGGTAGGACCTACTGGCCTGAAGGCAGATGAGGGCCCCATGGCGCTGGGTGCTGTTACATGCACACAATGAAGAAGAGTCCTTGCTGCAAAGGATTTGAAGTCTAAGTACACCAGACAGGCAAAGACTTGGCAGGGAAACTGGGGCATGGAGCAAGGACATGTCTTGACTCCCATCAGGTAGCACGTTGGCGCTAGAGCTGGGATTCAAGCCCTAGCTGTGTCACACTGGACCATGCAGGCTCTAGCATAGGCCAGGTAGCATGTCTTTCTGTGACCATTCCCTCTCGCTGTCTTAAGGAATGAGCTGGGGTTTAAAACACGCACATGCTCAGAGAGGCCCAGCCTCGACAGAGCGACGGCCTGCCCCTGCCTTCCGTAGGAGGACATAGTGCCAGTGGCTTGTCAGGAGAGACTTGGCTGAATCAGGCCTGTGGGGCCGTATATACCAACATAACCCTCTGTGTGGTCTATGCCCCATCTCCTTTATGCCCCACCTCCCAGTATGACGTGTCCATGCTACGGGGTTAGCTATACCGTGCACAGATAATCCCATGATCTGGTATGAGAGTGGGATTTTTTGCCCTTCCCAAGTGATGGGAGCTAAACCAACACAAAGCCTTCAGACCAGTGGTCCCTGTAAGCTGGGCACTTGTGCAGCCGCTCAGAAGAGATTTAAGACCACCCAGGTGATTAGCAGATCACCCACTGCTAGGCTTTGGTTCTGCTGGTGGTGCATATTCACGCACGGCTTGGTGCACATAACAAAATTTATTCCACACAGGGCTGGTAAAGATTAAAGAAAACGTTGCTTCAGGCATTTTAGGCCAGGGCTACTCTGGGAACACTGCGTATACGAGAGCAGCAATGCTACCTAGTATGGATACAGTTATGCCAGCGAAACAGTTTCTTTTAGTCTGAGCAAAACAAGCGATTCTGGTGAAAACAAGAGTTGCTGGTGCCCTGGTATCGGAGTTTGTGCCAGCTCTGGTCTGTTGGTCAGGGATCACATATCTTTGGCAGACAGAAGTCTGTAGCCTACACCTAACCCGGCCTTAGGCTATAAGTTGCCTAGGTAAACATGGCTTTAGAGGAACTGAAAGCTGAGTCCACCCATTTTTCCCCCGCTGAGTTTTCTACCCACTTAACAGACAAGCAAGAACCTACTTTCTTGTGTTTCTCACCAATATCAAAGCAGCTTCCAGCTTTTCCTGCCCTTCCTGGTTTTTAGGATGCTGAGCTGGCTGGCGTAGAAAAAGAAAAATCCCCCATCTCTTCTCCTTGCCCGTAGAGATGTATGATGAAATTGATTTCTTTTGAATGCAGAAATCTAAGCTACAGCCACTAAAGTTAGAGGGCTCTTTCCAAACTCCTCCGTAGTTCTAAATGCCACCTCTCCCATCCCAGGTCATGGAAGCAAATTCCCTTCCCCCACCCACTTTTTTTTCAGATGGTTTGCACTATCATTTGCTAAATACATCGCAATCGGAGGTGTTCCGCGGTGAGCAGCGCCATAGGCTTTGTCCCATATTCCACCCCTCCCCGCTCACACATAGATAAACACCTCTCTCTCCGAATTTCACACATGATTACCCCCAATCCAACTCCCAGTCCCACGGAGACTCGTTTTGCCGCACCTTGTGCAGCTGTACGCCTCCAAAGCAAAGGGGGAGTGAGAATCAACCTGTGAGAGCTGACTGTACCATCAACATTTTCCCATGATCCATGCGCTAGGATCTTGGCTGATTCCTCCTCGCCCCCCCAAAAAAATACAGATGCAGGTTCACAAAACCTTTTGTGAATTTGTCTCCATTTTCTCAACTTGTTTTGGCCAAAAAAACAACAGAGAAAAAATGGAAAAGCTTGGCTTTGATGCTTTTGAAATGAAATATTTCAATGTTTTGATTTGAAACGGGATGTCTGTTTGGAAGTTTACTGCAGCTTTATTTAAAAAAAAATCAAAAGGATGCAAAGAAATGTGCTATTTAACCCTGGATTATTTTTCTCCCGCCTTTTCAATTTGCCCAACATTTCTTTGCAGAGTAGCCAATGAACTAAAAACTCAGTTATTCTCATCCCTCTAGTTAGTGTACTAAAAAATGGAAGGCTCTGTTAAACCCACCTTTCAAATATTTCTAGTGATGGAGAGTTAAAAGCAGAGCAGGGCTTGGCTTTTAGATCTCATTCCAAACAAGACATGAATCAATTTGGTCCAGGACCAGAGGACAAAAAGTGACCGGGTCTCTGCTAGTTTAATGGAGCTCCTTTAAGCTATGCCAGGATCTGGTCCTTGTCCTTCAAACTGGGGCTATTTGACGCTCGGAGGAAGCACACAAATTTGTTTTGTGATGACGAGACTGGAGTGTGGCTAAGTGAGAGCGAAACCGCCTGGCTGTTCTCAAAGGCGCGGCATGGCTGGCCATCCCCAGTCTGTGACTGGGACCCAGCTTGCTATTCGGTCCTTGGGGAGCAGCGGGATGAACGCAACACGAAAGAACCCCCCTGGGATTGACGAGGCCGGGCCGCAGCAGCCCCGCTCGTTGCGATGGGCCGTGACCTTGGCAGTGCTTCCGGAGGGGGCTCTGTGGCTGTCCGGTGCTGCCTAAGGACCAGCTGTTCATAAAAGCTTAGCTCCCATGTAGCCACTGAAACAATCCATCGAGCCCAGCATGTCAAATGCTGCGTCCGTGGGAAAATCAGGCCCTAACTGAGTTGCCTAAATAGGCGGTGAGGTCTTTTGTAAAGATGTGCGAAATGGAAGGCTGAGGGCGCCCGTGGTCGGTGCCCGTATGCCTGGCAGCCGCGAGGAGTGAGGGAAGCCAACGGTAGCATTTCCTCCCATTGGCCTCCCGCGGCGAAGACGGCGCCATGCTCAGCTTAAGGTATGTCGACTCCAGCTACGTTATTTACATGGCGGGAGTTGCGTAGCTTAAGCCGAGCTTCCGGCTCTAGTATAAACCTGGCCTGAGCTACAGGCTTTCGGGAAAATGCATGGGCTTAGGGTTACAGCAAGGGAGGGACAGGCCACCTACCATCTCTGAGAGTGCAGGCTAGTGGTTAGAGTCGAGACTCCTGGGTTCTATTCCCAGTGCTGCCACAGATGTGTTACGCAACCGGCGGTGAGTTACTGCCTCTCTCCATGCCTCAGTTGACCTGTTTGTGCAACAGGCGGACAGCTCTCTGGCATGGGGCAGGAAGGCTGCATTTGCACGTTGGGGCCATCGGAGGAAAGGTGCTATCACAGCGCAAGCTGCGATTGTTCAGTGCAAGAGGGAAGGATGAAATCTCACGGTAGGCGATAGATACGCATTGTTTAGGGGGGGAAAGAAGCTGAATTTCCAAATCCCAGCTGTCTGAGCTCTCAGCTCCCCTGAGTCCCTTCTGGCAGGCTAGATTAGCTAACCCAGGTTGGCACAATACTCTCTGCGCCTACTCATCTAGGCAGGGGATGGGGAGCGATTTTTTTTGACAAGTTAGCGAAGTCTCTCTAATTTTTCCACCACTGGTGGGAAGGTGGATGCATAGATCCTAGGCTGGTATGTGGATTTTTTTTGTTTGTTTTGGGGTTGGGTTTTTTTTTTGCAAACTTGAGCTCTTTAACAGGAGTGTGGGGAGCAAGACATGAGGAGTCATTCTTCCGCTCTATGCTGCGCTGTTTAGGCCTCAGTTGGAGTATTGTGTCCAGTTCCGAGCACCGCATTTCAAGAAAAATGTGCAGAAACTGGAGCAGGTCCAGAGAAGAGCAACAAGAATGATTAAAGGTCTAGAGAACATGACCTGGAGATATTTAAGAGCAGGTTGGACAGACATCTATCAGGGATGGTCTAGACCAGTGTTTCTCCACCAGTGGTAGGAGTCCCCTTAGGGGTACTTGAGAGAAGTCTGGGGGATACGTCAACACAACTGAAATTTGGAGAAAACTGAATTTTTGTTTGAAGTTTTACAGCACTTTATTATTTTTGTACTTTTTACACCCAAAAATGTCATCACCCACCCGGCTACTATTAAGTTGTTTAAACAAATGTGTTGCAATGGTAGAAAAAATGTTGTGTGTCTGAAAACTGTAGGCACTGGGGGGGTACTTTTTTTTTAAAGGGGTACTTTATAAAGAAAAGGTTGAGAAACACTGCTCTAGACGGTACTGGGTCCTGCCGTGAGGGCAGGGGGCTGGACTCGATGACCTCTCAAGGTTCCTTCCAGTTCGAGTGTTCTAGGATTCTAGGATTCTTTGAACCTGTCGCTCTGCCCCCACCTGTGAATAAGAAAGGCTGATGCACACAACAGCCATGCAGGCACCATGGTAGCCACCTGCCCTGCTATCCATTGAGCGAGGTCATTGGACAGTCAGGCATGTGGGACAGCTGCCCTCCTGGCCAATCCAGAGGGGAACAAAGTGGCGGCCTTGCCCACCGTGAAAACCAGGAGCTGCTGCTGCTGGGCAGGCGGTGACAACACCTCCGATCCCCAGTAGATCAGCTTCTGTCATGAGAGCCGGGCCACATTTTTCAGTCAAACAGGTGATTCACTGCAAAAATGCAACTGAAGTGATTGCAAATCTGGATCAAATTCAGTGACTAGTGTCAGGCAAGGACCAAACAAAAACCAAAAAATAGAAAACGGCCTTTTCATTTCAAAATGATGTTGCAGCTACACATTCAGCTAGGTATATTTTAAACAGGCACACAAACGAGAATTACAAAGACCTCGCCAGAAAACAAAACATTTTTTTTTCTTGCTGGGCAAACAAAATCTAACGATATGTTTGTGAGTTTGTCTGTGTGTCTGTCTGTCTGCCTGTGTGTTTGTGCCTCCAAAATGGAAAGAGCCAGGACCACCCAATTCAGCATGCAGCTTCCTCTTAACCTAACTTAAAGCAAGCTCGGGGTTTGGTTGGGCCAGGACAATGGGATGTTCTTGGAATGGGATTGCTTCTCAGAAAACCCTACAGAAAAGAGACAGACTCACCAGGCAGGGGAAAGGGGCTGGCGGGTGACATCCTGCCCCACCTTCCCCCATACAGGACTGCGCCAGCCCTGAGCCTCTTCCCACAACAGATGCCCTTTTAGAGAGGGTGGCGGTGGTGGGCAGCTGAAACTCCCGTCTGCCAGCCGATTGAGAAGGCCGTGAAGTCATGCCCTAGATGATCACATGGTCCCTTCTGGCCTTGGAATCTATGACTCTTGGATCCTCTGGGGTAGGATGGCCCACCCAGCTAGCTACAGGATGAGACAATGAGACAAGACTGCGGCCTTTGCCGTCGCGGGCTGTTTTAGCCCCCGTGTGGCTGCTGGACTCATGGGGCACCATCTATTGGCAAGAGAAACCACAAGGCACAGAGCATCCCGAATCCAAAACGCCCTTCAGCTTTGGATCGACGGCCAAAAATCTAGGGCTTGTCATTGCTCTGCGAGGATTCTGTTGCCATTGTTTCCTTGTAGCACCTAGGAGCCCGAATCAGGGAACCAAAAACTCATTGTACTAGGAGATTTACATTTTTATTGCTAATAGGTGATTTACTGTACTGCCTGGGTGCCCTATGCCAGTGTTTTTCAACCTTTTTTTTTTTTTATAAAATACCCCTTTAAAAAAATTATAAGTACCCCCAGTACCTACAGTTTTCAGGCACACAATTTTTTTTTCTACCATTGCAACACATTTGTTTAAACAACTTAATTGTAGCCGGGTGGGTGATGAAATTTGTGGGTGTAAAAAGTACAAAAATAATAAAATGCTGTAAAACTTAACACAAAAATTCAGTTTTCTCCAAATTTCAGTTGTGTTGACGTACCCCCCCGGACGTCTCTCGAATACTCCTAAGGGTACTCGTACCACTGGTTAAGAAACACTACCCTACGCCATGGACCAGGACTGCATTGTGCTATGGGCAGTAGATTCTTATTGCTACTAGGTGTATTACAGTATCTCCTAGAAGCCCCATTCTTGGACTGCACAAACCGCTTGCTAATTTAGCATCGTTGAAATCACGAATCAGGGCCCCACTGAAAACAAGGTGATGATTTGATCAAATGTCATGATTTTTAAGCCCATCAGCCTTGGGGTTCTTTTTGTTTGCCTACGGGTTTTGGAGCCTTCAGAGGTCAATTTTCCAGCTCTTTCTCTGCAGCCACCAATGTCAGATAGTTGGGGGTGGGAGGGTTGGCTTGTTTACACTGAAAGCTGAGATCACACTCCCCCATGACTGCCGGAGCGGGGGCTTGGCAAATAAAGAGCATGCACCTTCCGTTTCCGTCGCGAGAGGCTGTTTGCCACTCTCCCTCCGCTGACTCAATCAAAGCCCGTCACTAACAAAGCTAGGACAGTTTGTGCGTATTGTGTACCTCCGCCCCTTGGCTTCACCTGCTCCATCTTTTAGAGGGTACCTAGGAGGTAGGAAAGGAAGCTTTGTGGATTCGCCACTGGACTAAGTTGTGAATGACCCTGCTGAGCTCTGCCATTGGCCTATTAGATGGCCATGGTCAAGCTCTGCTCCCTCTCTTTGCCTCAGTTTCCCCATCAGTATAATGGGGACAGTGCTCCTGACCTCCTTTATAAAGTGCTTTGAGATCTACGGACAATGTTCTCTAGGCTTTCCTAAAAGACATGCTCTACTTCAAGCACAGTGATTGGACTCAAAGCAGGAATTAATTCGTGAAAGGCCTATGGGCCATGCTGCTATGCGGGAGGCCTGACTAAGGGGATCACCGTAGTCCCTTCTGGCCTTCATCTCTGTGGATCTGTGTTTATACAGCACCCAGCAAAATAGGGCCCCAAATCCACATCACAGGCTCTGGGCAAAGAGTTTATTCTTCTCTTGCTTTACAGCCTGTCTGTGGAGCTTAGCTGGGCTCCATTTTCATCATAGCTGAGCATTTTGCATTTGCCCTCATAACCCGTCTGTGAGGCAGAGAAGAGTTATTAACCCTGCTAGGAAGATTAAGTGACACTCCCAAGGTCACACAGAAATACCTGTAGCAGAGACTGGACCTAAAGGCAGCTTTCCTGGTTAGCACTGGTCCACTGTTCCACTCCAGAACCCAGACTCAGCTGCCTCTAGGCATAGCTACAGCTTTTCCTTTGGCCCACGGGACACGTGCAAACACCCCATGACTCAGGCACCCGCCCCGCTGATGCTGGATTGTTGCTTGGAAATTCAGAGTTCGTTTGAACCCGGATTTCGTAGTGAGGAACAGTGTTCCCTGTAAAGCTGAGCACTTGGGTGGCCACCTGGGAGAGATTCAGATGCCACCCAGATGATTAACAGAATGGAAGCAAGTGTTTCCACTGGAGGTGCACATCCACACATGCCTTTGTGCACATAACAAAATTTATTTTGCACATGGATGGAAAAAATTAGAGGGAACATTGGTGGGAGTACAGAGAGAACTTATCTGAATAGGAGGCAGGGAAAATCTCTTTGTGAACACCTGTGCAGCGAGAGAGATCAGGGCAGCACTGGTTCTCATTCGACCTGCCTCTTAAAAACTAGGAGGCAGGATGGAGGAGAGTCATTCAAAATCAATCAAATCTCCTCTCCTGTGAGGGCCAGAATTCCAACGGCTCAAACACCGACAATCGCAGACTGATTTTTTTAATAAGCTTCACCCACTGAGTCTAATCCTGCCTTCCTCACCAGATGGGCCCAATCGCCTTCCAGCCGGACAGTTAGGGAGGTGACCTGGCTAACGCCTTTGCTCCCCGTAGGCACCCAAATCAAGCGGCCAGATAAGATTTCCAAGAGCGATCGGCCCAGAGGCCCCGAACAATGGGAGTGTCGGGCGGGGAGATCTTTTGAAAATCGGCCCCTTTCCCCATCTAGTGTCGGCTTGGCTGATTCGCTTCTGACTACCTACGTGAATGCTCTCTTGCAACGTGTGTTAACTCCTTATGCTTAACAACTGGTCCCACCTCACATGGTGCTGTGCCCCTCTTTGGATACCTTTCGCTGACCTGAAGGAGGGCTCTGTGTAAGCTAGAAAGCTCGAATCTCTCACCCATCAGAGCCTTACCCGCCATGGCTAGCTAAGTTAAATCACTCCAAGCAGACCTGCCAAGGGAGGGGAGGCAAAGGGCAACAATTTAACAATTTAAAAGGGCCCAGGGCAAACAGCCGCTGCCGTCAGTACTGTGGTGGTGGCTGGAGCGGCAAACACTTTAAATCGCCGCCGGAGCCCTGGGTGGCACTGAAGGGCTGGCAGGACAGGCTGCCTCCAGCCCTGCCACATCTGCCTGAGGCTTCGCCCCTTCCAAGGGCATGGAGCTGGCCCCTCCCAACTTGCCCAGGGGTCCATCAGCTGCCCTGACTCCCAGATCGTTCAGAACACATTTCTGGCCAACCGAAAGGGAGAGTTTATCGGAGGAAAGGGGCAGGATGAGGCCCAACAGGCCCTAGAACTAGCAGGGAATTTTTCGAGGACGTGTTTGTTGCTGGGGAAAAGCTGGAATTCTTTTGCAACAAAAGGTGGGTTTGGATCAGGATTTTGACTTGATTTTTTTTTTTTTTTTGGTCAAAATGGGACCTTTTGATATTTTCCAAAGGGAATTTTTTTTTTTCTGGTTTGAAATTGAAACCAACTATACCTGCAATGAAAAAGAAATTAAAGATGGCTGAAATCAAAATGAAACGTGTCTAAAGGATCAAACCAACACGTTTCTCCTGCCCTGAACTGACGATTTTGTTGGCGGAGTTTGGCTTTCCAGTTGTCCATTTTTATTTCTTTTTTTCAATTTCAACCTTTCCTCCTGTTTTGGGGTGGGAAAAATTTCCAAAAATCTCAGTAATTTTCCCAGGAGGCAAAAGTCATTTGCCAGAAACGGGGAATGAGCCTCATTTGCTGATTCCCTGTTCTGTTCATTCCCTCTGAAAGACCTGATTTCGGCCAGGTTCGGACGACAGGCTCCTGGGCTACATGGATCACTGGTCTGACCCAGTCTGGCCATTCTTACTTCCCACCCATCTCCACTTAACCATTAAACGCTAATAACAATAGTAACAATGACTAATGAGAGCGGCCATTTATAAACAGCTTGTCAGCCCTGGATCTCTCTAGCAAACGGCTCCTGCAGCAATAGTCTGCAGCTGCAGGTTTGTGACCTGTGCCCATATGTCTCCTTAGCCAAAGCATAATCGGTGATTTGCAGAGTTCGAGGTGGCAGGAGAGATTTTCTTCATCGCCAACAGGGTGGACAGGCTGATGTCTAGGAAGCTGAGCAGGAGCCAGGACACTTCGCATCGAGTCCCGTTTCTGGGGGGGAGGAGGTAAAAGCGAGCAGCTAAGCCGGGCTTCCCTCTCCCGTCCCTCTGATTAGAAGCGGGGTGGGGAACCTTTTTTGCCTCAGGGGCTGCTGACCCACAAAAAAATCAGTCAGGGGCTGCACAGAAGTGAGACGCGTGCACACGCCCACACCAGTCTCACTGGTGTGAGGGGTTCAGTGTGTGGGAGGGGGCTGCCAGGGAGCAGGTGTGGGGTCTGGATGGGAGGGAGGGTGCAGGAGCGGGCTGGGGGGGGGGCTGGGCAGGGTAGGGTGCAGGCCAATCCGAGCGGCAGGGGAAAAGCCGTTTCTCCAGCCTGGGGAAGAGGGAGAAGGTGAGGGGCCGCTTCTTCCTTCTGCCAGGCAGAGCCCGTGGGTCGGATCCGGCCCACGGGCCGTAGCTTCTCCTCCCCTGGATTAGAACATGTGGCTGCTGCGCCTTGGGGTCGCTGGCCGGCATACACCACCCTGCGGACGGAGGCCGTGGTGCGGGTTAAAACTAGTGCGTTACGTAGCCTGGGTCCCACACCCACTGACGTCGGGGGCCTCAGGCCCTTGGATAGAAAGGCCGAGGGTTCTCCCAGGTCCAAATATTGTCTCTGTCCTAGGACCGAGGAACCCTCATGCAGGAGGAACCATTTTCAGTCACAAACCTCTTTGCAGCGATTACCTTCCCCACCCCCCCGCAGAGGCCCTTAACCCCAAACCCCTGCCATTCGCTCCTCTCTTGGGAGGAAACCATCTGCTCCATGTGGGATCATGGCCTCCTTGCCCCCCGCCCCTTTCAGTGCTGCAAATGGTCAGATTCCTGCAGGGGAGGGGGAGGTTGGCTGAAGTGGTTCCTACGGGCCCCGAGATCAGGGGCCCTGGCAGGGCAGGTGTGGCGCAGACCCGGTGATCGCACTAGACAAAGGATGGAAGGAGAATCAGAAGCGAACCTGGATTTCATGAGCCCCTCCCCCGCCACCCCACCTGTGCCTGACCCGCTGCCATGCACCCTGCCGCCTTTAAAACCCCTGCGCCACGGTAGCATCCGATCCTGGTGGACCCTGCAGCACTCCGGCCACTAGATTCTTTGACGCACGCCCGATTTAGAGGCCGAGACCGATTCTCTTAATTGCTAAGTAGCATGCAGAATTTCAAAGCCTCCACTTCAGTGCCTCTTTCCATTCCTCCGGTGTTCCCTCTCTCTCTGTGTCCCCCACCCCGGCACCCACGTAAACCACTGAGGGCTTGATTCTCTCTTTGGTCGCCCCCCTACCCCATGCCACTGCCTTTACTTCAGCGGCGCCGCTCCCGATTTGGGCCGGTGTAAATGAGAAAGGAACTTGGGCCCGTTTTCTTCCTCCCCTTCAGCCTGGTCCTTTTTCACCTCTTCCAGAGAAACAGACAAGCCCACGGCTTCCTTTTTCCTTTCTAGTCCCCTCCTCGCCCCGCGCTGCTCATCGACAAAGGAATCGCACACGCACAGCACACCAGGAAAGAGGGCAGCCCCATACAGAGCGTGGCTTGCCTAGCAGGGGCTTACCATTAGATGCCCGAGGAGGGCTCACTTGAGAGCACCCCCCGGCCAACCTCCTGCCTTCCACTGAGTTCCAGAGATGGGGCGGGGGGAGAAAGCAGAGGAGCCCTGGCATTAGAGCTGTGCCATACAGCTAGGAAAGTGGCTGAGGCCCCACGTGAAATACTCTCCATCAATGTTCCCTCTAATCTTTTCCATCCATAGTGCGGATTTTTTCCACCCGGTGCGGAATAAATATCACGTGCCTGGCGGCATGTGCGGATACGCACCACCAGTGGAAACAAACAAACAAAAAAGCCCTAGCTGTGGGTGCTCTGCACATCAGGTGAGCAGCCTCTGGATCTCTCTTGAGCAGTCGCCCAACCGCCCAGCTTACAGGGAACACTGTTTTGCATGCACTGGTGTACACCTCTGCACAGGGCGCTGGGCACTGGAAAATCAGGGCTTCCCAACTCGGATCCTAGCCAGCAACTCCCGATTGTGGGGATGAAAATCACAAGCAAATAACAGATCTCCTCCCCACCCACAACCTCCTGAAATGAGCGGAATCCTGAATTAGGCATAAATCCAAGGTTTGCAGCTCCCTGGGATGCAATACATTTAACGTCACCAGCTCTGGCCTTGGGTTCTTGTGTCTCATTTCTTAACAGTGCCAACGCCTCCTTTCCCCACCAAAGCTGTGATTCAGAAGGGGCTCTGGACAGGGAATCAGGCCCGGTGCGTAGGAGAAGAGGGGAACGATTTTACAAAACCTGATCTGCTTACGCAATTAGTGCATTGGCTGTGTTTTCATTTCAGTCCAAACAGGTTTAATTTAGACCCTTCCCCTGCAGTGCTGGGAATAGAACTGGGTGAGACAATTCAGCTGAAACATTTTTTTTTGACTGCACAAAGCAGCTTTTGGTCCACCGATTCCGTTCACGAATTGGTGTCGATCTGGTCAAATTGTTTCGGATAAAAACGAAATTGTGAAAATGTGGAAATGTTTCCCTTGGACATTTTGCTAATGAAATGTTTCCCTTTTTCAGATCCAGACAACTTTCTTTGAGATTGTCCTTCCATTTGATTTACAAATGCAGTTTTTTTTAACGGTAGAAAATGAAACGGGTCAAACTAAACATTTTGTTTGATCTGAAAAGAATTTTTTTTTGGACATTTCGATTTGCTGAAGATCCTGAAAATCTTCATCCTCGCGTCAACCCAAACAATTCTCCTCTCCCACCCTTTCAGAACTGCCAGCAAAACAAACAACCTTTTACACACAGCTCTAGTTGAAATCTTAAAGCCAAGACCCTTTCTCTACTGCAGAGTGTAATTGAGAGTGAAACTGACTAGTAACAAGGTACGTCTACACCACAGCGTTATTTTGGAATACCTGACGTTATTTCGAAATAACAAAGTGTGTTTACACAGCAAGCCATTATTTTGAAATAACAAAGAGCGCGTCAACACAGCACGCTGTTATTTCGAAATAATGTCAAGCGGGAGGACTTCTTACTCCCATTCCTGTAACCCTCATTTCACGAGGAGTAAGGGAAGTCGGAGGAAGAGTGTTTTTCCTTCGGCTTCCTGCTGTGTAAACAGCACCAAAAGTCGCGCTAAACTATTTCGACTTCAGCGACACAATTGACGTAGCTGAAGCTGCGTAGCTAAATTTGACTTTTGCCCTGCTGTATAGACCTACTGAAAGAAAGAAAAATTGACCGCTCTATCTTGCTTAGGGTTTTATACTGTGCCATCCATCACTGCAGTTTCTGGGAATCTTCCATTTAAAATCTAGAGCAACAGCAAAATCCCCTACTGGATTCCATGGAGTTTCTGGTGCTTTTCTTTTTTTGGGGGGTGGGGGGAGTTAAAACTCTGCTTAAGACAGGTTGCTTTTAGAATGTTGGGAGTTTTTAGATTTAATAACATGAATGAATGTCCTCTTTTTGTTTTGGTTTGCAGGTGTCTGAGTGTAGACAGGGTTCAGGCAGGTCTGTATTGGGATTCAGGGACAGACTAGGTGTCTGTATTAGGGAGTAGATGGGTGTCAGTAGCAGGGTTCTGGAATAGAGAAGGTATTTGTGTTAAAAGTGTGAAGAGGCAGTGCTAAGACAGCCTCGGGATTTGATTGATCTCCCCAGGAATTTTGTTCCATTAGCCAGATTTCTGTCTCTGTCTGTCTCTGTCTCCCGCCCCCCATCTTGGTATAGGGAGCTGGGAGAAATGCCAGAGAATAAAACAGGATCAATGGTGAAAATTTAATTTCAAAAGTTCTTTCAGTCCAAATCAGCTTGGGTCTTAGATTTTTTTTCCCCGCCTGTAGAAGGAGCCTGGTTCACCATTTGCCCTACACCTTGTGCCGTCATTTACACTAGTGCAATACCGGTGTGAAACCACCCACGGTGCATGGCAGTGGAGAACCCGAGGTTGAAATGTGTATGGGGAGACAGGGCCCTCCACAGGACTGGGCTCTGTTCCTAGCTCTGCAACCGGCCTGGCGGCTGACCTTGGGCAAGTCACTGCCTTGTTCTGTGCCTCTGTTTCCTCATCTGTCAAATGGGAATAATGCTGTTGGCCCTCCTTTGTAACGCGTTTTGAGACCCATGCATGAAAAGTATTTTATAAACAGCTTCCTAGAGATGATAATGACTAAACCCCAAGCTTTAAACCAAGCTCTAGTAAGGATCAGGACAAGAACTTCATGGGGGAAAATGTTTCCACTTCTGCCTACTACAGGGTCCCAAATCTCCCTCGAAAGGAGCTGGTGCTGGGCACAGCGGCTCTGGGTTAGATGGTCCTCGGATCTGATGCAGTCTGGCAGTGTCCATGTCCCTAATCAGATGAGTTTTGCTTTTCTAATTCACACCCAGTCTGGCCCCGGCTCTCCGCATAGGCTGGGGCAGGACTGGAGAGACTCCATGGAAGTCCACGCAGGTAACACTGCTGTGAGTAGACTCGGCCCTTTCTATTTTCCTCAGGGCAGCTGCAGGGAATGCTAGACTATGGGGGGGGGGGGCCTAAACTCAGATCAATGGCCACATTTATGGCAACGGCACCTGCAGATCCCCGAGGCCTCGGCAGGGGTGGTGCATGCTCCATAGTCTTGAAAAACTCCGGATTCCAGGGTCTCTCTGGTCTGGTGTCCTGTCTGGAAAGTCTAGGCCAGATGCCTCTGAGGACACCCCCTAGTGGGTATCAGTGGAATAACCTACTCCCGGAGGAAGTTCCTTCCTGACCCCACCAGGCAGTGGCTAGCTCATGCCCTGAAGCAGGAGAGTTTACAGCCCTTATAAATTTAACACCATCTAAACCAGATATAAATCCATCCACCTCCTCCATCTCTCCCCCCGCCCCCTGCAGTGGTTCTCACCATCTCTGTGACCTTCCTTTCTTTGCTCCTTCCAGACTCATACAATTGATTCGTTAATTTTAATGGGCTGATTCCACCTCCTCTCTGTTCTCTTTTGATTGGAGACCTGGCCTGGTGAAATCCTCTCTCTTCCGGGGCACCAGGGCTTTAGAAGTAGCTGAAATCTCACGCCACATACGCCTGAGGCATTGCGAAGGTTGTAGGACCTGGAGTAAGAGTTTACAGGGTTTCAGCCATCTGGTTACTGCCTGCCCTGCAAGCTACAAGCTGCCCGCCTGAACCGAACTCCCAGCTTGGCCTCCGACCCAACTCCTAAACTAGAGCGAGTTGGTGGGAATGATTTGCACTGGGAAACGCCAAGGGAGGAGGGACGGAAGCTCAGCGCAGTGCCTTGACCGACCCAGCAGCTACAAAGCAGGGAACGTTTTGGAGAACAGAGACCTTGGACGAATCTGAGATTATTTAGTCTCACTTTTTAGGAAGCTTTGGTTGGTCCCTAGTAGATGGAAACCGAAATTTCATTCTCCTTCATAAGAACATAAGAATGGTCGTACTGGGCCAGACCAAAGGTCCATCTAGCCCAGTAGCCTGTCTGCCGACAGTGGCCCGCACCAGGTGCCCCAGAGGGGGTGGACCGAAGACAATGATCAAGCGACTTGTCTCGTGCCATCCATCTCCAGCCTCTGACAAACAGAGGCCAGGGACACCATTTCTATCCCCTGGCCAATAGCCTTTTATGGACCTAACCTCCATGAAATTACCTAGCTTCTCTTTAAACTCTGTTATAGTCCTAGCCTTCACAGCCTCCTCTGGCAAGGAGTTCCACTGGTTGACTATGCGCTATGTGAAGAAGAACTTTCTTTAATTAGTTTTAAACCTGCTACCCATTAATTTCATTTGGTGTCCTCTAGTTCTCCTATTATGGGAACTAATAAATAACTTTTCTTTATTCACCCTCTCCACACCACTCATGATTTTATATACCTCTATCATATCCCCCCTCAGTCTCCTCTTTTCTAAACTGAAAAGTCCCAGTCGCTTTAGCCTCTCTTCACATGGGACCCGTTCCAAACCCCTACTCATTTTTGTTGCCCTTTTCTGAACCCTTTCCAAGGCCAAAATATCTTTTTTGAGGTGAGGAGACCACATCTGTACACAGTATTCAAGATGTGGGCATACCATAGTTTTATACAGGGGCAGTAAAATATTCTGTGTCTTATTTTCTATCCCTTTCTTAATAATTCCTAACATCCTATTTGCCTTTTTGACCGCCGCTGCACACTGTGTGGAAGTCTTCCTTCTTCCTGCCCCCTTCTCCGCCCAGCCTGTTCCTTTACTTTGCTCTTCTTTTGCCTTTCCCCCGCGGTCTTATTTTGGTGGGCAGGGGAGGGGAAACAGATGGAAAATTCTGTACTTGGCCTGGTGGGAAGTACGCTCATCGGAGATGTGGGAGACCAAGGTCCGAGTCCCTGGCCTTGTTTTCCAGCCAGCCCTGGTCTAAATGTCATCGGTGTCTCATCTCCCTCCCCCAGTCGCTCTTATCATTCAAGCCCACTTAATTCCCCCGCAACCGCGTGATTCTTATTTATTTATTAGAGTAGAGGCCTCGGCCAAGATCAGAGTCCCCGCTAGACGCCTGTGCCCCAAAGAGCTTCTAATCTAAATAGGCAAGAGGGTCAAAGGGTGGGCAAGGAAAACAACGGCAGAGCGCGGAGAAGCAATTTGCCCCCTCTCCCAGGGCAGCCCCCTTTTGATTGTCATTGATGGGGCGGCACTGCAGCCTTGCAAGTCTCCATGTCTCCAAAGGTGTGGGGGAGTCACTGGGCCCTGCACCCTCCACCCGCAGGCTGCAGCCAGATCTGCTCCCAGCCAGCGGGTAAAGCAGAAGGTTTATTGGTCCACAGAGATATAGCGTAGCACAGACTTGTTGGCACAGCACCCAGAAGCAGCCAGTACCATCCATCTTAGCGAGAGGGGGCCCAGAGCCAAGGGCCCCACCCAACCCCCCTCCCCCTACACCCCAAGCCAGCCCTGCAACCAGCCCCACCCTGCCTCTGGCCTTTGTCCAGCTTCCTGGGCAAAAGGTGTCACTTGGTCACATCCCCCTCCCAGGCTCAGGTTACAGAAAGCAACAGCCGTAATTGTGCGTGAGAGGAAGACTCTCCCACCGAAATCCCCATGGCCACCTCGCCATGGGTGGGAAACTGAGGCACGCCCCCCCTCCCCCCGGGTTACTGCAGGACAGTAGGAATCACGTGCAAAGCGAACAGAGTGAATCTGGGTCCCCACTTTGTCGCCCTCCCCCCGGCAGAGGGAAGCGATTGGGCCCGGATCGGAACCGGGAATAGAAGGAGGGATTCCAGAGGCCAGGTGGCTACCCACAACCTCTCTGCTAACCCCCTGCTTTCCTGGAAGTGGTTCCTCTAGTCACCCCGTCTCTTCTCTCCCCTCCCCCCCACCGCAGCCGTGCAACGGGGCCGCATGGCCCACACGCAGACCAGCCCAGGCCAGTACCTGCTGAACAACGGGGACCCGTACAATGGCCACTCCTACCTGACCGGCTTCATCTCCCTGCTGCTGCGGGCTGAGCCGTATCCGACCTCCCGCTACGGGGCCCAGTGCCTGCAGTCCAACATCATGGGCATCGAGAACATCTGTGAGCTGGCGGCCCGCCTGCTCTTCAGCGCCATCGAGTGGGCCAAGAACATCCCCTTCTTCCCCGACTTCCAGCTCTCGGACCAGGTGTCCCTGCTGCGCATGACCTGGAGCGAGCTCTTCGTCCTCAACGCTGCCCAGTGCTCCATGCCACTGCACGTGGCCCCACTGCTGGCGGCTGCCGGGCTCCATGCCTCACCCATGTCGGCCGACCGGGTGGTGGCCTTCATGGACCACATCCGGGTCTTTCAGGAGCAGGTGGAGAAGCTCAAGGCCCTGCATGTCGACTCGGCGGAGTACTCCTGCCTCAAGGCCATCGCGCTCTTCACGCCAGGTGGGTTGGGCGGAGGGGGTGGGGCTAAGGCAGGTCCTCTCCTCCCATTGGTGATTCCTGTCTCCAGGCCCTCGCCCTTGTTCACACCTGATGAGTTGCACCAAAGGGTGGGGCAGGGGCGGGGCAGGAGGGGGTGACTGGTGTCTTTGAAGGCCATTGCCTTGGGCATGCCCAGTGAGTTGTTCTGGCTCCTGCTTGTAGTTCAGCGGCCTCCTCTCCGTCCTGAGGGCTGGTTACAAATTTTTCGTTGCAGCTGTCGGCCCAAGTTTTCCACCTCGTTTGATGTTTTTCTCAATGGGATCCAAAGCTTTTTGGCCCCGAACGGAGCCCCGCCCCCAATCCTTTCACCTCCAGGGAGAGAAAGGGGGCCGGGGAGGTGGAAAAAACGTTATTTTCAGTTTTCTTTGCCAGTTTTTTTACTTGGCTGGTGACCAATGCACCCTTTAATTTTTTTCCCCATCCATGTGCAGAATAATTTTTAGTGTGCACCAAGGCATGTGCACCACCCAGTGGAAACAAAACATTGCTGTGGGTGCTCTGCTAATCAACTGGGCAGCATTTGAATCTCTTCTAAGCGGCCACACAAGTACAGAGTTTCCAGGGAACACGGCTGGTGACATTTACCTCATTTGTTTCACGTTCTGCTTTTTTTCTTATTGCCATTTTCACAGTCACTTACTAGAGCAAAATGCTGGTAGGGTTTTCAGCCTCATAAGAGAATTGCATAAAAAGTTATGAAATGTTTCCATTAATATCAGGCTTTGTTAAAAGGCCTCCTTTTAAAAACAAAATCCTAATTTTGGGAAGTCGGAACTACATTGATTGCATGGTGTTGCCAATGCTCATGATTTTATCATGGGTCTCACAATATTTCTATTTTTCTTAAAGTCACAGCTCCTGGAATCATGTAACTATGAAAGACTCTCTGCTTCCATTCTTTCTCAGTCTTTCTTTTGTCGTAGCAGAAAAAAAAATGTTGTAAACATGATCCCTCATGGGTAAAAAGTCCCAAAACACAAAATCCAAAGCACTGATGGTAAATGCAAGGAAACCCCAATTAATTTCTCTTTAAAAAATTCCTATAATTTTTAAGCCCATTTCATCATTTTGGGGGACGGATCCAACTCCTAATTTTTGGACACTTGGGGTGCGTCTACACAGCAGCGTTATTTCGGAATAACGGCCATTATTCCGAAATAACAATGCAAATGTCTACACAGCAATTCCATTATTTTGAAATAAATTTGAAATAACGGACGGCTTATTCCAACTTCTGTAAACCTCATTCCATGAGGAATAATGCCTCTTCCAAAATAGCTATTTTGGAATAGCAGTCGTGTGGATATTCCACTTTTGCTATTTCGAAATCGCTCCTCCCCAGGGCCATTCAAAGTAATTCCTCCCTAGTGCCTCCTGGGGCTCTAAATCGAGATAGCACGTCTACATTAAGGAAGCCTGCCTTGGACTAATTTTGAGGCTCCCCTGTAGTCTAGATGTGTTATTTCAAAATAACCTATTTTGGAGTATTTCTTTCAGAATAGCTTATTTTGAAATAAGCGTGCAGTGTAGACGTACCCATAGGGTCCTAAAGGTCTTTGTAAAAGTGAACTTCACAGCACAAAAGAGTTAAATTCTGATTTCTGATTTCAACGTCCAATCTCCACTGATTAGGCCATGAGCGTCATTCAGCAGTGAAACCAGATTTAGTTCATTTTTCTCAACCCTTCCTCCAGATTTTCAGAAGAATGTAACCTCCAGCAGCTCTCATTTAGACAACTAAACACCCATAAACTGGCCAGATTTCCAAGACGGATACGCACCCAGTAGCTTGCATTGTTCTTTAAGGAAACTTCTGGGAGATTCTCAGTAGTAGGTTGCTGAGTCTGTTTGAAAAGCTGTCAGAAGTTCCTGGCTTAATTAACTTACACCAGGTGGAGTGGATTGAGAATGTTCCAACACTTTTTTGGCTGAAAAAATGGCAAAATCCAAATTGTTCACAAAACGGGATCCTGCCAACTCAAACAATTATTGGAGAAGAAAAGTTCTGAGACTGTCAAAATTTCGGACGTTTTCCGCCACAAAACGCTTGTTGATTTTGAAATGTTGGTCAATTTAGACTAAACACCGAGGCGGGGAGGGGGGGTTCATGAAATGATTGACGTTGAAATAAACCATTTTCAAAAGGATCAAAGCAAAACGTTTCCATCCACCGAACCCAATTTGGTTTTTTTAACCAGAGTTTTGGTTTGCCAAAAATTGCTGAGATGTTCCTCCTGCTTCAGGGCAGGGGCATTTTTTGATATTTCAAAAATGTCGATGGGTCAGAAAAACTCCTCCTGGCCCAGCAGTGAGAAGAGGACGCTTTAGAGATAATACCATGGCTGGAACGGAGACTTCGGGGGCTGGATTCTCCACTCCCCTGCAAATTGTGCAGTTACTTATGCGGATGTACAGTGAATGCAGCCCACAGCGGTTCTGATCTGGGAGCCTTTTATGCTCCCGTTGCACTGCTGAATGTTTTCTCAGGCGCCTCAGTCCAGCCTGACATCCTGGGCTTCGCTCTGGTTTCATCTTGGCAAGGCGGGTCTTCTTGAAATCAGAGTTTTGCCCCTTGTGGGGCCGGCAGAGAAGTCGTTGTGCTGCACGCATGATGTCAGCCGTTGCCAGGGCTGTAGGCTGTGATGTCACAAGGGCTGGAGGGTCTGACTTCACTGTAGCTCCGCATGGGAGACCCAAGAGTGAAGCGTGGGGAGGAAAGAAGAGCCACCATTAAAGAAAGCCTTTACCCACAGCAGCACAAGAGGTCACACCCCAGCACTGGGTGGGGGGGATGTTGGGCGATGGGTCTCGTGGCTGCAGGGGGATCAGGTGGGCATGGCGGGAGTGTAAGGCAGCTTCCTGCCTGGCCTGCACCGCAGACTGCGCTGCGCCCCAGAAGTGGCCGCAACAGGCCCGGCTCCTGCGGGGGGAGGGAGTGCACAGGGCTGGCTCCGCGCACTGCCCCTGCCCCCAGCACTAGCTCCGCACTCCCACTGGCTGGGAACCTCTTGCCGGCTGCTTCTGGGGACAGCATGGGCTGCGGTGCCAGGAGAGATAGGAAGCTGCCTTAGATCCACGCTGCCCGGGAGCTGCTCAAGCTAAGCCCCTCCTCCCCCAGCCCTGAAACCGTCCTTTCCCCCCAAAGCCTGAGCCCCCTCCTACAGCCCAAAGCTCCCATCCTCATCCCCACCCTGGAGCCCACACTCCAGTCACATTCTGTTGGGTGGCAGCACCAATGATTTCCTTCACCTGGGGCATGAGAAAAAAAGCTTGAAAACCGCTGGTCTATTCCCCCAGAACAGGGCAGGATCAGACGTCTACGGGGACGCGACAGGTGGGATGGCCCAGACATTTGTTCTGGTCTGGCAAGAAGCAGGATCGATGAATCAATAGTCTATTCTCCTGGCAAGTCTGGGCTTCCTAACCCCTCCAGGGACGTCCTCTGAGAGCAGATGTCCCTAAAAAGGTCCAGACATCTGCACTCAGGGCGGGCCTGCGTTGCCAAGAGTTACACTGATCACTTACTGAGGGGGCTGTGGAGTGGAAAGCAGGTGAAGAACCAGCCCTTCTCAATCAAGGTTCAAACCCCGCATCTGATCCTAGTCAGGAAGAATGCTATTTGACTGGCCAGGGATGCCTGGATGGTACTGACCTGTCTGGCACTGACAGGAAAGTGTCTTTGAAAATCTTGAATCCAGCTGCCTCTGCCTAAATTACAAGAGTGGCTAAAAGACATAGGGATGTTAAATATCTTTTAATTAACTCATCGATGGATTTTCCATTGACTAGTCGATTAGTCAATAAGTGGGGGAGGCGCAGCGGAGTTAGCTCCCCGCCCCAGGAGCTAACCCCGCTGTGGATGTCTTTTAAATGTATTAAGAGCTGCCAGGTTCTTAATACATTTGAAAAGCAGAGGTGCAGCATCTGGGACTTGGGGCGAGCTGGGAATCCGCTGATTCCTGGCTCACGCCTGGTCCCGCTAGCCCCTGCGGAGATGGTGCTGGCTTTTAAACCGGCTCCCCCCAGCACTGGCTCCTGCTCCCCCCCCCCGGTGCCTCTGACAGAGGCAGCAATGGGGAGAAGCGACTAGTCGAGGGACTAGTCGATTATTCGATAAGCTTTTGCTTGTCGGCTAGTCAACTAGTTGCTTACGTCCCTAAAAAGACCCGTGGGGTTTTCATACAGCTCTCTGGCAGCACTGGGACCCCTAAAGATCGTCAGCGTTTTGCTAGTGCAGGGGACAGCGAAGCTGGTGCAAAACAGACCGTGACACTAAGGAGGTTAATTTCACCAGCGAAGTAAAAAACGCGGCAAAGAAAACCAGAAATGAACCTTTCCTTCCTCCCCGCCCCTCCCCCCCGACTTTTCTCCCTCCCGGAGGCAATTTCTTTTTCAACAGCAAATTAGGGCTTGTCTGGGGAGGTCACGTTTTCGAGCTTCTAGCCACAACCGGCGGGGAGAGAATGGTACTAAAAACCAAATTAGAAAGCCTTAAAGACTTAAAGCTGCGCTTCTCCCCTCATGCCCTGGCGCCAGGAGCCGGAGCTTTGAGGAAAATCAGCCGCGACCACTAGAGGCCGTGGCAAAGCCACGAGAGTCACTGACGGGCTGCAGCTCGGGGCTGGCGGGGTGGCTCCTCCATCCGGGACTAGCCCTCTGTGCTCACGGGCGAACCTTGCCTGCCTGCCAGGCCCCCAGGAGGAGCGCCCGGGAAGCCAGCTGCGGAGGGGCACCTACCTCCGATGTCCTGGATCCGGCTGAGCTCAGTGTGAAGTAGGGACAGGTTCAACTGGTAGGGGCCCTGCCATCTTTCGATGCCAGCTTCCCAGGGGCACATGAGCACAGTCGCACCCGGAGGCCCCAGGGGCTCTCCCGGCCCCACTGTGCTAGGCCAGCGGGTTGCAAACTTTTTTTCTCATGACTCAGTTGATGCCGCGACCCAACTTCCTGCCTCTCCTGGCACCGCAGACCATGTTGCCCCCAGAAGCAGCAGGTTCCCAGCGAATGGGAGTGCGGAGCTAGTGCTGGGGGCAGGGGCAGTGCACAGAGCCCTGTGCGCTCCCCCACACACCTCGGAGCCGGGCCTGTTGCAGCCACTTCTGGGGCGCAGCGCAGTCTGCGGTGCCAGGACAGGCAGGAAGCTGCCTTAGCCCCCCCACTGCTCACCTGATCCCCCTGCAGCCACGAGCACCAGCGCCCGACATGCCACCCCCCAGAACTGGGTAGCGACCCATCATTTGGAAACCTCTGGCCTAGGCTACCTGTTGTCCTGCCCCTTGGAACCGGTCCTGCCCCAAAGAGCTTATAACCCCACTAGGCCCAGGGCAGGATGGAGAAATGAGTTGCCCAAGGTCACCCAGCTACAGAACCTAGGTCTGCAAGAGCACCTCCTTCCCCACTAGCCCACGCCGCCCTTACTACTCTCTGCCTCCCAGCCTGAGTGGCTGTTTTGCTGCCGTGGCACCTCCTGAGTCGGCCCCAGAACCCAGCCCGGGGACCGCCTCCTGTACACACAACCCGGTCTGATTCGCCATTTGTCCTGCGCCATGAACAGTCAATCACACCAGGGCCTCCCAGGGCGCATGGAGAATCAACCCATTTTCAGGGCAAACTGCCGCAGCTCCCGTGCACTGCTCTCTGGCCGGCAGGCGCGCCGAGGAGAGAGATCAGTTTCCAGGCCATTGGCTAGTGACGTTCTGTCTCGACCCGGCCGCGGCCGGGCCCGATTAGAATTGGAATTCCCCAGGGTTCCTTCCTCCTCACGTTCCCCTCCAATAAATGTCACTGCCAAGCAATTCCTAGCGTCGGATTCATCTTCTGGCATGCAACCCTCCGCCCCAACACAGTCCTTCCCGGTGCTGCCAGGTCTTGGTCTTT
Organism: Pelochelys cantorii; assembly: GCA_032595735.1. Taxonomy (NCBI): domain Eukaryota; kingdom Metazoa; phylum Chordata; order Testudines; family Trionychidae; genus Pelochelys; species Pelochelys cantorii. The sequence continues at coordinate 20,242,615 of CM064349.1, read as the reverse complement.
TAGGACACGTCTACACAGCAGGGCTAACCTCGAAATAAGCCGTGCAACATGAGCGACGCTAATTGTGCAGTTGACATCGAAATAGCTTAACTCAGCTTTTGGCGCTGTCCACGCAGCAGTTATTTCGAGGCAGAGCGCTCGTCCCCCGACCTCCTTTCTTCCTTGTACAGTGAGGGGTTAGAGGATTCGGAGTAAGAAGCCCGTTATTTTCGAGTTTGTTTCAGAACAACGGGCTTGCAATATAGACACACACTACGTTATTCCATAGACATCGCCTTATTGCGCATCTCCTCTATTTCATCTGGGGGGTGAAAGCCCCAGCTCCCGCAGTCACAGGACCAAGTGTGACTCTCAGCTTTCGGTTCCCCAAACCCAAAAGTGTCTAGCCCTTGTGGGGGCCATTTTCAAGGGGCCGCTGATAGAGCTGGTCTCAGGGGTGGGCCGCGACAGCTTTTCAGCTCAACCTCCCGAATCCTCCCCCCAGATCTCCCTGGTTACTTTTTTTTTTTTGGCTTGACTGGAGCCACCAATTGCTTAGGACCAGCCCTGGTGGAAGCCCAGAAAAAACTTGAAAACAGGAGGGAAAGCAGAAGGGAAATTTAAAAAAAAACCCTCCAATTTATTTTGTTTTGCACATCCTGATGGGCAAGGCAAGCGCGAGACTTTGGTTCAATGCTTTAGTGACACAGCGTCAGAGAGAAGCCAGGTGGAAAGTCCGCTGGTGCGGAGAGCAGGAAGGCTGATGCTGTGGCCATCAGCGATTCTGGAAGGTGGCAGGAGTCCAGGAAGGAATGATTAGGGAAGTGGTTTGAACACATCTTGTCACCTTGGAAGACAATGATCACATCTGAGTTCTTGCTCCCTCCCCTTTGTAAAACCACTACTGCTGCGGCTCCACCAGGCTGGCAGTCTCTGTGCTGGAGAGGCCCGGTCTAGAACAGTGTTTCTCAACCAGCGGTATGAGTATCCTCAGGAGGACTCAAGAGAAGTCTCGGGGGCACATCAACACAACTAAAATTTGGAGAAAATTGAATTTTTGTTCTAAGTTTTTCAGTGCTTTATTATTTGTGTACTTTTTACACCCAAAAATTTCATCGCCCACCCGGCTACGATTAAGTTGTTTAAACAAACGTGTTGCAATGGTAGAAAAAAATTGTGTGTGTCTGAAAACTGTAGTACTGGGGGTACTTAAACATTTTTTAAAAGGGGGTACTTATAATTCTTTTTAAGGGATACTTTATAAAAAAAGGTTGAGAAACACTGGTCTAGAATAGCAATGCAAGCAGATCAGGATTGAGGGACATTGACAGAACTGGCAAGGACGGAGGCGGAGGGGGGGCAGATCTGCCATCCTTTGACACCAGGGCTGGAATAGCAGGGGGGCTGCTACAGCAAAATGGGGTGTGGATCAGGAGGGAGGTGCATGTGCGGAACTGTGGTGGATGGGGGGCAGGGCTGGAATAGCAGGTTGCTAGCCTGGACTGTCAAAATAATTCCTCTTCCTGTTAACTCCGATCCCAACAGCCCCCACCAGAAGGGAAACTGAACAGACGTTTCCCACCCCGGCTAACATCAGCTCCAGCCAGGCACTGGGAACTCTAGTGTCAACATGGTACCCCCCACACCTTAAATTCTAATATAGATGTGGTACCCCCCACAACTCTAGTGTCAACATGGTACCCCCACACCTTAAACTCTAGTATAGACGTGGTACCCCCCACAACTCTAGTGTCAACATGGTACCCCCACACCTTAAACCAGGGCTCAGCAACCTAATATGGCTCGCGAGGGGAGCAAGTATGGCTCTTCCGGCAGCCGCTGGGCGCTCCCTCCAGGGTGTGCGCCTGTGCGGGCGCGCCCAAAGAATTGTAAACCTTGGATGTGGAAGGTAAGATGCTGCTGCTGCTGGGGGGGGGGGGGCAGGGCCACTCCGGCAGCGGGCCCGCCCCAGGAGGAGCTGGGCAGCCATCACGCAGCCCTGGTCCCAGCTCCAGCCCTGGGGAGAGGCTGGATGGCTCCGTCCTCTCAGCTCCCACCTCCTCGGGTTGCTGCGGGGTGCCACTTCCCACCCCGCCTCACTCCACACCACAGGGCTGGCGGGAGCCCCTGGCAGGTGAGTGCTCGGGCTTCTTGGTGGGATGGCCTCGTATTTCGCTTCAACGTATTGTTATTACTGTGATTCTGAATGCCTTACAGTGTTGGAGGTACCGACAGACACGGTGGAGACAGAACGCGGTCCACAAAGGGAGTGAAGCACCACAGGCCACACTGAATGGTTCATTTGTGCTGTTATTAAGCAGCATGTCAATGATCACTAATTAAGCGGTGTGTTTTCAGCCATGCAAATGGGCGTTCTGCTGCAGCTCTTTGTTGACCCCTGGTTCTGAATGTTGATGTCGTTTGGCTCTTTGGTGGGAAAAGGTTGCCGACCCCTGCCTTAAACCAGCTCTGAAGAGGTGGCTCATCTAGGCTAGGTCCTACACCTAAGAGAGCGGCAGGACAGACTAATGCAGTGTTTCTTAAACTTTTTAAGAATGAGGAACACCAAACAATAACGTTTTTTATGGGGAACACCAAGGATTTTTTATGTTGAGGGAAAAAAAAGCCCCCAGAGAAAAATTGTTGAGCAAAAAAAAAAAAAAAGAAAAGGAGGCTTGTCCCTTTAAGGGCGGCCATTCTGTTCTCTTCACAGCACACCTCCGACTGCCTCAAAGAAATGCTGGACTAGTGGCTAAGGTCTGGTGGGGCACTTGCACACCTGGTTTCATTCCTGGCTCTGCCACTGACCTGTAGCGTGATCTTGGGCAAATCCCTTCACCCGCTCCCTGCCTCAGTTTCCCCACCCGTTCTTTGTCCGGTCCATTTTGATTCCAAGTGCTTGGAGCCAGGGTCTGTCTCCTACTGCGTGTCTATACACCGCCTGACGAAATGGGGCCCTGATCTCAGCCGGGGGGGTGGCAGGGCTGCGCTTTGGGCCTCGGCCCCATTCCCACCGTGAGTCAGTCTTGTCTCCCGGGAGGAAGCTCCGCAGAGCAGAGGCTGCGTGAGCAGTGCCTGGCACCACAGGGCCCCGGTCTCAGCTGGGCTTTCTAGGAGCGGCTGTAATAATAACAAAGCCACAACGCAGGGGAGGTTTTGGCAAGACGCCCCGTGGGCAGCCCAGGGCCCGAGGCACAAACAGGGCCTCCCAGGCACCCCGCCCTCCCAGCCGCTTGATGGCCTGTGGAGGAAGGTGGGCAGGAGGAGAGCTGTTCGGAGCCAGCTATTGTTGGCAGCGGGGGAGGCATTCTTTCTGCCGGGGCGAAATGTCTGTGGAATACCCGGGCCGCCTTTGAAAGGCTGCAGGGGTGAATGTATTAGCGCCGAGCCCCCTTTCAGAGCTGTCAATGGTGGTGACTGCCCCTGTCTGAATGGCCAGAGCTCATTCAGGGCTGTGAAAGGAGCCCCTTCTCCTTTGCCTCAATTCAGACCGTGAATTGAGCAAACTTGGCTGGGCCGGGGGGCGTCCTTTATTGCATGCTGGGAAACACGGGGCCCGAAGAGAACCCCTCCTCGGATGAATGGCTGGGGCTTGGGAGATGTGTTTGGAAGGAGCCCGGGGGTGAGCGTTGCTCTGAGAATAGGCTGCTGGGAGACAGAGAGGGCAAGGTAGGGTTGAGCCTCCTGGGGAGTGGGAGGTGAGGCTGCACTAGGCGAAAGGGGTTTGGAAGGACGAGGAACGGAGCTCTCCGTTCTCTTTGATCACGGAGATGTTAATCGGCACCGTCCATCCCAAAGGATCTCTAGAAGGCCCTGGGAAATTGCTGTTCTCGTGCCTGCAATGCGACCGCTGCTGGGGTGGGACACGCCAGCCTTGTAACAGCGCCCAAAAACACTGCGCAAATTTAGGGCAGGAAGGGAAAAGGAGCGTAGGCAGCTTGTTGAAAACTTCCAGGCGAAGTTCCCGCTGTTTTCCTTTCGGCCCGTTTTGAAGTGGACCTGTGCCTCTCCTGGAATGCGATTTTTTCCCACAACAGTTTAACAGTTGAAATGGTGATTGAAGATTTTTGTTGATGGGGAAAAAAATCCGGCTTTTGAGAATGAGTTTGGTAAAAATGTGCCATGGAGAAAGAAAAGCTAAGACTCTCTGGCCCTGGATTTCGTTCTTGCAAAAATGGCCACTGTTACGCCCAAAAGAGTATTCACCAAGAATTTAGTGCTGGCACCCAGCCGATGCTGGAGGGTGAGACTGGTGGCAGAGTGCAGTGGTGCATATTGCAATTTAAACAGGACTCCAAAGTGAACTGCCTTCCTCAACCAAAGGTCACGGGACTCTTAATGAGCCCCAGTGATTAGTGGTTTGGTTCAGGAATTATACAAAGTGCATCATGTAAAGCCTACTCATTTACCTCAGCAAACATGCAGCTAAAATTGGGGAGTCAGGGCAGGACTCTTAGGTTCTGTGCTTGGCTCTGGGAGGGAGGCCTGCCAAGTGGTTAGAGCAAGTGAGAGTCCGGGTTCTAGTCCCATCTTGGATTAATCAATTGACTTATTGGTACCTCAGTTTCCCTAGGCGCTTTCATCTTTTCAGAGCTAGTACCTCTCTCTTGTTTGCTATGCACTTGCTCTATCACAGTGTTTCTTAAACATTTTAAGATGGAGGAACACCAAACAAACAAACAAAAAAAGAGGCCAAGGAAAAGTTATTGAGCAAAAAAAAAAAAATAGGGTTGGAGGGAGTTATTGAGGATAGGGGGAAAAAAATGGTTGCCTGTCCCTTTAAGGGTGGCTATTTTGAACTCTGTTGTTCTCCACAGCATACCTCCAACTGCCTTGCGGCACACTGGTGTGCCAGGGAACACAGTTTAAGAAACACTGCTCTATCACATGCATAACTGGGTTGGGAACTGCTTGGAGACAAGCACTGTGTCTTTTTGATCAGCATGTAATGTGCCTAACAAGTGTATGGTCATCACTTTGATCCCCACTGCCAGGAAGTCCCACAGGTTAACCATGACTGTGCCAAGGAGACCCACAGGTTAAACTTTCCTGTGCCAAAGAGTTCTACGAGTTAGCCCCAATTCTGACCTGCACCCACGAGTTCCACAGATGAAGCCCCCACTGTGACCTGCACCAGGGAGTGCCACAGATTAACTCCAAATGTGGCTTGTGCCAGGGAATCCCATAGGTTAACCTTGATTGTGCCCTGCAGAACTCCCCTGTTCAGGTCATTACTAATATTCCCTCCCTCGCTCTCCTTGCAGACGCAGTGGGCCTCTCGGACCTGGGCCATGTGGAGAGCGTCCAGGAGAAATCGCAGTGTGCCCTGGAAGAGTACGTCCGGAATCAGTACCCCAACCAGCCCAGCCGCTTTGGCCGGCTGCTGCTCCGCATGCCCTCCCTGCGCATCGTCTCCGCGCCCGTCATCGAGCAGCTCTTCTTTGTCCGCCTGGTGGGCAAGACGCCCATCGAGACCTTAATCCGGGATATGCTGCTGTCGGGCTCCAGCTTCAACTGGCCCTACATCCCCATGCAGTGAGGAAGGCAGCAGGAGGAGCTGGGGTTTGTGGGGTGGCAAAGATGCACCCCTGGATTCTGTCCGGAGCAGGCAGGGTCACGGCGACCCCTCCCTGCTTTGGAGGAATGGGCAGGACTCCCCGCCAGAGGGCGGGCGTTGACGGTTCCATGGCACAGGGGTGCCAGGCCTAGCGCCTGGACTCTGGAGAACAAAGGGGCATGGAGCTGACTATGGAGGGGTTCAATTCTCCATGGGCCCTTCTTGTTCTGCTTCCAAGGGGACAGGAATTCCCCCCTCCTGGCCCCGATCTGCCTGTCCTTCCACCAGCCTGACAGACAAAACCACCTGTAACCTTGCAAGTCACCTGTACCTGTTTGCTTCTGTTTGACCTGTATGCACGGAAAACTCTGTACCTGCCCCAGCCTGCACGGGGACTCTGCCACACAGGGACCACACGTACGCACCCTACTCGGGGGGGCTGAGCTCGGCTTCCAAATGCCCAGCAAACGGCCGCTTCCCGGCAGTCCCTGCATGGACCGAACTCGAGGGCCGGGCAGATGGAGCCCACCTCTGGCTTTTGACTCTGTCTGCATTTGGTACCCGGCCGCTGAGAACAGAGGACTCATTACCGGAGTGGCCTTGATCATGTGACAGATTGCTTTCTTCCTCTTCTGGGTGGACAGATTTGTCAAAGGGGGGGGTTCCTGCTTGGTAACACACATACAACGTCGAGCTGCAATTCCATTGCCTCTGTGTGTGCGTGTGTGTGTATGTGTGTGGTGGGATGGGATGGGGGCGGTTAAAGTTTATCATTCGCTTTGGACTAAAAGGAGGCACGGACTATTTATAAATAAAATAAACCTATATTATATCCTAAATTCTTCTGTTCTCCCCTTGAAAATGAAAGTGTATATTCCCCCATCCTGTCTCCTTTCGTTTTCCATGCCCCCCTTCTCGTTTGTAACGATATTTTGCTGTGGATTGTGGATTTCTCTTTGGAAACAAACAAAAAAAAAACCTTTTTTTTTTTTTTTGGTGGCGCTGGCATTATAATTAAAACTGATGCTCGCTGAATTTGTTCCAGGTTTTCTTCTTCTTGCTGGAGTGCCCCGGGGCTCTCTGCATTTGGGAAGCCGAGCTGTCTGTTCGCCAGCCATCGGCGGCGGAGACAGATGGTCCTGCCTAGTGGGATGGGGCAGATGTCTAGGGAAGTCGAGCCCAACCGCAGCTGTTCAGTGGTACCTTGGTGGAAAGAATATAAAGGACGCGGGGCTGGTGGCGAGCACTTGGGAAGGGAGACTCGCGGTCGGCAAGCGCGTCAGCAACCACGTCACTTTAAGCACCCCCGGTTCTGACGCCCGCACTTCACTTTCAGCAGGCACCGAAGTTGTGCTGAATCTGGACCGTAGCAATGGCCGAGATGGGCTTTAACTAAACTCCTCGCGCCGAACGCCCCCGACCCTCGAGATTTGAGACTCAACTTCATTGCTGGATCGTTTCTTTAGAGCAGCCCGAATTAGGACCCCAGCTCTGGCTGGGCTGTGGCTTGTGCCCATCTCTGATTTGGGGACCAAGGAATTCGATTTGGCTCGATGGGCTGGTTACAGGTTTCAGTGCGGAGCTGTTGTCAACGCCTGGGCCAGGTGTCTCATTTCGCAGATGACAGATCTCTGTTAGCCAGCCCCACTGAGTGGGGCCGTGATATATAGACTAAACCAATAAATATTATCATAGCATCTAGAAAGCCCATCTGGGATCAGGGCCCCATTGTGCTAGGCACTGCATAGGCCAAGGGTGGGCAAATACCGGCCTGCGGGCCAGATCTGGTCCACCAGGGTTAGCCCCTGATGGGCCCTTGCTGCTATATTTATCTGCACCTCCGCAGGTACAGCGATTGCAGCTCCCATTGGCCGCAGATCACTGTTCCCAGCCAATGGGAGCTGCAGGAAGCGGTGTCCCAGTATGTGCCGCTCCCCACAGCTCCCACCGGCTTGGAAGGGTGATCCGCGGCCAATGGGAGCTGCAATCGCTAGTACCTGCAGAGTTGCAGGTAAATATAGTGGCGGCGGCCAACCAACACCAGCCTAGGCAGAAAGGGAGAGCCAGATCCTGCCCAGAAAAGCTTCCAAGCTAAGTAGACAAAGGGTGGGAGGGGAAACTGAGGCACGGAATAGACCTGGGCTTTGCCCAAGCTCACCAGAAAGGTCACGAATAGACCCCAGCTCTCCTGGGTCACTGACTCGTTAGCCCATGCTGTCTTCCGTGCACATTTTACTCCACTAAACAAAATCAAGAACAATTAAGACAGATCACATTCATACCTTCCCAAGCCTGGTTTGAAGAGCCATAGGGCTTCAGACACCATCGCCCGGCCGGGAACCCAAGTCCCCACAATTCCAGTCGAGCGCTGTAACCACATGGCCACACTGCCACTGCTAATGGGACGAGAGAGGCGCAGCTGAGTCCCCAAGCCGGCATGGCCGCTCAGGATGGCTCCCATTGCCTTTCGGGGCTGCAAAATTGACAGCACAGGGCCTACAGTCTGGGTTCTTAATATGGGAACAATGTGGAGGGTTGGAAACACTTCTCTCTATCCCGAGCGTAACCCCGTAAGGACTCATCATCTTATTATCCATCTGTTCAGCAACCGCCGCCAGGGCAGGCTCTGCTGGGAGCAATCAAGCCAAGCGCAGCCAAACTTCCCACCCCTCGCGCCGGTTGTCAGCCGGGAACCACAATTGCCTAATGGTTTGTTTATCTGTTATTCTCCAGCCCCTGATGGCTTGGGTGTGGCTCAAAAAACCTCCCCCGAGCATCATTCGGGCATGGGCCAGTTGGGCAGGCAGCCGGAACATGGGCGTCCTGAGCCGGGGGCCCTGCGGGGACTGCTGAGGGAGAGGACCGCCGTGGGTAGCTCCTGTGTTTCAGCCGAGGGAGATTCAGAGAGCTTGTCTTCTGGGCACCAACTCAAGCCTGGGACCACCCAGCGGCCTGCCCCATACGTGCTCTGCGCCCTACGCTCGCCTGGCAGCCTGCCCTATATGTGCCCTGGGCCTGGGGGCACCCTGAATATCTGTAGGAGGTTCCAGTCATAGGAAGGGGGCTGATCGAAGTAATAGACACACAGGACAGTGCAGTCAGAAAAAGGAGACCCTACCAAAACAAGGCACTCCGCCATGCCCACAAAGCACTCTGGAAAAGGGCGACAGGGGAGGGATCACGTGAGGATTCCCTGTTGTGTTCCCTCCCTCTGGGGCATCTGGCACTGGCCACTCTCTGCAGACGGGACACTGGGCTGGAGGGACCATTGGTCTGACCCAGTCGGGCCGTTCTTATGTTCTCATGCTCCAGCTGGCGTGAGGAGGTGTGACTGAACCATGACCCGCAAATTCGTGAAGCGATCCGTATTTTTTCGATCCCAGCTACATGTTTTGTTAATCTATAAAGCACTCCCACACCATTTGTGGTTGTTGCAGTTTTTCACAAGACCCATGTGAGACGTGGCGTCCAGTGCACGCCTGGCAGGTGCTGAGATAGGCAGGCGATGAGGGATGTGCACGAGCCCGGAGAGACGAGAGAACAGGGTAGCGCAGGGGTATCCAACCTTTTTAAGCACGAGGTCACCTTTTTAAGTGCACTCCACGATCTACCTCACACCCGAATACGCTGGCCCCGCCTCCTTCACACCCCTTCTCCAAGGCCCCGCCCCTGCTCACTCCATAATCCCTCCCTCCCCTGTTTTCCCTCCCTTTCACCAGGCTGGGGCAGCGGGTTGGGGTGCAGGAAGGGGTTCATGACTGGGGAAGGGGCCCGGGATGTGGGCTCTAGCTGGCTCCTGCATGGTGGCGCAGTGGGGCTAAGGCAGGCTCACCCCTGCACTACTCCCAAAAAGCAGCCAGCAAACTCCTTCCCAAGTCCTGCTGTGCCCCCTCTCTGCTCTGTGGAGACAGGATACAGGGTGGGAGGGGGGTACCTTGATATCAGTGCCCCTCCTCTCCCTGCCCTGCCCTGCCCAGCAAGCAGGAGTCTCCAAGGCAAAAGGCAGGAGCTGCGCAGCAGTGGGGGAGGGACAGCTGAAGAACCGGCACTTGAGAGCCTCTTGGCCAAAGCAGTCAGGATCCCCTGTCAGAGGCGCCAAGATCTACCAGGAGATCCCGAGCTACCGGTTGGTGACCACTGGGGTAGCGGCTGAAGTCAGTGCAAAACCTCAGCCACGAGGGATGAGCCACGTCAGCCAAGGCAGGATGCGTTGCAAGCCATCGCACCAACACACTGCCCGGATGAAGCAAGCCCTGTACTCAACCAGCGTCTAACCCAGCTGCCTCATCACCCACTTCCACAGACGTGGAGGGGACGCTGCTGTAATTCCGACACAATGAGGTACTAGCTGAACAGAAATGATGGCAGACATACACACCTCCAAAGAACAATTCTTGGCCCGTATAGAGCCTCGGGCTGTTCTGGTGGGACCTAATCTAGCAAGATGCTGGAGCAGCCTGTACTCCAGAGGGATGGGACAGCGATATGATGCAGAAAAATATCCAGGGGTATGATAAGAGGGTTTCAAAAGTCCCCAACGGCTGGGCAAGGGCTGTAAACCCTCATGCTTCAGGGCACCAAGCTAGCCTCTCATTGATGAGGTCAGGAGGAAAATATCCCCTGGGTGCAGATGACCCCATTTCAGCAGTGGTTGTGTGTTGCCCCACGCACTGAAGCAGCTGGTGGGGATGGTAAACGGTGTCAGGTGGACGCTGGTTCTGAGCCAGTCTGGCACGCCTATGTTACAAGCACAGGTTGCTTCGGGTTAGATTAAGCTCTTGCTGTCTTCGCTGGATCCTCCAGCCACTCTCTGCCCCAGACAACGCTTCAAGTGGACAGGACGCACAGCCGCCTTAGAAATCAGAAGTGTGGGAGGGAGGGGACTCGCCACACCAAAGGCGGAAGTGTTTTATTATGGGGCGTTTTTAAAAGCCCATTAGAGAAAAGTCAAAAATGGCCTTTTCAAACCAAAGGACAGCCACACGGCTTCATCTGACCCCTCGCTAAATAACGGCGGGGGGAAATATTTTAAGCAAACACTCGAGAGGTTAGATTGCGAACGTTACATGAATCACTGGGAGCGTGTCCTCTGGAATTCATCCAAGGACAGGCCCCTGGAGAAGTTATCCCTCAGGGGGGAGATGCTGTTCAATGATCAAGCCTGTCTGCATGGAAGAAGAAAGAAAAAAGGCTGCACACTCGAGATCTGATGCCTCTCTGGGTATAGATGCCCACTCAGAGGCCCTTTATGATACCAGAGCAGCACAAAAGAGCCCTTCGTGCACGAGATCAGACACAAAGAATCAAGGGCTAGAAAGTTTTTACCTCGTTCCAATAATCACCTAAGACTATAAGACACAAAAATGGCCCTGTGGAGCAAGACTGATGGTCCGTCAAGCCCAGCAGCTTCGAAAGGAATGATCACAGCAGGGCAATTTATCCCCTGCTGCCCCATGCCCGGCTTCTGGCAATCAGAGGTTTAGAAACACCCGGCCCATGGGGTTGTGTCCTTGACCATCTTGGCAAATCGCCCCGGCGGGATCTGTTCTCTGCAAATGTCCCTAATGCTGTTTTGAACCCAGTTCTAGTTTTGGCTCCCCCAGCATCCCTGGCAAAGAATTTCACAAGCAGCAGCCAACGGCCATTTGGGGCACCGTGGAAAAATGGGCACCCCGGCCAAGCCAGGGTGGGGGGACCGAGGGCAGAGAAGATGGAGAGGGGCCCCCACTTGCTCTGGCCCACGGCTGTACAAAGGTTTAACCAGCCTCTGTTCAAGAGGTGACTGTGTGTGGTGTGAAAGAGTACTTCCCTCTACTTGTTTTCAGCCGGCTGCCTAGTCATTCCATTGGGCGACCCTGGTTTGTGTGTGAGGGGAAGGGGTAAGCAATGCTTCCCGATTCACTTTCTCCACACCTGTCAAGGCTTTAGAGCTCTCGATTGTATCCCCCCTGCGTTGTCCCTTTTCTAAGCTAACCAGTCCCTGTTCCTTGGCTCTCTCCTCAGATGAAAGCTGTTCCACATCCCTAAGTCATTTGTGGTGCTCTTCTCTGTGGTTTTTTTCAAATTCTTATCTGTATATTTTTGCGAGGGCTCCCTGTAGCGTTCCAGGTGTGGGTGTACCTGGGCTTCATATAGAGGCAGTAAGGTATTTTCTGTCTTGTTATCGGCCCCTTTCTTAACGGTTCCGGACACCCTGTTCACTTTTCTGACTGCCGCTGCGCAGATGATTTCAGAGAACGACCATTGAGGACTCCACGACCTCTCTCCTGAGAGATAATTAGATGCCAGCCTGTTGGACAATACATACAATGTGCCTTACTTTGCATTTGCCTGCACTGAATTTTATCCGCCATTTTGTGGCCCAGTCACCCTGGTTTTGGGAGGCCCCGCTGTAACTCTGTCTTCCTCGGACTTGAGCGATTTTTCTGTCATTTGCAGACTTTGCCCCTTCACTGTTTACCCCTTTTCCCAGATCATTTAGGGATATGTGGAACAGCACTCGTCCCGGTATAGTTTCCTAGGGGGCACCTTAGTTACCTCCCTCCACTGTGAAAACTGACCCTTTAGGCCTATCTTTACTTCCTGTCTTTTCACCAGTTACCGATCCATGAGAGGACCTTCTCTCTCATCCCGGGACTGTTTTACTTTGCTTACGAGCCTTCGGCAAGGGACCTTGGGAAAGGCTTTCTGGAAGTCCATGTGCTCTCTCACCTGTGCAGACGCCCCCAAAGAAATCTAAGCAACTGGGGCGACGTGCGTCCCCTTCACAAAAGCTGTGTTGACTCCTTCCCGGCATATCATGCTCGTCTGGGTGTCTGATCATTCTGGTCTTTCCTGTAGTTTTAACCAGTGGCGACTGCCGGGCAGGGACACCCGGGGGGGCACTGGTCACATGAGTGCCCGCCCATGTGACTCCTTCCCATGCCACCCTTAGCCTGGGGGAGGACCCCACTTCTTCTTGACCCCACTCTCCGTCCCCACTCCACCTCCTCCCTGCCTCCACTGAACCCCCTCCCCACCTCTTCCCGTCCCTGCTGCACCCCAATTCCACCCCCCGAGGGATGTGACTGGGAGCTGGGAGGGAACAGAGGGGACAGGGGGTGGGTCGCTTTGCTTCCCACTGCCAGTGAGTGGGGGTCCCCAACCCTGGCAGACTGCACCAGCTTCCCCGCTAATCCCCCAGGCTGTTTCTGGGGGTGGGAGGGCATTGGAGGAAGGGGTAAAATTCCCCCCCCCCCCCACACACACACTCATTGGTAGCAGGAAGGGAAGCAACGCGGATGGGAAGCAGGGGAGTGGAGCGGGCTGGAGCTGGGTCACTCCACTTCCCCCCACTGCCAGTGAGTGTGAGGAGGGGGCCCCTACTGCTGGCACCAGGCCTCTGCTAATCACTGGTGGGGGGGGGGCAGGGCAGTTGGTGACTTCTCCATAGGATGGAACAGCTCTGCTCACCCAATGCGGCCCCTTGCTCCTCCCTCCCATGGCACTGGGGGGGCAAATAAGTCTTCATGCCCCCCTTACACACACGTCACCTCTGATTTTAACCAGTTTACCTAGTTAGACTTACTGGCAGGTAACTGCTAGGATCACAGCTGGAGCCTTCTTTAAGACGTCAGCCTTACATTAGCCATCCTGCGACCGAGGCTGACTTCAAGTCCCGCCATCTCATATCTGAATTCCTTCAGAATTCAGGGGTTTATTCCCTCTGGCCCTGGTGTCTTATCATGGTTTAATTTACCAATTTCTTCCCAAACCTTCTCTATTGATCTCAGTCTAGGGCACTTCCTCAGCCTGGTCACAAAAAACCCCCAAGGGCTCAGGTCTGGAAATCTACCTCACATCTCCTGCACTGCAGACCAATGCAAAGAATCCATTTCGCTTCTCTGCAACAGCCTTATCATCCAGGAGTGCTCCATTAGCATCTCCATCCTCCCATGGCTCCACTGACGGGCAGGTTTCCTGGTCCTGGGGCTTCTAAAAATATTTGCTGTTAGTTTTTCTGCCTTTTGTTAGTTGCTTTTCAAATTCCTTTTTGTCCGGCCTCATTATGCTTTTGCACTCGACTTGCCAGAGCTTCTGTTCTGTTCTATTTACCTCAGCAGGATTTGACTTCCAACTTTTAAAAGATGTCTTTTGACCTTCAGCTGCCTCTTTTACTCTGCTGTGGAGCCACGGTGGCATTTTTTGGTCTTTTTACTGTTTTGTTTTGTTTTTAATTTGGGATACACATATCGCTTCAGCCTCGAATACTGTATTTTTTTTAAAGTTTCCCTGCAGTTTGCAGGCATTTCATTCTCGTTACTGTTCCTTTTCATTTCCATTTAACTACCCTCCTCATTTTCATTTCTAAAGGCACTCCCATTTCTAAAATTAAATGCTACAGTGGTGGGTTTCTTGGTATTTTCATCTCCTACAAGGATGTTAAATTTAATTACGTTACGGTCACCATTACCAAGTGGTTCCTCTCTGTTCACCTCTTGGACTAGATCCTGTGCACCACTTCGAGCTGAATCAAGAATTGTCTCTCCCCATGAGGTTGCCACAACTGCCTGCCCCAAGAAGTCATTAATGGTGTTTAAAAATGTTATCTCTGCATCCCATCCAGAGGGGCCATGTTCCCAGTCAGTATGGGGATAGTTGAAAACCCCCTTTATTCCTGAGTTTTTCATTTGCGTACTTACCTGTTCCTGGAATTTATCTGTTTAAAATCAGAACTTTCTTTCCATCAAAGGCTGTGCATAAAGAGTCTTTATAATAATTTTTATATATATATATATAGTATAAAATATAAAAAAAGTTACTGCAACGAATGCATCATTTAAAATGATCAGTAAGGCTGTCAATCAATCAATGTCAGTGGAACGGAGAGATGGTCTTCAAAACAAAATGGGGAACGGAGCAGAAAAGAAATTAATAAAAATAAATAAAAAGAAAGCCCCTTTTAAATAGTCATGCACCGATTAGTAAAGTACCGATCCCTTCCCACCCCCGTTTAGTGCTCATAAAAATACATTTTTTTTCTTAATAGTCGATAATATGTCCAGAGAAATATGAAATTGCCGTCTTTCGCTATCCACCTGGGGCTAGTTAGAATTGTCAGGTCCCTGGTGCCTCGTCTAAAAGCAACGAAACTCTCCCCGTGGCGTTGTCAGCTCAAGCAAAACTTTGCATCCCTTAGTTCTAATGTTCGCTGTCATGCTTTTACTCAGCCGGCTTGCAGCGCCAAATGATAATAGACTAACCTGAGCTCATAATTAGCACATCTTCAGGACATCAGAAAGGAAGGGGGGGGAAGGAGAGAGAGAGAGAGACACACACACACACACTAATAAATGTGTGCAATTTGACGGAGCTTAAAAAGCCTTGATTTGATTTCCCCAGTCGCTTAGGTGACAAATACGTGCGTGTTAAAGCTGCATTATCCCACTCCCTCAGCCGCAAGGTTGTGTAATTTACAAAGGGGGGGATCTTTTCAGTAGTGGCCTCATTCTGTCGGGAATTAGGGAGTGGGACCAGGCCCCGAAGAGCACTCCGCTTTCGGATCCAAAGGAGCCACTTAACATGCATCGCTATCCAGTTCAGTGAAATTGACAGGTGCGGCTTTTACACTGAATTCAAGGGGCCCATACGGAGTTTTGCGCTCATTTAGCAATGTCAGTCTAGAGGCACATGCTTGGCGTGTGCATGTTTTTCCCAAGCAGGAGCCATGGTATTATGGTTTGCCCCAAAGACAATGGAGTGCAAGGCCACAACTAGGGTTCATAGATGGTACCACAGTGCAAATGAATAATAACTCATAATAATAAAGTTAAACCAATGCAACTTGGAATATAACACCAAGCCTTAATACGGGACTATCTAGTTAGGGTGCCCGAATAGCAACTGTGAAAGATCAGGACATTTTTCTTGGGGATGGTGGGCAAAGTTTATAGTTGCATATATAAGGCAAAGCTCCTAATATTATGATGATCCTGAAAACAATCAGAATATTCAGCTGCCCCATAGCAAGTGCCCCATGCAATAGGGTCCGTGGCAGTTTCTAAGTGCTACTGCAATACTAGTAATAATCCCTAGCTCTCACAGATCCCTTTTACCAGTCAACCTGAAAGTGCTTTCCCATGAAAGTCGGTATCAGAACCCCCATTTTACAGATGGGGAAACTGAGGCACAGAGTGGGGCATGACGTACCAAAGTCCCCCAGCAGGCCAGCAAGGCCTGCATTGTCACCCTAGGCTCAGACTCAGGTTTGTATTCAACCTGCTTCACACACCCCCATCAGGATTCCCTGGAAGCTGGGTGCTTGTGTGGCCATTCAAGAGAGACTCTAATGCCATCCAGCTGAAGAGACGAGCGCCCACTGCGAGGTTTGTGTTTTTCTCGGTAGTGCACATTCAAACACACCTCGGTGCACATAACAAAATCTGTTCCACACATGGATGGAAAAAAAATCTGCACATGGATGGAAAAGATTAGCAGGAACACTGCATCCCACCCCAGGCTTGCACAAATTTGTTCATCGCTTGTCTGCAAGTACTTAGGACCCAGATCTTAAAATCCACCTGGAGGGTGGGTCTGAGCTTAACCCAAATCCAGTGAAGTTACAACAGCATATGCACCTACCTCAGTGGTGCCCAAGGAAGAAATAGATGAATTTTATAACTCTCTGCAGAGAACAATATGGGTATGTCTACACTACAGCATTATTTTGAAATATCTTATTTCGAAATAACGCATTTACACACAAAATGCATTTCGAAATAGCCTTTTGCTATTTCGAAATAGTGCATTCACACTGATTGGATGCTGAATCGCATTTAAGGCCAGCTGGAACTGGTTCCGGCAGGGCATCGGGTCAGAAGTTACCTTGTGGCCAAGGCAGCCAGCAGGGCACCCTGGGAAGGGCTGGAGGCCCCCTATTTTGAAATAAGCACCTACACAGCACTTATTTCAAAATAGCAATTTCGAAATTGGTGCTATTCCTTGTGGAATGAGGTTTACCAATTTTGAAATAAGCCCTCCGCTATTTCAAATTAATTTTGAAATAGCAGTTGGCTTGTATAGATGCTAGGAAAGTTATTTTGAAATAGCTTTGCTGTGTAGACATACCCTATGAGATGCTTCACAAGATGTGGGTAATGGTAATGCAAAAGCAGGACTGAGACTGGAATTCCTGGGCTGGAATAATAGGTAGATTTTGTTTACTTTACCTAGACCAAAGAGGGGAAAGGCAGAAATGGAGTAGCCTAAGCAACAACTTGGTGATAAAAAACACCCTAAAGAGAAGTGGACATAGAAATAACTTAATAGACAAAGGGAGGGAATGATGACGGACTCTGTGCTTGTGAATCACAGGTGGGAATCAAGCATGTTGTCGTGCAGATCATAAATTAGTGCGGCCATCAATGAAGCTGAGCCAGAGAGCAATTAAAAAAAGAGGGGGAGGGGGGCGAGAACTAAGATCTATGACACGGACAAACCGAAAGAGCCAGCTATCAGCAAAGAATACAAAGAAGCCGTGCGGGAAAAGTATCACGTCTCTGGTGCAAGAAGAAATGAATGTGGAGGGGACACAGAATTAAAAAAAAAGGGATTATGCGAGCGGCAGAACAAGTGGCGGGCTACAAGGCCAAAAACGAAGAAGTCAAGGTGGCTAATTGTCGTTGAATGACAAGCGTGGAGGCTGAAGGAGAAAGGGGGAAAAAAAGGAAGGCGTAAGTCTACAAGCAGGGGGAGAGGCTGACCAGAGAGAGAAAACCCACAGAGAAGCGAGACAGCAAGAGCTGAATAAGTGAATAATGAAAAGAAGCCACACAATGCGACACGGAGGTTGCAGCACCAGACAATAAAACAGAGCGGCACAGGTAAGCTGCAGATGTCAGCAGTGGAAGACAAGCACGTACCGATGATTGGAGGGAAAGAAGAAAGAACACCCAGTGGAGAGACTATTTTGAAGGGCTGTACGACGGGCAGATGAAGCGCTTCCGGAGAAGCTTCCCGGCACACATGAGCAAGACGCGATGCCTGCATTCGGAGCAGAAGAAATCAGCGTCTCAATAAAACGTTTCAAAAGGGACAAGGCCCCAGGGAGGAACAACGTAACTGCGGAGCTGCTGCAAACCAGTGACGCACACACAGCCAAGGTGACACACAAGCTCTTCGGCCACATGTACGAACAAGAGCAAGTGCCGAGCAAATGTGGGGAAGCCATAATAGTGCCAAGCTATGGAAAAAGTGGTAAGACAAGGACTCCAGAGGCTGCGGCTGATTGAGCGTGCTGGGGAAAGCATTTGCCAAGACGTCGAAGAGGAGAATGCAGAGAGCTGGGGAAGCAGGATCCGCAGAGGAATAGGCCAGATCTAGATGAGGAAGGACAAAGGACGCTAAATCTTGCTATTTGCGATATGACAGATGTCGGAGATGTACACAGAACATACCTGACCCTGTCACAACGACTTTATGGACGCCAAACGGGCTTTTGATAGCATTTGGCAGAAAAGACTGTGGCAAGCTACAAGGCAGTATGGCAGGCCCGAAAAACAGATCAAGCTCGTAGAAAGTATCTGCACGTTGACGAGTGCCGTCAAAGTGAATAAGCTGACAAGATGATTCGGGGTGATGGAGGGAGCGAGACAAGCTGTGCGCTATCACAACTCGGTCCTGGGAGCAAGAATCGTAGAATAGCAGAACTGGAAGGGAACTCGAGAGGTCATCAAGTCTAGTCTCCTGCCCTCCCGGCAGGGCCACATGTAACCCACGCACAGGAGAGGCCCGAGGCCAGCTGCGGCAGCTGGCGCCCCAGGTGGAAGGCGCAATTGGCGCCCCCGCCTGCACGGCTGTCAATGGCCGTGACGTAATCACGGGGCGCCCCGGTGCCTCGTGACGTAATCATCAAGCGCCCAGGCTGGCGCCCAGGCCGGCGGCGCCCTAGGCAACTGCCTAGTTTGCCTAGGCTCACGGGCCGCCCCTGCCCACACACCTACTGGGGTGGGGTGCACTGTCCCACGGAGTGGCACTCAGACCACTTACAGAGAGAAAGAAGGAGTTCACTCTACAGCCTGAGCTTAGAGGCAGCTGGCTTTTAGCTCAAGTTGTAGAGGCTCATGCACTGAGCTCTGCAGGTACCAGGTTTGGTTCCGCCTGTCGCCATTCAGACGCACCATCTAGACCAGTGTTTCCCAATTTGATTTGGCCATGGAACCCTTTTTGGCTTGAAAGAATTTCAAGGAACCCCTAGGTTCCGAGCCCCTCTCCCCCTCCCCCCCCAAAAACCCCGCCCGCCGCGATTTGTCTCTGTCTCTTTAAGAGGGAGCAGGGGAGTGCTGGGTTCTCGCGGAACCCTTACTTTCGCTTCGAGGAACCCCAGGGCTCCGCGGAGCACCAAGTGAGAAATGCTGATCTAGACCATCCTTGATAGATGTCTGTCTAACTAGGGATGTAAGTGAGTAGTCGAATGGAGTACTCAACTACTCGCTTCCCCTCGCTGCAAGTGTGTGGGGGAGCTGGCTTAAAAGTCGGTTCCCCCAGCACCGTCTCTGCAGTGCCGCCTCCCCCACTGCCTCTATCAGTATCGGTAGGGGAGGCTACTGCAAAGCGGCCCCTGCGCGTGGAGGCCTGAGCTGGCCGTGGGCAGCCGGGCCACCGTGAACAGGGGCTGCTGGACCCGGCACAAGCCAGGACCAAGCAGTCCTGGTTCATGTGGGTCCAGGACTGCTGCGCCTCTGCATTTTAAATGTAGTAAGAGCCCCGTGGGGTTAAATGCAGAGACACAGTGGTCCCAGAACGAGCCTCCCTTTATCTACTAGTCGTGTTGTTGATACAATTTGTATCAATGACACGATTAGCAAAATACCCGCTCCCTAACATCGTTATTGTTGGTAACCATCCTTTTACACTTATGTCTAACCGGCTCTTCAAAATCTCCAAGGATGATGATTCCATAACCTCCCTGGGCAATTTATTCCCATGTGTAACCAAGTTTTTCCTAATGTCCAACCTCAGCCTCCCTTGCTGCAATTTAAGCCCAGTGCTTCTTGTCCGATCATCAAAGGTCAAGGAAAATCATTTTTCTCCCTCCTTCTTGCAACACCTTTTTAGGTACTTGAAAACCGCTATCATGTCCCCTCTCAGTCTTGTCTTTTCCAAACTAAACAAACTCAATTCTTTCAGCCTTCCCGCATTGGTCATGTCTTCTAGACCTTTCATCATGTCTGTGGCTCTTCACTGGACCTTCTCTCATGGCTACAGCAATGAGAGATGAAGTGGGAAGAGTCGCATGACATGGCAGGACAGAGCATGACCTTAGATTTGCAGACTATATTGGGCTCACTGCACTGAGCAAGGAGGTTGTACAGAGAATAACTGACTGGGTAGACCAGGAAAGTGGAAAATTAGCATGGAGATTAGCATGGAGAAGACAAAAAAATTACAGCAACTGGAGGCCAAGAGAAACATGGAGACAAAGAACTAGAACAAATGGGAAAATCTGTGAACCTTGGAGGACTAGTATTGAAGACCTAAAAGCCTGAGTTGTTGTAGCTTGAATCAAAAGCCAAAACTCTGTAGCTAGGGTGTATAATTCATGCCCTCTTTAGATCAGCATGGAGGACTCTCTCTTACACACTCACGGTAGGTTACTGTTGGACAGTGGATTAAGCTAACCGTGTACCGCACAATTAGGCAGCACATACACTGTGTTGTTCCAGTATAGCTAAAGCACTTTAAGTTCACAGACAAACTAATCCAAATTAATTTTCAAGTGTAGTCAAGGCCTTACAAATGTATCAATCTCACTCTGGAAGCGGTTCGATCATCTCACTGCTTTTTGTCACTCGTTCCGTCCGTGGGCTGTTTACAGCGAGGGGGGCATGCAATTCCGTAAAAGCCCTCGAACCTCCCAAGTTACTTAAGGTTTTATTCGAGTCATTAAGTCAGGAATGCAGCGGGTTTTAAAGCAACGCTTTACCAGTAAATACAGACGTGACAATATTTCCAACATCTATTTGCGGCAGCTTTAAATCCATTAGTGCATCTTTTATTTTAACTGAATCATAATCAGGAGCAACCATTTTATTCTCATAATGTTGCCACATGTTATTTAACACCGTACATTATGCCATCAATTTCTTCCTGGATCCGGATCACTTGCACACCTGGGATGCTGGCAAGAGCAAAAAGGCAATCAGATCGGGGGAGAAATCAAAAAGAAATCAAAGTTTCCTGAGTTATTCAATTAGGCTACGCACACTGTAGACACACCCTAAGATAAAAGCTGGGATTTTTATTGTCACAGGGCACGTCTACACAGCAAGGCGAACGTTGAATTAAGCTCCGCAACTTCTGCTACGTCAATTGCTTAGCTGAAGTTGAAATAGCTTCATTCGGCTTTTGGTGCCGTCTACACAGCAGGAAGGCGAAGGAAGAGCGCTCTTCGTTTGACTTCCTTTACTCCTCGTGACATCAGGGTTACCATGAATCAGAGTAAGAATCCTTCCAGCTCACCATTAGTTCGAAATAAAGGCTTGTAGTGTAGACGCACACAGTTATTTCAGAATAACATCAGTTATTCCAAAATAGCACCGCTTTGCAGATGTACCCACAGAATCACAGGTGCTCAGGTCAGAAGGGATCATTCTGGTCACCCACTGGATCTTTTGCAGAACACAGCTTTTGAATTTCTCTGTATTAACTCCTGCTTTGTGGCCAATAGCTAGGACTGCGCTACAGCCGAGTTCTTAGAAAAACATCCAGTCTTGATTTAAAAACTCCACACTCTGCCACAGTCCTGCGTAAGCTGTTCCAATGGTTAACTACTATCACTGTTAAAAAATTGCATCTTATTTCTAAGTCTGAGCCTGTCTAGCTGACCTTTCACATGGTATTGTTAGACCTGTGTCTGCTGGCCCTCTCATCATCCTTCTCTTCCCCATGGATGTACTTATAGATTGTGATCAAGCCACCTTTCAACATCCGCTTTGATAAGCTGAATAGACTGAAGTCTGGATTTTCTCATTTTAACCCTGTAATCGTTCTCCTGATTCTTCTTTGAACCCGCTCCAATTTCTCACCAGAAGGCCAAGAAGTCCACGCAGCCAGCTGTTGCGCAGGGAGACTATCCCCAAAGAGCTTATAAGCCAAACAGGTAAGATAAACAAAAGGTAAAGGGGAAACTGAGGCACGGGGCAGAGAAAAGATTTGCTGTGGGCCTCAAAAAAGGTTAGAAACCATGAGCTGCCCCCAGTGCTCATGGAGCAGTACAACAAATCAGTGCAAGGAGCCGTAGCACCTACAGGCAAACCCACAACAACAAACTAGGTCAACAAACCCAACACCCCAAGGCAAAAGTAAAACAAGAAAAAGGAATGAGCAGCCCCGCCATCTGTGAGCAAACCTACTGTAACAAACCAGGGCCTGGAACCCTGTATCCATGCCATCACAAACCAAGTCAGAGAACTTAGCCTCCACATGAGGTGCACAACCCCACACCGATCTGGGCAGCTCTACCGCAACAAACCTGCACACACAGCCTGTCACAGCAATACAGAGCGCAGCGGCCCAGTGCAGACGAGCAACCCAACAATAACAAACCGGCGTGGGGCGGCACCCGCAAACTCACGACCACCACCTCTTCGGTGCAGCCCAGGTGGGCCAGTCACGTTTCACAGAGCCCAGAGTGAGAGGGAAATGCAGAATTACTCCTGTACGGCCGTTCCCACCCCTCTTACATTAGCCCCCAGCCATGAGGCTTTCACTTACCGGCGGTGGCACGGTCAGTCACACTGTTCCTGCTGATGTTCCAAGCAACCGGTCTGCCACGTTCCTGGCCATGGGTGTCACAAATCCAGCTGCACTTAGCCCCTCTGCATTTGCAGCAGAAGGTGTCGTCTAGACCAAGCTCTGCAACAGTGAGAAAGGACACTGGTGGGGCTTCCTGGGGGTAGGCACTGACTGCCCCCTGCTGGGCACTGGCACAGGTGCAGCACACAAGCATCCCATATACCCCCCCCCCCCAAGACTCAGGGCTGCCAGAACTTTGCAGCCCCCTCTCCATAGACCAGCGCTTCTCAAACTTTTTGCCCTGCGGCCCAACACAGACCTTTCCAGGGAGTGGGCTGAGGGTGGGAGGTCTGGCCGGGAGGTTGGGTGCAGAAGCAGGCTGACGGTGGGAGGTATGGTTGGGAGGTTGGGTGCAGGAGCAGGCTGAGGGTGGGGGGTCTGGTTGGGAGGTTGGGTGCAGAAGCAGGCTGGGGGTGGGGGGTCTGGTTGGGTGCAGGAGCAGGCTGAGGGTGGGAGGTCTGGCCGGGAGGTTGGGTGCAGGAGCAGGCTGACGGCGGGAGGTCTGGCCGGGAGGTTGGGTGCAGGAGCAGGCTGGGGTTGGGGGGTCTGGTTGGGAGGTTGGGTGCAGGAGCAGGCTGAGGGTGGGGGGTCTGGTTGGGAGGTTGGGTGCAGGAGCAGGCTGAGGTTGGGAGGTCTGGCCGGGAGGTTGGGTGCAGGAGCAGGCTGAGGTTGGGAGGTTTGGCCGGGAGGTTGGGTGCAGAAGCAGGCTGACGGTGGGAGGTATGGTTGGGAGGTTGGGTGCAGGAGCAGGCTGAGGGTGGGGGGTCTGGTTGGGAGGTTGGGTGCAGAAGCAGGCTGGGGGTGGGGGGTCTGGTTGGGTGCAGGAGCAGGCTGAGGGTGGGAGGTCTGGCCGGGAGGTTGGGTGCAGGAGCAGGCTGACGGCGGGAGGTCTGGCCGGGAGGTTGGGTGCAGGAGCAGGCTGGGGGTGGGGGGTCTGGTTGGGAGGTTGGGTGCAGGAGCAGGCTGAGGGTGGGGGGTCTGGTTGGGAGGTTGGGTGCAGGAGCAGGCTGAGGTTGGGAGGTCTGGCCGGGAGGTTGGGTGCAGGAGCAGGCTGACGGCGGGAGGTCTGGCCGGGAGGTTGGGTGCAGGAGCAGGCTGGGGGTGGGGGGTCTGGTTGGGAGGTTGGGTGCAGGAGCAGGCTGAGGTTGAGGGGTCTGGTTGGGAGGTTGGGTGCAGGAGCAGGCTGAGGGTGGGAAGTCTGGCCGGGAGGTTGGGTGCAGGAGCAGGCTGACGGCGGGAGGTCTGGCCGGGAGGTTGGGTGCAGGAGCAGGCTGGGGGTGGGGGGTCTGGTTGGGAGGTTGGGTGCAGGAGCAGGCTGAGGGTGGGGGGTCTGGTTGGGAGGTTGGGTGCAGGAGCAGGCTGAGGTTGGGAGGTCTGGCCGGGAGGTTGGGTGCAGGAGCAGGCTGACGGCGGGAGGTCTGGCCGGGAGGTTGGGTGCAGGAGCAGGCTGAGGGTGGGGGGTCTGGTTGGGAGGTTGGGTGCAGGAGCAGGCTGAGGGTGGGAGGTCTGGCCGGGAGGTTGGGTGCAGGAGCAGGCTGACGGCGGGAGGTCTGGCCGGGAGGTTGGGTGCAGGAGCAGGGTGAGGATCTCTGGGGTCTTGGTGGGACAGAGGGTGCATGAGGGAATGGGGGGGGTGCTTACCTGGCTCTGTGCCTACTGCCACTCCCAGGCACTGCCCCCTACTGCTTCCATTGGCTGTGATTCTGGCTGGAGTGCCAGTGCAGGCTCCCTAATGCTGGGGGAGAGGGGTGTCCTGAGCCTTGGGGGCCAAATCCAGGCAAGCCAGGGGCCGAATCTGGCCCCTGGGCCTTAGATTCCCCACCCCTGCTTTACTGCTGCATTATCAAGCTTTTCCCTGCAAACACAAGGACTAGAACTGGGCTCCTCTGTTGTTTTTTCAATAAAAGCTGACTGGACATTTTCCACAGAAAATGCTTTTTGCTGGAGCACTGGGTTTTGGATCAAACAGAACTGTGCATGGAACAGTGTCAGTTTCCATGGAACATTCTGATTTTTCATCAGCTACTGAATGCCTTAAAAGCCACCTAATTTAGTTTGGAAACACAGCTGCAGTGCCCCATGGCCATAATAGTTCAGTTGCCTCATGTCTGGCAGGGGCCAAACTACATCTCCCACAATGCACTGTGACCACCAATGTACAGGAGGCACCAGCTCCCAATTCTAAAAAGGCAGACCCTCCTGCATAAAGGCATACATAGTCCAAGCCCCTAGTCTTGATTTAAACCTGTGGTTAGTATCCTGCCTAGTATGTGATCGGAACAAACTGGAGGCATGTGCTGAAGTAAATAGGCTACAATTCAATAAGGACAAATGCAGAGTACTCCAAGAAGGAAAAAAACCCCACAATTGCACAAATACTAAATGAGAAATGACTGTCTCGGAAGGAGTGCTGAGGAAAGAGATTTAGGGGTCATAGTGGCCCACAGGCTAAATAGGAGTCAACAGTGTAACACTGTTTCAAAGAAAAGGGAAAAAAAAGCATCATACTGGGATGTATTAGCAGCAGGGTCGTAAGCAAGACATGAAAAATTATTCTTCCGCTCTACTCTGCATGAATTAGGCCTCAACTGCAGTCCAGAAAAGAGCAACAAAAGTGACTAGAGGTCTAGAAAACATGATCTGTGAGGGAAGATTGAAAGAATTGGGTTTGTTTAATTTGGAAAAGAGGAGCCTGACAGGGAACATGATAGCAGCTTTCAAATATTTAAAAGGGTGTCACAAGGAGGAGGGAGAAAAATTCTTCCCCTTAACCTCTGATGATAGCAAGAGAAGCAATGAGCTTAAATTGCAGCAAGGGAGGTTGAGGCTGGACATTAGGAAAAACTTCCTAACTGTCAGGGTGGCGAAGCACTGGAATAAATTGCCTAGGGAGGTTGTGGAATCTCCATCACTGGAGATATTTAACAGTAGGTTGGACAGACATCTGTCAGGGATGGTCTAAAGCAGTACTCTCAACCAGTGGTATGAGTCCCCTTAGGGGTACTCGAGAGAAGTCTAGGGGGTACGTCAGCACAACTGAAATTTGGAGAAAACTGAATTTTTGTCTTAAGTTTTACAGCATTTTATTATTTTTGTACTTTTTACACCCAAAAATTTCATCGCCCACCCGGCTGCTATTAAGTTGTTTAAACAAATGTGTTGCAATGGTAGAGAAAAAAATTGTGTGTCCGAAAACTGTAGATACTGGGGGTACTTCTAATTTTTTTTTTTAAAAGGGGTACTTTAAAAAAAAAGGTTGAGAAACACTGCTTTAGACCTTTAATCATTCTTGTTGCTCTTCTCTGGACCTTCTCCAATTTCTCCACATCTTTCTTGAAATGTGATGCCCAGAACTGGACACAATACTCCAACTGAGAACTAATCAGTGCAGAGCAGAGCGGAAGAATGACTTCTCGTGTCTTGCTCACAATACTCCCGTTAATGCATCCCAGAATCATGTTTGCTTTTTTTGCAAGTGTCACACTGTTGTCTCATATTTAGCTTGTGGTCCACTATGACCTCTAGACCCCTTTCTTCTATACTCCTTCCTAGACAGTGGCTTCCCATTCTGTATGAGTGAGACTGATTGTTCCTTCCTAAGTGGAGCACTTTGCATTTGTCCTTATTAAACTTCATCCTGTTTACCTCAGACCATTTCTCCAGTTTGTCCAGGTCATGTTGAATTATGACCCTGTCCTCCAAAGCAGTTGCAGCCCCTCCCAGGTTGGTATCATCTGCAAATGTAATAAGTGTACTCTCTATGCCAATATCTAAATTGTTGATGCACATATTGAACAGAACCGGTCCCAAAACAGATCTCTGTGGAACCCCACTTGTTCTGCCCTTCCAGCATGATTGTGAGCCATTAATAACTACTCTCTGAGAACGGTTATCCAGACAGTTATGCACCCACCTTATAGTAGCCCCATGTAAGTTGTATTTGCCTAGTTTATTGATAAGAAGGCCATGCGAGACCGTATTGAATGTTTTACTAAAGTCTAGGTATACCATACCCACCACTTCTCCCTTATCCACCAGACTTGCTATCCTATCAAAGAAAGCTATCAGATTGGTTTGACATGATTTGTTCTTTACAAATCCATGCTGGCTGTTACCTATCACCTTATTTTCTTCCAGATATTTGCAGATAAATTACTTGCTCCATTATCTTCCTTGGCACAGAAGTTAAAGTGACTGGTCTGTAGTTTCCTGGGTGTTCTTATTTCCATTTTTATAGATGGACACTATACTTGCCCTTTTCCAGTCTTCTGGAATCTCTCCTGTCTTCCATGATTTTTCAAAGATGATAGCTAAAGGCTCAGATACCTCCTCTATCAGCTCCTTGAGTATTCTAGGAGGCGTTTCATTAGGCCCTGGTGACTTGCAGGCATCAAACTTTTCTAAGTGATTTTTAATTTGTTCTTTTTTTATTTTATCTTCTAAACCTACCCCATTTCCACTAGCATTCACTATGTTAGGCATTCTGTCACCATCAAACTTCTTGGTGAAAACCGAAACAAAGAAATCATTAAGCACCTCTGCAATTTCCAAGTTTCCTATTATTGTTTCTCCCTCTTCACTGAGCAACGGGCCTACCCTGTCCTTGGTCTTCCTGTTGCTTGTAATATATTTATAGAATGTCTTCTTGTTACCCTTTATGTTTCTAGCTAGTTTGAGCTCGTTTTGCGCCTTTGCCTTTCTAATCTTACCCCTGCATACCTCTGGTCCATATGCTCGAAAAGATTGGGAGCCACTGATCTAGGGTAACATTCCAAAGTTCAAACAACATGAACCATAATCAGGTATTACATTCCCCTGGGCTCTGGCACTGAAGCAGGGGAGTGATGATTACACACAGCAGCCCTTCGCTCACTCCCTCACACAGATGCATAACCACACACACACACACTCACAAAAACCACACCAACACCTGGGTAGCGGCACTTACAAAATACATCCACACAGGGTGCGTCTATACAGCACCCTTAGCTCGAAATAAGCTACGCAATTCTTTGGATGCTATTTTGAAATAGCGTATTTCATCATTTCAAAATAATGTGCTATTCCAGAATTCTCCTTAACCCTTGTGGAATGAGGGTTACCGGGATGTCGGAAGAAGCCGCCCATTATTTCAAAATAGGGTTGCCAGGTGTCCGGTATTGAACCGGACAGCCCGGTATTTGCGCCTTCTGTCCAGAAAAAAAATGGAGAAAATACCGGACATGTAGAATGTCCGGTATTTTCTGTTTTTCCCGACTCGGGCATCTGACAGAAGGGCGGTTAGGATATGCGGCATAACTCGGGTTAGCTGGGGTAGGGGGAGGATGGAGCAGGCTGGGAATTAAATTTTTTGCTCAACAGAATTTTTTCCCGTTTTGGGGGGGGGGGGGGATCAGTATTTTTTGTTAAACCATCTGGCAACCCTATTTCGAAATCTATTACAAAATGATGGGCTGCTTCAATAGACACGGAATAGCTATTTCGGGATACTTCCAGTATCCCGAAATAGCTCCACAGGGTAGATCAGGGCTACTCAACATGCAGCCCATGGTGCAGTTTGGGTTTACGCAGGGCTCAACACACAGCCTGTGGGTGGGATCCTGTGAACATGGCCTCCACTGGGAACACGCTCCACAACGGCGAGGCGTCTCCCAAGCGGGATGAGCATTGAAAGACGCAAGCGGACGGGCTGGCTGGAAGAGATGGGTACAGGGTGTCAGCGTTTCTAGCCCCTAGGGAGGAAGTGCCGGGAGCACTGGGGCATTGTGTGAAAGAAGTTATTTGCATATATATTTGCATGTATATGCAACCACACTTAAGTTGCGGCCCTCAGCATGTGCTGTGAGTATCATTGTGGCCCCCGGGGCTTCCAAATTAGCCCTGGTGTAGACAGACCCACAGACACACCCCAGACACTCACACAGAGACTTGCCCACTCACAAAATACACTCACAGGCCCACGCCAACTTCCTCTTCACAAAACCCGTTCAGCATAGTCACACCGCACTCCCCCACACCACGCCCTCGCATCCAGACACCCACCCTCCATAATCCTACTCCCAAAACACCTACACCCAGACACCCACACCCACCCACAAGAATCCCACGCACAAAACATCCCCAGACATATAAAACACCCACTCACCAATGCAAACATAAACAAATAGCCCCTAAACTCATAGCGCGTTTTCTCCGACAGACAAGGAAGCAAGAGATGCAGGAAGCATATTCTTGATCCTTCTAATTTTAGATACTTTAGAATTGCTCTGAACATGTGCTGATGGGGCTGAGGACAGAAAAGTATCTAGATCGGTCGATTAGTTAGATCATGAGATTACATGAGAGAGCTCTGCCCAGTGCCAGCATTTTGCCAGCCCTCGCTGATTTTTTCCCGTCCCTGATTTGGGCATGACGAGTCGTCTCCATCTGTCAGCAAGTTTACTGTCAGTGGAATTAAGTGGGGGGGGGGGGGGTGGAGTGAAAATTGCCTGTCAGTAAAATCTGTTAAAAATAAATGTATATGTCAGTAAAAAAAAAAAAAAAAGAAAGAAAGAAAAGAAAATGGCAAGATTCCTTAATGAGATTGTTATCTTGTCCTGGCTCCCAGCCCCTTCCTCTAGATCTGCGAAAGGGAATAAATAAAGACAATGATATCCGCAGCGAGATGCCACATCCCCTGAGCAGTGGAGGAAAGCACCTTGCCGCTTGGCGGGTTCCATGTGTGTCAACCCAGCAAAGGGATGTTCTCTTTCGCTTGTTTCGTGAGCCAGAGCGAGTTGGCTGTGGCCCACGGTCGGTGGATTTCCTCACCACTTGAGTCGCTCTCTTGCTGGTCCATGCAGCCCTTTAAATGCTGGCCTCTTGGTTTATTTTGGGAGTCCTGGAGTGCTTGGGCGGATAATTAGCAGTGCCATCTGTCAGATGGCAAGTGGAAAGCAGCTCCCAGGAAGAAGAGATGGTGGCATGGTGGGGTGGGGGGTACAGGGAGGAGAAGACAGACCTCGTGTTGACCGGACAAAGTGTCAGAGACCCCCCCACACCTCTGCACAACACAGACTTGCGGGGGTGCCTAGTACTCCTCACGTGCCCACACAAAACATCTCACTCCTCACTCCTATGCAGAACATATTCACGGACAGGACACAAACACACAACATAGCCCCCATACCTTCTCCACACTCAGGCACATAAAATAGCCATTCTTAACACACACAGACACACAACCCCCTGCCACAACAGCAGTACCCATGCACACAACACATGCACACAAAACACTCCTCTACCCTTGGGGACACAAGATGCCTCCGCCTACAACAGCCCCCCCATACTTGTCACACATCACATCCACTCACAACGCAAACACAACACACCTCCACCCTCGTGAACGCAACACACCCACTCTCCACACACAGAGACACACAACTCTCCCACCTGCAACAGCCCTCCAAACTCATTCGCACAACACTGCCACTGACACCACACACAGGCACACAACACAACGGCCCCACCAACCAGAACACACACAAGTCAAATAAGCTCCATGCAAAGGTTCCTGTGTGTCGGCAAAGACTGGGTAACAGCATTCTGTGTCTTAATGAGCCAGTTGCAATGTGAGTGGGGGTGTTGCTTCACGGGGTGTTGAAGGTCAATCGATAATTTGGGGGTAAGTTTGCGGTCAGTAGCTAGATGCTATGTGAAAGGTTGTTCTACCACCAGGGAGCCAAAGCTAAGATCCTTAACTCTTTCTGAGCCAGGGCCGAGAGAAGCAACAGAGGGGAACATGTTCCATTCACAGTCAGGACGGCTTGCCTTAGAAGGGATGGGTGGGGAATGGTTTTCCCATATGGTGAGAATTTTTGAGATTTTTTTTTAAATCCCATCCTAAATCAGGACAGATATCAAAATCCTCAAAAAAATAAAATAAAAAGTCTAGTTTGGGTCAGGTGAAACCTTTTGTTCCACTTTTGACTTTGGATTCTTTTCTTCATCTTTTTCTTTGCACAAACTTCGTTACATTTCCAAACCAAAAGTCAGTTTGACCCCAAAGAGCAAAACGTTTCCTGTTGAAAATGTCAAACCGGGACCTTCGGACGATTCCAAAACACTTTTTTTTCCAACATAATTTTCCCAATTGGAAAATTTGTCAAACTCAGACTTTTCTCACCCATGGATTTTAACAAATTTGCAGCAAAAAACATTTTTGATTACCTGCAATCCTCTGGCACCAGCTGAGATTACGCAGCTTTTAGCGACCAGGCTCTGTCGACACAGCCCTGTCGCTATAATTCGGCGCGTGTGAACACTCTGGGTACGTCTAAACTACATTTTTTTCCCGAAAGAGGATATGCAAATTCAGCGGGAATTTGCATATCTTCTTATGATCTCACTTTCTAAAGAGGATCTTCCAAAAGTGAAAGTAGTCTGGACACTTTTTTGGGGGGAAAAAACCCTTTTTCGAAAAAAAACCAAACCCCTGCATAAAAGGTTTTTTTTTCCAAAAAAACCCCGCATCCAGACTACTTTCACTTTTGAAAGATCCTCTTTCGAAAGCGAGATGAAGAATTTGTATATCCTCTTTCGAAAATAGAACGCAGTCTAGACATAGCCTCTGTGTTGGCACTTTTGCTGATAAAATACTTCCCTCCCCAACAAGCAGGGTTTGCTTGGTGAGCAGCAGAGCACTCCTGCTGACAAAGCAGTGTCCTCACTTTCATTGGCTGCGGCAAACCATTATTGTTTGGGGGAGAGGACTGTTAAGCACCCGCGAACAACAAAAGTTTTGTCAATCAAGGACGAGTGTAGACCCAGCCTAAGAAAGTGGGTAATTTCTCTTGGACCACATTTTTATCCTGAGTCATCATCTTGGATACTGGCTTAAGGTTATTCTCAGCCACTTGCTAGATCTTTTCTTTTAGAGCCAGGTTTTCAAAAGGCCTCGGATCCCATTAGGGCCCTAAATAAGTGGCCAGGTTTTCACATCTCGCAGACGGCTTTGACAATCTCAGCCAAAAGGCATTAGCGTTTTACAGCCGCCTGCAGCACCACGCTCTGACTTTACAAAACTAACCGTCCTCTGGTTTTACCCACCAAGAGATGTACAGAACCAAAATCTGTGAACTGTGGACCTCAAGGTAGATCCAAATCTTAGACTATATGAGGAGCCTACGCTTGATCTGGATTTGGACCTGGATCCATGCCTTGATCTTGATCCAGATCCAAGCCTTGATTTGGATCTTTATCTGGATCCAAGCATCAATCTATCTGGATCTTTATCTGGATCCAAGCCTTGATCTGGATCTTGACCTGGATCCAAGCCTTGATCTCTACCTGAATCCAGGTATAAATCTGGATCTGGCTTTATTTACAAACTTTGATCTGGATCAAAACCTGGATCCTAACCTTGATGTGAACTTCCCAGCCAGGGCCCCTCTCACTCTCCATTTCCTATTCCCCCAAAATCCCAGCCATCCTGCAATAACCGCAGCCCTCCATTGCCGGCCTGTGCAGCAGCTGTGTACCCGAGAGACTTTAGTTGGAGACCATGCTGTTCACCGGTTAATCTGGGGGATGCTGCAAACCAGGCAGTTGCTGCCCTGCTACACTCCAGAGCTTGTGCCAGCCGCTGTGTTTACCTGCCGTGGTGAGGAGTGAGGAAATCTGCCCGCGGAGGCCAGAGGGGTCAGAGGTGCGGTCTGGGGCGTTCCAGCTCAGCTAAATCTGCTGTAACTAATGGAGCCAGCCACGGAAACCTTGTCAATTCCTCTAACGCTTGGCTCCCTGCAGGGAGAGTCTGATGGAGACTTCAGACTCCAGGCCTGCTGCCAAGACCTTTAGCACTTTTTATGCAGTGATCCCAGAGCCCTGCCCCCAGGGAAGGGGTCGCTATTTACTCCCCCACCTTACAGGCTGAGGCTGCCATGTCCGTCCCTCCGGGGAGATCTCCAAAAGCCCATGCAAACTCTGACCCACTGCTTCTATGCTGTGGAAAATCTGCCTAAAGCAAGGCACGGAAGAGCAGGCTGGCCTTGGAGATGCTCCACGCAGCCAACTCCTGAAGTCCGTAGGGGCTGGACCATCAGGGCTTTCAGGGCTTAAACTGGGGTTTCAGATGCCTGCTGGCTTGCCTGCTGACTCTCAAAAGTTTGCTCTAAGTGACTTCCCAAGTTGGAACGAGGGACCAGGAGTTTTGACTGAGCTAACCACTAGAGCACATGCTTTGGGAGCAGAATGCGGGTGTTCTGGTGAGGAAGAATGGCCTTCTGGTAAGGTACCAATCTAGAACATACCAACCTGAAATAAGACGATCTCCATGTGAACTTGGTCAACTCACTTAGCCTCGCAGTGCCTCAATTTCCCCATGATAACCCTGCCCTACTGGGGGAGGGAGGGGTTGTGAGAACAACTGTATTAAAGATATTGAGGTGCTCAGTTACCGTGGATTGGAAGTCACCGGCGTAGTGTCCTAGCAGGTCTCTCTCCACTTATCCAGTGATGATAACCATGCGGCTGTGTGCCTGCCCCCTTCTGTATGTTGCACTGGCTCTGCACAGATAGCCCGTACCACAGACTCGAAGAGGGCCCCTAAAGACCACAAAATCAGATAAAGATGGAAGGCGCCTGGCCAGGCTTATTGTAACTGAAGCACAGTGATAGCACTTGGCAGACTCTGCGAGGATACTTAAAATGGGCACGGCTCAGTCAATGACAGGGATTTGCTGCTGCCTCTGAGGCTGGACAAAGAGGTAAATCGAGTTCTCTCAGCATTTATAGACAGAGACAAACAATCTGGGATATGCACCTTCTGTATCATCTTATGCGCTCCATGACTTGTGTTACCTCCCCTTGTTCTTTCCTCCAGAGCTTTGCTGTTTCCCGCCTGTGACTGTGCTTTGACGCCTACTGTTTGAGACAAAGAACATAAGAAGGGCCACATTGGGAGAGACCAAAAGTCCATCTAGCTCAGTGTCCTCTCTGCTGATGGTGGCCAATGCCAGGTGCCCCAGAGGGAATAAACAGGACAGGGAATTATCATGTGATCCCCTCCTTGTCACCAATTCCCAGCTTCTGACAGAGGCTAAGGATACCATCCTTGCCCATCTGACTAATAGCTATTGATGGACCAACCTGTCCCCCATGAATTTCTCCAGCTCTTTTTTTGAGCCCTGTTAAAGTCCTGGCCTTCACAACATCCTTTGGCAGGGAGTTCCACAGGTTGACTGTGTGTTGTGTGAAGAAAAACTTCCTTTTGTTTGTTTTAAACCTGCTCCCTATTCATTTCATTTGGTGACCTGTAATTTTTGTGTTATGGGAGCAAGTAAGCAACTGCTCCTTACTGACTTTCTCCACAACGGTCATGATTTTATCAACCTCTATCATGACCACCTCTTAGTCATCTCTTTTCCAAGCTGAAAAGTCCCAGTTTTATTAATCTCTCCTCATATGGCAGCCGTTCCAAACCCTCCATCATTTTGTGGCCCTTTTCTGAACTTTTTCCAATGCCGAGATAGCTTTTTTGAGATGGGGCGACTACATCTGTACGCAGTAATCAAAATTTGGGCATACCATGGAGTTAGAGGCAATAAGATATTCTCTGTCTTATTCTCTATCCATTTTTAAATGATTCCCAACATTCTGTTTGCTTTTTTGACTGCCGCTGCACACTGCATGGATGTTTTCAGAGAACTATCCACAATGTTACATTGTTACAGGCTGGAGACCAACCAGCTAAGTACTAGTTCTGCAGAAAAGGATCTGGGGATTACAGTGGATGAGAAGCTGGATATGAGTCAACAGGGCGCCCTTGCAGCCAAGAAGGCTAATGGCATATTAGGCTGCATTAGGAGGAGCATTGCCAGCAGATCCAGAGATGTGATTATTCCCCTTTATTTGGCTCTGGTGAGGCCACATCTGGAGTATTGTGTCCAGTTCTGGGCCCCCCATGACAAAAAGGATGTGGACGCATTGGAGAGGGTCCAGCGGAGGGCAACCAAAATGATTAGGGGGCTGGAGCATATGACCTACGAGAAGAGGCTGAGGGAGTTGGGTCTGTTCAGTCTGCAGAAGCAAAGAGTGAGGGGGGATTTGATAGCAGCCTTCAACTTCCTGAAGGGAGGTTCCAAAGAGGATGGAGGGAGGCTGTTCACAGTAGTGACGGATGGCAGAACAAGGAGCAATGGTCTCCAGTTGCAGTGGGAGAGGTCCAGGTTGGATATTAGGAAAAACTAATTCACTAGGAGGGTGGTGAAGCACTGGAATGGGTTACCTAGGGAAGTAGTGGAGTCTCCATCCCTAGAGGTGTTTAAATCTCGGCTTGATAAAGCCCTGGCTGGGTTGATATAATTGGGATTGGTCCTGCCTAGGGCAGGGGGGCTGGACTTGATGACCTTCTGAGGTCTCTTCCAGCTCTATGATTCTATGATTCTATGACTCCAAGATCTCTCTCTTGAGTGTAACAACTAATTGAGCCCCCATCATTCCGTATGTATAATTGGGATTACTTCTACCAATCTGCGTTACTTTGCATTTCTTGGCATTATCTTTCATTTGCCATTTTGTTGCCCAGTCACCTAGTTTGGTGAGCTCCTTTTGAAGCTCTTCACAGTCTGCTTTGGACTTAACTCTTTTGAGCAGTTTGGTACCATCTGCAGATGTTGCCACCTCTCTGTTTACCCCTTTCTCCCAATCATTGATGACTATGTTGCATAGGATCGGTGCCTATCACTAATCATCGCTTTCGTCAAACTATTTTAGCACGTGCTGGGTTGGGGTGTCCTCGTGCTGTCCTGGCGGAATGGCTTTACATGTTCCATGTGCCTTAGCAGAACTAGTGCCAAGTTTGTGTCCCAGACGCCGGCTTGCAGGGAGACCTTTGCTTTTGACAGGGCTTGACTGTTACTCAGAGTTTTTAACTCTTGCTGACTTTGGTTCAGGCCTCAGGCCTGACACTAATCCCATGTATCAAGCTCTTTTTTTCTCCTACATCCCCTCCCCCCCCCACTTTTTGTCTTTTTACAGGGAGGATGTTTACCCCTTGTCACGGCTCACAGGTCGTGCCCACACTTGGCCCCTCGGCTCCCTTGGTGGGACTTCCCTCCCCCTCCAGTGCGGCAGCCCCTTCTCGGGAAGCCCACTCTACTCCAACGGCAGTGAGACCGCCCTTTCTCAGGGAGTCCACTCCAGTGCAGTGACCCTATCTTGGGGGGCCCACTTTTACCTGGGGGGGTCTGCATCTCCACCTCCAGGACAGCGCCTCTCAGGGCCTTCAGCATGCCTGCCTCTGCTGTGAGCCCCTAGGGTGACAAGATGGTTTAAAAAAAAATACCAGACACACCTGATCTCAGATCGGGAGGGGGGACTGGCCGGGAGGGGAACAGGGCTGGCCAGGAGGGGGTCGGGGAGGGAACTGGCCAGTGGGAAGCAGGGCAGGCTGGGAGGGGGAAGGGGGGAGCAGGGCAGGCTGGGGGGAATGGGAGGGGGGAAACAGCTGGCGTGGAGCGGGGCTGGCCCAGGCACTCACAGATCCTGGGGTGCTGCCTGTCCCGCGCACGGTCCCGGTGGAGCGCACGGGCAAGTCTGGCCCCGGGGATGCCATCCTGCCCCACCCTGGCCCCACACCCCTCCTCTCTACTGCGTAGTTACGTACTGCCTGGCTGGTAGACATCTACCAGCCAGGCAGTACGCAACTATGTACTGATACTCATGATAATAATAACATTTAAATAGAAAATATCGGACATTTATATGTCTGGTATTTTCTCAATTTGTTTCCTGGACAGAAAGCTCAAATACCGGACTGTCCAGTTCAAAACCAGACACCAGCCCCTTTGGGGGGTCCACTCCCTCTGGATCCCCCGGGCCTCCACTCCCAGAAGGAATAGTGCCACCCTGTTCTCTAGCAGGGTTGCCAGATGGTCTCCCAAAAAATACCGGACACCCGGTATTTTTTGGTTGAGCAAAAAAAAAAAGGAGCACGGGATAAGCGATCCCCACCTCCCAGCTGGGACTCCCAGGCTGGGAGGCGGGGCCGCCAATGGCGCTGGGAGCCTGTGATCGCGCAGAAGCCTGGCGGGGGGCGGGGGACGGGGGGAGTAGCCCCCCCGACCCCCGCCAGGCTTCTGCGCAATCACAGGAGTCTAGCCCCGATCGTGGCCCCACCTTCCAGCCACTCCCCCCGCCCACGCCAGGCTTCCGTCTGGCGTGCAGCTGGAAAAATCAGAGAATACTGGACATTGCACATGTCCGGTATTCTCTGATTTTTTTTACCGGACAAAGAGCGCAAATACCAGACTGTCCGGTAGAATACTGGACACCTGGCAACCCTGTTCTCTAGACCAGAGCAACTATCAGCCAACACAAAACAGGAGGGTTTATTGAGCTTTGAAGACAGCAAAGGATCTCTCAGGCCAGTCGGCCTGGGCCCTCAGCCCCGCATGTCAGTCTCTCCTACAGCCAGCTGAGTCCTGCCTGCTCTGCTCTCAGTCCCCAAAAAACAGCCCCAGTTTCCCAGCAGAGCCTCCAATAACCCCAGGAACAGCCCCTCCCCAGTCCACTGTCTTGTCTCCAGGTAAGAGGGTCGCCTGGCCCCTCTTCTCCGCCTCCCTCCTCCGTCCAATGTTCTCCCCTCGCTGGGACCAGCTGGGCCGGTCACTGGGGTCTCCCCTCTGCAGCCTATTGTCTGTCGTCTGGCCAGGGCTATATCCTCTGAGCAGGGCTGCGGTCACCAGGGTACCAGACGCCGAGGCTCCAGTTCTGAGCTGTTCTCTGAAACAACAAACTCCCCAGCACTGTCACATTAAACCAGTAACCTTCAGGCACTGAGCGCCCCCCTGTATGTAACCCCCCTTTGAACCCCCAAAACTCCCCACTTCCTCGCACCCCTCAACCCTGGAAAGCATAATCCATGGATAGGCTAAATGCTGTTATGTGACCACCTTCTTTTACCATTCACGCCAATGGAAGGCGTAAATACCTCTTCTTTGTTCGCTTTCTTCACACCAGCCATGATTTTATAGACACTATCATCTCCCTCCTCCGTCGTCTCGTTTCCAAGGTGTTTTAGAGGCCCCAGTCTTGTTCATTGCTCCTCATATGGCAGCTGTTCCAAACCCCTCCTCATTTCTGATGTGCTTTTCTGAACCTTTTTCAATTCCAATATATCTTCATGGAGATGCCGTGACCACCTCCTCTTTCGTAGTTGTAGGTTAGCAGTAGGTGGGGTTTTTTTGGTTTTTTGTATCTGTTGCATGCTACCCAAGCATCACCTGCCCTGCCCTACAGCTGGGGAAACTGAGGCACAGGAGGGGGCTGTGGTTTGCTCAGCATCCTCCACTGGCAGAGATGTAGCAAGCATTCAGCTCTCCTGGAGCCCAGTCTAACAGGCCACACTGCCTTATATTAAGTACTTGTGCTCCTCTGTAGCTGTCACCGGAGCAGGAACAGCAGCCGGCTCCTCAATCTAAACTAAAACCCGGCCCGCCGAGGATTCTGCAAGGTCGCCTCGGTGCCAGGTGCTAATTTACACTCCTGACATTAAAGAACCAGACAAACTCTGGCAACTGTGTGCCAGGCAGCTCATAGATTACACTGGAATTTATCATCCCATCCACAAGGAAGCCAGCCACATCAGTTTCACCCTGGCTGAGTGTTCAGGGGAGGGGGAAGAGGAAGGGGAAGAAAAAGCTGGAGTCTCCCGGTTGCCACAGCACAGACGTTACCGTCAGACTGAGTCAACCTGGCCAAATCCATCAAGAGCTGGCCTGCAAACCTTCACCCCGCAACAAAAAGCCCCCGAAAGTTCTCGTGAGGTTTGAAAAAGTCTGAAAGTGACTCGGAAACATTTGTTTTCTAGCCTCTTTTTTTTCTTCTTCTTCTTCTTCCTTGCAGCTGCTGGGACCCAGAAGGGAGAAAATCTGGAAAGAAGCCTACAGGATTCTCAGCTGGTTCTGGTAGATCCAAGAGCACGGGTTCAAAGAGGCAGCTGAGCCACAAGTACTGATGCAAACTGAGTCGAAGATCTTGGCTCTATAAGGACATCCCATGGCGGGGAAGGGGATTTCTGGCCCCTTTTGCCCTATGTTACCTCAAGCTAATAAAGTTGCAAGGGGCTGCAGGAGAATTTGCAGTGTAGGGCTGATATAAGGCATGTCTACATAGCAGGGCTAAATTCAAATTAAGCGATGCAAGTTCAGCTACGTCAATTGCGTAGCTGGAGTCAAAATAGCTTAATGCAGCTTTTGGCGCTGTCCACAGAGCAGGAAGTCCGAGAAAACGCACTCTTCCCTTACTCCTCACGAAATGAGGGTTACAGGACTCGGAGTAAGATGTCCTCCCACCCGCCATTATTTCGAAATCATGGCTTGTAGTGTAGACCCGCACTCGGTTATTTCGGAGTGATGCTGTTATTTCCCTGCTGTGTAGACGTACCCGTAGCAGGTGCAGCACGCTGGGTTGGGTTTGTTCTGGGCCCGGTTTGTTCTGGGCCCATACACAGCCAAAGGGAGGCTGGAGCAAGCTAGAGCAGCCATTGGGCTGTTGTAACTTTACAATGGAGGCTGTTTGCTGCTCAGTATCGGCAATTCGCCCTAGGCTGCACCTTCTGGGTTGTACTGCCAACAGGAGCAGGCCCTTTTTAGGTCTGGCTTCAAGCTGGCTGGAAAATGGCTCTTCCATTCCCTCCAAAATATTGAGTTTTCAAAGGCTGTTTTTTTTTAATCCCTCGTTAAGGCAAGAAGTAGGGTTGCCAGGTGTCTGGTTTTTGCCTGGACTGTCTGTTATTTGGGTCCCCTGTCTGGAACAAATAATAGAAAATACCGGACATGGGAAATGTCCGGTATTTCCTGTTTCCCTTAGACAGAAGCCTGGCAGGGACAATTTTCCCCTGCCACGTGTGGCGGGGGCGGGGAGTGAGGAGTGTGAGGCCATTTAAAGGCACAGCGCCTTTTTTTTTTTTTTTTTTGCTCAACAACTTTGGTATCCCTCCCTTTTTTTTTCTTAACAGAATTTTTTCCCAGTTTTCTTTTTGTAGGGAGGAGGGGGGCGTTCAGTATTTTTTGTTAAACCATCTGGCAACCCTTGCAAGAAGCCAAACATTGGCAATCTTTTGCCAAATAATTTGTTGCGGGTCAGTCGAAACATTGCCTTTTCAATCCACTCCCACTCTTTCCTTTTGATGTCGATCCCTCTCTTGATGAAGTCCACGGTGAAAGCCATCTGGAAGTGAAAACCTGCGCTTCCCCTTCCAAGAGCATTGAAGTGGGATGTGACCAAACCTCTTCTTTTCCGCTAGGACGTTATGTTCAATCCATACCACTTCAGCTGCCATCCACTCCCCCCAAAAGTTGGGGTTTTTAGTCAAAATGGCATTTTCCAATGGTGGGGGAGGGGGAGGTTTGGATGGAAAATTTGCAACCAGCTCGGTTTTGGGTCCAGCTTTCTAAGGAAAGCAAAGAGCGATGGGATAGGAGGGTCTCATATTTATGACCTGCGATGGTATTAGCTCTCTTAATGTGTGAGCAAAGGATTAGCAGGGGGGAGGCTCTTCTCCATTAGCAGATTAGTGACTCCATAATGCAGTTTATAAATTACACCATGTCATGTCCTACATTAAGGCGGGGGGAGGGGAGGAGGGGCTGTGCGGAGAGAGGGTGACCTCTCCTACCTCCCCATTAACTTTGTTGTCCAACTATTTCTGACATAAGAGCAACTAGCACAGGGATTGTTTGCCAAATCCCACCGATCAACTGGAAAGCCACCCATTAAACTGGTTAAAATCAACCAGGTAGGCCTGGCAGGAGAGTTGTGTTGCGGTTAGAAGAAGAGACTGAGCGGGAGGACACTTGGGTTCTGTTTTGAGGTTTAGGGGTGTGACAGGGGGCGGCCACAGAAAACCCCCGGGGTGCTGATAAAGCCAGTGACACTCACCTCCTTGCTCTCTGGGGCCTCTCACCACCCAGTCCTGCTGGGCCAGCTCACCTGGTCTCCCCCAGCCAAGGTCCAGAGCTAAGATCACTGCCCCGCCCCCCCCTCCGAAAAGCAATACAGACACTGACACTCTTCAGCTCTGGGAGAATGCAGCTCAAGGGCACGGCATCCAGGAAACCAGCCCCAATATGGGATCAAAACCAGGGGCGGTGGGTAGCATAGGCAGGGGGAGGCGTTGCCTTCCCAAACCGCCAGCCTGGCCCCGCCCAGACTCCGCCCCCCCAGAAGGTCTACTGCATACTGGGGACAGAGAGTTGCTGCCTCTCAGTGCCCACTAGGGATGTTAAATATCGGCTAACTGGATAGTCAATTAACCTCATGAATTCTTACCGGTTTCTCAACTATTCTATAGTCCCCAGGAGTGAGGCCAGTAGCCAGTGCGCTCTGGCTCCTCTCCTGAGGAACTCCCTGCCGTTCCGTGCTGCTGCCTCTGTATCAGAGGCAGCAGCATGGGGTGCCAGGTGGGAGCTGGTCCGCGAGGTGAGCCTGTTTAAAAACCAGCTCCCCTCACAGCCCGGCTACCTGTCGCCCGGCGCTGCTGCCTCTGATACAGATCTAGCAGCACAGGGTGGCAGCAGCCCCTGTCTGGCACGAGCCGGAACTGAGCCGGGCTGCCTGCCCACCTGGCTCCTAATTACACTTTAAATGCAGAGCCGCGGCGGGGTGGGTCTGGGTCCCTGCGCAAGCCAGGACTGAGCTGGGCTGCTGGCCAGCCTGCTAAAAAATGTATGGGCAGGTGGGAGACGCATGTAGTCTATAGCATTAACCAATAAGCTTTTGCTCATCGGTTAATCAGTTAATCGACTACACTATTCCATCCCTCGTGTCCACCCCTCATTGTGCTCCAGGGACGGGGGGTCGGGGGTCATGTGCCCTCTGCCCTCCCCATGGTGCTGGGGCCGTGAGCTGACTTTCCTCCCCATGGTGCTGGGTGGGGGGGACAGCGTGGCTCCCAGGGGAACGAGGGCTGAGCAGAAGGGAAGGGCACCCAGCTTCACCCACTGCCCATGATCAACACCTCCCAATAAATCCATCTGTCACTGTGGGGCTTTTGAATTTCCCCTGCCATTGGGACTAATTGCTGAGCATATGTAGAACTCACTGGAACCCCTTCAAAGTCCATCTGCTACATTTCTCTTTCAGGCACAGAATTCATCACCCCGAGGTGGTGGCCCTGGGAGCATTGCCATGAGAACGGCTGACGCAGAACGAAGACGGGCTCCCAGTGGGCTGGTTGTGTGTTGGCAGGGTGGGGGAGTGAAAAACAAGAGCAGGAGAGGATGGGGGCCATTTTTTTTGCAACTCCCCAGTGGCTGCGGGGAGTGGCGACAGTGGTTCAACAGGGGGCGCTCTTCCTCCTGAGAACGAAGTCAGCCGGCAGCGCTGTCTTTTGGAGGAGACAGAAGCCCAAGCCACTGAAGTACTTGAAGGTCATTAAAGCCCCCAGAGCACTTTTTGCCTGAGTCAGGGTGGTCCGGTCCAATTCCAGCTCAGCTGATTGTATGAATTCATCACCCCTCCCCCAAAGGGATAGGGCCAGATTCTTGTTCCCATTTTATGGATGGGAAAATAAAGTCCTGCGAATCTGTGGGAGGGCTGAAATTATAACCCAGAAGTCCTGATTCCTTAGTCCCTTGTTTGATCAGTAGGCTGTTTTTCCTAGGCACGATGGGGACATCTACACTGTACATGTAGAACCTCTCTAGTCTGGCACGCTCTGGTCCAGCAACATCCATGGTCCAGCATGATTTTAGTTATGCAGATGTTCACTTATCATGGGTGTGGCCAAGTTTCCTGTGGGCCCATACACACACAAACTCACACACGCACGCACACACGCACGCACGCACACACATACACACACGCACACGCACACATGCACACATGGACACATGCGCCGCCGGCACTGCTCACGTCACAAGCGTTTTCCCCAGAAGTGGCCTGTACCTGGCAGGTGCCACTCAGTTGGCGACGTGTTGCGTCACTGTCACGGTAACCAGCCAAGCCAGCACCATCCCAGCAGGCTGCAGACCCATCATGTGGCATTGTATCACCAAGCCGTGTTCCTTACTCCGCTGTTCCTTGCCACCAGTGCACGGACACACACCCCCACACTTGGGAGCTCACCCCCCACACACACACGCTGACACGATTGCGGGCACGGCCCCACTCGGGCCTGCATGGTGGCGCTTAGGAACTCGTGCGCTCGCTCCGATTAAAGCTCAAGGCTGGCTTTAATGCACGAGGGGAGGCTGAAGGAATATCTAACACACACCCACAGGCGGCACTGCCACCGGATTTTACGCCCGGGCTGGGAATTATCAGCCCCCATCATCGCAAATACGGAGGTGAGGGTGACCTACCCTCAGGCTTCAGGGCGAGAGCTGGGGGCTTTGGGAGAGGAGGGACAGGAAGAAATGAGTCTTATCATCTGTTATTTGTATTTTGGCTGCAATCAGGGCCCACTCATGCTGCAGCCTGCCCTCGGTGTGGTTCAAACCCAGAACAACAAAGCAGTCCCCTGCCCCGAAGGGCTTGCCATGTACGTGCATTAGTGCATTAGTCCAGCCGAGATCAGGGGCCCACTGCGCTGCACAGGCCCAGAGGAACGGACAGTCCCTGCCCTGATAAGTTGACAGGCTGCATGGACAAGACAGACAAAGGGTGGCCAGCTCCATTTTACACGTGGGGAAACTGAGGCACAGCGCAAGGGCATGACGAGTCTGTGGCTAAGCCCCAGACCTGGATCTTTTAAGGGCTAGGCAAGTACATGAGCCTCCAGAACCTCCAGCATGGGGCAGGCGCCTTTCAGGGGCAGGTGGGCCGGGCACTCCCTGGAGGGATGCTTCCTTCCACAACTGACTCCTTCATCCATCAGCCTGGCTGGGCGCCGTGGGCAGCAACTGAATTTTGGCCAGGCCTCGGCAGGGAAGGAGTTAATGGGGCTGTCGTGCTCCCATCAGTGTCCCTGGCAGAGAGACATGGTGATCTATGGATCAATGACCCTGCCTTGACCTTCACTTTGTGCTGGATCTGAGGGGGGGGAGGGAGAGGCGGAGGGGGCAAGGCTGCTGTAGAGGGACCAGGAGACACTCCTGCCTCAGAAATGGGGGGCTGGCTCCTCCAGTGCCCCACAGGCTGACAGCAGCCATCAGCACCTGGGCTTCTTCATTGCAGGGTGCATGGCTGTGCAACAGCCTCGCTGGAGCGGTGTGTGTGTGTGCCCGTGTGTGTCAACACACACATAGCTCACGGCATGGGTGGGTGCTGATGCTAATCACTTTTCCCCTGCACCGTGCAAAGGAGGTCAGGCCCAAGAGCCCCTTTTCCCACTTGGGGAAACTGAGGCAGGGAGGGGCTGTGACTTGCCCACCCAGCAGCAGAGCAAGGAGTAGAATCCAGCTCTTGTGAACCTGTGTCCGGCATGCCACCCCTTCGCTCACCCTGCACTGGAGACAAAGCCAGGCATTTGGGTGTGACTCTGTCTACACGGCTGGGCTCGTTAGGTGCACTCGGAGCAGCTAGCTTCTTTCCCCATCACTCCATGTCGCACGTTCATCCACGCCCCAGTGAAAAGGGTCAGCTAAAGAATCTAGGACCAAGCTGGGAATCACACCTCAAGACCATCCTCCCTCTGGCAGGCTCTTGTTTGTATTACAGCTGTTCACGCAGGCCGCAACTGAGCTTAAAGTCTCAGAGTGCCAGGCACTGTACAAACGCAGAGCCAGAGAAGGTCCCTGTGCCAAGAGCTCATGATCTGAACAGAGAAGGGAGGGGGAAGGGACACAG
The DNA here is from genome assembly GCA_032595735.1 of Pelochelys cantorii. Lineage (NCBI taxonomy): Eukaryota > Metazoa > Chordata > Testudines > Trionychidae > Pelochelys > Pelochelys cantorii. Next base: position 20,198,478 of record CM064349.1, on the reverse strand, counting down.
AGGCAAAGAGACTTGCCAGTAGTCACATGGCCAGCCAGTGGCAGAGTGTCACGGAGGCATAGGGTCTGGTCTAGGCCCCAACCTCTGACCAGTCTCCCGTGAGTAATCCCTTAGTGCAGGGGTTCCCAAACATTTTGACACGGGGACCAGTAAATCCATTCACGAACTTTTGGAGGACCGGTAACATTCATTTGCATATTCGCATATTCATTAATCAAATGATGAATATTCAGATAACTTGTTTCTGGTCCTCCCAAAGCCCCCAGCGCCAGCTTTAGCAAAGCTTTTGATATGGTCACCCACAATATTCTTGCCATCAAGTTAAGGGAATATGGATTGGATAAATGGAGTGTAAGACAGACAGCAAGCTGGTTAGACCAGGGTTTCCCAAACTTTTTACTTTAGTTGGAACGCTTTTTTTTCAGTACTGTTTTTTGCAGCCCAAACATATAAACACATAAAAAACAAACTGAGAAAATATCAGACATATAACATGTCTGGTATTTTCTCATTAGGTACGTTTTATTATTACTAGATGTATCAGTTTGTAGTTTCAAACTGCCTGGCTGGTAAATGTGCTCAGGCTGCATGAGTACCAGCCAGTTCGTAACTACTCAAGGGTGTGGGGGGTGGGAGGGGCACAATAAAATCCCCAGGCTGGACTCACTCGTGCTTTGCGGGAGGGGTGGGAGGTGGGGGAGGGCAGGGCCCTGAGATCTACATATGGCCAGGTCAGTGCCACTTCGCCCCCTGCGCCTCTGGCCAGCCCCACTTCCCCCAAACCCCTCCCGGACAGCCAGTTCTCCCCCGCTTCTCCTCTCAATCTCCCTTGGCCAGCCCCTCTGCCTGCGTCCAGCCCTGCTTCCGGCTGCCACTTCTCTCCCCCCCCTCCCCCCCCACATCTTCCCCGGCCAGCTCCCTACCCCCGACCTCATGCCCCCCGGCAGCCCTGCTTCCACCGGCCCCCCCAATCTCTCCCAGCCAGCTCCGATGTCCCAGGTAAGCCCTGCTTCCGGCAGCCGCTTCTCCCCTACTCCTCCTCCCGATCTCCTGGCCAGCTCTGCTTCTGCCGGCTGCCCCCTGCCCCAAATCTCCAAAGCCCGCCCCGATTCCCCTGTCCAGTGCTGCTTCCGGTGGCCGGCTCGCCCCTCCTCCTCCTCCTCCCCACTGCTCCTGACCTCCCCTAGCTACACCTCTGCCGGGAGCCGGAACATCGGGCTGCAGGTTATGCCCAGGCCGGCCAAGGGCTTGGCGGCCCCAGTGCCACACACGCACTCCTGGAGCCTGGAACACCCTGGCAACCACGCTGAGGCCCGGTATTTTTTTCCTGCGGCCCGATATTGGGCTGCGGCCCATAGTTTGGGAAACGCTGCCTTAGTGGGCTGGGCGTGTAGCTTCCAAGCTCCAAACCTGGATCCCTGACTCTCTCCGTTTTTCTCTGCAACAGATCCCGCCGAGCCATTAAAATCATTTAAAAAGAGAAAGAGAATAAGACAGAGAATATCGTATTGCATCTCTATAAATCCATGCCCCGCCCACATCTTGAATACTGTGTACAGATGTGGTCACCTCATCTCAAAAAAGGCATTGGCAAAAGTTCAAAAAAGGACAACAGAAATGATTAGGGGGTTTGGTACGGTTGCCATGTGAAGAGAGATTAAAAAGTCTGGGACTTTTCAGCTTAGAAAAGAGGAGACTAAGCAGGGATATGAGAGAGGTCTATAAAATCATGACAGGTATGGAGGAAGTGAGTAAGGAAAAAATATTTACTTGTTCCCATAACACAAGAACTAGGGGTCACCAAATGAAATTAGTAAGTTGCAGGTTTAAATGAAACAAAAGGAAGTATTTCTTCATGCAGTACACAGTCAACCTGTGGAACTCCTTGCTAGAGGATGTTGTGAAGGCCAGGACTTTAACAGGGTTCAAAAAAGAGCTAGATAAATTCATGGAGGATACATCCATCACTGGCTATTAGCCAGGATGGGTAGAGATGGTGTCTTACCCTCTGTTTGTCAAAGGCTGGGAATGGGTGATAGGGGAGGGACCACTTGGTGATTCCCTGTTCTGTTCATTCCCCCTGGGGCACCTGGCATTGGCCACTGTCAGAAGACAGAATACAGGGCTAGATGGAGCTTTGGTCTGACCCAGCCTGGCTCTTCTTATTTTTCTTTCTTTCTTTTTTTCATACACCTGCAGGAGGCTTGTACTGGGATCCTTCTGGCCCTGGGCGAGATGCAGTGCGGGATATTTTCAGAGACACAGGTACCTTTGCAATGCAAACCAAGGAAGCTGTTCATTAGTCCCCAGGTTAGCGCTGCAGTGAAGCTACAGTCCAACCTGGCTGTGATGAGCCAACCCATCTGTGGTGGCCTGTCCCCTCCCCCGCTCTCTCTCTCTCTCTCTGTCTTCCTGGGGTTTTCTACTGTGAGGTCCACGTGCTTCATCATCTCCCCACTGTGCTGGCTGTTGATTCGGGGTTGGTTTCAGGCAGGTGTTTAATGGCCCTGTTCATTCCACTCAGGGGACACTCCCAGACTGCATTTTTTGGTTTGTTTTTACAATGCAAAGTGCAGCGGGAAACTGAGGCACACACAGCAGGTTTTTCTTTTTTCTTTCTTTTTTTGGTACCAATACGACAAGACGCTTCTGCTGTGTCACACAGAGCTGGGATGAGAACAGCTTGTGCAGCTGCTCAGAAGAGATTCAAATGCCACCCCACTGAGTAACAGAGCGCCCACCGCTAGGTTTTATTTCTGTGGGTGGTGCACATGCACCCAGGCCTTGGCGCATAACACATTTATTCTGCACATAGATGGAAAAAACTAGAGGGAACAGTGGCCGAGAACAACAGGTCTCCTGACTGTGTAGCACATGCTCCGTTACCAAAGCATGCTGGGCACCGATCTATTTCCCGATTCTGCAATTTGGGTCCTTGGAAGAAACTTTGGAAGGGGCTTTAGGGTGTAGAATGGCTGAAGGCCAGAATAGAATGGGGGAGGGAGGAAAAAAGGGTAGAGGAGGGAGGAGCAGAATGTAGGCAGATCTTCTCTCCTGAACTCCCCAGGAAAGGTGAGGTTGTTCATTATCCAAGGAGCAGCAACGCGGCATTATTTATTCACATATGACTAGCCGTTGTCTTGCAGCTATAAATTATCGCCGGCATAAAAAACACTTGAAGAGCTAATGCGAAGACTACAAATTAGCAGCAAATTTTTTGTGATCCGCTGCGCCATTGGCGGAGTTCTTTAAAATGCCATTCTGTCTGGCATAATTGTATAGTAGGTATTTCCATTCAAGCAGCGAGCACGCCTCCTGAAAATATGAAGACTTTGTAAAATCTAATTGACAAGGAGAATAATAAGGGTTCAATGCCAAGCTATTCGAGAGGGGAGAATTAGACTCTGGGATTCTTCAGTGGGGGAGACTGAGGTACAAAGGAAGGGAACAATCACCCTCCAACATTTTACCCACATAAAGTACAATAAGTCTGAACTTAAGTTGAATACAGAAAAGGACGAGTGAGAGGGCGAGACTGAATAAGAGTGCGCAAGGATAGAGAGATGGCGAAGGGGAAAATCAAGTGGAAGAGAATCAGAGAGCGGGGAAGGTAGGGCCTGGGAGAGAGGAAGCACACGACAGGGAAAGGAGGACTGGAAGGAAAGCAAAAGTCGTTTCGAATGCCCATCAGAGACTCAGGAGCAGACCTGGGAGAGACCCGGAGTTTCCTTTGCGCGGGAACTGGCCTGGGTTCAGAATTTGTGTTCCGCCCCCTCAGCCAAACTGCGGCGGAGGACGAAAACTTAAAGCTACGTGCTGGAGAAACTGTAAGGCGGGGCATGATCAGGCTAGCGGGGAATGAGCCGCCATCCCCTTGCCTGGGGTATTTAAAATGACACTGATGAGCTGGAGTGTAAACAGCAATCTTCCACTGGCATGGAAATGGGCTTGCAGGAAAACCAGCTTTCCTGGGTCGCCGGATGTGCCTTCACCACTAGTCCCTATTGCCCAGGCAGCGTGTTATTTACTAGGTGTATCACACGAGCGACTATGCCCATGTGCTCCATGGGCCAGGGCCTCAACCGGCATAAATCAGGGGCAACTCTGCAGGCTTCAGTTAGGGTTGCCAGATGGTTAAACAAAAAATATCGAACACCCCTCCCCCAAAAAAATCAGGAAAAAAATTCTGTTGAGCAAAAAAAAAAAAAAAGGAACTCACTGAAATTTCCAGGACTAGTGTACTCCAGAGGGGAAAAAAGACCCCCCCCCCCAAAAAAAGGAAGAGTTGAAAAAGTTTACAGTGGCTAACCAAAAAAAACCAACCTCTGTTTGCCCTTTTAAGAGCAGAGCAGACATTGCCCTTTTAAAGCGGCCAATTTGAAGTCTGTTCTCGGAGGTCCCGGTACACTGCATTCTTTTACATTAAGCCCTGCCCGGGATGCTCCATCCTCGCCCCACCCCAGTCAGCCTGAGCCAGGAAAAACAGAAAATACGGGACATTTCACATGTCCGGTATTTTCTGAAATTTTTTCCAGACGGAAGGCCCAGATACCGGGCTGTCCTGTTCAATACCGGACACCTGGCAACTCTAGCTTCAGCGAAGCCACGCTGGTCTACGCCAGCCAGCCTCGTGCCTGAAAGGGCGGAGAGGTTTGGAAATCTCCCCAGCCCATCCCTAGCGGCTTCTACCCCGCCCTGGGATTTCACAGCCTTGCCCAGGCTCCCAAAGTGACTGCAGAGTGGACTGAGCTCAGGGGAAGCTGGAGGAAAGGAGCCACTATGGAAGAACCACTGTGTTAGAAAAGGAAAATCGCCTCCCACCCCCCCGCAGCCAGGCGCTCCGATTCCCCTTTGGATTTACAATAAGCTTAATTCCCTGTTGAGTCAACAGCATGCCTCACTGCCTCAGCCCTTCCCTTCCGACTTGGAGAGCTCCCGTCTGGGGCCTGGAGTTTGTCAAAGGCCCCACGGGACAGCAAAGCCCTGTCCCTTTTGTTGATGTTTCCCACGAGGCAATCCCCTCCTCTCCTGTACCTCCAACACCCTCGCCCAGCCCCCGGCAGGGGGAAGACCCTGAGGTCGGCTTGCAGGTGCACCACGGAACGGAGCATCAAAGGCCCTGCTGAAATCAGCAAAGTCCGGGAGCAGGGGTGGGACTCGCAGGAGGCCGGGGGGGGTTGATATTAAAGGGTGGGTAATGCTTAGATACTAGGAAGAGGAGGCTGCCTAAGACAGCAGCAAGGACCCTCCAGCTGGGACTGAACGTTAGGGGCTGCTTTAAAAATAGCCCAGAGACATTGAAACGTCTCGGGGGCTCTGAATCCGCTACTGGTTCCATGCATGCCCTAGAGCCATGATGGGTAATCAGTGGGGCACAAGCAGCCCATCGGGGTTCTACGTGCGGCCCGTGAGGCATTTTGTTCTCTGCTGCCCACGCGCTGGTGTCCATCCGCGCCCTTTTTTCCCTACTGGTGTTACCAAAGGGCCATGCACGTAAAGCCAGGGGCACGGGAAGCGAGGTGCATGCGGATTGCACCCAGCACCGACTGTGAGAGGCGGGCGCTCCCTCTGCAGCCAATCACAGCGTGGCTCCGGTGCCATCGGCACAGCCTGCAAATTCCAAGCCTGCCAGCACAATGAGCAAATCCACCCTCTCCCGGGAGACCCCCTTGGTTCCAACAATCTTGCGGCCCCCTGCGATGGATGAGGCCACTCATGCCACCCCCTCACTAGCCTCAGGTACCCATCGCGGGCTGAGGGCAAGTCACTTCATAATTTATTGTCCTATGTTTTGGGATAGCATCCTGAAGGAGCCCCCATTATGCACCAGGATCTCAGGCGTGGGGGTGCTATACAAAGCCAGAACAAAAGGGGTCTGCCCCAAGGCACTTGAGGGTTTAAACTAGGAGGCCACACCGACCTGCTTCCCCTGGCTCAGAAGGATTCACTGCCTCTCTCAATCGAGATCAGCAAACGTCAATTTCATCATTGGTGTACACACCCCAGGATAAATATCTCACTGTTGATAATAGGCATGTACAGATTGGCAAAGTAACAAAAACGCTGCTGGAAAAACATCCTTAAATATTTCCCCTCTGGCACCCCCAGAGTTTCCTGCTGCTGTGAAAACTGAACCAATAAATACTTGAGGGGGAATACTTAGAAATCTACAAATCAGCAGCAATGGAAATGGATAAAAATCCAGGAAAAGGGCTGGAAAATAACCATCTATGATATCGGTCGGGATAAAAAAACCTCAAAAGTGCTTTAAAATCACCAAGGCGGCAGGCATCTCAAGGTGACAGAGGGAGCCAGAAGAGGCATTTTTAGCCCAGTGACAGGTCCAGCTGCCTGCTGGTGAGCTCTCCAAATGCCATCCATCTTTTGAAAAAAAAAAAAAACCCCAAACACATAGCGCTAACTTCCAAACCCCTTCCATTCCCGTAAGTGGCCATTAATTCATGTCGGATCGGCGCAGGATTACAGTGCATGGAAATCAAATGACTTCATTGTGATTAAAGTTTATGGCCGCGTGGAGCGACGGAATGAATAATCATTTGCCACTTAGCAGAAAGTGGCGCTGAGATTTCGGCCCATTCGCGCCTGCCTCGGCCGAGATTCCTCTTGGCCCCGGGAAGGGGCCTGATCCTGCCTCCCTCGTTTCTAGGAGCTGCTCCACCGACTTGAGTGAAACTCCCACCGCGGGCAGACGGGACCTGAGCCTTTGTGTGGCCCTTTTCACACATGGGTGTGGAATGTCACCCAGAGAAAGGGCGGGATCCCAGCTTCGAGCAGAAAGGCAGCCACCTCTGGGGTGAAACCGGCAGCCATTCGAATGGCAGTGCAGGCTACTTTAGGGCAGGACCTTGATTTTGATGGAAGGGGGATTCTGATGAAGGCAGCCTGCGGTTGCCCACGTTACAACGTCCCTGGGCTCCTTACAGGCCTGCAAGTGCGGGGTAGGGCCAGGAGTTGGATATGCTGTTTGGACCCTTCCTGCCCCATAGGAAAACCAAATAAGAGGCTTGCTGCTCTGCTGTCAAGGGCAGCGGGATAATTGCTCCTTTGGAAAGGAAGCGGAATGCAAGGCCTGGACTCCGCTCCCTCGCCAGGCCTGGCCTGCTCCACTAATAGACCCCACTGACCTGGAACATCGATCCTTCTGGCGAGCAGGCAGCCCTGGGGTGACCTTGGGATTCGCTGCTTTGTCCTGCTGTCCCCCCCACACTCTTCCCGACACTCCCCATTAGCCTCCCCTCCGACACCCCCCCCCACCACTCAATACTTGCTGACAGACAGCTGACGTGTCCTTTGTCCCCGCGGGAGCATGCGTCCCCCCGAGTGCTGGCCGGGCCTGCCCCCCTCCATGGTCCTTACTATGGGGGCTGTCTCTTGCTGCGGGTGAGAGCTGGCAGCAGCAAGAAAAGGGAGCCGGACCCCAGGGAGCCTGTTGCATGTATAAGGGCCCCAATGCAGTGGGGGGTTTCCCGGATCTCTGGGCTGGAGAAGCAGAGATAGAGAAAGGCAGGTCATGAGGAACAGCCATGAGTATGGGAAGAGAGAGAGAGGGGCAGTGTGGACCAGGGCCGGCATGATTATTTATGAGGCCTAGTTCAATTATATGGAGATATATGGAGTGGGAGCAAGGCCTATTTATGTGTTTTTATCTATCTATCTATCTATCTATCTATCCGCATCGCACCTAGCATCTATCTATCTATCTATCCACATCAAACCTAGCATCTATCTATCTATCCCCATCCACCCCCTCTATCTATCTATCTGCGTCAAAAAATGGCGCAGAAAACCCATCCAAATTCACTATAAAACTTGAACTCAAGCCATGATCCACCCCAGTAATGTCAGTAACACTCTCACAATTGTCGCGCTGGCTGTTAGCCTGATGCATGAGCCCGTCTCTCTAGTTTATCCTGCCGCGTGAGCATGATGGGCTTCGTTAGGGGTTTGGTTCAACATGGCCACACGTATTTCAGCCTTGTTGGCCTCTGTAAGGAATATTTACTCCTACAAAGCAAATGTCTTGCGATAGACTTGGAACTTATAATCCTTATTGTTTTAATCTGTAATAAAATTCATTGTCTAATTCTCTACATGGGAGCAGAGCCTGGAGCGGGGCCAGTTATAAAGCACAGGGCCATGTGTGGGGGAACTGATGGCACACGCCTCCCGCTGGCACTGGTGGGGACAGAGCTGGTGATGGGCACAGCACGGAGAGAGCAAAGGAAGCTTTGCAGCAACCTGACAGTCGTGCTTCAAATCCAGCCTTCAAGCATGCCTAGCAAAATCGCAGGGCTTTTTAGGCAGCTTAGCCCATCATCACGCTGCCCAACGTCTCTCATTTCCTGTCTGTCTGTCTGTCTCCACCTACCCACTGCCCCCCCTCGCCTTAAGACTGGGAGCACTTGACTGGCCTGCTAGACCCGAAAAACACTCCAGCGCAGATGCTGCTTATCCCCAGCAAGGCAGCGTTAGCCCAGGTCGGACCTTGATCCGTTCGTTACACCTGAACGATGCATGCTGGCCAAAACGTGGCCTTCCTGGTCTAACTGGGTCTAGGCCAGCAGCTTCTGCTGATGCTAGGGGGGATATGATAGAGGTCTATAACATCATGACTGGTGTGGAAAAAGTGAATAAGGAAAAGTTATTTACTTATTCCCACAATATAAGAACTAGGGGTCACCAAATGAAATGAATAAGCAGCAGGTCTAGAACAAACTAACAGAAGTTTTTCTTCACTCAGTGCACAGTCAACCTGTGGAACTCCTTGCCAGAAGATGTGGTGAAGGCTAGGACTTTAACAGGGTTCAAAAAAGAGCTAGATAGATTCATGGAGGTTAGGTCCATCAATGGCTGTTAGCCAGGATGGGCAGGAATGGTGTCCCTAGCCTCTGTTTTTCTGGAGATGGATGACAGGAGAGGGATCACATGATGATTACATGGTTGTGTTCCCTCCCTCTGGGGCACCTGGCATTGGCCAGTGGGGGCAGACAGGACACTGGACTGGATGGACCGTGGGTCTGACCCAGTATGGCCATTCTTATGTTCTTATGTCTGTAAAATGGGAGTGATGATACTGACCTATCAGGAATGTAGGGAGAAGATGAAATTGTTTGAGATTCCCAGTCATTGATTTCGGGGTGTGTGTGTGTGTGTGTGTGTGTGTGTGTGCGCACGCGCGCGGGGGGGATTAGGAGCAGACAACTCTGTGTAGCCATCTGCCTCATCTGCTATTTTCTTAAACAGACACACAACAGAGGCAAAATGCTTCAGGTCCCTTCGTTTTTTAATGCATCCTTTCGGGACAGCACAGTACAGTCCATCTTCAGCCCTCTTCCTCGCCACGCTGGGCCCCAGCAGCCTCCTCCTCCTCATCATCATCATCCCTGGCCTCCCCTTGCACGCCCTGCCTCTGGCTGAGGTTGGAGAAGACCGAATCCCATACCTCCTCCAGCTCTCTCCGCCGCTCCTCGTACTCCTCCTTCTCCGCCAACGGGTTGCCCTCCAGCCAGGAGGTGGTCTCCTCACACATCTCCGACACCCTCTTCTTGGCCTGCACGTCCAGGGCCTGGACTCCCTCTGCAGCCCGCTTCAGGTGGAGCGTGCACGCCTCCAAGGAGTTCATCGCTTCAATCTTCTCCTGCTGGGCCCCATCTTGGGCCCTGTGTTCCTCAGCCTCCTTCACCATCCTCTCCACCTCCTCTCTTTCCAGCCGGCCCCTGGTGTCGGTGATGGTGAGCTGGCTGGTGTTGCCCGTATCCGTGTCCCTCGCTGACACGGTCAGGATGTTGTTGGCATCGATGGAGAAGCTGACTTCGATGATGGGCTCTCCACGCCGCGCTGGGGGCAGGCTGCTCAGCATGAAGGTGCCCAGCAGGTGGTTGTTTTTACTCATGGGTCGCTCCCCTTCGTAGACCTCGAACACAACCGTATCTTGGTCATCTTCCGCCGTGGTGAATTCCATGGTTTCCTTGGTGGGGATCGGAGAGTTGCGTTTGACCACGGTGGCCATCACCCCTCCAACCGTGTCAATCCCCAGGGACAGCGGGGTCACGTCCAGGAGGAGCATGTTCTGCAGACCCTGGGACCGGTTGCCTGTCAAGATGGCCGCCTGGACAGCCGCCCCGTAGGCCACGGCCTCGTCTGGGTTGATGTTCTTGCTCAGCTCCCGCCCGCTGAAGAACTCCTGCAGCAATGTCTGGACCTTGGGGATGCGGGTTGAGCCTCCCACGAGCACGATGTCGTGGATCTGCTCCTTGCTCACGTTGGCATCCCGCAGCGCCTTCCCTAAGGGCTTCAAGGTGGCCAGGAAGAGGTCGGCGCACAGGTCCTCAAAGCGGGCCCGGGTGACAGTGGTGTGGAAATCCACCCCCTTGTACAGGGAGTCGATGGAGAGGGCGGCAGTGGTGCCGGAGGAGAGCGTGCGCTTGGCCCTCTCGCAGGCTGCCCTTAGCCTCTGCATGGCCTTCTTGTCCTGGCTGAGGTCCTCCTTGTGTTTCCTCCTGAACTCCCGCACCAGGTGATCCACCAGCTGGTTGTCAAAGTCCTCCCCGCCCAGGTGAGTGTCCCCCGCCGTGGCCTTCACCTCGAAGATGCCGTCGTCCACCCTGAGGATGGACACGTCAAAGGTGCCGCCGCCCAGATCGAAAACGAGGATGTTGCGATTCCCTTCCCCTTCCCTGCTGGCCTCCAACCCATAAGCGATGGCGGCCGCTGTGGGCTCATTGAGGATTTTCAAGACATGGAGGCCCGCAATCATCCCGGCATCGATGGTGGCCCGGCGCTGGGAGTCGCTGAAGTAGGCTGGCACCGTGATGATGGCCTGGGTGACGGGGCAGCCGAGGTAGGCCTCCGCCGTCTGCTTCATCTTGGCGAGCACCATGGCGGAGATCTCCTCAGGGTAGAAGGTCTTCTCCTTCCCCTTGAAGGACACCTGCACCTTGAGCTTCCCGTGATCACTCACCACCTGAAAGGGCCAGTGCCTCATGTCCAGCTGCACCAGGGGGTCCTCAAAAGTCCGGCCGAGCAGCCGCTTGGCATCAAAGACAGTGTTCTGGGGGTTGAGGGCCGCCTGGCTCTTGGCGGGGTCCCCCACCAGGCGCTCCGTGTCAGTGAAAGCCACGTAGCTGGGCGTGGTCCGGTGGCCGTGGTCATTGGCGATGATCTCCACCTTGCCATGCCGGCACACCCCCACGCAAGAGTAGGTGGTGCCTAGGTCTATCCCCACCGCAGGTCCCTGGGCCTTGCGCATGGTTGGGGGCGAGGCTGCAGTGCGCGAAGAGGGCCGCTCTTCCTGGGGCTGTCTGGAGACGGAGAGCTGCTCCCATGAGTTCCTTCCTGCCCCTTGCCCCCACCTCAGGGGGTTGGCAAATGAACTTCCATTGGGGCCTGGTTCTCTGGGGCAACCTGGGAATATGGTCTCTGCCCCGCGCTGGGTGGCAGGTGCTTCCCCACCTCAGCCCCCCTAGCGACCTGACTGCCCTTACTGCCACACGTGTCACAATAGGGTGAGGCCACCAGCCTGCTGCTGCATTCCCTCTCCCCCATTACCAGTGCCCCAGTGTGTAACCCTGTGGGTATTACTGTCATCCCTGGAATTGAGTGTTCCCACCATCTTACTGAGGTGCGACTGTGCTGGGGGGCAGGAAGCAGGGCAGGAAGTAGCGGGGTTCCAAAGAAAATCCTAGAATAGAATCCTAGAACTGGAAGGGACCTCGAGAGGTCATCGAGTCCAGTCCCCTGCCCTCACGGCAGGACCCAGTACTGTCTAGACCATCCGTGACAAGTGTCTGTCTAACCTGCTCTGAAATATCTCCAGAGATGGAGATTCCACAACCTCTCTAGGCAACTTATTCCAGTGTTTAACCACCCTGACAGTGAGGAACTTTTTCCTAATGTCCAACCTAAACCTCCCTTGCTGCAGTTTAATCCCATTGCTTCTTGTCCTGTCCTCAGAGGCCAGGGAGAACAATTTTTCTCCCTCCTCCTTGTAACACCCTTTTAGATACTTGAAAACCGCTATCATGTCCCTCTCAGTCTTCTCTTTTAGCTTGTGGTCTAGTATGATCCCTAGATCCCTTTCTGCAGGACTCCTTCCTAGACAGTCACTTCCCATTCTGTACATGTGAAACGGATTGTTCCTTCCGAAGTGGAGCACTTTGCATTTGTCTTTATTGAATTTCATCCTATTTACCTCAGACCATTTCTCCAGTTTGTCCAGACCATGTTGAATTATGACCCTATCCTCCAAAGCAATTGCCACCCCTCCCAGCTTGGTATCATCTGTAAACTTAATAATCATACTCTCTATGTCATCATCTAAATCACTGATGAAGATATTGAACCGAACTGGCCCCAGAACAGACCCCTGAGGAACCTCACTTGTTATGCCCTTCCAGCATGATTGTGAACCGTTAATAACTACTCTCTGAGAATGGTTATTCAGCCAGTTATGCACCCAACTTATAGTAGCCCCATCTAGGTTGCATTTCCCTAGTTTATTGATAAGAAGATCATGTGAGACCAGGTCAAACGCCTTACTAAAGTCTAGGTATACCACGGGTATGGATGATGGAGAGGATGGAGAGAGGCTGTTCTCAGTGGTGGCAGATGGCAGAACGAGGAGCAATGGTCTCAAGTTGCAGTGGGGGAGGTCTAGGTTGGATGTTAGGACAAACTATTTCCCTAGGAGGGTGGTGAAGCACTGGGATGGGTTCCCTAGGGCGGTAATAGAATCTCCATCCCTAGAGGTGTTTAAGTCCCAGCTTGACAAAGCCCTGGCTGGGATGATTTAGCTGAGGTCAGTCCTGCTTTGAGCAGGGGATTGGACTTGATGACCTCCTGAGGTCTCTTCCAACTCTATGATCCTACGAGCTGGGAAACTGTGGGTTATCAAGGGAAACATATAACAGAAAGAAGGGACTTTGGATCAAATATAGGCTCGGCCAACTTCGAGGGTGTTATTTTTATAATTTCGACCAACAATATCGGTTTATTGCTAATAAATATATTTTTTAGATTTGCCACCATTTAAATGTCACCCTTGTGTGAAATTAGGAGGGGGAGCATATTTTCCCCGTTTTTTCCCCATTTAAATTTTCACGGCTGCGGAAAATTATGGGCGTGGGGGGTAGACAATTATTTAAAGACAGTTGATGCCGGGGATCCAAAAGTTAAAAGCTGTAACACAAATGCTCAGCGTCGCATGTCAAAATACACAAAGTAAATATCCTGAAGTCAACAGATTGTGCCTGCTGTTCCAATTCATTCACGGGTCCATTGGTAACCAGCCTCATTCAAAAGTCTAAATTGACTGGATTTGGACACTAATCCATTCTCAAGCAGTGTTTTTCTTACTTTGATCTAACTGTATACTTGAGTTCTTACCAGGAGAAATATTTTGTGTGGTTGGTTTGTGGGTGTGCAGTGGAATCAACGTTTACCGACCAAAAATTGATCCTTTCAGGCCTTACTATTTATATTAGCACAGGCAAGTGCCTGGCTGTCAGGATATAAAGCCAAACACTTGTACCTAGCTCTCACATGATGCTTTCCAGCCCTTGCCCTCAATGTGATTGACAGAAGACGGCAGTACCATTGTACCCATTTTATATATGGGGAAACTGAGGCACACAAGAGCGACATGGCATGCCCACCGCCCTCCAGCAGCAGAACCAGGCCAAGAACCCAGATCTGAATGCTAGGGTTGTGCTTTATTCACTAGGCAACATTCCTTCTACAAACCCTAACCCTAAACCTCACATACTACAAGTGATTACAGCAGACTGGGCTCAGTGAGTGGCTATTTTGGGTGCCTCTTTGGGCCACTCCCAGGTGTGCTTATAGGGGAGAGGACAGAGGTTCAAAATGATCTGGACAAACTGGAGAAATGCTCTAAGGTAAACAGGATGAAGTTTAATAAGGACAAATGCAAAGTGCTCCACTTAGGAAGGAACAATCCGTTTCACACATACATAATGGGAAGCGACTGTCTAGGAAGGAGTATGGCAGAAAGGGATCTAGGGGTCATAGTGGACCACAAGCTAAATACGAGTCAACAGTGTGACGCTGTTGCAAAAAAAGCAAACATGATTCTGGGATGTATTCACAGGAGTGTTGTGAGCAAGACATGAGAAGTCATTCTTCTGCTCTACTCTGCGTTGATTAGGTCTCAGTTGGAGTATTGTGTCCAGTTCTGGGCACCACATTTTGAGAAAGATGTGAAGAAATTGGAGGAGGTCCAGAGAAGAGCAACAAGAATGATTGGAGGCCTAGAGAATATGAGTTATGAAGGGAGACTGAAAGAATTGGGCTTGTTTAGTTTGAAAAGCAGAAGATTGAAAGGGGTCGTGACAGCAGTTTTCAGCTATCTAAAAGGGTGTCACAAGAAGGAGGGAGAAAAATTGTTCTTGTTGGCCTCTGGGGATAGGACAAGAAGCAATGGGCTTAAACTGCAGCAAGGGAGGTTTAGGTTGGACATTAGGAAAAACTTCCTCACTGTCAGGGTGGTGAAACACTGGAATAAATTGCCTAGCGGGGTTGTGGAATCTCCATCACTGGAGATATTTCAGTGCAGGTTGGACAGACACCTGTCAGGGATGGACAGACACCTGTCAGGGATGGTCTAGACAGCGCTTGGTCCTGCCGTGAGGGCAGGGGACTGGACTCAATGACCTCTCGAGGTCCCTTCCAGTTCTAGTGTTCTAGGATTCTAGAACAAAGGGACGGGCAGTCAGAAAACAGAGGCTACCCCACACCGTGGCAAGTGAAACGGGTAGTGGAACAGTTTTGTGCCACCATACACAGGACTGGGACAAGCTGAGTTCTAGTCCTAGCTGGGTAAATCCCTTCCCCGCTCCCTGCCTCAGTTTCCCGAGCTGCCCAGTGGGGATTAAGATACTGACCCTCCTTTTTGAAACACTGCAGGATTTGCCATTGAAAAGTCATCTTCTGTGGTTGCTCATTTGGAGCCAGGAGAAGGGGTGGGGGGCTCACAGACTTTTCCTCGCCCCCAAATACATTTCACTAGAACCCTTCCCAGGGCTACTGATGCCCAAAATTTTATTGCAAGACTCGCACTGTTTGGCATTTAAATCCTGAGCTTCTGGAGTCTTCTGATTATGGGGAAATCACTTGACCCCTCCCACCCCATAAGGCTATTTCCTTGCCCTGGTGGCTGCAGAGATAAAGCCGGGGAAAGTGACCCCCGAAAAGCTCTGCACTGGGAAGTAAAGGAGCCAGTGGTTGAAAACCTCAGGAGCTGAATGCCAAGCTTGTCGTTTTGGGGGGTGGGGGAGGGGCTTCTGGCTCACCCTGTTTGAAGCCCTCGGGCTGGGCCGCACCACCCCTATCCCAGCCCTTCCCCATCAGAGGCCTCTGCTGACCCAGCTCCTCCTCTCTCCCCCTCTGTGCTGCATAGTCAGCCCTGGTAGGGTCCTTCTGCACACATGCGGAGGGGGGGAGGTATTTCAGCACTGCAAAGAGGGGTGCGGGACGGGGGAGGATTCACGTGCCTCACCTTTCCCCACTGTGAACGAGGCAACAGGCCGCTCCATCCCGCCTCCGGCAAACAGCCTGCTTTTGCATTTTGAGCTGCCTCTCCCATCCTCCTGCACTGGGGAGTTAAGAGACATGAACTCCCCCATGCCCTGAGTGGGGGGGGTCAATAAAGGAGAACTGGGGAGGGAGGAGTATTACAAGGAAACTGTTGATGCTGGGGAGGGGAGGAGGCCCCCTTTTTTCCGCACTGTCCTCCCCCCCTCCTCTCTGTAAGCCACCATGAACGACAAACTTCCCCCTCACCCCAACATGGCGTGCCTGAAAGCCCCAAGCCCGGGTCAGGTTGGAGAAGGAAAAAGGCTACTACAGCTTTACAGTAGCGCGAACTATAGAGCCACTGTTTCGGCGGTGACCTCGGGGGTCAAAGGTGAAGGGTTTCCCAGGAGCGTCTTTGATGAGAGCCATCTTTGATGAGAAAGGCGCCTCTATACAGATGTCCCATAATTACCATGAGAATGTGCCGCACATGGTAGGGAAACGCAGCCCCGAAAGGGAGATTTAATGGAATGTAATTAAAACGGCCCCTTGCGCCGCGCTTTCGCTCGCATGCTCTCGCTCGCATCGGGCCCCGCTTTAACCTTTTCAAGGCTTGGTTCGTGACGAGCGGCACAGAGAGCCAGCGCGCCCCCGTCCCCCACCGCCTCCCCGCCCCTGGGAAGCGCCAGACAGGCTCTGGAGAGAAAGTCGCCGGCTCTGTGGAAATACCTCCCCGGCCGATCAGTTCTGGAAATCTAGGCCTCCCCATCCCAGCTCGCGGTACCCGCCTCAGCCGAGGGTCCCGGTTCACTTGCCAGTCGCAGCCCCTGGGTGTTGCTCATGTGAGATAGTTCGAAAGCACCGAGCACGCTGCGGGGGGGAGTGTTGTGTTTGTGTGAGGAGACAGGTTGTCGGGGTGGGGGGGGGAGGTTATTTTTAAAGGGGTGGTTGGCATGAGAGGATCGGGGGCTGCACTTTCTCCCACATCCTGCCTATAGGGGGATTTTAGCCCCCAGCCAGGGCTGGCTCAAGCCATTCCTATGCCCCGGGCAGCGGGCGCGTGACACATGCATGGCTCCGCCCCTTGGCGCACGGCGCATGTGCGGACCCGCCTCCCAGCGCGCTGTGCGCCTTACAGCTGCAATCGGGCGCGCGGTGCCTGATTGTAGCTGTAAGGAGCGCCACGCAGCCCCCGGCCCCGAGCGCACGGCGCCTGATGGCAGCTCTAAGGGCACCGCACAGCCGGGCGTGCAGCGCCCCTTACAGCTACCATCAGGCACCCCCCATAGGTTGGCGCCCCAGGCAGCTGCCCGGCTAGCCCACCCCCCCTTAATCCGGCCCTGCCCCCAGCATTGCTGCATTAGCCCAGATGTGAGTCACAGCAGGATTCGGCCCAGCACAAGTCAGTGGTGTCTACACGAGGGCGCTGGTGCGATTTCACCCTTGGTTAAAATCACTTCAGCCAGGCCTGGGGGTGGCCGGTATCTGAGGAGGGGGGAAAGCTCTGCCTTCCCCAACCACCAGCCTGGCCCCGTCCACACTCTGCCCCCAGGATGCCTACTGTAGGCGTACTGGGGCGGAGTGTTGCTGCCCCGGAGTGCCCGCCCTCCCCATGCTCCGGGGCTGGGGAGACAGAGGCCTGCACCCTCACCTCCTGGTGGTACTGTGGAGCGGGGTGTGGCTTGCCTCCTGGGCATGGGGCCTGGGCAGAAGGGGTGGGGTTTGCCTCCTCCAGCCTTACCTTCACCCACCACCCATGGCTAGGCCCCTCTCTCCGCACCAGTCCCCCTCTGCAGCTCTCTCCTTGAAGTGCTCCAAAGGGGACGTCTCTATGGGCTGTGGTCATCAGTAAGGGGGCAGAACGATTCCTGAAATGCTGCCCAGGTCAGATGGAAACTGAGCTCCCTTCTTACCCCTGGGTCATTCCAGGCAGGGGCATCAACTTAGAGAATTCTTGGGAGGTCGGGGAGACAAGAGGCAAATTCAAGTCTCTCCCCTCCCTCTCCCGTAAAGACCCTATTCCGATCCCACACACCCCTCCCCTGCCAGGGACTCTAGGTCTCCCTCAGCCAAAGAGTCTCCCCTCTTTTACCTTCCCAGTGACTCAGCCGGTGGTGCCAGCCCTCAGCAGACATCGCTGTGCCCCACCGTACAGGCACACACTCCTCTGTGCACCAGGTCACAACATCTGGGCTCCAGCCAGGGCCCAAACATAATTATTTCAGGCCCAGTTCAAACTTGTAACATGGGTCCCCTCCCACACACATACCACAGCAGCCGGGCCGGGTCAAAATTTAGCAGCATTGTGACTGGCATCACAACATAAGAAGAGCCAGGCTGGGTCAGAGCAAAGGCCCATCTAGCCCAGTGTCCTGTCTTCCAACAGTGGCCAATGCCAAGTGCCCCAGAACGAGGAAACAGACACAGGGAATCATCACGTGATCCACCCCCTGTCGCCCATTCCCCACCCCTGACAAACAGAGGCCAGGGACACCATTCCTACCCATCCTGGCCAATAGCCATTGATGGACCTAACTTCCATGAACTTATCTAGCTCTTTTTTGAACCTTGTTATAGTTGCAGACTTCACAACATCCTCTGGCGAGGAGTTCCACAGGTTGATTGTGTGGCACTCCAGAAGCAGCTGTACAGACCCCCTGGCTCTTCGGCCCATGAAAATCTAAGCAAGTTCAATACTGCACAGCTGGTTCTGGGCCCAAGTTGGGACACATTTGCAGGGCAGAGTGGAGCGGCGGAAGCTGGCCCTGCCATGCCTGCTCTGTGGCTAGATGGAGGATGCCAGTCCTCGGGGCTGTCTTGGCAAGCATTCACTTGCAAAATTCACTTCCCCTAAAGAAAACCCCTGCTGTTCCTTTTATGTTTGGGGTCACTGGGGGTGCAGATGAGCTTGGAAACACCCTCCTCTTCCTCTGTTCTGGCTGCCTTCAAATTCTCTCGTCTGTCTGATAAACACCCTTGACTAAAAAGACAGATAAGTTAATATAGCTGTAATCCGCCCTTCCTACACTTGCAGGCCAGGGCCAGGCACGGCCGCAGCCTGAGAGGTTAATGTCCATGAAATCAGCCCTTCAGCCCGGCTTTTATGCTCGCGTCAAGATGTCAGGGACAGAGAGACGCCAAGGTTGCAAGCCAGCCCCCTCTGCAGATTCTTCCCACTTGCTGGGTCTCCGGGAGAGCTGGTGGGGGGAGCAGGGTGGATATTTCACGTGTGTCCTGGTCACGGCCTACCCACAGAAGGTAGCTACACCCGTGACATCACCGGCTTTTTCTGGAATGTCGCAGACGCCGGCACGGCGCTCAGGAAGGCTGCCATGTCATACGGCTTTGGTTCCTGGAATCCAGCAGGGTAAGACGCCCCCAAGCCCCCTCTGCGGAGCGAGTCAACGCAGGCAGCGGCGGCTTCCCCACACAGCGGTGGAACTGCCCCCGCTGGATGGCGGCAGACACGGCAGCTAGACCTGGACCGCTCGCCTCCCTGCAGAGCCCCCCAGCAACAGCACCGAGGTGGCCCTCGGAACTGTGGAGGGACAGCTCGCCGTTGGCCATACACCACGGCAGGGATGTGAACCGTTAACCGGTGGGGGCTGGAGCACCCCCGGTAGGTCCAGCTTGGATGCGCCAGCCCAACCAGAGCAGGCCCCGCCTGTGGCGGCAGGGAGGGGGAGGCTGCTTCAGCTCAGATGGGCTGAAGCACCCCCCCCCCCCGCCACCGCCCAACCACCTCTCACCCCCGTTTAATTGGTTAACCAGTGAAACTTAATGTTTAAGCAGTTAACGAATTAAACAGGATTTCACATCCCCCGCCGCCACAGTAACCAGGTTTCTGGCTGGGCTTCTGCTGGGGCCACTGGCCCTACCCTCGCATCGCCCCTTCGCCGAGCCGTTGCAGAAGCCACAGCCTCGCAGGGCCTAAGTCAGCGCCATGGAGACAAGCGTTGGCTTGGGGCGAGCCATTGATTTAAAGCAGGGACCTCCAGCAACTCCGGTTGCGGGCTCGAGGCCACAGAGTCGGAGCAGGGAGGGGCACGCAGCTCTCCAGCACCCTAGGGCCTCCATCACACCCACCGGGGTCCTCCCTGCCTCAGGCCAGGCACGTCTGCCCTGTCCCCTGCCTCTGGGGCCTCTGCCTTTCTTCAGAGCCTCACCCAGGTCCAACGGCTTGACCAAGCCTTTGCCCTCCTCTCTCCACTGTTGCACATGTCACCTGGGAAAGACGAGCTGGCGGGTCAGTTTTCCTTCCAAGCAGCTCTGCTCCCCGGCTCCAGAGACCCCCAAGCAAGCCCCCGCCATACCTCTTTGGGGACAGCGACTCAACGGTCCCCTTAATTCGGGCTGCATGTCCATCAGTGGCCCAGGATTGGGCAGGCCCATTTGGCACCTTTGGCCAGCACCCAAGCTGGGAGGGGATCGAAAGCGGGGCTGTAAGGGCAGTTTGAGAAGAAAGGGAGTGGGGCCTGGTGGGGAGAGCAGGCGATGTGGAAGTCAGGGTTCTTGGGTGCTTTTCCCAGCTCTCGGTAAGGGAGTGCGGGCTAGTGGTTAGAATAAAAGAGGTCAGACATTCGGCGCTCAGGGGAGCAGGTGTTCTGGGTGGCTGGCAGAACACACTGGGCCAGGAGACGCCTGGGTTCTATTCCGGGTGCTGCATATGCGTCATTGGATGGTGGGAGGAGGTGAGGACAGCTGGAGCTTATTCCTGACTCTGTGGGGCTTTGGATGAGTCCCTTCCCCTCTGCATTGCTGCTGCCCCCCCTCTAAGATGGAGCTAACCTTCGCCTGCCTCCACAGGGGTTGTCGGTCTCAGCTTTGGGAGGCATCCCACGCAAAGCCCAAGAACCGCAAACTAATGGTTCGAGTAACTGTAGCAGAATCCCGTGGCCGGTTAGACCCCAAAGCATGGACCATGCCAGTGGTGGTTCCCAGCAGAGATTCTTCTGCCATGGCATCCCGGGCTTTAGCAACGCTCCTGGAGAGGCGCCAGCGCTAATCTACAGATGGGGAAACTGAGGCACGGGGCGGCAGAGTGACTCACCCATGAGCACTCAACGACCTGTTAGTCGGGCTCTGAACAGAACCCAGGAGTCCCAGTCCAGGCTCTTCATCGGTGAAGCCCAACCCTCGGTGAAGTCTGTGCCAAAGCACCCATTTACTTCAGTGGAGTCCAAGTTCTCACTCAACGTCTCTGAAGGTGATTTTCGTATTTCAAGGCTATTTCAGGCAAAAGAGCCAGTCGGTTCTTGGCTGAGCAGAGCTCTCCTCCCCACCCGTACCAGCAAGCGGGATGGATCTCCATTAGAAGAAGCTGCACCCTCTGGGGACGTCTACGCAGCAGGGCAAAAGTCAAATGAAGCCACCTGAGTTACGTCAATTGCGCAGCTGAAGTCAAAATAGTTTAACTCAGCTTTTGGCGCTGTGCACACTGCAGGAGGTCGAAGGAAGAGCCCTCTTCCTCCGACTGTCCTTACTCCTCGTGAAACGAGGGTTATAGAAGTCAGAGGAAGATGTCCTCCTGCTCGCCATTATTTCGAAATAAGGACCTGCTGTGTAGATGTGCTCTTTGTTATTCCGGAATAACACTGCTGTGTAGACGCGCCCTCTGTGATTAATCCTCGTTCTATAACCGGGATTGGGACCAGATGGCGCCAGGCACTGCATGGACACATAATAAGGGACACGTCCCTGCCTCAAGGAGCACAAGAGTCAGACTCCTAAAGACTTAGAGGATCCAGACCTTGTGGATGAAATAGACCAGAGTGGGCGCAAAGGAACTTTATTCTCCCCATTTCACAGGTAGGGAACTGAGGGCCCAGAGAGATTCACACTGAGGTGTTCAAACCTGCCTACAAGACCTAGATGTCCAGATGAATTGGAATGAGGCATCTAAGACATTAAACTACTGAGGACTGTCCACAGCCTAAAGGACTTGCCCGAGGTCATACCGGAGACAGTAGCGGAGCAGGGAACTGAGCCTGCAGCTCTGGAGTCCCAGTGATGTGTCTTTACAAAGTCATCTTTCTTCAAGTGCCTGGTGTTTTCCTCCTGCTGCTTCAAAGGCCCTTGCTTCATGCCACAGCCTGCCTACGGGAAAAAGGACAGGCGTTGATATTCTCAATGCAGCAAAGAAGAGATCAGCAAAGCCCTGGCTGAGAGATTCAGGAACAGCCATGCTCCTGGCCTTTGAAGGACTCCCTGAAGCTAAGCTAATCGCCTCTTTGCAAACACAATTAGGCCTAGACCTCTCACCCTTAGGTTGGATCAGGTATGTCATTCCGGGCTGTGAAAACCTGAGAATCCTAGAATCCTAGAACTAGGCAATTTCTTCCCATGCTTAACCACCCCACATTCTTCCCAATGTCCAACCTAAACCTCCCTTGCTGCAGTTGAAGCCCACTGCTTCTTGTCCTAGCCTCGGAGGTTAAGGAGAATAATTTTTCTCCCTCTTCCTTGTAACAACCTATTTGGAAACGGCTCTCATGTCCCCTCTCGGTCTTTTCTTTTCCAGACTAAACAAACCCAGTTCTTTCAGCCTTCTTTCACAGGCATGTTTGCTAGACCTTTACTAATTTTTGTTGCTCTTCTCTGGACTTTCTCCAATTTGTCCACCTTTTCCCTGAAATGTGGAGCCAGATCTGAACTCTCTCTCCAGCTGAGGTCGAATCAGCAGGGAGTCAAGCAGAAGAATCTTGCTCACAACACTCCGGCTAATGCACCCTAAGCACTGTAGTTCGGTCAATCTACTGCCTGAGGGAAATGCTGTTTGGTTGCTGGAAGGATTCAAACTCCTGCCCCTCAGAGAGGTGGATTAGCTACATCTGTGTTGACAGAAGAAATAGCAACGCTGTGTCACTGTACCACCACAAGCCCATAATCTACTTTGCTCACACAATTTACTTTTGCAAGTGACCAAACAGAAGATTTTCTGTCCCACAAAAATGTCAAGATTTTAATCTTTTTTTTTCTTGATTCCAATCAATATGAACACATCAACATTTTGAATTTTTTTTTTCAAAATATTTTTGGTCCACCCCACCCGTTGGAAACATTTTGTTGCAATGTTAACCCTTGGCAAAACCACATTTTGATACAAAACCAAGCCGATTGTGAAGCAAAAAACTGTTTCAAAATGACAGGCTCCATTTTCAGAAGCTTCAGAGGGTAGCCGAGTTAGTCTGTACAGGATAAACTTAAAAAACAACAAATGGTCTGGTAGCACTTTATAGACTAACAAAACATGTAGATGGTATCATGAGCTTTCATGGGCACAGCCCACTTCTTCAGATGACTGGAGTTTTGAATTTAGGATGTGCAGACCCAAAATAAATAGGAGAGAAGGGGGGGGGGGAAGAGGGGGCAGGAAGCAAGGAGCAGAGGGTATGGAAATATCAAAGGGAAAAACAGGAAGGCAGAACTGGGAATCTGTAAGCACCTGAAGATTTGACAGTTTTGGGTTTTTTGCCCCAATGTGAAACTGGCACACTTTTGCAGAAAGGTTGGTTTGAGCGAGAAACAGCTTTTGCTCAGTGGAAAACTACTTTGATTCACATTTTTTTACCAGCTCCACTAATGGGTACATTTGACAGGCCATTGGTGTGAACGATCTGGAGGAAAGATTCTGGAAATATCATTGCATCTGGGAACACATGGGCACATGTCCGGGAATGGGGCAGATGGAGCATCAGAAGGTCTGGGATGTAACAGACAGACAGTTGGGTCTAGATTGGAATTCCAGCCCCTGATGAAGACATGCTACGGCACCTTTCTTGCACTTGATTCTCCATTCTCTCACAGCACTTGGACATCCCTTTCTATCCAACCCCCCCGCCTCTCCGCAAAAAAATAAACATATCAATGACATCAAATCATCCCAAATGCAAACAAACAAATCAAAGGCCTCAGTTGGAGTATGGTGTCCAGTTCTGGGCGCCACATTTCAAGAAAGATGTGGAGAAATTGGAGAAGGTCCAGAGAAGAGCAACCAGAATGATTAAAGGTCTAGAGAACATGACCTATGAAGGAAAACTGAAAGAAGTGGGCTTGTTTAGTTTGGAAAAGAGAAGATTGAGAGGGGATATGATAGCAGTTTTCAGATATCTAAAAGGGTGTCACAAGGAGGAGAGAGAAAACTTGTTTTTCCTGGCCTCTGAAGATAGAACAAGAAGCAATGGGCTTAAACTGCAGCAAGGGAGGTTTAGGTTGGACATTAGGAAAAAGTTCCTAACTGTCAGGGTGGTTAAACACTGGAATAAATTGCCCAGGGAGGTTGTGGAATCTCCATCTCTGGAGATATTTAAGAGTAGGTTAGATAAATGTCTATCAGTGATGGTATAGACAGTACTGGGTCCTGCCGTGAGGGCAGGGGACTGAACTCGATGACCTCTCGAGGTTCCTTCCAGTCCTAGCATTCTATGATTCTATGAAATGAATAAAAACTAAAAAATAAATAAAAATTAAAAAAAAATAAAAACCAAAATCCCTTTCCCCTAAGTAGATTTTTCAACTTGCTAAGATAAGTACCAGAGAGCCCTTGGCATGTCTAGAAAGCAGGGCTATTTCAGGCTAGCGGAGGTATGCCAAAATAGCTACCCCGCATCTTTGAAACGCGCCCGTTATTTTGAAATAGTTTTCTAAATAACGAGCACGCTATTTCGGCATCCCTGTAACCCTCGTCCCACAAGGGTTAACAGATGTGGTGAAATAGCACGGGAGTTCAAAATTTGGCGGGGTGTAGACATGCCAAATTTCAAAATAAGCCGTTTCAAAATACAATCGAAATAAGATCCACAATTTGCATAACGCACATTGTGGATCTTATTTCAAGTTTAGGGTGCAGTGTAGATGCACCCTTCAGGATTTCCCTTTTGCTACTGACTGTCTGAAGAAAATGCTCAGATACCATTGTGAGAGGCAGCAATAGGAAATCCTGTGGCCTTGTCCACACACAAAAGTTGTAGTGCTTTAACTCTCCTGGTACATAGGCCCCACAGCACCAGTAGAAAGGTGGGCGTTGTAGGACAGCCATTCCCGTGTGGAAAGGGGAATAAGTGATACTGGTTAACAAGGCACTTTGATCCAAGTGTATCCACACGGTTAAGAAGGGTACTCGTATAAGTATACTGATAAAAATCACACCCATAATCCCCATAGTTATACCAGCACAAAAATCAGTGCATAGAGAAGATCCAAGACAGACAGGTCGATATGAAGACCCTGAGTTAGTTAGCTACATAGATAGAACATAAGAACATAAGAACAGCCATACTGGGTCAGACCAAAGGTCCATCCAGCCCAGTACCCTGTCTGCCGACAGTGGCTAATGCCAGGTGTCCCAGAGGGAGTGAATTGAACAAGTAATGATCAAGCGATCTCTCGCCTGCCATCCATCTCCAGCCTTTGACAAACAGAGGCTAGGAACACCATTCCTTACCCATACTGGCTAATAGCCTTCTATGAACTTAACCTCCATGAATTTATCTAGTTCTCTTTTAAACCCTGTTATAGTCCTAGCCTTCACAACCTCCTCGGGCAAGGAGTTCCACAGATTGACAATGCGCTGTGTGAAGAAGAACTTCCTTTTATTTGTTTTAAACCTGCTGCCCATTAATTTCATTTGGTGGCCCCTAGTTCTTATATTATGGGAACAAGTAAATAACTTTTCCTTATTCACTTTCTCCACACCACTCACAATTTTATAGAACTCTCTCATATCCCCCCTTAGTCTCCTCTTTTCGAAATAGATAAGGAGACATGGAGCTAGATGGGCATGTATGAGGATGGAGAGATAGATTTGGAGACCTTGAGCTAGCTAGCTAGTCTGACAATGCCCCTTGAAAGCCAGAGTTTTATATACCCCAATCTGCATTTTCAACCTTGGATGCCACATGCTTAGCTACCTACAAGAAAGGCAAAATGCCATTGGAAATGGTTCCTTGCGTTCAGTTCCTCTGGTCAACCAGGTTTGTTTAAGCATCTTAACTTCGAGTGCCTAACGTTGAGCATTTCAGCCTGTCTGTTTAGCAGGCTGCTGCCTGTTTTCATTCATCCCGCTAACGCCATCAATAGAAACATTCGCATCTAAGCCACAGAGATCAGGCCTGATTCTCATTGGCATTAAAACAGTCCGCCTCAGGGCTGTGCTCTCTGGGTACCTCACAGCCTGTAATGTGTCTATCCTCACACCTTCTTGGGGGTGGGGGGTGGGGGGGCAGGGCAATTATGCCCATTGTACAGACAGAGAAACTGAGGCATGGGGGGGCGACACAGTCAATGTGTGCAATCCGCATACACCTCACTGCACCTGCCCTGGCTTTACGTGTGTGTCACTTTAGTAACACCGGCAGGAAAAAAAACTGACATAGATGGAAACCAGCAGAATCTGGCAACCCTGTGCGTGGGCAACGGTCCGCAAAAAGTCTTGCGGGCCACACGTAGAACTCCGCTGGGCTGCATGTGGTCTGCTGGCCCACAGGTCCTAGTGGATAGTATAGAGCAGTGTTTCTCAACCAGTGGGATGAGTCCCCTTAGGGGGACTCGAGAGAAGTCTGGGGGGTACGTCAACACAACTGAAATTTGGAGAAAACTGAATTTTTGTTTTTATTTTACAGCGCTTTATTACTTGTGTACTTTTTACACCCAAAAATTTCATCGCCCGCCCGGCTACGATTAAGTTGTTTAAACAAATGTGCTGCAATGGTAGAAAAAAAAATTGTGTGTCTGAAAACTGTAGGTACTGGGGGTACTTCTAATTTTTGTAAAGGGTACTTTATTAAAAAAGGTTGAGAAACACTGGTGGAGAGGCCCCTTAAAGTGGCTGTAAATCATAGTATCTTGCCATTGGGTAGCTAAGAATCAAGCCCAGAATTAATATTAACATAATAACAGCGACTATTCCTTACGGAATGCTTTGCATCTGTAGATCTTAAAGCACTTCACACTCTTGAAGTGTGATGCAAGAACACGCTGATCCCATTATATAGATGAGGCACCAAAGCATGGAGGGGCAGAGGTCCAGATCTTCAAAGGTACACCAGCGCCTAACTCCCATGGGAAGGTGTTGCCGATGGGAGTTAGGCATTTCAGTGCCTTTGAGGGTCTGGGCTTACATGACCTGCCCAAAGTCACACAGAAAGCCTATTTAAGCCCCATCCGGTGGCATCAATGACCCCTTCCCACCTCTTGCTCACAGGGAGCCTCTGGCAATCGAAAGCCTGCTCCGGCTTAGCTACCCCAAACTCGCCACTGCCGACTCGCGCCCCATGGAAAGCTGCCCTCCGGCTTAAGCCGAATCCTGAGAAGCAGCTTGAGGGTTTCTTTCCCCCAAGACTCAGATGGACATTTCAAGGAGGGGAGGGGTTATTTCTAAAGAGGGGGAGGAGGGTAATGAGCGGTGTCTCGGCTAAATAAATTTCCCTGGTTCGAGGGAGGGAGAGACACACACAGACACAGCCGGCCTCCTGGCCCCTTTTCATTGTCATAGAAAGGTCAGCCCCTGACTAGTTAGTTATCATTAGCTAAGGCCAATTTAATCGCAGCAATTGCACATAAATCACTCGGGACAGACGGAGCACTTTATTCCCCTCCCCCACCCAGTCAAAAGGGTTGACAAATCCCTCCCCCATTCCTCCCGCCCCCCCCAGCCTTGAAAATCCACCCCACCCCGTCCCCTCGGCAGCCTCCTTTCTCCCCCGCCGTGCGGTCTTGTCTGTTTTTCTAAATATTAAAGGCCGCCATAAATCACCGGGCGCTGACCATCCATCAGGCTGTCAGGCTGAAGAGCAGGGTCACGGGTAAGAAAGATCAGAGGGCAGCCAGGAATAGAAAGGGGCCAAGACAGGCACGCAGGTGCCTCGAACAACTTATTTGATTTCACTTTGCAGGCCGGGAGGCAGAGAGCAGGGCTCAGACCTGGGGTGGGCAGAGGATGCTGGGGCGACGTCTCCACGGCAAGCCCCTCATTCCGAAATAAATCCCAAATAACGGGCTTCTTACGCCAACTCCTGTAGCCCTCACTGTACGAGGAGGAAGGGAGGTCAGGGGACAAGAGCTCTGTCTCGAAATAACTGCTGCGTGGACAGCGCCAAAAGCCGAGTTAAGCTATTTCGACGTCAGCTGCGCAATTAGCGTCACTCACGTTGCGCAGCTTGTTTTGAGTTTGGCCCTGCTGTGTAGATGTACCCTTAGGTTACATCTACACTACAAGATTTGCCGGAAGAGGCAATGCAAATGAAGCACGGATTAGCATTTTCTCGTGCTTCATTTGCATATTCTCTTCTGATCTGTTTTTTTGCGCAAGGGGTTTTTGCACAAAAAACCCTTACGCAAAAATGGATCAGAAGAGAATATGCAAATGAAGCCCGAGAAAATGCTTCCGGCAACTTTTGTAGTGTAGATGTAGCCTTAGTTATCTGTCCTCTCCCAGGGATTTATTCCTGTGAGAACCAGGCCAGTGAGGGTGCATCTATACAGCACCCATAGCTCAAAATGAGCAACACAATTTGAGCCACGCAAATTGCGCAGCTTATTTTGAGTCAATTTTGAAATGGCTTATTTTGAAATCCAGCGCTGTCTCCCAACGCACTTCTTTCAAAATAAAGTGCTGCTCAAAAACGTCCCTTACTCCTCGTGGAATGAGGTGTACAGGGACGTCGGACTAGCGCGCCTACTGTATTTTGAAATAACGGGCGCGCTCGAAAGAAGCAGAACAGCTGTTTCAAGATCCCGGAAGTATCCCGACATAGCGCCGCCGTGTAGACATACCCTAAGAGAGAACGTGTTTTAAGGAGATTTTGGGGAGACGGCAACTACATGCAGAAGAGCCAAAAAATATTTTGGGGACCTGAGGATGCTTTCTACCCTCCATGCTTGTTTGCCAACTGGCACACACACGGCCCGGACTCACACCCAGACGCCTGGCCAGTTTGTCAGCTGGCAGTTAGACATGATGGCTCGTCCGAGCCCTTTTCCTACCTTGGAAGTGGCCCTTGCGGACTGATAGTCGCATGACTGGTCTTTTTGCCTCTTCCCTTCCGTACAACAGCTGCAAACTCTCTCCTGGTTTCCCCTCAGATTATTAATGCAATAATAATTAATAAAGCTCTCCTCCCCTCCCCCCTGGCAGCATCTCTCACCTGCAGAGCTCAAAGCTCTCTTATTATTCCTCTTGCACTCACCAGCCCAGTTAAGGCTCAGAGCCCCACAGGGCTAGGCCCTGGATGGACAGAGTGTGGAGACCCTCCCAAACGTGAGCTGACCCTCTGTGCCACAGGCCGCAGTCATTGCGAATGGTCTGGTGGCATTCGTGGTTTTTGGGGGTTTTTTGACATCCGCAACGATCCAAAGGTTTTCTGAGCACAGGAGAAAATGCCGAACTCAGCAACAAGGGACCTTGGGTGGCCCACAGAATCCAGCTCCGGGTTCTCAACTTTTCCTTGGCAGTCTGTGAGTGGGGTGGCCTGGCTGTGGAGACCCAGGCCCCCGTTGCACCAGCTGCTGCATGGACTCAAAGCAAGAGACAACCCCTGGGCTCCAGGGAAAGGAAACTGAGGCACAGAGCAGCTTGCCCATAGTCAGTAGGAATAGAAGCCGGCTGCTTGGAGTCTTAGCAGCTGACTCTCCCCTTGCTCTGGGCGTGGGGAGCTACCGAGGTAAAGTGCCGCGTTCATGCCAGGTTTCGGGGTTTGGAGGACGACTCATCTCTGGCACCAGGAATGCACCATGGGCCATGCGGGCGGCATGCAAACTTTTTCTGTTCTTTCTCTCCTTTTTTTTTTTATTTCAATCTAATTGAAGGGGGGGGGGAGAGAGAGAGTTTGGAAGATAAAAGCTGCCAGGGCTAATTACACCTCATTATTCCAAAGGATCTCTCACGCCTCGCTTACTCTCAAACGCCAGCCAAAGTGCGGGGGAGGGGCGAGGGTATTAAGGGAGAGGCCTGGTTGAAAACAAAGTTAGTTAATTCACATGGCGCAGCAGAAAAGCCTGGTGCGTGGGGGGCTTCTTCATCTTCTTTTTTTTTCCCCCCTTCCCCCTTCCTCCCCTTGACCGGGGAGGGCTTTAACTGCAACGGACGTCCCCGGTTCCTTTCTGGTCTAGGCGCTTGGGGGCGGGAGTGGAATTGTGACTTAATGGGGCGCTTTGTCGCTCTGACACTTAGGGAATTTCAAACTCCCAGGCCGATGACGGCGGCCGAGGGAGCATCTATGTGGAAGCGCTGCGGTGGGGCGCTGGAGGTGTAGACAAGCCCCCCCGGAGAAGTGAGCTCCTAGGAAATGAACAGGGAGCCAGATTCGGGCTGTGGGGTTCTGCATGCCAGCAGGGGCCTCGCTGGCGAGTGAGACCGAACTCTCTCTCTCCACCTCTCCGGTGGGGAGAAGACGCCGCTGCGCTGACAGAGCGGCGTTAGGGGCATCAGTGTAAATCAGGTAGGAGTCAGGCCCTGCCTGTTTGCCTCGGAGAGCCTTGAAGGAGCCCAAAACACCAGCAAGACCAGGCTCTTTGCCCTCAAAAGATGGGAAAAGCTGTGAACGGCTGAGCTGGCCTTGACTTCCTGAGGTGGCGGGGCCTAGGGAATTGAGCGCCAGACCCGGGGCCCGTTCCCAACGCTGTCACTGGCCTCCCGGCTGACCATGGGCAAGTCCCGGCCCTGCCCGGGCCTCGGTTCCCCTGAGGCGCATGGCTCTGATCTTCTTTTGAGGAAAGCTTTGGCGTCTACTGATGAAAAGCCCAACCTACAAGCCAGGGGAATTAGCAGGATTTCTTCATAAAGCGCCGTGGAAAAGCCCAGGCAACCACAAAACCCATCCAGTCACTCGACACCAAGCAAGAAAGTGGTACCAGCCACTGCATCATGCCTATCTCTGCATCCTTGTCGTCCCTGTCCCATGCTTCCCCATACATCCCCAATCCCTACCAGCCCTTGCGATGGGCCAGGAAAGCGGCACATGGAGGCATCTAGAGGCGTTGGGCTCTATGTGCCACTCAACGCTTGCCCCGATCCACATGGATGGCTGAAGGTGCTTAGCTCCTTGCAGGATCTGGCCCCAGGTCAGAGTGTGGCCCCAGGAATGCTCAGC
This sequence comes from Pelochelys cantorii, assembly GCA_032595735.1. Classification (NCBI taxonomy): domain Eukaryota; kingdom Metazoa; phylum Chordata; order Testudines; family Trionychidae; genus Pelochelys; species Pelochelys cantorii. The sequence continues at coordinate 20,167,840 of CM064349.1, read as the reverse complement.
TTTTTTACCATCAATCCGGACAGATCAGCCCAACAGGGAGAACCCATAGTGCATGGCGGTGCACGGTCCGAACAGCACAGGAAGAAGGAGGCCAAGGGCTTCTAATCCCAGGGTTTCTGCTCCAGTCAGGATTCTATTCCCTTGCTCTTTATATGTTAACGGTGGGAAATCACGGCGCTGCTCTGTGCCTCAGTTTCCCTGCCTGTGAAAGGAGAGAATAAACACAGCAACGTTTCATTCCTATTTACAAAGGGCTTTGAGATCCTCAGAGGGACGCACTGCTGGGAAGGCAGGGCCAAGATCAGGATGTTTTATCTGAAGTGAAAAAAAAAGCAAACGTGATTCTGGGCTGCATTAACAGGAGTGTTGTGAGCGAGACACGAGATGTCATTTTTCCTCTCTACTCTCTGCTGATTAGGCCTCAGCTGAAGTAGTGTGTCCAGTTCTGGGCACCACATTTCAGGAAAGATGTGGAGAAATTGGAGAAGGTCCAGGGAAGAGCAACAAAAATGATGAAAGGTCTAGAAAACATGAGCTAGGAGGGAAGCCTGAAGGAACTGAGCTTGTTTAGTTTGAAAAAGAGAAGACTGAGAGGGGACATGATCCATCACTGGAGATATTTAAGAGCAGGTTAGACAGACACCTGTCAGGGATGATCTAGACCAGGGGTGGCTAGCATGTGGCTCTTTGCTTAAAGAAATGTGGCTCTTGCTAGTTCTGAGATGCGTGCCCCGACTGCTCACGGCTGGCCGCTCTGTGCACACACCCCGGCGCCTGGAGGAAGAAGCATGTGGTAGCGGCAGCTCCGGGACCCAGGCTTGGGTTAGAGCGGGGGGTAACTGGGGGTGCCTGGCTCTGGGGAAGAGGAGGGGCATTGGGTTAGAGCAGGAGGGCTGGGGGTGCCTGGCTGGGGGGGAGGGGTGGGGTATTGGGTTAGAGCAGGGGGCTGAAGTACCTTAAACTCAAAGTCTTCATGGACGCAGAATAAGGCAGCCAACACAGATGTCATATTTAAATTCCAGGGCAAAAAAAGAATCAGCATGTACCTGGTTTACACTGTGTTTCTTTAAAGAAAATTCAAAGGCTATTGTTTGCCAGGCTGAAGCAATTATTCTGAGATATGAGTCTTTCCCTTATTGTTTTTGAACCTGTCATATTTGCAGTCTGGGACAAACCTGAATTTTTAGAACTATAAAAAAGCCATAATCTTCAGAAGTAAAAAAAAAAAAAATGAGGAAACCATACCAGCGATCAACAAGCTGGAGTGAAACACGCACTTCAAATTGTGCTAATTTACTTCTCAGTTCAGTTTCATTTTAAAAAACTCACAAGACATAGTAGGGCAATAGTGTTAAATTTAAAATACATGGTGGGGATGCTTTTTTTTTAGTGTGAGAATAGTACTGTATTTTTAAAGGATTTTTTTTTTAATTTGATGTTTGTTCCTTGTCAAATTCTCTGAAGATCTATGGACTGGCCGTGAATTTTTTAAGTGACTAGAGACTTTTTAATTGGATTTTGTCCGAAATGTCCTGTAATGTTATTTTTATCATTACATTTTGTGTACTGTATCTATATCTATCTATCTATAGATAGATAGATAAAAATAAATATATAATACGTGGCTCGTACTCTATCCACAGCTATTTTGGCTCTTCGTCTCTAACTGGTTGGCCACCTGGATCTAGACAGTGCTTGGTCCTGCCGTGAGGGCAGGGGACTGGACTTGCTGACCTCTCAAGGTCCCTTCCAGTTCTAGGATTCTGTGATTCTATGATTTCAGGAGCATTGCACTGGTGTTTCAAGAGACAAAAAATATTCAGACTACTTCCATCATGGAGGGTATATCGGATAGGTACATTTGCAAGAAGACAGGGTCTTTATTACCTATCCCTAAGAGTTAGTTTCTTTCTTTCTTTCATCCCATCTAGTTGCTGTAGAGATGAACACAAGATGTCACCACCAGAGATTTCTGACATGAAGAAGGAAAAAAAGGCATTGGTAGCAAAAGCAACTTTTTGAGAAAAAAAAAGATTTGCTTTCACACAAATGCCCCTGGTTATTCCTGGCCGGGGGGGGGGGGGGGGCGGGTCAACAGAGAATATACATGTTTAGCAAGCAGGGTTATTTCTGTGCTGAGCGTTTTGCAAAGATTTCCAGGTGATCTCAGTGGGGTTTTTTGAAGCTGTCATACTAGGGTTGGTTGTTTTGTGCGTGTATGGTTTTTTTTAATCGCTGAGGAACAGACTCCAAAGAAGAGACAGCTGCCTGTAGATTTCAATTATTATATGTTTGGTTTTGATGGTCTAGCAATTAACTTGTTTCTCAGGAGTAGTTTTAATACTGAAAGAAATCCACCCCTGTTACACCCCCCTACCAGCCCACACTTCTTCGGAAGACACTGCAAAAGTTTTCACTGTGACCCACGCAAGGGATCGAACTCCTATTTTGTGCTTTTGAAGTGATAGCTTGTCATGTAAAGTGAACACTTGGAAGCTTGGTCAATGCGCACTTGCCCAGCCAAACTGAGCCCTGGGAACAATACAGTTGCCCCGGCTAGTGCATTGAAAGAGCGGGCTTCTCCTCTAGGAAATATTTTTCTTCAGTCAGTGAAGGAGAATCCGCAGGGTTGACGTCTGCGTTTGGACAATCCCGCGAGGGGCATATTTAGGCACCTGAGCCAAGGTGGTGGCCATGGTAAAATACTGACCAAAATTCAGCGCAAACTTCCCAACTATGCCAAAAGCCGGAGCTCTTAGCAATGGCTTTATTATCGCCTCGGGAACTTGGAGCCGAATGTGCAACATTTGTAGTTCATAAAACACAACACGAAACGTTTAGTGACTATTTTGCTTTTTAAGCTCAACAGAGCTGTTGAGGATGCAAATTATTTTTTATGTGCGTAGTAAACGAGAGGTCTTAAAATACAATTTACAAGGAGCATAAACACAGGAGAGTGAGAGGAGCATTGGTCGCAATCAGTGCTTAATTTATCATGAAAGAGGTTCAAGCCTTTTTTTTTTACTTTCATAACTGGCAAGCCCCAGCACACATTAAGCACTAGCTATAATGACTGTACTCAGGTTTCTCATAAATTGTTGCTGTAACTTTTTATACGGCCACACTTAGTTTTCCCTCCTGTCTATTTTTTGATGCCTCAATTGGGATGTGATTTACAATTAGCCACATTTATTGGTGCAAAATATTCCACATCTACACACCTCCCTTTGCAGCTCATGTTGCAAATAATTGCCTTTTTGGTTTTAGCCCACTGTAAAATCAGATCTTTTTTTTTTAAACTAACAACTAGCAAATGGGCAAAAGATTGATTTTTCTACAAAATTTTCCACAGCCACAATATCGAAGTGGCTTGAAACTACCTATTATGCTTTATTTCTTTAAAAAAATACCTAAAATATGCATTTGTCTGAGTGTGGAATATGGCAAATGTGTTACAAGTCATGTAAGTCCCAATCCACTGCTTATTTAAATCAAGTGGCAATCTTTTCAGAGTCTTTACCAGAAGTTAGATCAAGCCCCTAGTTAGATTTTTGGGCATGGTAGAAATATTAATAATAACTTCTGGAAAATAGACACAATTTGGCTAAATGGCAGGCTTAAACTCAAGAAGGATTGATAGGTTTTATAACCAACTATTGTATCAGGATGCGTGCTAGACACGGATATTTTAAAAGGACCCCACACTAAAGAAACAAAATTAGACAAGAAGGTCAGTGAAACACCATTTGCCATGTACTCACACTTTGCTGTCATAAAATGATCGCTGGTCATCAGATATTCCTGCTAAAGAGTGAGGTATGGGATGCAGGGTTCCTAAGCAATCTATTTTGCTTAGCATCATGATAGATAGATAGATAGATAGATAGATAGATAGGGTGTATGGGGAAAGAAAGAAAGAAAGAAAGAAAGAAAGAAAGAAAGAAACTGCCACATATATATATACCTATGCATCTCATATTAAATAGACAGATTAGATGTATAATTTAATTATTGGTTGCCTAGGGAGCACAGCAATGGTGCACTAGAAATACCTAGTCAGATAGATTTAATTTCCCTTTAGATTAAGTTATTTAATACAACCCATATACATCAAGTAGATAAAACACTTGCCTAAGCAAGGTGAGCACTCTAGAAAGTGAGATTTTACAAGGTATGCTCAGTGAATCCTCATTATATAGGCACCGTAACAATAATCTGGAAGATTTGAATTCAGCAAAGGGGTTTTTTTTAATAAAAAAAGTGTAGCATTTTCTCTTTATCACCCTTATTTATTGGTATAGCTGAGTGTTAGTTCTGGATGCACAAGCACAAAAACTGATGCTTCAATAGCTTATGCAAGTTTGTCTTTCCACTGTAGATATACTCGTCTGGATTTTATATATTTATATTTCTCTGCATATCTGCCTCTGCATCTCTGTTCTACACCTAGATACATTGTTCCGAGGAACATGTTAAACATCCGAGGAAACCGTTTAAATAATTGTTGTTTAGGATTAGAATTCCTTCAGGTTTGTTCTAATATTAAACTAAATACCGCTATGAAACCACTTTCTCTGGGTCTCATTAAAAAGGATTCAACAAATCCCTGCACCTTGGTATAAATCAGAGGGCTAAATCTGTTTTTTATCTATTCTATTTTTTTAAAAAAATTAAGTAAAAGCCACCAGAACAACTGAGCAGAGAGAGCAGTTTTCAGGCTGGCTACCGCATACCTCCGTACATTAAGGACAATAATAAATCACTGCTTCATTAAGGTGGGTTAGAAAGATTTGATCAGTGTTTATAAAGGACTTTGCATGCCTCAGGGGGGCTGCACAGTGGAAGAGGAAATTATGACTAAGGAACACAATCAACTTAATAAACTACACTTCTGTCTGAATATTATTAACTTGATGTTGTTAAAGTAGCCCTTAAGATAAAAGATATTGGAGAACAAATGTTATTTTTGTTTCTTTATTTTGTGCATTTGCTAGCACTCTATTCCATCTTTTCCCCTGAATTGTCAGTTAGAATGTTAGGATTTTTTAAAATTTATTTATTTTTTAACACAGCAACATCAGGGAGAGAGAGAAAAAATTTAAACAGGAAAATGTGATAAGAAAACTTCAAACTTTGACACATGGCTTCATAGGGCAGGTGAGATACATGACATTGCTTTTAGCTCATTTTTGGAAATTGTCAAGATTTCAAGGTAACCATGTCTTTGGGGGATTTAGTTGCACAGGTACAAAATAAACAAAATAAGCAGAATTCTCTATGAACAGGATAGTTTGTGTAGTCAGGAACTTAGGTTTCCCGCTGAGCAATTTTATTTGCATACCAAAACAATTCAATTTCTTCCTAAATACGAAACTTAGTTTTCCCCTCACCACCCTGAAGACTGTTTTCTCCTTTTGATATATTAGGAATTTTGCATGCCACAATCATTCCAGTCTGACCAAAATCATGTATTTGTGAAAAATTATATTAAAAACTACCTTGCTACATTGTCAACATTTCCCCTCTTTAGCCTGTATAGTTTTTCAAGCCCTATGTACCCAGGAGAAAAAAACAAGAACGAGTAAGAAATGTAGAAAGGAAACATCACCCAGCAATACCACGTTAATCCTGACTTCATTAATTTGTATTTTAAAATGTTCTGCACAGTGTGAAAGGATTCTCATCTGCATGTCATTTCACATATCTCGCGCCAGAGAAACCTTTTTATCCTTAGGAATCTTTTCTACAATGTTCCGAAACAAACCACAATAAACAATCATAAAAAAATGGACATACCTACTTTAAAAAACAACTACTCTTGCTTCGTTTATTTTTTAAAACTTGCATGCCAAAAAGGAAGAAAGGCTGAACACTGAGAAATGGATTTTAAAAACACAGCACAAAGAATTACGTTTAATTGTGACAGAAGGTTTTAAATACTGTGTTTTATCTCTAGTATATATTTCATACAAGGATTGCAATTGCCGCTGCAGGTTTTATCGATTGTATTTTCTCTGCAGTGTGTGGTATTTTTTATACAACAATCGCGCATTCCTTTACAATTCCGTTAGATAGCCCCAAAACTTTACCTCTGTATTTGCAATTGTCAAAGTATTTTCTGCACATGTTGAAGCAACTTTAGCTATTTATCGAAGGCAAAAAGTAGCAAGTTCTTCAGCGCTGGATGTATATGCAGCTCCCTTGGAAAAGCACATAAAAGACACTTGCACATAAATAACTATTAAGTAGGATTTAAAAAATAAAGCAATTGAGGCTGGATAATTCCCTCCATAATAAATCAGCTCTATTCTCCAGAACATGGAAAGCCCTTATGCGCCTGAGGTATTTAGCATGTCTTTTAACAAAGCTGAAGGATTTGTATTTAAATTGTACTTTATGGGTCTTGGTCTCCATTTGCCCCATACTTTGTGTTCAGTCATTTACGCCAGTGCAAAGCAGGGACAGGGTAAAATGCTACCAAATTGGCTTACACCTGGTGTAAATGACCACACAGGAGGCAGGGCAACGTAGAATCAGGCCTTACATTTCTGGAATCGGCGATCAAGCCTCTTTAAATGAACCAGCTAAGAGTGAACACAAATGCAGAACCAGATTCTTAGTCCCGCGGAAGCCTCTTTGAGCACGATGGCAGTGCAAAAAGGGTTGCAAACAGGTTTTGTTTAAGTGCCTGAGTGGTGTAAAGGGGGGTTCAAAGTGAATCAGGCCCTAAATGGACCCAAAGTAGAGTGAAGTGAAGGAGAGGTCTTCAGATTTGATCCACAGATTGAATCATTTAAGGGATCATGTTTAATATCTAGTGCCCCCCCTTCAAAATGCACCTATTCTGCCTTCAGTAAATAGACTACATCAGTGTCTCTCAACCAGTGGTACGAGTACTCTCAGAGGTACGCGAGAGAAGTCTGGGGGGTACATCAACACAACTGAAATTTGGAGAAAATTGAATTTTTGTTTTAAGTTTTACAACGCTTTATTATTTTTGTACTTTTTACACCCAAAAATTTCATCACCCGCCCGGCTACGATTAAGTTGTTTAAACAAATGTGTTGCAACGATAGAAAAAAATGTTGCGTGTCTGAAAACTGTAGGTACTGGGGGTACTTATAATTTTTTTAAAGTGGGTACTTACAATCTTTTTTTAAAAACCTTTATAAAAAAAAGGTTGAGAAACACTGGACTACATTACCATGCCTCACAAACTGCAACCACTGCCTAGCAATCACACCCTCTAGGAGGCAACCCCTGCAAGAAATTGATCTGAGAAATTTGAAAACTAAAAGGTGACAGTTGCAGAAAACACTGTTCGGGTCAGTTTCTCACAGAACCACTTTTCTATCGCCAGGGCTGTTTTGGGTGCCTGAATGTTCTACATCCAATAGGGGTAGGCATGGGGTTTGATTCTGTTACATTCTCATGGCCAGCCCTGCCTCTCAACAGCTGAGTGGGGGACACAATCCCCCAAATGAAGGGCTATGAAAAAAATTAGGCATGCGGGAAACTTAAAATGATTTGAGGTTCCTTCTTCGGGTGTAAAGGATGTCTTTAAAATCTCAGTTTCATGGTGGGTGATTTCTGAGCTAAATCATTTTTAATAGTAAAAGTGAGGAGACACTTCATGGTTCTGGAAAGTAAATACCTGAAATGTACTCGGTCATGTACAATTGAGAGGTCCAGTATTGGCATATACAGTAAAGAGAGTAAGTTAAATTAATCAAATGAAAGCCAAAGCCACAGCTAATCAAAGGGTGCAACAAGCAAGAGAAATATGGACGTGAGAAACCAAATGACTAATTTTCTACCAAATTCTTGGGGGAATAGAAATATATTCATGTTCTGAGAAACTTTTGAGAATTAACTCTCTTTGACGGGGATGCAGGAATCAAGCCATTATTTTGGTTGGGAATGGATTTTACAATTATTTAAAGTAGCAAGGTGCCCCTCCTGCAAAGTTCTGTCCCAACTTCAAACTTTTCCAAGCTTCAGGGACATTTAAATCTGACCTGATCTTGTTTTAAGCAAGAGGCAGTCCATCACGTTGCAAACAGAGGTTGTTGTGGGGTTTTTTTATTATTATGCACTGGGGCAAGATTTTCCATTCCGCCTTAAATGGTTTTTTATCCCATCGGTTTTTCATTCCATTTTTCTAATGGGATTTGCTTGCTTCAGTCACAGGACAATATATGCAAAGTTACATTATCAAGCGTCATCTTGACAAACTGATTGCATTAGAATCTCTCTCAGTAAAAAAAAAAAGTGAATCAAAAATTAACCCACCTTATTTGTTTTCGCTTATTTTAAAAGATCACTTCTCTTCCAGCAGCTTTTGTATATGAAAGCCTTTTAGCAACTGAAAAGAAAAGCATTCACCCCGATAAAAATGCTACCAGGTTCAATATAATTTACTTTGCTTAGCATCTTTCATGCTAAGTACCTTTGCTGAGTTCTATACTGAGGAGTGATTAGAGTACGCCATACATTACCGAAAGCTGAGATTCCATTTTGGAAGAAAATTGGAACAAAATAAGTACATTTGATGCAATTTTAGGATCAGTTGCATGAGTGATATATCCCAGATATATTTAGTTGCATTAAAGATACATTACTGTAAAAGGAAATATTCCCATTTTAATGTAAGTGTTTCTGAAGGAAGTAGGACATTTCTGTCTTGGGATATTGTAGCTCTGTTTGATCACTTTGTAATGCATCTGCCCTGTGATACAGATGTGGGGCATTTTCTCTTCTAGCCTGAAAAAACGGGCTTCTTTTGGAAAAACAAAAATCCAGCTGGGACTACCGCAGACCTTTGAAAACAGCGACAGGGTGAGAGGTACAATTGAACGGTGCAAAGGGAAATGATGACCAGAAAGTATTGTAGCGAATGAAGGTATAAAGATAAGTTTAGGGCTTGACCCCGCAAACTCTAGGTAGCTTTGCTCACAGGAGTATGGGTTAGTGCCAATCCTCAGCCAGGGGGTAGAGTCTGCAGGACAGAGCTCTTGGTTTTACTTGTACCTGCTTTGGTACAAATGGCTTTCTAACGTTGTAGACAACTAGCCGGCTCTTGTTTTCAGCCACACCAGTGTCATTCTGCAGTGGCTCCATTGACCCCAACAGCCTTTCTCTAGATTTACAAGGGTGTAAACAGAGCTCTGAATCGGCCCTAATAAATGAGGCCAATTCCACGGCATTTTCATCACCCCCCTCCAGTGACATGGTGGGTTTTCTGTAGCACCATCTTCACTATAGCACATGAGGGCACGATCCCGAAGCACTGACACAGAAGTGGCCCCGGTTTAGACAACAGAATACTCCCGGGGGGGGGGTGAAATTAATCGTGGGAATAAAAGCCCTTTGCAGGATCAGGGTCTTGGCACTAAAGGGACAGAGCAGCTTTGCAACACTGCCACGAAAAAGGCTCAGTCCAGGCCCAGAGTTCCTCCCTGGCCCTTTTACTATCATGATGCATCTTTGATCTCACCGGTGAAAAACAAGCATTCCCCAGAGTGAAAGGGCATGTTGGATTTTGTAAACTTCATATACATTGTACAGGTTGAACCTCTCTAGTGCGGCGTCCTTGGAACCTGACCTGTGCTGAACCAGAAGTAGCAAGGGATTGTACCCTGGATTTGCCAGACCAGGAGAGGTCAATATTGTCTAGCAGCATTGCCCACACATCCACTGCTGACTGGGCTCTTAAAAGACTTTTAGGGGTAAATTAGAGCTAAAGAACAGCACAGAACCCTGAAAGCCAGGACTGGTGGCTGTAAACAAATTTTACGGGCCCTGGGAAACTTGGCCACACCCACGATAAGGGAACATGCTGGACCACGGGTGTTGCCAAACTAGAGAGGTTCATCCTGTACATGTCCTATATCCATCACATTGTTACACTTAAACGTCCCATTTGCCTGGGCTCACACTGTCTTCTGGGACTTTACTACATGGGCATGAACTGCTGTATGGAACTCAAATGATTCTTAGCACCGGTCACCGCAATGTCCTTTTCTGGGATGCTATTAATAGTTGCGTCCCTGTTTATTTAACTCAGGAGAGATGGTATTTCCACCTCTCTCCCTGCTGCCAGTGTCTTTTAAAAGGCAGCGAAATCCATGTCCACCTCGAATATGCGACACAGAATTCCAGCATCCCCCTCCCACCCTTCACAGTGTTGCCTGTTGCTTATTTACATGTAAATCTCATCGTTTTCCTGAAAGGACCTACAAAATTTCCCCCTTTATAGAACAGCTCCTGTTTCTTTCGTTTCCCCTCTGGTGTTTAGAAGCCTGCTTCACATTTGCTTCCACTCTCAGTCGGGTGATTTCTCTCTCTCACTCTCCGTTTGTTTTTCTTATTTGCCATGGTGCTTATAATAGGTGATGTCAACACAGACAAACCCCCCTCCGGTTTCTAAATTAGCTCTAGCTAAAATAAAATGTCCTCCTCTGGGTACAAGAGTTTCACAAATGCATCCATAAAAAAGAAATTACAAACACATGAAAACAAACAGTGAGCCTGATTTGTCCCTTCTCGTGTGAAACACGGACTCTCGGCTTGTAAATTTCATTTGTGGAGTATAATTTTTTTGTACCTGCCTATGCTTTAAAGACTCCAGCAAAGTCTGAGCGGCAGAAATTGGCATCCAAAGAGTTCTCCAAGAGTTTGCAGCCTAAAGGTCCCAGGAATATGATGAGATTGACAAGCCTGTTCTTTTTTAGAAAAAAAAAAACCAAAAACAAACAAAAAAAAACCCAACCAAAACCCATCACCACGAAGGGATGGATGTTTGATGGACGTGCCAGGTCTCTCGGATCGTTTGCCTATTAACCCTTTGCAATCCTAATGCATGGATGTACACAGGAAGCAACCGATAGCATGAGAATTGAGCAATTTTTTGAGTGCAAAAAAAAAAAACCCAACAAAAAAAGATGTCTGCTTTAAAAAAAAATCGGTCGCATATGCTTTTACTGAAACAAAACCAAGCCAGAAAACAGCAGATGAGAATTTCTCCCGAGTGCACCAATGACAAGTTTGCTAGGCAGCTAGAAAGTTGCAGCCACAAAACGAAACCATGGTAATACGGGAATGATAGAGATTCTTCCCATTGTTGCGAGGGGTCTATTGTGAGCGGGGGATTTGTTCACGGATAAATGTGTCTTTCAAAAGCCGATCATGTAATTTGCACTGGTCCCCCCCACCCTGCCATGTTTATAATTCAATGGGGGGGGGGGGATTCAATTTGCTGCATCGCTGTTCCTTCGCTCGGAGGATGCTCTGAGCCCTTTCTCCAGGGGCGAGAAGCAAGGTCTGCCTGCCACCTCCCTCGCCCCCAAAGCCAACTTCATTTGGGAACTCCGAGGGCAGAGGTCGGAGGGTGCGCAAAGCCCTCAGCTGTGCCATCGGGGTTCCCAAGACCTGCAGTAGGAGCCCCGAGTTCAATAGGAGCTGGAAATTGACTAAACTCGACTTGGAAACATTCAGGAAATAAACACACACACACACCCCGTTTTCGATTACCCCCCCCCCCAGGAAGATAAAATCAAGACCTAATTGTCCTGCTTGTATGGGGCGCCAAAGACCGATTAGCAGCTCGCTCTCTCTGAAACTAGCCCGGCCACCCCCAAGCAAGTGGCTTACCCCGCAGACGCTGCTTCCCGACGTCGGAAGGTGCTCAGAGCTGGGCTGGCGGAAGGGGGCCCAAGCTGCCTTTCCAGGCCGTGAGTGGCACCATGGAAGCGGGGGGGGGAAGCCACCCTCCAATCCGGCCGCCTTTGCTGCCTGCCTAGCGGCCCAGGCTCACATGGACTCCCCGGCGCAGGGAACCACCCGCGGATTGAGGCGGCGGGGGGACTGGAGCGCGCCCCGCCAGGGCAGGGCCGGTGCCCCGGGGTCCGCCGCACCGCGCTGGGGTCCCACGCCCCCATCGCTGAACGCGCGGCGCTGGGCGCTTGCCTCTCCGGGCGCCGCAGCCCCCGAAAGGGCGCTCGCCTCGCAGCCAGTCCCCAGCCCCCCACCGACTCGGGGCCGGGAACCGCCCCGGCAAAGCGTGGGCAGCAGGGCAGGTCCGCGGGGCTCTCGGGGGCCCTGATCCGGCGCGGGGTTAGCTTTCAACAGGTGAGGCGACAGTTGACAGGGCTGAACCACAAGCTTGTGGAGCCGTCAGATTGTGGCCTAGAGTTTTAGGTCTACACCCACAGGATGGATAGATGGATGGGATAGATAGAAGGGGTGTAGATAAAGGGGGTAGATGGGGATGGATAGATAGATAGAGGGGGTGGATGTAGATAGAGAGATAGAGAGATGATAGGGTGGAGATAGATAGAGGGAGTGTATGGGGGTAGATAGATAGATCTTAACAGGAATCTGTTTCCCAAAGTTTCACATTGTTTTATTAACCAGGGGATGCTGAGGACACTCATTTCCTGTAAGCTCCAAGGCCAAATATTCGCCCTGCCCTGTGAACTCAGCGAGGAAAACATGTAAGATTCCAGTGTCATGTAGCCACAATTAAAACAAAGGTGCAGAGGCTGACTGAGGAATTTCTCAGGGTTTACCACAACAAGGAGGTGGCCTGTGACACCTTAAAGACTAACAGATTTATCTGGGCATAAGCTTTCATGGGCAAAACCCCCACTTTGTTAGATGCAAGGTTTACAATGTTCCTTTGTGTGTGTATGTGTGTGAGAGAGAGAGAGAGAGAGAGAGAGAGAATGTGTGTTTCAGGGCGTTCCGTAGTCAGTCTGTGTGTGTGCACGCATTCAATAGTTCTCTGTGTGTGCGTATTTCATAGTCCTTAGTGGGGAGGGGGGCATTCTGTAGTCCTTAGTGTGTGTGTGTGTGTGTGTGTGTGAGTGTGATTATATATATATATATTTCCCTTCCCTCCCATGATTCCTTTGTAAACAGCCCAAGCATTTCTGGGGTGAACCAAAGCCACTAGAATCAAGGGTTGGCTTCCTTTCTCTGCCTCCTGTTCTGTTAACATTTTGAACAAGAGGAAGTGTCTCCCATCCAAACGCTAGCATGACCCCAGCAGAGCTCAAGGGTTCAAGAAACCCCTTCTCCACTACTCCTCCCTTCCCCACACTTTCACAGATCGCAGAGGCAGCTCAAGGCCCATAGAGGAAAAGATCGGCGACAGTTCAAGGCCCGTAGAGGAAAAGATTGCCGTTTGGCCTGCAGCCCTGGATTGCCCCTTCCCTGGGCAAAAAGGAATCATTTTGCTGCAAGCAGTAGCTGGTTCTCAGTGCTGATTTCAGGTGTGCGAGGTGCCGGCTCCTCTTTGATAACCAGGGCTCTCGTGCTGGCAGATAGCAACTTTTGTGCAAGTGGCTGCCTGCTAAAAGACACAGTGGGTGAGGTTGTGTTTGTGGCTCCTTACCCTACGTAAGTCAACAATAGCCCAGGTAACCTGGCCTGACCTTGGTGCATACAGCCTCAGAGCTACAGCATTAGGGCCCTTCATTTCACATGTATCAAATGCAGCTAGAGCGATCCGGCTGGGCCTGGGTTTTCTCTCACCCGCATCAGTAGAGTCTCTTTATGTCTCCACAGATAAAAACAGGCCCCTGGCAGCACATCTCACCCCCTGAGGTTGACTGAGTCAGGCTTGCAGGATTCAGGCAGCAGGGCTCAAAAACCCACAAGAGATGTCCAGATTTGGGCTGGCACTCAGGTGCTGAAACCTGGCAAGGGCGCCGGAGCTGAGAGCAGCTGAATTTCTGCTTCAGCATCTTGCCCTTATTTAGGGGCTCCAAAGAGGGCTGAAGCCTTGAAAATCTGGCCCCGAGGAGTCTGGCCACTTTGTCTAAGGATGGGAGGAGGGGGACTTCATATCTAATCATTGGGGGGGGGGAGCTTTCCATGTATTGATGTATTTGAAATCTTGCTTTCCAGCAAGAGTGGGAGTAACACAGATGCTTCAAACACCTGAATTTTCCATCTCTCTTTAGTCTTTCTCAGTGGGGAAGTGGAGGGAGAAAGGGAGACAGAGACAGAAGCAGTGACAGAGAGAGAGAGAGACAGAAGCAGTGACAGAGAGAGAGAGAGGGAGGGAGAGAGAGAGAGAGGGAGAGAGAGAGAGAGCCCTGCCAAAGTTGGGATCCAGACATAATGATAAGCTGCTAGATGAAAAATTTCCTGCTTGTCTCATCCAATGCTTCAAAAGCAGCACCCAAAGAAGTGTCTGTTTTGGGACAGGTGGGTCCGTGAATTTCAGGTAACCCCTAACTTTTGGGACAGGCCTGTGTTGATTTCCAGTGTTATGTGGGACAATGCAGTAGATACCCCAATAGCTGAGTTTTTCATGCAGTCTTTTGGCAGGAGCCACCAAGTCTTTAAGAAAAAACAAGCAGTTGTCACAAGGTGGATGGGGAAAACTGAGAGATTTGTCAACCCCGCTGATCTCACATCATGATGGTCCCTAGCTCTTACATAGCCCTTTTTAGCCCTAGAATGTAAAATTTGTGACGGAGTCAGCCTTGTTATCCCCATTTTACTGATGGGGAAACTGAGGCACAGAGAAAGGCAATAGCTTGCCCAAGATTACCCAACAAGGCAGACATAGATCCAGGATTAGCACCATGTTTCTTGCACCCCAGTCTAATGCCCTATCCCCTAGATCAGGGATCTGCCACCTATGGCTCTTGAGCCAAATCTGGCTCAGTATGGAACCAAATCTGGCTCTTCTGTCATTCTCAAAATGCAGGCAACTTTTAAAATTCAAATGAAAAATTAATTCAAAATTTGAAAAATGCGTCGTTACTCGTGGCGCTTGGATGCTGCATGACCCTGAATTGGACAAGTTATGATGGAAACTTGAAAGCAAGGAGCGAAAAGATGCAGCAGCACAAGTCCCATGAAATAAAGTCTGTGAGTACAATGGTTCATTGGTGCTCTGATTAATTATCATGTCAATTATCAATATTATTTCAGTCATGCAAATGGGCGTTCTGCTGCGGCTCTTTGTTGACCCCTAGATCTGAAGTTTGATGTCGTTTGGCTCTTTGGTTTGAAAAGGTTGCCGACCCCTGCCCCAGACAAGCCCAAATAACTCTCAGGAGCAGAGCACACATATTGGGTTCCACTTCCCATCCCTCTGCTCCAGAGCAGTCGCTCCCGCGGGTCCTGAGTGAATGTGAAACACCACCGTGCACGCTGCTTTGCATGGGTGCCCACGACAGCACGACCCGACCCGGGAGTTTCCTCCTGATTCAATCAAATCCTCTTTCCTCGTTCCCTCCACCGCCTCCGCCCGGGGTTAGGAGAGAGGCCACATCGCTGCTGTCAGTCTGTGTGCACGCCGATCGGCTGAATGCAAGAGAAAATCAATCAAACTGAAATTAAAAAAATTAAAGAGAGAATTCAAATGAACCCCCCTCTGATAATGGGAGATGACATTTGAGTCATTGAGATTCTGATATTAATGGAACCTCATTCAGCTCGGTGCATTTTCATGCAAATTTCCACGTCTCGGGCAAACTGTCCACTCCCGCCCACTCTCCCCCCCGTTTGGTGCCCAAGTTTGAATCCTTCTCCTCTTCGCGCTGGATAATTATCAACAGTTCCTTATCTCTAATTGCAGCCTGATGGCTTTGTCTTCATTCACTGCGTGGCCCCGGGGCCAAACGAGGCAGGTTTGATCCGCAAGAAGGGTGCCGTGCAAAAGGTCTGGGAATGAGACCTGCCAATCAATCGGGAGGCGAAACCTCCTCACTGCTTATAAAAGAGCGGGTGTTGGAAAGTGTGTGTGTTGGGAGGAGGGGGGGTTGTCTGTAGAGGACTAGGTGGCTCCAGCAAACTTTGATGATGGGGCTAGGAGGCGACATACAGACGGTTTTAGCTCGCGAAATCCATGGCTACTTTGATGATTAAAAGGGGGGCGCTAACTCCCAGCAGACCCAAACTCAGGGCCCCCTTGCGCTGTACGCACACATCGTGAGAGGCCATCCCTGACCGGAAGAGCTTGCAAACTCAATGCACAAGACAGACAGGGGAAACTGAGGTACAGAGACACCAGTGCAGAATCCACCGCTGGGCATGGGGAGCCGGAAGGAGCAGTCTCTGAGTATGTAACACCCGTATGGAAAGACCCAGCTTCCTGCGTTGAATTTTCAGAGGGGTTTGGCTTTTAGACACAGAAACAAAGTAAAGCCAGAGTTTCAGAACCCTGCCGCTCCAGAGGAATCTAGGCCAAAGTCTTGCATGCATGAAGTCCTGGGACCAGATCCTCTAAGGTATTTTAGGCACCTAACTCCCTTTGGAGTAAAGCACCTAAGTATCTTGCAGGACCAGGCCCCAGCTGCGTTCCACCCAGCCAGTGACCGGGATTAGGTTTAGACCAGCGCACCTTCCCCCGGAATGGCCAAGCGTCCCCACTCAGAGGGGACTGTCCCACTGCCCCAGTCCCTCCCTCCCTCTCCCCATCTGATAGGCACAAGGCAGTGGGGTGCGGGGGAAGGGGGCTGTTCTCCTTTAATTGCACCTCCCAGGCAGTTGAGGTGCAGCAGCCAATGGGAGTGTTTCTGACAGGTGGGGAGGGACAAATGGCTACAGGAGGGTTCCCAAAGCCTTGAGAAGCCAAATGGAGCCGCCTGCTCCACTTTTTAAACGTTGCTGCCACCAGGTGGAGGGATCCTCATATTGCACCGGCCTCCTGGCCGCCTCGCCCTGCCTTTTCCCAGTTTCTTCCCCAGCCTTTGATATTCACATTTTCACAGCAATAGCTGTGAATGGGACACACCCAGCCCACTTAATTCACTTTATTAACATGGGTCCTACAACTGACAGGTAGCTGCTTTTGCTGTTATATATTTCTATAGCTCTATCTATCTCTGGATCTAAATCTACCTCTAGCTCTATAGCTCTATCTCTAGATCTATCTCTATCTCTATTTCTATATCTATTTCTCTAGATTTCTGTCTCTAGATCTAGCTCTATTTCTCTCTATCTTTAGATTTCTATCTCTATATCTCTATCTATATAGGGTTACGGCTACACTGGGGGCGGGGGTTTCGAAAAGGGTATACAACTTGCACTTGTATTTGCATATCTTCTGTTTTTTTTTTCCGGAAGAGGATTTTTTGATATTTGGCCCGTCTACACGTGGCCAAATGTTGGAAAAAAACCCTCTTTCGGAAGCCCACTTATTCCTCGTAAAACAAATCCCACAAATCAGACATCAGACATCTCCACACAGAAAAACCTGCCAGTCAACATTTTAATGTAACTGGCCATTCCCTTAAAGACCTGACAATGTGCGTCTTACTTCAAAGAGACATTAACACAAGATTAGAGAGAGAGAGACTTCAGAACTTTTATTCATGCTTAAATTCCATACGTTGCGAATCGGCCTTAATAAAGACATTACAAAGACAGCCTCCCCACCTATTGATAGTCCTAGTAACTCCAGATTAGCCACTTATTGACTTACAATAAGCTATTTCCTCCTTCCTTATCTCTTCCTTGCCCCTCACCCTCAGCTTCTGTTCTAATATCTGATTTGTTTGTTTACTTTCTTCATTGTATTCCTTTGTTATATATGGTCATGCCAATTCACTTTCAGAATATGATCTGAAGAAGTGGGTCTGCCTCCACGAAAACTCATCACCTAATAAAATATCTTGTTAGTCTTTAAAGTTCTACATATTTTTTCCTGTTGGTGTCAAATCTGTAGATGAATTCTAGTTCTGCCACCTCTCTCTGTAATTGGTTAGTGACATTCCTTTGTAGAAGAACGGCTACTTTTAAATCCATGACTGAGCTCCCAGGCAGGTTAAAATGTTCCCCTACAGCAGTAGTTCTTATTTGGCATATTTCAGGGTGTAATAAGTTTTTAAATACAATAGGTGTTGAGTTTTGTTCAACATAATGTATGAGAAAACAAAATACAATAAAAATGATTCATCATAATTTTCTTTTTGTCTATTGCCATTTTAAAAAGGAGGAGGGGTAATTTTGGTTCACTGGTTAAGCTGAAGGGGTAACAGTGCCAAAGAGGTTAAGAACCCCTGCACTACAGGTTTCTGTGTGTTACCATTCCTGAGGTCTGATCTGTGTCCATTTATCCTTTCACGCAGAGACTGTCCGGTTTGGCCAATGTCCATGGCAGAGGGGCATTGCTGGCACTTGATGCCATGGAGCACATTAGAGGATGTGCAGTTGTATGAGCCCCTGATGCTGTGGTATTTGTTAGTCTCTAAGGCTACGGTCTAGACAGCAGGGTGATTTTGGGATACCGGAAGTATCCCAAAATAGCAATTCCGCGTCTTTAAACGCACCCGTTATTTCGAGGGAAGGGTGCAGTGTAGATGCACCCTAAGGTGCCATAGGACTGCTCATTGCTTTTAAAGATACAGACTCACCCGCCCGCCGCTGCCCGCCCGAGACTTTTCATCCTACCTTGTGTGCCTCTTGGTCCCGAGAGTCAGGGCACATCTACGCTACAAAGTTAACGTGAGCCACTTTAGGGTGGCGTTCAGAGGAGGTTTTTAAGTCCCGGCTTGACAAAGCCCTGGCTGGGATGATTTAGTTGGGGTTGGTCCTGCTTTGGGCAGGGGGCTGGACTTGATGACCCCTGAAGTCTCTTCCAGCTCTGGGATTCTATGATTCTATGAAAGCAAACAACCCAAGTAGAAGTTGGGAGGCAACAGGTGCAGACAGACGAGGAGCACAAGGAAACAACATAAGAACATAAGAACAGCCATACTGGGTCAGACCAAAGGTCCATGTAGCCCAGTATCCTGTCTGTCGACAGTGGCCAATGCCAGATGTCCTAGAGTGTGGGAACAGAACAGGGAATCATCAAGTGATCCCTCTCCTGTCATCCATCTCCAGACAAACAGAGGCTAGGGACACCATTCCTACCCATCCTGGCTAATAGCCATTGATGGACTTAACTTCTATGAATCTATCTAGCTCTTTTTTTGAACCCTGTTAAAGTCCTAGCCTTCACCATATCCTCTGGCAAGGAGTTCCACAGGTTGACTGTGTGCTAAGTGAAGAAAAACTTGTTTTTGTTCATTCTAAACCTGCTGCCTATTAATTTCATTTGGTGGCCCCTAGTAAAAATGTTGTGGGAATAAGTAAATAACTTTTCCTTATTCACTTTTTCCACACCAGTCATGATTTTATAGACCTCTATCATGTCCCCCCTTAGTCTCCTCTTTTCCAAGCTGAAAAGTCCAAATCTTTTTAATCTCTCTTCATATGGGACCCGTTCAAAACCCCTAATCATTTTTGTTGCCCTTTTCTGAACCTTTTCCAATGCCAATATATCTTCTTTGAGATGAGGTGACCACATCTGTACGCAGTATTTAAGATGTGGGTGTACCATGGATTTATACAGAGGCAATAAAATATTCTGTGTCTTATTCTCTATGCCTTTTAAAATGATTCCTAACATTCTATTTGCTCTTTTCACTGCCGCTGCACACTGAGTGGATGTTTCAGAGAACTATCCACAATGACTCCAAGATCTCTCTCTTGAGTAGTTGTAGCCAAATTAGTCCCCATCATATTGTATATATAGTTGGGATTATTTTTCCCATGTGCATTACTTCACATTTATCCACATTAAATTTCATGTGCCATTTTGTTGCCCAATCACTTCATTTAGTGAGATCTTTTTGAAGCTCTTCACAGCTTTCTTTGGTCTTAACTATCTTGAGCGGTTTGGTATCATCTGCAAATGTTGCCACCTCACTGTCTACCCCTTTCTCTAGATCATTTATAAATAAGTTGATTAGGATTCGTCCCAGAACAGACCCTTGGGGAACCCCACTAGTTACCTCTCTCCACTCTGAAAACTGACCATTTATTTCTACCCTTTGTTTCCTGTCTTTTAACCAGTTATCAATCCATGAAAGGACCTTTCCTCTTATCCCATGACAACTTACTTTACTTCAGAGCCTTTGATGCGGGATCTTGTCAAAGGCTTTCTGGAAATCTAAGAACACTATATCCACTGGATCCCCCTTGTCCGCATGTTTGTTGACCCCCCTCCCCCAAGAACTCTAGCAGATTAGTAAGGCAGAATTTCCCTTCACAGAAACCATGTTGATTTCCCCCCAACAAACAAGATGGTAGAGTGGGCAAGACACACACTGCTGTCCTCAGACCAGAATCTGCTGGGTTGTGAACAATGTCCCTACTAAGGTGCGCGCCTGCACGGCCACACACAAAAAATTCTTCCCCCGCCCACCACCTCTGGAGAGCTGTGCAACAGCACTCACACAGCCAGCGGCTACTCCAGCGGGCAGGGCCAGCTGAGATGGCATGGTGGGGTGAGCTGCTGGGGTGGAGGGCCGGGACCTACCACAGCCGCATGGTGGGGGGGTGTCTGCTCCGGTGGCCGGAAACGTGTGTGCGTTAATAAATTGGGTGCCACGGTGGCACACATCCAACCCAGCACCCAGGACCTCAATATTGGTGCGCAAGCCAAACCTCACTCCACTCACAGTTGGAAAATCTTAGAGGGAACACTGGTGGTGAACAGAACCCTCCTCCCAAGGTTGGCAGGACCACATGCCTGCAACTCCCATCATGATGGGCCAGAGATTGGATCTGGATTGGGGTTTCTAGAGCAGCTCCCTCTCCAGTTGCACTTCAGCCTGTCAGATGCCTGTCAGAGATGGAGAGGACTGTTTCTTCCTCTGTGTACATGTCGCTCTGAGTGCATGCTGTGGTGGCGCGTCGGGGTCTCCCGACTCCTGCACCCCCGTAATGGCACGGACAGACTCCACCAGCCAGTAGAATAGAGGGAGTTTATTGCTTCTCCAGGATACAGCACAGCACAGATGTTATCTGGTTACAGGAACCGGGCCTAGGATGCCTCAACCCCCCTTGAGATGGGGGATGCTGGGCCCCTAAATTCCAGCCCCTCTCGGCCCTAGGCTGTCTCCTCCATGATCCCAGACAGTCAAAACTAACTCCCTCACTTCCAGCCCTGCCCCCAGCCAGGTCTGGCCTCGCCCCCTTCCTTCCATTGTTCCGCTCCATGGGAGATACCTGTCTGAGGAGTTTCGAAGCCCCCTTGCATAATGACTCATCCCCTGCCCTGCTGGGCCATGCTGCAGACAGCAGCCAGTGGAGGTCACTGACAACCCACTGCCCAGCATAGCAACCAGCAAGGTACCACCCCCCCCACGTCACACCTGCGAATACATTGACCGTAACGGCCATCAGCATCCGCTCAACATTTTCTGAGCATCAGCTAAAGCATCTCCTCCCAGTTACACGTGGCCAGGATCCAGAAGGGTCGCGATAACCATTTCGGGGGTGGGAAGAGACAATACAGCAGCGGGGGGAGGTCACACAAGGGTTTGAGGAAAAGCACCAGAGAGGAGCAAATGGTTGTTCTCATCAGCATGCCAGAATCCACGGCTCTGATTCTTGGGAAGGGAGAGTGAAATACATGGTGCTGAGGGGAGACTCCACTCACTTCTCTGTCACTTCCTGCGCTGATCAATGGCCCAGGTACATCCAGATGTACCTGCTGAAATGCACAGGTATATCAGGTAAAAGTCATCTGTGCGGCTTCTGGACATCCCAGGTCCCCACAACGGCCAATTGACAATAAGAACATAAGAACGGCCACACTGGGTCAGAGCAAAGGTCCATCTAGCCCAGTAGCCTGTCTGCTGACAGTGGCCAGTGCCAGGTGCCCCAGAGGAGGTGGACCGAAGACAATGATCAGGCAATTTGTCTCCTGCTATCCTTCTCCAGCCTTCAACAGAGGCCAGGGACACCATTCCTTACCCCCGGCTAATAGCCTTTTATGGACCTAACCTCCATGAATTTATCTAGCTCTTTTTAAAACTCTGTTATAGTCCTAGCCTTCACAGCCTCCTCTGGCAAGGAGTTCCACAGGTTGACTGTGCGCTGTGTGAAGAAGAACTTTCTTTTATTAGTTTTAAACCCGCTATCCATTAATTTCATTTGGTGACCCCTAGTTCTTATATTATGGGAACAAGTAAATAACTTTTCTTTATTCACCCCCTCCACACCACTCATGATTTTATAGACCTCTCTCGTATCCCCCCTCAGTCTCCTCTTTTCTAAACTGAAAAATCCCCGTCTCTTTAGCCTCTCCTCATATGGGACCCATTCCAAACCCCTCATCATTTTAGTCGCTCTTTTCTGAACCTCGACAATGGCGGAGAAGCCTGTGCAGGGGGGCGGATTAGTAGCCCCAGGGGGGTGAAAAGCGTTCCGTGTGCTCACTTATTTTCCCTATTTGAAGCGCAAGCGCCATGACGAACAGCCCCTTTCGGGAGCGGGCTCCATATTTCCCGCTCAATGCCTGGCATGGCTGGGAGGGACGTGGCAGCAGGTGTCGGGAGCGGGTAAATTGCTTCAAAGCGTCATCCCACAAGGGCCCTTGGGTCAGACTTTGTGACCAATCAGCACGTCGAAAGACGACAGCTGGATCCAGCGTGGGGCATCTCTCTGCCTTTTGCATGGGAGACTATTAAAAAGGGGGCGGGGGGACCAAAGAGCAAATCCAGCAATAGCCCTACAGTTTTCTCCTACAATACAGCTTCCTCTCCCCCTCCTCTTCCTCGTGAAGTAGAATAAGTGATTCAAAGTCCTGGTTGCAAGTGAGGGAGTGTGTGTGTGTGTGGGGGCGGGGTGCAGACCCCTCATGGAGGGGGACTCCAAGACCCTCTAGGTCTTTTGCAGCTCTGCATTCATCTCTCCTGCCACTGGGGGGGTGGGATGGCTAGAAACCCTTCCCACCTTGACGCTTGCTGCACTCTTCTGAACATTTATTGCTCGATGGCTGGGTTATTACAGCTGGACTTTGTATGACAGTAGATCAGGAGCGGGCCCTGTTCGTACGATAGCAAGAGGCTTGCCGGACGAAAAATTAGGAGAAAGAGGAGCAGAGAAGTGATGCAGCAGGTCGGAGCCAGGAACCGAGGCGAGGTCTGCTAAGTGCTAGCTCAGGGGCCTACCCACTTGACCGTGCTGCCAGTAAGACTGAACTTGCCTCATCAGTAGCTCACAAAGCCCTTTACAAAGGAGGGCAACATCATTATTACTCATAGGGAAACTGAGGCACGGAGACACCTCCCCAGATCACCTGGCACAGGTAAGACCAGAGCCTGAGGCCCTGCCCTGTGCTCAGTACTGCAGGTCGCGCTGCCTCCCTGCCAAGAAGGGGGCATGATATGAGGCAGTGAGCCGAGGGTTCAGACCCCAAACCAGGGGCCTAGGTCTCTCTCGTCATGCAGCTGGTCACATTGGTGCAAAGCCCATTGAAAATATGATCCAACTGGGGCAGCAGCCTTTCATGGCTGTGCCCGGTGGAAGGCCATGGTGCCCCAGGCCCAGGGACGTCAGGCCATGCTGGGGGCCTGCCCATGCAGTACGGACGCCCTCGCTGCAGCTAAAGGGAATTCTGCACCTCCTTCTCAAGCCCCAGGGTCCCGTCTCCAGAGCTGCCAGGTCTGGTGCTCAGCAGGGAAAGAGAAGGAGGGGAGGGGTCTGATTTCAAGAGCTGGTGGAGAAGAGGGGCTGTTGCAGCAAAGCCTGTCATGGTCAGGCTGAAAAGAGCCCCCTGAAATTCAGGGCCAGATCATAAGAACGGCCACATTGGGTCAGACCAAAGGTCCATCTAGTTCAGTGTCCTGTCTTTCAGCAGCGGCCAGTGCCAGATGCCCCAGAGGGAATGAACAGAACAGGGAATCATCACATGATCCCTCCCCTGTCACCCATTCCCAGCTTCTGGCAAACAGAGGCTAGGGACACCCTCTCTGCCCATCCTGGCTAATAGCCATTGACAGACCTACCCTCCATTAATTGATCTAGCTCCTTTTTGAACCCTGTTAAAGTCCTGGCCTTCACACTATCCCCTGGCAAGGAGTTCCACAGGTTGGCTGTGCAAAAAACTCCTTTGGTTTGTTTTTAAACCTGCTGCCTATTCATTTCATTGGGCGAGCCCTAGTTCTTATGCCAGGGGAATTCTCCACACCTATCATGATTGTATAGACCTCTATCCTAGTCCCCCCTTGTCACCTCTTTTCCAAGCAGAAAAATCCCAGGCTTTTTCATCTCTCTCCAATCTCCTCGGCCCTGGGTTTCTAGGCATTGCCCTGCTTCCCACCTGCCTTCCCGATACCCAACCTTCCCGCAGGACATGGCAGCACAGAGGCAACTAGGCTCCAGCGACATCTGTTTCCATCTTTTTTTAGACAACCTCCCCCCCCTTTCCCTGCCCCACCCCAGTTCAACTTTTAAACACGTGGGGCAGCCCAGTGCTCCCAGAGGCAGCAGTCCCAACAGCAGGTGCTTCTGTCTGTTGATTTATCTGTGCCATGGAATCCCTGAAATTCTTCAGTGAGAATCTGCAACCCCCCCCCCCCCCCGCCAAGAGGTGGGGAGGGGCGGGCAGCAGGGCAGATGGATTCACATCTGACTGGGGCACCCTGCTTCACTCCCAAGCAATCAAGAGGAGTCCAGCTCTTCCCAGATCCACTGCCTATCTTTTGGAGCAGGCTGCGGGGAAAAGTGCTGGGGGAGTTTGGCTCTCTCCCCCCACAGGCCCTCCCCTCCCCCTTTCTCCTTTCCACTCAGTCCCTCCAGGACCCTGTAGGGACATGGGGCGGTTGTGTCCTTTGGATGTTCTCAAGAACTTAGAATCCTAGGGCTGGAAGAGACCTCAGGAGGTCATCCAATCCAGCCCCCTGCCCAAAGCAGGACCAACCCCAACTAAACCAACCCAGCCAGGGCTTTGTCAAGCCGGGACTTAAACACCTCTAGGGATGGAGATTCCACCCCCTCCCTAGGGAACCCATCCCAGTGCTTCCCCACCCTCCTAGGGAAATAGTTTTTCCTAACTTCACAAAATGGGAAGGACTCCCGCTTTCCCAGGGCTTCGGAGAAGCACCTGGCCTCCAGCCACACCCCGGGAGCTCCGAGCTTGGAAGAAAGAGGCTCTGAGCGTGTCTAGGGGGCAGGGAAGTTTAGTCCCATGGGAAGCACCCAGACCAGAGGTTTCCGCCTGGCATCTGCACCGTGGGAGGGCTGCGACTTCCCTGATTCCTTTTGGCCCCACCCTCGTGGGAAGCCGCGGGGGAGGCGGCAGATTGAGACCTCCCGTGTGAAAAGCCTCTTGGTTCTTCCCACTCGCGAAAACCACAAGTGCGGACACGAGTAACTGGAGCTATTGGGGGCGGATGGGGGGGGGGGCTGAATCCGTGGCAGCCACCTGGGATCGGGGAATCTCGTGGCGCTGGACCTGGATGATGTTCCAAAAGCCTGGGGAAGGGGGGGATTTAAATCCTGCAGAGCCCCGTAAACTCAGCTCGGTCAGGAGCCTGCGGTGCCCGGTTTGGGGGTCGGGCCGGGCGGGGGCTCTGGGCTGTCTGCACAGCGTGCTCGGTAGCAGATTCTGATAAGGAGCAGAGGTCGAAAAGCTGCTGCCCGCTGGATTTCCCCCCCCCCCCCCTCCCCAATCCGGATCAAAAATCCTAGCGGCTATTTTTAAAGTGCCAGCTCCTCTGGGGTGCCGGGAGGGCGCTGGCTGCGGGCGGCCAGCTGTCCTGCGCGCCCACCCCGCCAGGCCAGGGTGCGAACTCGCCGGGCTCCGTCCCTCCGCCGTGTCTGGCTCTGGGGACTCGCCGGGGGGCCGGGGCCGATGGGGGTAAGTCAGCGCGTCCCCCTTCAGCGGGTGAATTCGGGGCTTGCCGGTGGGGAGGGCTCAGGCTGACGGGCCGAGCCAGCCCCGTGCAAACCCGCCAGGGTGTCTTGGCCCCGATTTGCTACCGCTCCTGCCCTGCCCAGCCCGGCTGCCGCCTGGTCTCCTGCAACCGGTCCCCGGCAACTCCGAACTCGGCAGCCGCCCCTCAGTGCGGCCCCGGGGCGCCCCCCACGTTCCCTTTGCTTTGGTCTCCCAGCCCCCTAGGGTGGGTCGCTGTCCTCTGCACTGGCGCTTGGACGACTCACAGCCCGGAGCTGAACAAGGGAGCCAGCTGGCTGCATAGCTCAAGCTGCAGGATTACTACACGGAGGTCCCCGGTTCGAATCCCTCTCCTACCTGTTTCCCCCCCCCCACCATTTCCCTCGCTGCTGCTGCTGCCTAGTGACAGAGTTGGCACTTCCCCGATCCCCTCCCTCGGGAAGCAGAACTCAGCCTGGCTTCATACTGTGACCTGCAGCCCAGGTCTGGCAGTACCAGATCCTGCTGCCTCTGAAGAAACTTGAACCTCCACTCAATAGGTGGGGGACAGTGCTTCTGGAGCTGAGCCTAGTGGCTCATGACCCCCCCCCCCTGCCACTGGGTGTGCTGCTTCTGGGGCAGATTACTGCCTGGGCTAACAGTGGCCATGTCTAGGGGGTCCTAGTAGTGGAGTGGGAATAGGGGTGCAGAAAGGCATCCCTTTTACCTGGTCCACCCCCCTCCTCCTGACCTGGGGCTGGGAGCCCAGCAAACGGGAAGCTAGGCCCTGGGGGAAGTGGGAAGGGGCAGAATGGGGGAGGGCGCTGGGTGGAATGGGGTCATAGGGAGAAGGGATGGAATGGGAGCTGTGGGGGGAAGAGGCAGAACAGGGTGGGGATGCAGATGGAAAGAGTAGGGCAAGGCCACGGTTCCGGACTTGGGCCCCCCCCCTCCCCCCCAGCCTGCTTCGTGCCAGGGGATCTGAATCCATCTCTGGCTGCATCCATCCTGGGGGGGCGGGGAGGGAGGCACTGGAGAAACAATGTAACTGTCTTCGTCCAAGCAAAGTGCACAAGAGGCCACGGCTGGCTCAGGGGGAATTCCCGGCCTGCCCGGTGGAACACACACATCCCTCTGCCGCCGGGGCAAATCCGCCGTGACTCCGATGGCTTGGGCGACCCACGGCTCCGCCACGTCCCTTGTGAGGGGGCCGGGGGATTGCGCAGGAGCACAGACACACGCAGCGGGAATGCTGCGAGACTGTTTTCCAATGTACCAGCCCTCATAGGCCCCGGCACTACCGTCCCCCCCGCCACGCTGGACATGCTTTCCATCTCGTCCAGGGTTACAGTTTGGTTCTATGGCTCTCTGCCCCACCCCCAATGCACAAGTTGTTCTAGCCCCCCCCCCCTTCCCCCACCTGCCCCAGCAGGGGATGCAGTTATCCCGGGATAAAAGTGCCTTGTACCCAAAGGCGAAAGGAACCCGGTACACCCCGGTGTGGCCCACCAGTAGGAAAGTGGCTGGCTGGGGGCGGGGCTCTGGTCCAGCCTCCTTATGACTATCCTTCCCCCCTCCCTCCCGCACCTGCCATGGAGCGGAGGCTGGGAGCAAAGCCCCCAGTGTGCAGGGCTGGCAGGAGAGCCCCCAGCGCACAGGGCCAGCAGCTGGGACCCCAGGCCTGTGGGCGCTGCCCCCTCGGCGCCCATTGCCCAGGAACAGGAGCAGCATGGGACAGGGTTACCCACCGGGACTGCCCCAGCCCTGAGCCCTCCTCCCCACATTCCACCCTAAACACTGCCCCCACCCCAACCCTCTGACCTGACTCCTGTGCTCCCTACACCACAACCCCCCGCCCTGAGACCCCACCAATGTTCCCTGTAATGGTTTCCCTCCACGTGCGGAATACATTTTGTTCTATGCACCAAGGCTTGTGTGGATGTGCACCACCAGTAGAAAAACATGCTGCCATCTGTGGGCTCTTTGCTAAGCAGCTGGGCAGCATTGGACTCTCTCCTGGGTGGCCACCCACGCACTCAGTGTACAGGGAACACTGCCCCCAACCTCCTGACCTGAGGCCCCCCTCCACACACCCCAGCCCTCTGCCCTGAAACACCATACCCCCATTCTCCTGCCTCAAGATCCCCCACACTCCCAACTCCATGCCCTGAGCTCTCTCCTAAGGGCAGTGCCATACCATTGCACCTGTAAGAAATTTAAGTTACTTTCACCCTGCTTGGACTGCACTAGCGTTTACACATGGCTGGGGAGAACTGGGCCTTTGTGTGACTGTTCGCTAACTGGATGATTGTCACAGATCCCTGCCCTCCCTTCACTTGCCCGTTCCATGGTGCGATGCGCGTGGGTCACTGCTTTGCCGCCACTGCCACACTGACATCAAGGGGGTTTGAGGGAGTTTCTGGGAGGTGGGGCAGGGGTGTCTACAGACCTGTGTGTGCCTGGTACATCGGGCAGCACAGCAAATGTATTTCTTACCTAGACATACTTGGTACCCTGAGTGGCAGTTAAAGGGTTAAAGAGATGGCCTTAACGCCCCCCCCCCTCATTAAGGGCTCTCTCACCCTAAAAAAAAAAAAAGCTAATCCGGGTCTGCAAAAAGACTCTCCTAAAGGCTCATGCCCTGAGCAGCCCATAGGATGCCTTCTGCTGTTCCCCGAATTTCCACCTGCATCCCCTCCTGCCCTCGGCATAACGGATTCACACACAGGGCATCCGGGGCTGACCATGGCTCCCTCCTTGGCAAGGAAGCTGAGATCAACAGATGGAGCAAAGACTGGGCAGCCCATGTCAGGTGGGGGAAAAGCTGCCACAGAGCTGGAATCAAGCTGTACCCTGCCCACCGTGCTCAGGGGGGTGAACTAAGACGGTCACATAAGAAATGGCTTATGGGGAAAGAAGAAGCAAAGAGGCCACACGCCGGGAGGCTGGGAGATGTTTTTATCTGGGGAGCTTATGACAGGGGCAGGCAACGTGGTGGCTATTCCAGAGGATGGGAAGTGCAGAAGAGAAAGGTCTAGCAGTACTAGACATGTGATTTGAAGGGACAGGAGCTGAGCCCAGGAGAGATTCAAATGCTGCCCAGCTGATTAGCAGAGTGCCCACAGCTAGCACCGTATGTTTCTCCTGGTGGTGCACATCTGCCCATGCCTTGGTGCACAGAGCAAAATTTATTCTGCACACAGATGGAAAAAATTAGAGCGAACACTGCAAGGCAATGCCAGCTGGTATTCTGTGGGCCAGGCACTGCAGTGGGGCTCGGTTCTATCCCTGGCTCTCTCTGTAGCCATTGACAAATCACTCCCTCCCCTGTGCCTCAGTTGCCCCATCTGGTGATAACAATCCTTCCTTTGACTTGCCAGATTATAGTTTAAGCATGTAAGGTCACGGGGCTGCGTCTACACAGCACCTTGCATAACGGGGCCCAGATCCCCACTGGGGCCTCTGTATGCGCTAGTGATGTGAATACCGCTGCTAAGCAGTGTTCCCTGTAAGCTGATTGTTTGGATGTCCACCCAAGAGAGATTCAGGTGCTGCCCAGCTGATTAGCAGAATGCCCACAGCCGTCAGCCTGCGTTTCTACTGGTGGTGCACATCTGCCCATGCTTTGGTGCATGCAACAAAATTTATTCTGTACATGGGTGGACAAAAATAGAGGGAACATTGGCGCTAATCAGGGAGAGGGCTGGAAAGTATCTCAGTATTTGGAACCCTGGGGGGACACAGCCACACTTTGCAGAAGCCACCCTCATTAGAGCCTGAGAAAAAGCCAAGGGCCGTCTATGAACCAAAAAACTTTCCCCTTCCTTTCCCAACAGCTGGCAGTGGAAACTCCACCTGGGTTTCAGAACCCCAAGCTGTGTCCTTGGCTTCCTGTAAACATCACCAGCAATGTTCCCTCTAATTTTTCCACCTACTTGCGGAATAAATTTTGTTATGTGCACCAAGGCACGATCATATGTGCACCACCCAAGAGAAACACATGCTGCCAGCTGTGGGTGCACTGCTAATCATTTGGGTAGGGTTGCCAGGTGTCCAGTATTGACCCAGACAGTCCGGTATTTTCGCCTCCTGTCCAGTAAAAAAAATTCAGAAAATACCAGACACCTAAAATGTCCGGTATTTTCTGATTTTTTTCCCTGCCAGGAGGCGAAAATACTGGATACCTGGCAACCCTACACACACTCAGCAACCGGGCCCGCACCCGCTTACCTGGTTCCACAGTGAAGCTGCCTTCTGGCTCCGATTAAGAAAACTAGATGGCCGGTGGCAAAAACCCTAAAGACTTTTCTTAAAGGTGCCATGGTGTTTTAATGCTGGTTTTTTTCCCCTTAACTCTTGGGGTCCTTTTTGTTTCTCAAAAACTTTGGTCTCCCCCTTTTTTTTCCTCAACAGAATTTTTCCCCGGTGTATTTTTGAGGGGGGGTTGGTATTTTTGGTTAAACCATCTGGCAACCCTACATCTGGGCAGTATTTGAATCTCTCCAGGGCGGCTGCCCAAGTGCTCAGCTTACAGGAAACACAGGCTGCCATTGAATCTTAGCTGTTGGGGAGCAAATGAGAATAGACTTAAGCTCATTCCACTAACAGTTGCACTAGCCCTGCAAGACTAATAGGCTTGGGACAGCTGCCATGAGAAAAGGGATCATTCAGGGAGCCAAAGCCATTTTTCTGAGCCCTGCCTCACTTGAAAAGAGAAACTGGGCCACAGCAGAGCTGCACTACTACAGAGTTTACGGTAAGCTCGTCTGCCTATTGTGTGGGTTCTCCCACCCTGCCTTTGTAAGCTGTGCCCCTTCTGGGTGAATTACGGTACTAAGTGAGTTAACCTTGTGGCTCTTCTTGGGAGGAATTAAAAGGGAGAGATCTTTTCACATGCTTTGCCTCCTCCTTGAAGTCCTGCCTGGCCAACCTCAGGTATTTGGTTGGGGGTTCACAATGAAAATGCACTGGAGGAAATGTGTGCCCCAGGACGGAAGGCTTTGTATTTGGCAGTTAACAAGCAGGTCTGCTTGGAAGCAGCTGGAAAAGGGGTCTCCCAGCTGGGAGCAATCAGCAGATGGGTGCCTCAGCTTTTTGCAAAGCCAGCCAGTTTGCACAAATGCAAAGCTGTCCCGCTGCATTCTGCTGTCTGCAAGTGTGGGATCATATTTAGGGAATGGCTCCCTCCCTTATGTGTCTGATCCCAAGCATTCAAAAGTCAGGCCCTCAAAAATCATGTTTGTTTGTTTTGAGAAATGTGGAGGAAGTTTGTGGTGTATGAGCCTTGAGGGGCTCCCTTTTTCAACCCCTCTCTGCAAGCACAATGGCAAGAATCTTTTTGCCTTTTTTTTTTTTTAAATGAGATTGTCCCATGATTTTGTGGGAGCTGGGGCTTGAAGCAAAACCCCACCCAGCCATGTATCATGACATTACATCATGAAAGTAAGTCGTGCTGTGTTCCAGCCATTTAAAATGCTGCAAATATGGGGAGACTTGGTGGGATGGTTGGTTGGTGGTTTGAATCTTTGTCTCTCAAGGGCTGGCTTGGCTGGTGTTCCAACCTGAAATCAGAGATCTCAACTCTGGAAGGTGCTTTTTTTGGCTCTGCCCAAGACAGGAGCTGTTGGGTCAGTGATCTGAATCCATGAATTGTGGGAGTGGACCCTTGTCAGAGCCATGCAACTTACTTGTAAGGAGCGCTGGAATGGTTTCTTGCTATGGATTGAATTCATTCCCTTTGTGCCCAAAATGGTTCATCCACAAATATTTCCTCAGAGCAAAACAGTGCCATTGGAAAGCAGCAGCTTGTAGCTGTCAGAAAGGTACCAAATCACCTTTCATGAAAGAAGATGACTTGGTCCTACTAGGTCTTTTTACTGCCCTTTCAAATTACGCATTTGCAACACCGTGAAAAGGGCCTGATTCTGTTTGCGTACTTGCAAATCAAGAGGAACTCTGGTCTGCCTGGAGGTAGAATTTGTGCAAGGGGAGAACGAGGCTGATATGTACTTCGGGAACAAAACAGAATCTTTTGTTCCTAGAAAACTAAGTTTTCTAGCAAAGTACCACCTCGTCGGGGTTTGTGTTTGGTCAGCAGCACTGTCCTCTTCGCTTGTGAGAGAGCCGCTTTGATTAAATGGAGAAATGAATCACAGATCTTCCCCCTCTTCTCTCTCCAGCACCACTGTGGTATTTATCCCTGGCAAGCTAGCTCTCTTGGGCAATGTCTACACTGCAGGCTTCTTGCGCAAGAACGGTTGTTCCTGCGCAAAAACTTGCAGAACATCTACAGTGCATGCGTGTTCTTGCGCAAGTAAATTTACAGTAAAGCATTGGAACAGAGGGCTTCTTGTGCAAGAGTCAGTCCTCTCCCCACGAGGAATAAGCCCTCTTGCGTAAGAGCTCTTGCGCAAGAAGGCAGTGCGGACGGGCAAAAGGGGTTTCTTGCGCAAGAAACCCCTATGGCTAAAATGGCCATCAGAACTTTCTTGCACAAGAGAGCATCTATGCTGCCATGGACGCTCTTGTGCAAAAACATATAGAAGGGTGGACGCGCCCCTGCGCAAAAGGTCTTGCGCAAGAACTCTTGCGCAAAACAGTTCTTGCGCAAGGAGCCTGCAGTGTAGACGTAGCCTTGGGGTACGTCTACACAACAGGGCTAAAGTCGAATTAAGTTACACCACTTCAGCTAAGTGAATTCAATTTTGAATTATGATCCTATAATTAAAGGAGTAACAAGTGGGGTTCCTCAGGGGTCTGTTTTGGGACCAGTTCTGTTCAATATCTTCATCAACTATTTAGATATCAGCATAGAGAGTATGCTTATTAAGTCTGCAGATGATACCAAGCTTGGAGGGACTGCAATTGCTTTGGAGGATAGGATCATAATTCAAAATGATCTGGACAAATTGGAGAAATGGTCTGAGGTAAATAGGATGAAGTTTAATAAGGACAAATGCAAAGTGCTCCACTTAGGAAGGAACAATCAGCTTCACACATACAGAAGGGAAGCGACTGTCTAGGAAGGAGTACGGCAGAAAGGGATGTAGGGGTTATAGTGGACCACAAGCTAAATATGAGTCAACAGTGTGACGCTGTTGCGAAAAAAGCAAACATGATTCTAGGATGCATTAACAGGTGTGTTGTGAGCAAGACACAAGAAGTCATTCTTCCACTCTAACTCTGCGCTGATTAGGCCTCAGTTGGAATATTGTGTCTAGTTCTGGGCGCCGCATTTCAAGAAAGATGTGGAGAAATTGGAGAAGGTCCAAAGAAGAGCAACAAGAATGATTAAAGATCTAGAGAACATGACCTATGAAGGAAGACTGAAAGAATTGGGCTTGTTTTGTTTGGAAAAGAGAAGATTGAGAGGGGACATGATAGCGGTTTTCAGGTATCTAAAAGGGTGTCACAAGGAGGAGGGAGAAAGAACAAGACGCAGTGGGCTTAAACTGCAGCAAGGGAAGTTTAGGTTGGACATTAGGAAAAAGTTCTTAACTGTCAGGTGGTTAAACACTGGAATAAATTGCCTAGGGTGGTTGTGGAATCTCCATCTCTGGAGATATTTAAGAGTAGGTTAGATAAATGTCTATCAGGGATGGTCTAGACAGTGTTGGGTCCTGCCATGAGGGCAGGGGACTGGACTCAATGACCTCTCGAGGTCCCTTCCAGTCCTCGTATTCTATGATTCTATGAATTGTGTAGCTGAAGTCAAAATAGCTCAATTCGGCTTTTGGCGCTGTCTACACAGCAGGAAGTTGAAGGAAGAGTACTCTTCCTTTGACTCCCCTTACTCCTCGGAAAATAAAGGTTACGGGAGTCGGAGTAAGAAGTCCTCCAGCTCGCCATTATTTCAAAATAACGGGCTTGCTGAGTAGACGCACGCTCTGTTATTTCAAAATAACATGAGTTATTCTGAAATAACGTTGCTGTGTAGATGTACCCTCAGGATTTGAACTAGCCATCCTCCCCAGGCAAGCGCCCTATCCCCTAGGCCATGGCAGAATATGCCCCAGCACCTCACCTTCAGGGCGCCCTTTATCCCGCCTCTCCCAGGGTGGCCGGGACTTGAACTGGTGTCTCTGGCCACTTTCTATGTAAATAGATTGGCAATCGCAAATTTCCTAGTGGATTTAATAGAATCTCTAGGTTTCTTCCCTTAAGGGAAAATAATGGTGAAAAACCTTAGTTAATGATACTGGATTGCAATATTCCCTCTAATCTTTTTCATCCATGCATGAATTTTTTCCATCCATGTGCAGAATAAAATGTTTATGTACACTGAGGCATGTATGAATGTGCACCACCAATAGAAACAAAAAACCTAGCTGTGGGCACTCTGTTAATCAACTGGGCAGCATTTGAATCTCTCCTGAGTGCATGCATAAGGGGACACTGTTCTGTTGCCCATTAATGACCAGTCTTGCGCTGGTTCGTTAAGGGACTCGTGCAGGCAATATGCAAAATGTGTAAAACCTCCATGCAAAACTTAACATGGATCAGTATCTGCAAAACTTCCCTGCTTACCCCGGTAAGGTCCATTCACCACTTAGTTAATATGACAGTAGCCTCTAGAGGCTGCCGCCTGAAATCACAACCCCATCTTGCCAGGTGCTGAGCACACATGCCAAAGGAGACAGCTCCTGTTCGGAAGAATTTGTGGCCTAAGGCCAAGACAGACAAAGGGTGGGATAGAAGGGAAGGGTTTTCCCATTGTCACAGAGCTAGGAGTAGATCCCAGTTCTACTTGGTTCTCGATGAGTGTTCTATCCACTGGGTAACACTGCCTCTTTCTGGTTAGCACTGGGTGGGAATGCGATTGTAAGAGAAATCCTGCTATTTTGAAATTTCTTCCCTTCTGAAACAGTCTGAAAACACTGATTTAAAAAAAAAAAAAGTCCCGCAAAAACCAAATTCCAAAACAGTGGCAAGTCAGGGCCATCTAAATGTTCCCTGCCGCTTGTCAACCTTTTAAAAGCCTGTTTCACATATATACGAAAAACCTCATTTGTTTCGTTCTGAAATGGAAACATCAAAATATTCCCTTCTGAAAACATCAAAGTCGGAAATGTTGACAGTATCAAAACGCCTTGTTTCATTTTTTTTCTAAAGAGGGATTTCAATCATTTTTTTTTTTCTACATGGGATTTGGTAGAAATCCATAGAAAGTTGTGGGGATCTCAATGAAAATGGATACTTGTCATCCATTTTTTTGAAGGGGGAAAAAAAAGTCAATCAGCTCTACTACTAGCTTCCAAACTTACCAATCCAAAATAAGTGTCTTTCACCAACCCTCCCATATACTAGTCAGTCCCTCAACATACACCCTGTAGCCTAGTAGATAAACACTGGACTGGAATTCAGCAGACCTGGATTCTCTTCCACAGGCCTGCTGGGTGACCTTTGGCAAGTCACTTTGCTGCTCCGTGCCTCAGTTTCCCCACCAGTAAGATGGGGGTAATGATATTGACCCTGTTTTGTAAAAAGCTTTGAGCCCTATGGCTGAAAAGTCATTTAGAAGAGCTGTTGTTTTTGCATTGTGTTGTACTCCAAAGGCCAACACAGCTGGAGCAAGGTGGGGAGGTTGAGGAAGCTCCATGAGTTGAGGTTTTGCACAACCGGTTGGACAAATCCAGCGATGATCTAGGTTTACGTGGAGGCTGGACTTAATGATTTCTCAATAGCCCTGCCAGCCCTACGTTTCTGTGATCGAGTAAGTGCGCCCCTGCTCCTTTGGCTCTTCGCTTGGGAGGTGGTGCGGCAGGTTCGTGGCATTGCCCGGGGTGGGAGGAATGTGGATTGTTAACACCACGGACGGCCCGTGTGCTCACGTGGAAATCTGCTCACGTGGAAATTTGCACACGTGGCCTGCTCAACCCTCTCAGTGTCGCTGAGGGATGGAAAATCCCGCTTCATCAGTGAACTTATGTTAAATGTTATGTGTAACGAGTTAACTGCTTAAACAGGGATGAGAAGCGGGGGGGGGGAGGGGGACCGGGGGGGGCGCCTCTCCCCCCCCACCATGGGCAGGAGTTGCTCTGGATGGGCTGCAGTGCTCCGACTGGGCCGGGCCTGGGAAGAGTGATGCTGACCCGTTAACCAGTCATATCCCGAGTGGGCGGATCTCGGCAGTGCCGAGCTCACTGCCTGTCTCCCACCGGGAGTGAGTGACTATTTCTGGGGCTCCTCTCTCCGCACCATGTGCCTGTGCATCTTGGCTGGGTCATCGTCGGGCTAAATTTAGTCCCATCTATTTTGACGCCTGTCCCCTGTGCTCCGTGCCTTGCAAACAGGAGGGGGACGTTGCTGCGTGACAGTGGTAATGAGGGGGGTGGGGAAGCACCCAGATTCCTGGCCCCGTGCATGGAGTCCCTGGGTGCAGCCTGGCTCCTCTTGCTGCCAGAGGCGGAGGCTTCTCCTGGCACGTACCCTCCAAGGAGCAGGTGTAGGGGCCTGGGAACGAGCACCGCAGCCCCAGCTGGATGGCGCAGGCCGCCTGGCTGGAATCTCCCTGCCACTGCCCTGCTTAAAGGTTTGCTGGTAAGAACGCCGGGCTGGTCGTCGAAAAGCAGGTGCCCGCAACCCGCACGCAGGGCGCCTCTGTACCTGTCCCCCCTCAGCCCTTTGCTGAGGAAACCCCGTGGGCTGGGTAGACCCCCTCCGCCGGCGGGAAGCGGACACGGAGATTGTGGGACTTGCCCACGGGAAGCTGTCAGAGCCCGAGTGAGGAGAGGGCAGCCCTGGGGCTTTCTCCAAAGGGAGGAGAGCGGGAAGGGCCGTGAGGTCACGCTGGGAAATGGGCTGTTGGTCTCACAGACCATGGGCGGTGAGTGAAGGTAACCCCCGGCCCCTTCTGCCCAGGCCTTGCCCTTGTGGGAACCAAACCACCAGACTGTGAGGAGGGCGGGTGGCCCGAGCTTCCCCGGCCCTGGAGCACAGGGAGGGCGGGCGCTGAGGGGCAGCAACTTTCCGCCCCCAGTATGCCTGCAGTAGATGTTCTGGGGGTGGAGTCTGGGCAGGGCCAGGCTGGCGGTTTGGGAAGGCAATGCCTCCCCCTGCCTATGATACCCGCTTCCCCTCAGGGATGTCAGCCTGGCCAGGGGAGGCCGGAATGGGGTCTGCTGTGTGGGCAGGCCTGGCGGGCCAAGGGGAGGAAAGGGCGTGTGTAGCGAATGGTGATGCACCGGCGGGGATGTGGGGGGAGCCTGTGGGAACACCTGTGCCACGGCGGGAAAGGCAGGGGCACGTGTTGGGTTGCGGACAGTCGCAGAGGTGCCGTGGCTGTGGGTGGGGAGAGGCGGGGATCTGTGGCCAGTGCGGGGGTGGGACAGTGGATGTGGGTGGGTCGGTGCGAAGGGGATGGGGAGGGCCCGTGTTGTGGAGGAGGTGCGAGGGGAGTGCAGGCGCACGGGCGTGGTTAGAGCTCTGCGACTTTCTGGAAGAGGGGGCAGGTGGAGCAGCAGAGCCCTTGGCTGGGGGCACCTTGGGGGGGAGAAAGCAATCGCAGGGCCCAGGCTTCTGGGTGGGTCTGGTGCCCGGCTCCGGTGCTCTCAGACGGAGCCTCCCACCCCAGCACAGGCTGCCCGCCATTCGTGGGGGGGAGGGGGGATGCGTGTGTGTGGAGCAAGTGAAGCAGATCGCGCCCTCGACTTGATAGTCAACAGAATAAAATCTAGCGGAAGCCGTTGATCTCCCAGGCCCGGGGGGAGCGGGTGAGGTAGGGAGAAGACCCGTGGAACTGCGGGAGTCTAAGGGACACCTGCCCCAAATGCACTGTCCCTGTGCTTGTGTGGCCAGTGACACCTTGAGGAACGGGCAAACGGGGCACACGCCCGGGGCCCCGGCGGCGTGACGTGGACGTTGATCCAGTGTCCGATCGCGCCGTGGAGCTGCGAGAAGAGGAAATGCAGCGGAAGCGAGCAACCTTTTGCCACCGGCAGACCCCATGGGCAACTCTCGGGGAGTTGCCGCTCTGCCGTGTTCTGTTATAGTCCGCAATGAAATTTTTAAGGCAAGAATGACGGTTGATTTCCTGCTGGCCCGTGCTAGGGGGTGCCCAGTTTACACTGTGCACAGAGGGGAGCGGCCTCCAACGCCATCCAGGCGGCCCTGCACACGGCCCTGTCTCCGTGGAATCTGAGCACTGGTGCGCCACGTGTGACTTGTGAAGCCACGAGAACATTCCACCCCATGGAGGGGGAGGGGGAGATTTCCACTGGTGGGATGTGGGTGGGCGTGGGCCCCTCAGCCTATCACCTTCTTGAACCTGAGCCTGTCGTGGAAGCCTCGGGTGGGGTGGGGTGGGGTGGGAGTGAGGGATGTCGGTTCCTGCTCCACCTCTCCTCCTCCTCCAGGCCGTTCCAGCCTGTTACGGGAGCGCTCCCGCTACCTGTTAACCAGCTGTTTCCTCTGCAAAGGCTGCAGCGAGGACAGGGCGGCAGTGCCTGGCTGTGGCCATCCCGCTCTGGGCGCATGGGATTTTTCATGGTCTTGGTAGGGGTGTGAAAAGTCAGTTTAAAAAGGTAACCATGGGCCGGCCAGAATCTCAGCGGTTACACAGGCTGCGGGCTCTGTAGCAAGGTGGGAGCTGCTCCAGCCCCTCCCAGTTAACCAGAACCAGTAACATGACCCATATAGGGTCAGGCTTACGGGTTACCCAGCTAACCTTTTACATCCCCAGTTATAGGAACGTGCATGGTCAGTGGCGCTAGCAGTGTCATGGTGCTTTGGCTCATCCGAAGCACGCGTCCGAGAGAGATCTCAAAGCGCCGAGTTGGGTTTTCCCGCCCCCTCGAAGTTGGATCTGTATCTTTATCTCCATGTTGCCCAAAGGGAAACTGAGGTGGGGGGGGTTGCCTGGAAGGCTGGCTAGATGCAGAGATTTAATGCTTGGGGGTGCTCAAAGGTGGCTGGGTGGGAAGGCTTAAAAACCTCCAAATGCTGGGGAACCATTTCTAGTCATGGCCTAGGGCTCTGTTCCTCTGGATAGTGAGCCTTTCCCTCACAGTTTGACCATTGCGGCAGTGGAAAACCAGACTCTTTGCTTCCCCCCCCCCCCCGACTCGCCCCTGCTCTAACCATTAGACCACACTCCTTCGCTGGGTCATCCCAAGTTTGAGCAAACTCTTTCAGACGCACATGAAGTGCCCTCCCGTTCTCATGTGCGTAGAGATGATTCTGTTTGGCCACGTTCCGGAGGCTGGGGGGTGGGAGCGAGGATGCAGCACGGTTGGGAGAGGGGGCAGGAAGAAATGGGGTGGGGTCTGGGGCACAGCTGGGGGGGTTGAGCACCCTTCCCATCCCCCCCCCCGGCCATTTTGAAAGCCGGCACCAGTGGTTGCGACCCTGTTGTCATGGGGTCACCAGGGCCGGCGTTAGACTTGCTGGGGCCCGGGACTGAAGCCAAAGTCTGAGCCCTACTTCCCAGGAAGAAACCAGCCCCAAGGGCTCTGGTGACAGGGGCTGAAGACCTTGGGCTTTGACTCTGACCCTGGTCTCCCACCTGGGATGTGAGGTTTGAGCTGGCTCAGACTTTGGGGTCCTGGGGTTAGGTAGTAATTGTTGTCAGAAGGGGGTCGCGGAGCAGTGAACTTAAAGAGCCCCTGCACTAGGGATGTAAAATCCTGGTTAATCCATTAACTGATTAAGCAGGATCCTGTGTGGGGGCGGGGGGAGCAGCAGCAGGCGCGAGCAGCCCCAAGTGCGGGGGCGGGGCAGCTTCTTGTCCTGGCCCCCATATTTGGGGCTGCTCTTGCTGGCCTCCCCATGCTTATGGCTTCCAGCTGCCACTGCTGGCCCCCCTGCATGTGGGGGGCCAGGAGCCGGCAACCCCAACAGCAGGGGCCGGGGGAGTGGCTTCTGCTCCCGGCCCTCATGTGGGGCTGGAGCAGCCCTCCACCCACAGTGGGCCACAGGCGACAGGGGCTGGTACCAGTTAACCAGTAGCCGGTAAGCATCACCCATTAAGGGTGATGCTTCCTGGGCAACCCGTTAACCGGTTACCTGTTCACAGCCCTGCCCTGCACCAGATGATCTTCTGGCCTTCAGCTCTAGGACTCATACGCTTGTGCGCCCGGCCAGGCGGGACGACGGCAAAATCCGGGCCCCATCACGGGGCCGTTTGGCTCCTTTTTGGTGGTGAGCGATGGGTTGATCATTAGCTCCTGCTGCAAGCCCAGATGCTCCCGTGTTGTTTACTGGCTTAGTCAAACACCCCAAAGTTCAAGCGCGGTTGCAACAGGCAGAGCAAGAGAAAGCGATCGCAAGAGGCGGGCGGCTTCTGGGGCACATGGTGCGAGGGAGTCAGAGGAGAACGAGCCAGTGGCTCGTTCGGACCCAGCACTTGCCCGGAGGGACAGAGGTACAAAGGGAGTCTCTCGCGGGACAGAGCCGGGGGGGGGGGGGGAGGGGGTGTCTCACAGCCCTAGCAATTGATCACAGTCCGAGGGCCTCCTGATTGAACCGAGCCTGATTTTGTAGGGGCGCTAGGTGAGCCCCTCCCCCCACCTTGGAAACCTGGGCGACAGGGCCGTCTTTACCCATACGCAGCTGCGTAGGGCACCTGAAAATCTGAGGCACTGCTGTGTCTTAATGTCCACCCTCTTACCCCCCCCCCCCGCCACTTCCTGTCCCTGCTCAGTGGCTCTGCTTCCTCCAGAGAGGATCCAGTTTGCTGGAAAGTAACAAAGCCAGGTAGAGCTCCTAGCAGAGCCTGGGAAAGAGCCAGTCCAATGGCTACAATGCCATTTCCCAGGCATCTGCCAACCCCAGGTCTAGCCTGTCCGTTGCCGAACTGACTCTGCGAGTCGACAGGCCCCGAGTTTAAAATTTACTTTAAACCTCTTTCCTTGGCGTGTGGCTGAAGATGATCAAATCCCATCTGTTGTGGCTGCCGTTGGGCCTCGGGGCACCAGCTTAGCAGTCCGGCATTGGCCCCATGCACCCTACGGCTGGGGAAGTGACGATCTTGTAGGCAGGTCAACCCAGTGATTGCTCAGAGACCACCAGACCAGGGGGGTGGGTCATGGATCTTCCCCCTCTTGTTTCCACATCTGAGCGGAGGCATGATCCTTCCACCCGATCAGCGCCGGGCAAGCCAGGCTGGCAAGCCGGCCGCCCGTGCGGCCTCTTTCATCTCAGGGGCTGCAGGATTGTCGCCACCAAGACGGTCTCCCTGGCTAGGGCGGTTTTGCTCCCTGCGCGTGCATAGAGTTTGCAGGGGGCGCTGATGGAACCATCGCCACGCTGTGATTGGTTGCAGAGGGAGCGCCCGGCGCTCGCGGTCAGTGCTGGGCGCAATCCACCCGCCCCTCCCCACACGTGCCCTGGCTTTGTGTACGTGTCCCCTTAGTAACGCCGGTAGGAAAAAGCTACGCGGGCGGAAACCCGTGGAATCTGGCAACCCTGCGCGTTAGCTACAGTAAACGAAATGTCTTACAGGCCACACCTAGAACCCTGATGGGCCGCCTGTGGTCCACAAGATTCTGCTAGAAGGCTTTCCTTAAGCTGTGACAGGTACTGGCTGGTCTGTACTGGAAGGCGCTTTACTCCCTAAAGACTGCCGCCTCTCCCACCCTCTTCCTGCTCGGGATCCAAGCCCATTGGCAGCATGGTCGTCAGGATGGGCGGGGAGGGTGTCCCTACCTCTGTTTGCCAGAAGCTTTGTAACGGGCGACGGGAGGGATCATTTGATGATTCCCTGTTTTGTTCATTCCCCCTGGGGCGCCTGGCATTGGCCGCTGTCGGCAGACAGGAGACTGGGCTAGATCAGGGCTGGCCCACAACATTTTGGCACCTGAGGCGGGGAGCTCAAATGATGCCTCCATGCCCCTTTGCTTGGGCCAAAACTTTGAAAGGTCTCAATTCTGCCTTCTTCCTGTTCTACTCCTCTCATGGCACTGCTCTGCTACCTACCCCAATAAAGGAGAACGAACAGCAGCAGACGCAATTTTCTACACTCTAGGTCCTATCGCGTCCACCCACAGTCTGGCACCTGAGGCGGCCGCCTCAGCTTGCCTCATGGTAAGGCCAGCCCTGGGCTAGATGGACCTTTGGTCTGGCCCAGTCTGGCGGCTCTTATGTTCAGCGTAGGTAGATTTCACCACATGGTTTCTGGAGGAATCTGCTGCTGTCCTTGCATGCGGCGCGTGGTTTGTAGCTCTCCAGGAGCAACTTGGGAGCGGCTAGCGTGCCATGCTGGGACTCAGGAGAGCCGGAGTCAGGAATACAGACACCGGCTCTCCTAAGTGGCTGGTTGCTTTCTCTCTCTCTGCCAATGTCCCACCATTTGTAAAGCAGATAACCCTGCCCATCTCTGTAGAAAGCGCTTGGGGGATCGCTGGATGTCTGCCACCATCTACACTCAAAGTGATGAGGACTTCCACAGACAGCTCCAGGTACCCCATAACGACCAGATATGGACAAACAATCCACAGGTGTCCCAGACTGGAGATAGACCCTTCTCCAGGAATAGTCTGAGACAGTTGCTAGGGGAATTTACAGCAAAGGACTATTACACTCTTTACCCCTTTCTGCCCCACGTTTGAAGCACATCTCTTGGCTCTGGCCTTCTCAAATCCAGCCTTATAGCGGTGGGTGTATTTACCCAGTTAAAAGCCATGCCAGAGCAAGA
This sequence comes from Pelochelys cantorii, assembly GCA_032595735.1. NCBI lineage: Eukaryota > Metazoa > Chordata > Testudines > Trionychidae > Pelochelys > Pelochelys cantorii. The sequence continues at coordinate 20,125,535 of CM064349.1, read as the reverse complement.
CATCACTGTAAAGGCTTCTCTCTCCATGGGGAGGACGAGAGAACAAACACCATCGGGCTGGCATGTAGTCATGTCACTGAGGCCTGGTCTACACAGGTGGACCTAAGATACGTAACTCCAGCTCCTTTAACTGCATAGCTGAGGTCGACTTATCTTAAATTGCTGTCCACACTGCAAGAGGCCAATGGGAGCAAACTCTCCTGACACCTTCCCTTACTCCTCATGAGGAGCAGTACTGGTGGCGCGGCAGGGGGAAGGTGCTCTGAGTTCGATTTAGCATCTCTTCACTAGACCTGATCAATCGAACCCCGGAAGATCGACCACGGCAGCATCGATCTTCCCCATAGTGTAGACGTGCCCTTAGTGTGCTACCAGAAGATGCACAGATACAACAATGGTGAGCATGGGATAAAAACCTCTGTAGAACAGACTTTCAGAACCTGTAGGCATAAGCCTATGGAAATCTAATGATGGGTATAGACGTGCTCCAGACCCGGAGAGACTGTAGCTCCCATCTCTGCTGCAGTCACATCAGATAGTCCTTGTTCTAGGGCAGGTGCTGTCCAGAAGGACAGCGCGTATGTTGTTAACGAATGCCAAGGAGTTGCTATTTTATTTTTGACTTGGGCCAGATTCAAACCATCTGCCCCCCAGCCATTAATCTAACTTTATTTTTCCTGGCAGCAAAAACCCGGGACGGCCAAATGGGGGGAGAGAAATGTTCTAGTCACGGCTGTGGTCCATCCAGCACCCTCGTTTAGCTCTTCGTTTAGCAGTCGTGACCCTAAATCCTCTTCCCTTCATAGAAACTTTTATTTCATTTTCAGGAACTTGCAAACACTGCCAGCATGGACTGCTCCCAGGAGGGGGAAGTTAAAACTCCCAAAGGCAGATGGTCCAGTCAAAATTAAATGAACCTTTAAAAAAAATAAAATAGCCTTTATTTACACATCCAGTATCTCTGCCTGCCAGTGCTCTCAAGCAGACTTGCATCTTCCAATTCTATAGATGCATGCATATCATGGGTGAGCAAGAATTTTCGCAGGGGGCCACATAATGAATTTTGGTACATGGTCATGGGCTGGCTCTACCCCCGAAGGGGCGGGGTTGGGGCAGAAGGGGCGGGGCTTGGGACAAGCCTTCCCCCAGGGCTGCCTGGGGCCAGAGGCTTTGAATTAAAAACACAGCAAAGGGCTCATGGTTCCTGGCTCCACCGCTACCGCATTGCCTGGCAGCCGTCAGGAGTTGCTGCAGCTATTTAAAGGGCTTGTGGCTCCAGCCCCTGCCGGGGTAGCACTGTGACCGGGAGCCATTTAAATAGGATCCTGCTGTCTCAGCCACTGCCTGGAATTTCGGTGGCACGGGCAGCAGGATATAAATAGAAAGCGGCCAGATGCCGTCCACAGGCTGGATCAAAGTGTTAGGTGGGCCAGATCCGGCCCCCGGGCCGCATCTTGCCGAGCCGTGATGTATATGATCTACCAGTGGTCAGCTCCCTGGAGTCTGTTCCTTCAATCTAGCAGCAGGGTGAAGAAATTGCTAGCTTTGAGTCTAGAGGTTCGCTAAAAGACCATTTGCATCCCCCCCATGGACTTCAGAGTGCCCCTTATCTCAGCCCAACACATGAGACATGGTGCTTGTGGTGTGTTCCTCTCGGTCAGAGAGGGTGCATCTACACAGCAAAGTTATTTCAGAATAACGGCCGTTATTCCAAAATAACTATGAGCGTGTCTACGCAGCAATTCTGTTATTTCAAAATAATTTCTGACTTATTCTGACTTCTGTAAACCTCATTCTACGAAGAATAACTCCTATTTCGAAATAAGGCGTGTGTAGACACTCCACTGCTGCTATTTCGAAATAGCCCCTCACCAAGGCCGTTCTAAGTTATTCCTCCTGGGGCTCTAAATCGTGATAGCACGTCTACACTGCAGGGAAGCCTCAAAATTAGTCTGAGGCAGGCTTCCCTAATGTAGACGTGCTATTTTGAAATAAGCTGTTTTGGAGTAACTATTCCAGAATAGCTTATTCTGAAATAACCGTGCAGTGTAGACATAGCCAGAGCGATCCCAGTGACGTCTGACTGAACGAGAGAAATGCAGGACTGTAAACTCTATCTACGATATTTAGATTTTTGTATAGGCAGCCAACATAATCCATTCAGCTTACCACACCGTGGAGACCCTAAAATCCAGCTTCTCTCCTCAGTAAGACCAGGGCCAAGCTGCAGTGATGCCATTTACATGGAAAATGAGAGGAGAAAAATCCCTTTGTCCCTAGAGAAATTCTCCCCATAGTGTGTGGGAAAGGTGGGGGGAGGGGGCTGTGAATCTGGAAAGACCCCTGGTTCAAGAATGTTTATTTCTGGGTACCTGGGGTCAATTCAGCATCGAGGTCAAGGGAGGGAAACTTCCATACTAGGACCCTGCCTGTTAAAAGGGCAGTTTTCCCACTGGAACCGAGAAGTGGTTGATTCTCCATTGCTTGAGCTCTTAAAATCATAACTGGATGCCTTTTTTCCCCTCAGAGATGCAGCGTGGCTCAACCAAACACGACGCAGGCTTGAAGCAGAGGTTACTGGCTGCGGTTTTCTGGCCTGGGTCATCCAGGAGCTCATGGTCTCTTCTGACTTGCAAAAGCCACAATTCTCTGCTTTGTGCCTCTCCGGTTTTCAATGGAGCTTTTCACTTGCCTGAGTCATGGCTGAAGGCTGTTAGTAACACATTTTTCAGGCCCAGGCTGTATCTCCCCTCTGGCAGGTGGAATCAAACCAGGGACCTCTGGAGCGTAGTGCATGAGCTTCTACTGCCATAGTGTCCAACAGCCTCACCACATGTGGCTATTTGTGTGGCTAGTTGGCTGGTTGAGCGGGACTAGTTTGGTTCAGAACCGGTTGGACGCCACTGCTTTACTGCATGAGTTAAAAGGCAGCTGGCTGACAGCTGAGGCTGTAGAGCAGACTTATTCTTCTCTCTGTAAGTTGTGTCTGTGCCGCTAGGTGGGAGAGCCCCCCACCCACCCAGCAGGCGTGCGGGTTAGATTAAACAATAGAGCTCAGGAACTCACAGGATAATGGAGGAATGTTACCCTTCCGACTGGGAGCTGAGGGATTGTCTAACCCACGTCACTAATGATGCAGGGTCGTCTGCTGTCTGGTTTGGTGGCCTATTCGAAATAAGTTTGGTGGGTCTCAGCCCACTGTCCCTCCCACAAAAGCCAGCACCCCAGTTTTGATGCCTATTAAGGTTCATCTAGGCCAGCGATTCCCAACCTTTGAGCATACGGACCCCTTTTCAGGCCATTAAAATTTCACGGACCATCCCCTCCCTGGGGGAGGGGAAAAAAAAGGAAAAGAAAAAATAAGTATTGGGCCCACTGTTCAGGTCCGAGCCTTTTTTTAAAACTTTTCACAGACCTCCTACAGTACCATCACGGACCACAGGTTGGGAACCACTGATTTAGGCATTAGGGATATGAATGGTTAACCTGCCCCCACTCCCACAGCTGCTGGCCCACAGCCCACATGGTAGCCCAGCGCAGGGCCGGAGGCAGCTCCCGCCCTCCCCTATTTAATCAGTTAACAGGTTAAACTTAACATTTAACCGGTTAACTAATTAAACGGGATTTTACATCCCTAGTGGCATAGCTGTTGCAACCCCTCCTAGCTTGGTATCCTCTGCAAACTTAATAATCGTACTCTCTCTGCCATCATCTAAATTGTTGATGAAGATATTGAACAGAACCGGCCCCAAAACAGACCTCACTTGTTATGCCTTTCCAACATGACTGTGAACTGTTAATAACTACTCTCTGAGAACGGTTATCCAGGTAGTTATGCACCCACCTTATAGTAGCCCCATGTAAGTTGTTTTTGCCTAGTTTACTGATAAGAAGATCGTGCGAGACCGTGTCAAATGCCCTACCAGCATGGACAGAGAACATTAGTCATAGAACACTGGGGCTGGAGAGGAAGGTATTTTTAACCCAGGCAAATCCCCTATCACGGGCTGTAGGGTCACTAATATTCACACACTGCAGACAGGGCCTTGTTATTAAGCTCGGTTCTAAAAAGGAGCTGGAAAAAGTCACCTGTGGGCAGATCCCTCTCTGTGGGAAAGATGAAGAAGGGACACTGAGCCTGGTGGATTTTGAACCTGCGGTTCTTGGGATTTGAGCTTGACACTAAGGGCACCGAGCCATTCCATCCAGCAGCTCAAAGTAGTGTATTTAGCCTAGATCCCTGTCTCTGCTCTGCTTCCAGAGGAGCTGGTGAAAGAAAAGAAGAAACAGGGAAGGGCCCGATCCCCATAAGCTCTGGATGGATTGGAATGGGGAAGTCAGCCTGCAATACGAGCCCACAGCAACTGGAAAACACCTGCTTCCTCCTCAGAGCGCTCTTCCTCCTCCTCTTCTGCAGGCACGGTAAGGAGATGAACGGGCTGAGATGCCGGAGGGTCAGCTGCACGCTGGCAGCAGGCATTCCAATGCGAATCCAAGCAGCGTGCACCTGCCCGAGGAAGGGGGGGTGGCTAAACTAGAGGGGTGAGCTTCTCCTAGCCTGGTGGCAGTTCCCAGTGGAACTGAAGTGGAGGCAGGAGCGTGATGGTGCATCACATCCTTAAACACAACAGTGGTCTGGCAGCAGGGCCGCCCGTTCCCATACGCACAGAACATGCCCGTTCCCACATGCAACTGTGTAGGGCACTGGAAAATTTGGGGCACCGCTGGGTCTTAATGTCCACCCCCTGCCTCTTCCTGTCCCTGGTCTGTGGCTCTGCGGCTCTGCTTCCTCCGGAGGGGATCCAGTTCAGTGAAAAGTGACAGAACCTGCCAGAGCTACTAGCAGAACTTGGGAAAGAGCCATTCAAGAGACAACGAAGCCATTTGCCAACCGCAGGTCTAGACTGTCCATTTCTCAATAGACGGTGTTAGTGGACGGGCCCTGAGTTTAAAATTTGCTTTAAAACGATTTCATGTGTGTGTTGCTGAAGATTGTAACATCACGTCTCTAAAAAAAATCATCTCCCCTACACCCCATTGGGCAGAGGGACACCAGTTTCATACAGGATGATCCTCTCTAGTCTGGCACCCTCAGGACCTAACCAGTGCCGAACCAGAGAATTTGCTGAACCTGGGAGGTCAATATTGTCTAGCAACATTACCGGCATGTCCACTGCTTGCTGGGCTCTTAGAAGACTAGGGCTATGTCTAGACTACACCAAAGTTGCGAAAGAGGATATGCAGATTCCTCTTTGCATATCTTCTTCCAATCTCACTTTCGAAAGCTCCATGGGAATTTGCGTATCTTCTGATCTCACTTTCGAAAAGCTCCGCTCCGCTTTCGAAAGTGAAAGTAGTCGGGACATGGGTTTTTTTCGCCAACTCCCACTCCTCCCTTTTTTGAAAAGCCGCTCTTGCTCAAAAAATGAGGTTTACATGGCTTTTCACACAAAAAAAGGGGGTGGTGCTGAAAAAAACCTGCATCCCGACTATTTTCACTTTCGAGAGCAGAGGTTTTCGAAAGTGAGATCAGAAGATACGCAAATTCCCATGGAGCTTTCGAAAGTGAGATTGGAAGAAGATATGCAAAGAGGAATCTGCATATCCTCTTTCGGCACTTTGGGCTTGTCTAGACTACGCCGTTGAGGGGTAAATTAGAGCTAAAGAACAGCACAGAACCCTGAGATCCAGGACTGGTGGCTGCAAACAAACTTTATGGGACTGCGGGAAACTTGGCCACGCCCTGATAAGTGGACATCCTGTGAACTCAAATCCTGCCGGACCACGGATGTTGCCAGACCAGAGAGGTTCAACCTGTAGTGCGGCATAGGGCCCCATAAATCCTAAAGACAGCCCTGCCTGGCAGCATTTCCCTGATGCACAGGAAAGCTTCTGCTGGGACATTTAGGGATCTTTGCCCTTGATTTCAGCAGGGCCAAGGTTGTGCTCTTCATTTATCTCCTTCCGCCCACCAGGGTGGGATTGCTTTCTGCAGCTATGTCTACACTACGGGCTTCTTTCAAAAGGAGCTTTTTGTGGAAGAGATCTTGCGCAAAAGCGCATCGGAAAAGCAATGCGCTTTTGTGCAAGAGATCATCCAGACTGCATGGACGCTCTCTCGAAAAGAAACTCTGATTGCTATTTACAGAACGGCCACCAGGGCTTTTTTTTGATTGCCTCTTTTTGCACAAAAAACCCTCTTCCCCATCCATGCCCACCTTTTTGTGCAAGAGCTCTTGCGCCAAAAGGAGTTATTGCTCATAGAAAGAGGAAACCCCCCCCCCCGCTCTTTCTTTTTTTTTTTTTCCCCCGCAAAAAGGCGCTTGAGGTGTGGACACTCCGAGTTTTTGCGGAAAAACTGCCATTTTTCCGCAAAAACTCTGTAGTGTAGACCTAGCCTGAGAATCTAGCTGTGACACTAGCTCTGGCCGTCCTTTACCCAGCCCCTCCCTCTCTGCTTTTGGGACACGCTTGAGATCTAAGCTTATTCTGCAATGCCCAGTTTCCATTCCTTTGTGCAAGATCGTAGCTTTGGGGAAACTCCAGGTCCAGGAGGACATTGTGTATTGCACAAGGTCCACAGGAGAAGGCGAGACTCACTGTAGCACTGTGCTGAGGCCATGCAGACCCAGCAGAGACTGCCCCCTGCTGAATTGCTAACACCTTTTCCTGCTGACCCACAGAAAAAGCAGTCAGGGGCCTCAGACAAGTGAGAAACAACCTTCCCCCTCACTGGCGTGGCCCCCAACTGAGCAGAAAGACCCTCCCCACACACCCCTAACTCACCAGAACCTAGCGGGGCCCAACCTAGTAGATTTTGTGTGCACCAGCCCTGCAGGAGGGCTGGGGGCGGGGGCTCTGAGCCTCGGAGGCTGAATCCAGGCAAGCCCCACACCTGGTCTAAACCAATGTTCCCTCTAAGCTTGTCCATCCACGTGCAGAATAATATGTTATGTGCACGGAAGCATGTGTAAATGTGCACCACCAGCAGAAGTCAAAAACCGAGCTGTTGGCAACTCTGCTAATCAGCTGGGTGGCATCTGAATCTCTCCTGAGCGGCTGCACAAGCGCCCAGCTTCCAGGGGGCACTGGTCTACCCAACACACTATGTCAGTGTAACTACAGAAAAGCCACACCCCTCAGCATCATGGTTATACCAACCTCACCCCTGGTGTAGACGGTGCTCCGGGGATGGGTAGGCTTCTCCCATGGACATGGTTACCACCTCTTGGGGAGGGGGAGTGCTTCCACCGAAGGGACGTGCTCTCCTAAAGGTGTAGGTCGTGTTTTCACTGGGGATGCGATAGCATGACCGTTTTAAATGGTTAACCAGTAGGCTTGTGCTTATCGGTTACCATAGTGGTTACAGGCCGGCTCCCAGCCCTGCTCCCAGGGAGCCGGCTGCCGCAGCACGAGACAGCAACCGACTCCCTAGGAGTAGGGCTGGGAGCCAGTTTAAAAGCCGGCTTCCAGTGCACACCGGCTCCCGGGGAGCTGGCTGCCACCGTGCGCTGTAAGCGCTGCAGTATAAAACGTGGTCCCCTCTGGAGCATTGGGAGAGCGCGGCGAGGGGAGGAGCTAACAGCGCTGGGAGTGCGGTTCCGGGTCCTGGGCGTCTGTTCACATTGGTGCTTTGCGGCGCTGTAACTTGCTGTACTCGGTGTGCAGGGGGCGGGGGGAATACGTCACCCCCCTGAGCAAGAAAGTTAGACGTAGACAAGCCCTGTGTGCTGCAGCAGCGTTGTAAGTGGAGATAGGCCCTTACCTCTGGCCTGCCATGTGCCTTGGGTGGGAGGAAGGGTGGAGGGAATGTCCCTCTATTGCTGGCCCCTGTCATTACAAATGGCTCCCCTAGAGCGCGCTTGGCCCAGCCACGAACTTGAAGGAGGTCTGCAATTTGTCCCCGGCTCAAAGACCTCCTGGGTTACCCCTTTCCGCCGCACGGGGAGAATGACGTGACCCGGCCACCCGTCTCCCCCTGCAGCTTGCTGTCAGTGCAAGATCCTGCGATGCAATTCGGACTACGTGGCCGCCACCCTCCCGCTGCGTGGCTCCAGCAAGGATGTGGCTTACTGCAACGCCCTCCGCTCCTACTCCCGCTGCACCCGCAAGACATCCCGGACCTGCCGGGGGAACCTGGTCTACCACTCGGCCGTCCACGGCATTGAGGACCTCATGATCCAGCACAACTGCTCTAAGGAAGGTCCCACCGCACCGCCCCGGCCCCTGGCACCCAGCCACCAGGGGTTTGAGTCCCTGGACATGTGCGACTACGAGAAGAATTTTCTCTATAAGCACGGCCAGCTTCCCACCTACCAGCACTGCGCGGCTTTTGGGGACCCCCACGTCCGCACCTTCCACGACGAGTTCCACACCTGCCGGGTGGAGGGCGCCTGGCCTCTGCTGGACAATAACTACTTGTTTGTGCAAGCCACTAGCTACCCGGTGGCCAAGGGTTCCAACGCGACTGCCGCTGGCAAGGTAACACCATGGCCTGCAGCTGCCGGGCAGGGTTCCCCAGGCGTTGGGTGGCTGCCATTGCGTTCGTGGTGTGAGCAGGATTGAAGCAAACATAAGAAACATGCAGACAGTGGCAGACATGCTCTCTGGTGGCTGCCAGGCTCAGGCCGGGCAGGGGACGGGATCAATTAGAGGAGCAGATCTTGTGCTGCGGCCCATGCACTCTGTCTGCCCCTGGTTGATCACAGGGTGCTGGCCTCCGCTCCGTAAGGCCCAGCTGCTTACATGGCATCCTGAGAAGTTAGGAAAAACCATGTAAAGTGCTTTCCTCATGGGACATGTTGCATAGGGCCCAGCCGGCAGCCCCAAATAGCAGGCGCAGGGGTTCAGGGCCGTGTTAAGGCTGTGTTCCTTACAAGGAGAAGGGAGAGAAACTGTTCTCCTTGGCCTCAGAGGCTAGGATAAGAAGCAATGAGCTTAAATTGCAGCAAGGGAGGTTGAGGTTGGACATCAGCAAAAGCTTCCTACCTGTTAGGCTGAAATAAATTGCCTAGGGGGGTTGTGCAATCTCCATCCCTGGAGATATTTAAGAGCAGGTTGGACAGACAGACATCTGTCAGGAATAATCTAGATCAGTGTTTCTTAAAGTGTGTCCTGCAGAGAGAACAGAATTCAAAATGGCTGTCCTTAAAGAGACAAGCCTTTTTTTTTTTTGCTTAACAACTTTCCCCTGGGCGGTGGTTGTGTTTTGTTTTGTTTCTTTCCTGAACAAAAAAATCCTTGGTGTTCCCCATTAAAAAAAAATTGTTTGGTGTTCCTCAGTTTTAAAAAGTTTAAGAAACACTGATCTAGATGGTGCTTGGTCCTGCCGTGAGGGCAGGGGACTGGATTCAATGACCTCTCGAGGTCCCTTCCAGTTCTAGTGTTCTAGGATTCGATGCAATTAGCAATGGAAGTGACGCCTTGGTTGAGAGACTGTCCATCCAGCGGTAGGCAGGTGACCGGGGAGGGAGTGTGGGGGGTCTGCACAGTCCCACCCCAATCCCACCCTGGAAGCAGCAGGGCATCCACCACCAGTTTGCCCATGGCTGGCATCTGCTGGAGGTAGCAAGGCTGAGGGGCCACCTGAAAGAGGGGAGATGGGTCAGAGTCCAAGTGGCCTTTTGGGTAAGGCATCAGCCTCTAACACCTGAGTGTGTGGGTTCAAGTCCTGCACTGGGAGCCACGCTGCCCTGTGACATGCTCCAGGTGTGGGTCCAGCCTGGCATAGTGGAAACCCTCTGTCCTTAGGGGTGCAGCAACCTGCTGCTGAGTCCCAAGGATGATGGGCTGCATGGTACACGGTCAGTTTCCTTATCTCTTATTTCAGTGCCAGCCAGGGCAGGGCCATACTGGGGTGGGCGCTGCACAGAGGCACCCACTCCCCCAAAGCGTTCACAGTCTGAGCAGAGAGACCCTGGGCAGGAGGAGAAGCAGTTTGCCTAAGGTCCGGCAGCCGGGGAGGGGCAGAACTCCGAACAGAACCCAAGAGTCCTGAGTCTCAGCCCAGCGCTCTGCACGCTGGGGGCCTGTCGTTCTGAACTTGGATCTGCCTCCCATCTATTGCTAGGGGAAGGGCAGGATGGCTGTGACCTTGTGACAGACCCCCAGGAGCATCCCCCTCTGGGTAGCCAGGACTAGACCCTAGGGCAGCAATGGGGCAAGATTCAGTGAGCCAAGAGGTGGGCAACGTGTGGCTCACAGCTCACTGGGGTTCTACCTGTAGCCCACCCCCCATTCTGGGGTACTGGAGCCCCACACTTCCTACTGATTCGCGGTGTTCCAGCTCTGGGAGGGAGGGGAGGAGCAGGGGCAGAGGGCAAATCGGCAGATTCATGGCGCTCTGAAAGTGCCACGAGGGTGGGGGAGGAGTTGGAAATTCAGGGCCCCAGAGCACAAGAGGCACGTTGGGGGGGGAAGCAGACAGGGGTTGCATGTGCCACAAGTGGAACCCCAGTGGGTTGCAGGTGGCCTGCCGGTTGCCCACCGCTGCCTTAGGGCCTCTGACACAGATGTGCTGCTTCCTTTTCCCCCTGCAGCTCACGATCATCTTTAAGAATATGAAGCAATGCATCGACCAGAAGGTCTACCAGGCCGAAATAGACAACCTGCCGGCTGCCTTTGAGGACGGCTCGGTGAACGGTGGGGAGAGGCCAGGGGGGAGCAGCTTGACCATCCAGGAGCATGTGTCCGGGCAGCACGTGGAGATCCGGGCCGCCTACATCGGCACCACCATCGCCGTGCGCCAGGCGGGCCGGCAGCTGTCGTTCTCCATCCGGGCAGCCGAGGAGGTCGCGCAGGCCTTCACCGAAGAGCAGGACCTGCAGCTCTGTGTGGGCGGCTGCCCGCCCAGCCAGCGCCTCTCCCGTGGCGAGGGCCGCCGCAGTGGTATGGCCGCGGAGGTGGCCCGCATGCTGTGCAAGGAGAAACTGCCGGTGGAGGATGTCTACTTCCAGTCCTGTGTCTTCGATGTGGTAACCTCGGGGGATGCCAATTTCACCCTGGCAGCCCATGGAGCTCTGGAGGATGCAAAAATGTTCCACCCGGATGCTGAGAAATTGCACATCTTCCAGACTGGGGCGGGCTGCCGTCTCCTCTACCTACCCTTCCTCCTTGTTGTCATCATCACCGCTAACCTCTTGGCTGTTCAGTTGCTCTGTTAACGCTCTTGTCTAGCAGGTAACACAAAGGGCCCGAGCGGATGACAGGAGGAACGTCACTGAGCCAAGAACCTATAGCTGCTCTGGGGCATACACAATGGGGGGAGGTAGACATCTGGTGAAAGGAAAGGGTGCTTGCACTAGGATCCAGCATTGCAGGAGGTGAAATGAAATGGAACCAAACTGGCAGAAGGCCCAGGTCTTTGAGGAAAGGCTGGGAAATAGCAGCTCACATTTTCAAGCACACTGAGGACTGGAGTAGTTGAGTTTTGTTCTGCTCTTGAATGTTAGTGGAATTTTCCCACCATGGGTTCTCGTACTTTTTTTTTTTTTCCCCACTTAATAAAAGTGGAGAAGCTGCTGTCACATTGGGGGGAAAAAACCATGTGGGGACTTAACTTCTATTTTCGTTACTTCTGATCACGTGTCTGAGTGAAACCTGGGTGTGGACGCCTCCCTGATTTTTCTGAGCTTCTGCCAGGCTTGTGCGAAGTGAGTCGTGGCCCCACAAGGTAGGGGTCCTTGTAAATTACCTTCCTGGGTTTTCTCCACTTGAGTTCCAGCGTGGTTGTAGCAGACACTTGCTCAGGAACCTGCCAGAGTCAGAAATGAATGACCTGCCACCCAGATTCCAAGCTTTTGGATGGCAAAACGTGTTTGTTGGTTTATAGTGCCAGACATTCTGGGGAAAGCTGCTGCTGAAACTGCATTGAAACAAATAAAAAGCAGCCAGAGGGTAACCAGGTCTTTCTCAAAGTTTGGATTCCTTGAACTACTTGGGCTAGGGACAACTATTTTCTACTGAATTCTCCTTGTTTAGACTATTGCTGTAATGCTGACTTGTAGCCCTTGTGTCTACAAAAGTGTCAGATTTCCTAAGTTTCCCTTCAAAACAGTCATCAAAGCATTGCAGGTTTCTTTATTCTTTTTGGCACCAGTCTCGGACTGAAGATAGCTAGCAAGTCCCAGACTTTGGACCTGGGTTGGCTTTTTCTCTATAATGTCTTGTTGAGACGCCTCTAATTTCCCCCTTTTTGTAGCCCACGCTTAGTTGTTGTTCTGTCTCCCATAGCCCCATGAAGACCCAACCAAGAACACTGGTTTGATGTCAAGAGAAAGATTAGTAATGTCATAAACCCCAGAAGCCACGATGGCCAAAGCTAACAGATTGTGTCAGTGACTAGGTAAAATATTAAGGAATGTACATAAATACCGCTGGGAGACTGAAGGTAAATGGTTAATATATTTGAGGTTTTAAGAGACGTGGATAGAGTTCTATATGTTCACAAATATTTTCCATATACAAAGAGACGAAAAAGAGAGGATTCGTCTGCTAAAATACGTTGTAATTCTTGTCCTGCTGAACTGTGAGAGGCATCAGAGCTGGCATTTGTAGAAAAGAACTGTCATTGGAGGAATCTAGTAGGATTTGCAAACTTTGCTCCATAAAAAAAGATTAAAATCGTGGGGGGAGGGTGGGAGGCTTTTGAAACAATAAAAACAAGGTTCATTTTGATGGCTTATGTTTCCAGCCATATTTGATTTGTTTAGTCCTGCTTTTTCCTGGCTCTTGAGTGAAGTTACAGTAAAAGCTATCGTAAAGAGAACGTGTTACACACCATCCCCCCACGTGGTGACTACTAGAAGAGTTTCTCCAGTTCTTGTACACTGGCAGCGTTGATCCGTGACCGTTTGACATTAAAGGTGTCTATTTTTGAAGTCCTCATTTCCTGTCATCTGTCTCTTATTTCTCTAGTTGGCGCACAACAGGTGAAGATAATTTTATCTTGTGCGCCACCCCTTCGCTCTTTTCATTCCAAAGCGCTCCATGATCTAAAGATACACACGCTGCATTGGGGGAGGGAGGGGAGAATGGAAGATATTCTCTCATGCTCCGCCTACAACCAAGCTCCACCCACTTGTGCGACCAAAAATGGGACTCTGTGCAGAATATCGTGAAATATTACATGCAGTATTATGAAGTCCACACAGCCATTGCTCTTCTTCCTTGCGCCCAGTGAAGCTCTTCACATCATAATTAGGCACCAGCGTTAACACCCCTCAGAAAGGGATAAAGGCAAACCACACCTTTGGGCTACTGTTGCAGGCTCTCTGCAGACGCAGGCAGGCAGTCCCACTCTGGTTTGCATTTTCAAGGTTCTCTTAGTAAATACAAGGGCCAAACACTTATTTTGTTTGTTTAAAATAAAACTTGAGATTCTTAGGGTATGTCTACACTGCAACACTATTTTGAAATAACTAGCGCTGTTTCGAAATAACTTAGTCTGTGTCTACACAGCGGGCAGATATTTTGCAATAGTGTCAAAATACTGTCAAGCTGAAGGACTTCTTACTCCGACTCCTATAACCCTCACTGTACGAGGAGTAACGGAAGTTGGGGGAAGAGTGCTCTGTTTCGAAAGAAGTGCTGCATAGAGGCTCTGTTTCGAAAGAAGCTATTTCGAAATCAGATATGCAATTGACGTAGCTCAATTTGCGTCGCTTATTTCAAGTTAAGCCCTGCAGCGTAGACGCGCCCTCAGATTCAGACTTTTCATCATGGCGCCTACGTTGTGTGAGCTCTCTGAGCCAGGGTGACCCAGTCTAGTTAGGTCCTGTAGATGTGGAATTTACTTCACCCATCATTAAAATGCAGCCACCTCTGGGGTAGAACACTGCAGCTGTTTAATGGCACACAGCAAGGCTGCTCCACAGCCAGGAACCAAAGAACAGCATCTAAGTGAAGTGCCTGGGGCAGTTTTAGGGAGGCAGAATAGCATTAGAATTTGGGCCAGGATTCAGTAGCTAAAGAACCTGTAATTGGGAAAACTGCCAATGGCTCTTTGAATGGTCCCAGGTGAGCAGGTCCTCCAGACCCACTCAATCTGGCCCCAGCTCTGGCCTCTTTGCACCTCTCCGGTGGCATACAGAGCTACCCTGTGCTGGCTATGGCACATGGGCCTGGCGGGGGAGCAGTGCCACAAACTCTGGCCTACTCCGTGTCCCTTAACACCATGCTGGGCCATTGGCTCTGTATGGAGAGGGAATGCACCGTGCAGCACCCACTGGACCTCCACTGCTGCTGTCTGCAACCCCTGGCTTTTCCTCAGTGAACTCTCATCCGAGTACTATCCAATCCCAGGCCTGCTTCTCTAAACCTCTCCCTGCCTGAGACATACAAACAAACTACAGGGCAGTCAAGTTTCCGGATTACAACAATGATTAGGCGTACAGAACAGCTGTCATATGAGGGGAGATTAGTAAGGCTGGGATTTTTCAGCTTGGAAAACAGGCGACTAAAGGGGGATATGATAGAGGTCTATAAAATCATGACCGGTGTGGAGAAAGTAAATAAAGAAAAGTTATTTCCTCCTTCCTGTAACACAGGAATGAGGGGTCACCAAATGATATTAATAGGTAGCAAGTTTAAAATCAACACAAAGAAGTATTTCTTCATGCAACGAACCATCAACCTGCGGAACTCCTTGCTGAAGTTGTGAAGACCAGAACTTTAACAGGATTAAAAAAAAAAACTAGATAAATTCATGGAGGATATGTCCATCACTGGCTATTAGCCAGGATGGGTGGAGATGGTGTCCTATCCTCTGTTTGTCAGAGGCTAGGAACAGGTGACGGGACTAGAATGGATGAATAGATAAATTCATGAATGGCTATTGGCCAGGATGAGCAGGGAGGGTGTCCCTTGGCTCTGTTTGTCAGAAGTTGGGAATGGGTGACAGGGGAGGGATCATATGATGATTCCCTGTTCTGTTCAGTCCTTCTGGGGCACCTGGCATTGGCCACGGTCGGAAGACAGGACACTGGGTTAGATGGCCCTTTGGTCTGACCCAGTGGAGCTGCTCTTATGTGCGGAGGGCACAAAGTACTCGTCCACCAGTGCCCAGTGTCTTGCTCCGGCTGGTTATGTCTGTATTGAGCCATTTTGTGATACACTCAAATACAGCACTGTGGTCAATTCTCTCCCAGCCGCGACCTCTTCGTCAGTTTGTTACTTTACCAGCAGATGTCACTCTCTGATAAGCAGCAGCGCTGCTGGGAGGGCGTTTCCTTTGATTTCAGTGAGCTTTTGATCATCGTTCCAAAACACACTCCAGAATATAGTACGGCTGCCAATTATCTACCAGCTTAGAGCAGATCCTCAGCCAGGACAAGCAGAGGGGCGGCATGAGGGGATAGCACCTCTCCCTGTCATATCTTAATTGCGCCCTTTGCATTTACACAGCATCCTTCATCCAGAGCATGGATTTTTAAGCCTTCCACCCCACATCTCTGAGGGGAGCCAATTTCACTCGCATGCCATACAGAAGCAAAAATCAAGACACAGAGAGATGAAATGGCAGGCTTCAAGCCCTCCAGGGAGTTAGTGGCTTTGTTGAGTATTGAAGAGAGGAATCGTGATCTCCTGAGACACCATGTGGCTCCCACAGCAGCTACTAGAATCCTGGTCCTCCAATCTACCCACTAGACCATACTGTTCCAGCACACAGCACAGAATGCCAGGAGTCCTAGTGACACATTCGCTTGCTGTACTAGGTATTCTCTCCCTCTCTCAAATGCAGCAAAAGCTTTTGAAATTATGATGCGCCTGCTGCATCCAAATACGGCATGCAGTTGAAAGACCAAAAAAATCCAACGGGTTTTCTGTGTGCCAAAGATACCCCATCTCACCAGGCAAACAAAAGGGGGAAGGAATGCAACAGAAGCAAGCAAGCCAACTTGGCTACAGGGCTCTCCCCCAGCCTGCGAGGGGGATCCGCTGAGCTCAGAAGATCACGTGGGACAAATAAAAAAGAAAAGAGGAGCAATAAAAAAGTAAAGGGTCAAAATAAGGGAACCGGAGGGAGACACTGTGCATGCATTTGGATTACATAGCTGGGTCAGGCAGCGCCAGCAGGTATCCGATATGCTAGGCCTGATCTAGGCACAGAGAAGAGCACCTCACGTTCATTACTGGGTTGGTTTGGGTCGTCCCTTTTGTAACGTTCCATCACGGGAACAGCTGTGGCTGATAAGTCCCAGGGGACAGGTGAGAGCTTTCGGGAGGCAGTTGGAGGAGGGAGGGAACAGACCGGGTTGAGAAGCAGATTCCAGCGGCAGAGTTTTACATGGAAAGAGGAGAGGAACTGTGTGATGGAAGGATACTGCAGGAGCGTTGCCAAGTGCAACCAACGGGGAGGCAAGCCATGGACTGGCTGTTTGGGCCGGCTTACATGCCAGCTCTCCCACTGACTTCAACGGGAGTAACACCCGGCTCTCACAGTGGTACGGGAACATTTTTGAAGTGTGGGGATGCTGACATCCTCTCTTTACCCCTGTCCTTCCCCCCAGTTGAGGCCAGAAGCACAGCCCTGGCATGTGGGACAAGCAGCTGGGACCCGGGGTTGGCAGCAGGGCCCTGGGTACACCAGGAGGCAGATGGGACCCTGCAGCAAACCCCCAGCCCCTAGTTCCTGCACTTATGGGCTCCTGCTGTGATGTGCTTGGGTCAGTAACCAGAGGAGACCTGTGCCCACGGCCAGCAGATTTCCCTCTGCAGTCAGAAGATGCACCAAGGCCTTGATGCAAACCCCACTAACATCAATGAGAGCCCTTCTGTCCACGTCAGTGGCTTTGGATCAAGCTCTTGGTTTTCTAGCGTATGTTGCATGCAGTTAAAAAGGACATCGGGGGCAAGGGCCAACAAACTCTAGGCAGCCTGTTTTGAGGTGCCCTATGTGAGACTCAGGAACATAGGAACCTGCCGACTGGATTGCACCCACCGTCTGCCTAATCCAAACTCATGATTCCAACTCTGGTCAGCAACGGATGCTTCAGAGAACCCTGCGGTCAAATAATCTGCTCCCGCCCCTTTACATCAATTCTCCCCGATCTCTAAAAATTAGAGATTGTCTTTAAACCCAGAATCATGGGGGTTAACATCCCTTCTGGAATTTCCATTAGCATTAGCTATTATACAGCTTCAAAAGGGGTAATTTTCAGAGGTACTCACCAGTGTTCCCTCTAATTGTTTTTCCACCTGTGTGCAGAATAAATTTTGTTATGTGCACCAAAGGAGGGGCAGATGTGCACCACAGCAGAAACATGGGTGCTCTGCTAATCAATTGGGCGGCATTTCAATCTTTCTTGGGGGGCCGCCAAAGCACTCAGCTTAGAGGGAACACTGGTATTCACGATTTCCAGCTCCTATAGACCTCAGATGGAATGTACTTGGCTGCGAACATGGAGGCCAAGGTGCTCCAGCTGGACACATACCAGCTCCCCTGATTTCATACGGCCTGCAACGAATGCTGCAGCGTGTGCTATTAACTAAAGGCAGGCCCCAAGATCCAGAATTCAGACCCAGATGGTCTCAAATGTTCAGTGGGGAGCATCCAGCATGAAGCGTGTCCCATAAGTACATGGGAAACCAGTAACCACGTGGCATTCGCTAAACAGAAACTATGCCGGATAAAATGAAAGGCGGAGATATTTTTCTGTGAGCTACTGAAAAATTAAACACCTGGCTCTTTGCTCCACGTTCTGCGAGGGAAGGTCGCCACGCATTTCAGCGCGGACGTAAACGGCACCGTAAAAGGGGGCACTCACCACTGGCACACGCCTCCTCCCGGCTGGAGGTGGCTTAGGCTGTTCTTCTCCAGCGTCTGCCCCTTCTTGTGACTCTGCCTTCTAGCCGGGCTGTGATTTAGCTCCACCCCTTTGCAGGGTACCAGCAAGGCCAACACACAAGTCCAAGACCTCGACAGGTCTTCAGGCGCCGATTCTGGGCCCAGGAGTCCTTACACCCTTCTCAGCAGGTTCTGCATTGTCCTCATCTTCTTCCCTCAGGGCCACCTTATTCCAGGGCTAGTGAGGGAACCTGGCCCACCCCACCACACTGGGTCAAGTCCACAGGCTCTTTCACCAGCAGCCTCGGTCGGCTTCATCCAACTTCTGGTGGCTGCTTCCCAGTCCTCCTTCCTGCCCAGCATTTCTCCCCAGCCCCATTCCAGCCTCTTCTACTGCGCAAAGCCTTCCTGGCTGGCCAGGTCCTGCCCTGGGCTGTGTCCCTCGTCCACAGCAGTCTTCACATCAAGGCTCTAGTGAGCCAGCCCCTGGCAGCTCCCAGATGCCAGGCCCCTCTGCCTTTGAGTCCTTCATGGGCCGAGCCCATCCAGGACCCCTGCTTTTGAGTTCAGCATCTTCTTGAGGGTCCCACCAGCTTCAGCCAGTTCCATCAACCTTCTCCAGCACGTCAAGCCTGTCTCTACCCCATGCTAGGAAGTGGCTGCTGAGTTCTTTCCACTCCTCCACGTCTCTTCAGACTAACCCCTCAGCTCCTCTCTCAGCTGGGCCTCATCTTTCATCTGGCCTGGCCCACCCTCCAGGTGCTTGAATTAAGCTCCCATTAATCCCTTTCATCCCAGCCTGGGGTAGAGACCCCATCACAGCCCTGGTTCCCAGCAGGGCCGGCCCTAGGCCAGGCAAATTGGGCACCTGCCTGAGGGCGTGGATTTCTCCTTGCTGGCGGAGGTGGGACTGCATTTGGCCATAGCCTGGTCCGGATTCCTCCTCTCTGGCTGTTCTCCTCCCGTCCCTAGCGTGGGGCCTGCACGACTTCTTCCCATCTTGGCCCCTGTCCTCCACCCACACACTCCTCACTTCCACTTGCCCCCCTCCCCTTCCTAAGCCCAGAGCAGCTCAGCCCACTTTCCTGTAGAGGGGAGTCCCTCTGACCCTCCCTGCCTGCCCAGGACAAGGCGGGAGCCATGTTCAGAGGGGAGGTAGCCGGACAGGGACTCCAGAGAGCAGAGGGGGGCAGAGAAGGACCTGGGATGGCTGAGGGGAGGTGGGCTGGGCACTGAAGTCTGAATGGAGGGGGAGAGAGGCATGGAATGAAGGATGGAAACAGGGAGGTGTCCCCGGCTTTATTTCTCCTTCGCAATGATGAATTGCTTCCTTTTTCCATTCGACTACACAACTCAAGCATCCGTCTGCTTTTCAAGCTGGAAGGGGGCTGCTCTCTTGTAGGGTGAATGAAAGGCTGTTCGGGAGGTGATGGCTCAGAGCAGGGGCAGGCAAGGCCCCGGGCTGGACTCCATCCTTGGCATCAGCTATTTCTTTTTTTGTCATTCAAGTGGCTTTGGGGCCATGGCCAGAGCTATCCCATAACATGCTTCCCTGCAGCCTTTGGCCATGCACCTAGAAGTATCTCACTGCCAAGTCCCAATCCTAGAGCAGTGCGGGGAAGGGGTGTGTGTGTCTGTGGATGGAAGGGCACTGGGCACAGGGATCCGTGGTGGAGATCTCTCGGTGGGGGGCCACTGGGCAAGGGTGGTACTGGGCATGGGGGAAGTGTGGCAGTGTATGCTGACAGCGCAGGGCTGTGGTTGGGGGCGCAGGCTGGAGGGATGTGTGGGGAGCAGGGGTGATGGTGTCTCTATGCAGAGGTTGAGACAAAGGAGACATAATGCAGGGGTTACCTACAAAGGGGGTGCAGAGAGTGGGGAACCCAATGGTGCCAGGGGAAAGGAGGGGTGCCATGCAGACAGGGGCCAGAGGCACCACACTATTTTTCCCTAAGGCTGGCCCTGATTCCCATTTTACAGAAGGGGAAGCCCAGGCAGAGCCATGCCCAAGGGCACCCCAACAGGCTAAGTAGCAGAGCTGGAGATGGAACCCAGATCTCTCGCATTTCCCAGCCCAAATGGCCACTCTGCCTCTACGCCGCTCATAAACACCACCATGTTCTGCACCCTGACGTGCACAATTTCGTAAAACCGTTCTCCTTAGTCGCCCCTAATACTCAACACCGAGAGTGAGAGCCCACCACCCCTGACAAAAATAAAACCCACCCCCAGGGCTGAGCATGCTAGAAACTTGCTCAGCCAACTGTGTTTAAACGTGGCTGTAGCTAGCATGGTTTTAAACCGTTTTTTCAGGTACAAGTCCAAAATCACTTCGGAGACACCAGCCGGAGCACTTCCCTGGTTCAGCAGCACCGTGATGTTGTTCTTGCAGAGGCCTCTAGAGGTCCTTGCATGCTCAGAAATAAGGGCCAGTTGGCCAAAGCACAAAAGGAATGTCCAGTCTTGCTCCTTTTGCATAAGAGAGTGGCTCTCAACCTTCCCAGCCTTTATCCCTTTCAGGGGTCTGATTTATCTTACGTGCCCCGAGTTTTACCTCGCTTGAAAATGAACGACTTGCTTACAGAAATCAGACCTAAAAATACAAAAGTGTCACAGCCATACTATTGCTGACAAACGGTTGATGTTCTGATTTCTACCAACTGCTGTGTAGCTGAGCGTTTCAGTGCCTACCTGTCGGTCCCTCTGTTTGTTCAAGAACTCCTCCTACATGGTAAGAGCTGGAACCACCAAATTCGGGAGGCAGCTTCCTCTTATCATAACTTAAAGCCAGGTCAGGGGTTGGTTGTGCCAGGACAATGGGATGTGCCTGGAATGGGATTGTTTCCCCATAAAACTGAAAGGGAGGGGTCTGCTACAGGCAGTGTTATACTGTATAAGGACCGCAGGGGCCAGAGATGGGTACTGGGTCAGCTATAACCCCTTTGGGGCAGCAGGGGGCAGGGGTGGAGAAAGGGACAACTATCTACCACAGGTTGGACATCTCTTATCCAGCACCCTCGGGACCTGACTGGTCCCAAACAGGGAATTTGCCAGACCAGAGAAGGTTCCCTGCTACAACCCCCAGCTGCCAACTCTGCCAGCTGGGGGGTAGGGGAGGAAGAGGAGAGGTGGGGGAGGGGACTACCTTCAGCTCCTGCTGGGCTGCCTGCTGGGTTGCTGACCCCGCTGCTGCTGCCCCGGCTGGATTACCTGCCAGGCTCCAGCAGCCCACACTGCCACGGGATGCCACAGGCTCCATCCTGTGCTGCTGTGGGCTGCCAAGGACTGGCTCTGGCCCTGGTCAGGCTGTCAGGGGCTGCTGAGGACTCGGACTCTGGTCCCAGCCTTGCAGCAGCCTGCAGGCTCCATCCCCACTTCTGTGGGCTTCCGGGGCTCCAGCCCCATGCTGCTGGGGGCCACCACCAACCCCAGCCTTGGTCCCATTTCTGTGGACTGCTTGTGGCTCTGGCCCCACTTCCGCAGGCTGCCCAGGGCTCCAGCCCCATGCTGCTGGGGGCTGCTAGGGCTGCCATCAGCCCTGGCCCCTGGCCCTCTGCCATAGGCTGTTGCCGGCCCAATCCTATGCTGCCAGGGGCTACCCCGACCCTGTCCCAGTGCCACAGAGTATCAGGGGCTGCTGGGGGGCTGCTGCCAGCCCTTGTCCTGTCCTGCTGCTTCAGCCTGGCCCCTCCTGGATTGCCCTCCTGCCACTAGGCTACCAGGGTTCTCTGATCCATGACATCCGTGGTCCTGCCAGACCACGGATGTTGCCGGACCAGAGAATTCCGGTTTTGGGAGGTGCAACCCGTATTTGTTGGAGAGAGTTTGTCTGTGTGTCTGTCTGTCTGTGTGTCTGTCTGTCCCCCGTCTGGGAGACATGCACCCCTCTCCCAGAATGAAGGGAAAAAAAATTTAAGTTCGGGACCCGAGCAATGCTGAGTAAATCCTCTAGTATACTTATAAAATAAATCAGTTGGAATATAAATCCTGCACTTACATTTCAGTGTATAGTCTTATCAAGCGATATAAATGAGTCATGGTCTGTATGAAATTTTAGTTGGTACGGCATTCGCTAGTGCTTTTTATGCAGCCGGTTGTAAAATGCGACAAATATCTCGATGATATCTCTGCGTATCCCCAGGGGTACGTGTAACCCTGGTGAAGAACCACTGGCCTAGATATGTGTTTCCCCATCAAAAGCTTCATGAAATCCCTACACAAAGATCCACACCTTTCACACTCTGATGCCCTAGCCTCAAAGTAAGTGTGTAATGCATCCCTGACTCTCTGTCCCTCACCAGTTGTGGCATTTTGTACAGGCAGCACCTTGGAGAAGTATTCCTCTCTGTTGACAACCTCTAAGGCAGGGGTGGGGAACCTAAGGCCCGGGGGCTGGATGTGGCCTCTGGCTTGCCTGGATCCAGCCCCTGAGGTTCAGGGCTTCCCCCTATTGTGGGGCTGGAGCACACAAAATCTACTAGCCTGGGCCCCCCTAGGCTCTGGAATGTGAGGGGGAGGAGAACATAGAGACTGTCTTACTCCTTCTCAGTGTGCGCGGCCCCTGACTGATTTTTCTCTGGGTCAGTGGCCCCTGACCCAAAAAAGTTTCTCCACCCCTGCTCTAAGGTGTGAGCGGGGAGGCAAAGAAGAGACACATGAGCAATGGCCCCCAATACAATTCAGAGACCCCAATGATGCAAATCCATCCATAGCTTGTCTACCGAGACACTGCGCTGTGTGGGTGCAGAGCCCTGAACTAGAAGTGAGAAGCGATGGGGTTTACTCCCAGCTCTGACAGTGGCATGATGGGGATTGAGGTGCTGCCCCTCTCCGTGCCTCAGTTTCCCTCTGTAAAAATGAGGATAATGCTGCTCATCTATCTTTGTAAAGCACATGGAGATTTCTGGCTAGGATGGGCTTTGCGTCTACCTAATTTGATGCTTTGTTGGTCCGATGCGATATTACACCATGGGAAGAGGAGGGGAAATTTCATTCCCAATTCCTCCTCCAGGAGACAAACACATTCTCCAACCACTATGAGGTTAGACGAGCCAGTGTCTGACCCTGGGTTCTTCTACTAGCTGTGAGAGTAGGGTGGGAAGAAGCACCACATATACGAAAAGAAGGGCCAACCAGCAAAGAGACTCACAGCCCAACCCTGCCCGTCCTGTTTGACTGTGGATTCTCTTCTATCCTGGGGGGGTTATGATGTCACGCTGCTCGCCGTAGCATCTGAGCACCTTGCAGTCACGCATGAAGTGGGGTGACTAACATAAGAACATAAGAACGGCCATACTGGGTCAGACCAAAGGTCCATCCAGCCCAGTATCCTGTCTGCCAACAGTGGCCAATACTAGGTACCACAGAGGGAGTGAACCGAACAGGTAATGATCAAGTGATCTCTCTCCCGCCATCCATCTCCACCCTCTGACAAACAGAGGCTAGGGACGCCATTCCTTACCCATACTGGCTAATAGCCATTAATGGACTTAACCTCCATGAATTTATCTAGTGCTCTTTTAAACCCTGTTATAGTCCTAGCCTGCACAACCTCCTTAAGCAAGGAGTTCCACAGGTTGACTGTGCGCTGTGTGAAGAAGAACTTCCTTTTATTTCTTTTAAACCTGTTGCCCATTAATTTCATTTGGTGGCCCCTAGTTCTTATATTATGGGAACAAGTAAATAACTTTTCCTTATTCACTTTCTCCACACCACTCATGATTTTATAGATTTCTATGTACTGCGTGCTCCATCTGCTCTCCCCTCTGCAGCCCCATGGGAGAACCGTGACTGCCGCTGAGTGGTATGGGCCGAGTTTCTTTTTGGTTGCAGGTTTGCTTGGTCTGGAAGGGGGAAGGGGCTGTTATTGAGTTTTTATATCCACGCGGTGCTATGTTTAGGGTGGCAACGGCAGGCTGAACGAGTGCATTGTGCACTCGGCACGGAAGGTGGGGAGGTTTGTGGCAATCCTTATTCCCCAGGGGAGTTCATTCCACAGACTGGAACGGGCCCCTGAGACGGCTCTGTCTCCTACACAGCTGAGCTTTGTCCTGATGGTAAGAGGTTCCACTGGACCTGGGAAATGGAGTTGTCAACCACAGCCCCCATCCCAGATCATTCAGTCTCTTTTAAATAGGCTGGCGCCACTGAGGACCCCTCAAAATAAGACCGGAGGCCTTGAATGAGACTCCCCATTCTACAGGAAGCCAATGAGGAAGGAGAAGGGGTTTGATGTGCTCAGAGGAACCTGGGCCGTGGAGGAGATGTGGAGCGAACTCTCCCCTGCTGCCTCCAGCAACGTGGGGTCCCATTCATCTTTGGGGTCTTCCGAATGGCAGACCCAGCGCTGAGGGAAGGGATGGCCACTGGGGAAGCGGTTCTTGCCAGTCACTAATTCTTGTGCTTTATAAGAGCTTCCTTTATTATTAGTTAGTACGCAGTCCAGCTGTTGACAAAGGCGGAGCTGGCTGGTGGGTTGGTTTCGCAAAGTAATTTGGCAATGAAGTTAAAAAGAAAACAATAATATTACAAGGCACAGTTGCTAGCTGGGTCGGTAGATGGCACCAAACAGGCAACATTGCCTCTTTTCAGCCTGGAATCATGTGGTGTCCTACTGACCGTATCCAGAAGAAGTCACTCTCTACCAGGCAAACAAATGAAATCTGGCCATCTCTCCCAGCTAGGCATTCCTTGTTCTCACCGCTTGTGTTACGGGCCGTAGTGATGTGACCATTCACAGACTCTAAAATTGCGTCTCTTTCTGCATTCACGTGGCTGAATTACATCCATAGTAGTAGCTTCTGACTCCTACTCAACTCAGTGGAAGAGCCCTGTGTGGGAAGGATGTGGAGAAGACAATTAACGCAACAATCCATCAACAATCTATCCACAAATTTGCAGGGTTCTAGATACAGATGCAGATGTGGATACAAATTTTGTATCTAGAACCCTGCACATTTGCGGCTATCCGCTTTCTATCCGCAGGTATCCACATCCACGGCTGTGAATACGGATATCCGCGGCTCGTTTTTGTGGAGACTGATGCTGATACAGATACATAATTTTGTATCCATGCTGGACTCTAGCTCACAAAAACGAGCCGCGGATATCCGTAGTCACATCTGCAGATGTGGATACCTGCGGATAGAAAGCGGATATCTGCAAATTTGCTGGGTTCTAGATACAAAATTTGTATCCACATCTGCATCTGTATCTAGAACCCTACAAATTTGTGGATAGATTGTTGATGGGTTGTTGTGTGGATTTGCAGGGCTCTACCCATGGCTCATTACCAGTTTCCTTGACCTCTAAAATCTTCGTCCATTTTGTTTTAATTTAGAAATATTTCACTTTCACTGGGAAGGTAAAATTAAACTCCCCTTCTCTGCTCAGTTTTGGACCTAGGTGGCTCCTTGATCCCATTGTTGCAGAAGAGTGTTTCCACTGGACACTGATCCCTGAAAGATTTGGGTGATGAAAACAGAGAACCAGACATGAGAAGAAAGGAGCAAAGTAGGAGATAGAAGTGGCCATTCATGAGCCAGAAGATTCCTCAGGCCGGGGGCAAAGAGATGCTAATGTGTGTGATGCAATCAGCGTAGGACTTTCAAACCACAGCCCCCTACTTAAGCTCTGAAAATACAACTCTTTCTTCCCTGCCTCTGTTAATCAGCTCCCACTTCCATCCGCCAAAATGACTTTTGCAATATCAGTGTGGGAAGGGGCAGCGTCACAGCCAAGCCTTTGCGTGACATTCGAGTCCCTTTTGCTATGGCCATTATGAATGGTTTGTGCCGCTGTGCTTTTGGGAGGAAACCATATATGGCTAAAGTACATCTTGTGTAAACAGCTCCCTGGAGTTCTGCGCATGGCAGCAGTGGCCTGCCACCAGCACCCTCCCAAGACTGGAGTTATGTGGGATGGATGAGCAACAAGGGACACGCTGGAATGAGTGATTCCTATTTTGTGACAGAGGTATAACTTTTTGTTACTCGGATCTATGTCATGTAACTCAGGCCAGGAAATAAAATTTCTTAACCACACTCTCAAGTGCATCAGATCTGTGGTTCAGAGGAAATTCACATCACCAAGGGGCAAAAGGGATCAAGACGAGAAG
The DNA here is from genome assembly GCA_032595735.1 of Pelochelys cantorii. NCBI lineage: Eukaryota > Metazoa > Chordata > Testudines > Trionychidae > Pelochelys > Pelochelys cantorii. The sequence goes on along the minus strand of CM064349.1, from coordinate 20,099,634 downwards.
ACCATGTCTAAGGGCATGTCCACAATATGCAGTTGTTAGTCGACACACCCTTGTCGCTAAAAGTTGGCCTGTGTGAATGCTTTTTGTCGGCACTTTTGCTGGGATAGAATAGGAGGGAGGCATTTTCAGCCAAATACTTCCACCCCCACAATTGACAGAGCAGCTTTCAGACATGCACTTGCTGTGGCAAAACCTTGCCATTCACTGGGGGGGGGGTACGGTTAAGCACCCGTGAACGACAAAAGTTTTGTCGAGCAAGTGCAGACATAGCCTAAGTTTGATTTAAACACAGTTTGTCACTATCACCTCTGTGTTTCAGCTGAGATAGCTTGAACCGTGTTTGAAACCAGTCCTGGTAGCAAAGCCTAGAGCGCACGAGGCCGTAAGGAACTCCTTCGAGAGCAGCTGAAGTGGTCGAGCACATAGAGATGCGAATTCAGTGGTGCCCATTTCTTTGGCTTCTTCTCCATGAACGTGATGTGACAAACTAAAGGTTCTGTTTTACGAGCAATAATCTCCTACTGAACATACCCAAGCATTTCCCAGTTCTCCTGTCATCGACTCTGGTTTGTTGCCCAAGAAGTTTTACTAAGCCCCCCATGCGTGAGCACTCTTAATCTTGTGCCTTCCTGAGGGCATCACAGCCAGCTGTCCCCCTGAAGGATAGGAGGGAGGCATTTTCAACCAAATACAAGTCAGGGAGGCAAAAGACCAAACGCAGTCTGGCAGGGAGGCTCTGGCTGGCTGCCTGGCCCAGGGAGAAATATTCTGGGACATCCATGGAATGTGTGTTATCATCGGCTAAGGGAAAACAGTGATGGGCTGCAACTTCAAACAGGCGGGGAACCAGAGAGGCAGGATTTAACACTCCTTTTAAAGGAACACACGCGTGGCTATGTCTACACTGCAGGCTTATTGCACAAGAACGCTGTTCTTGCGCAAAACCTTGCCAGGTGTCTACACTGCACGCACGTTCTTGCACAAGTAAATTTACAGTACAGCGTGGGAAAACAGGGCTTCTTCCGGAAGAGTTATTCCTCTCCCCACGAGGAATAAGCCCTCTTGCGCACGAGCTCTTCCACAAGAAGGCAGTGTGGACAGGCAACATGATTTTCTTGCGCAAGAAACCCCTATGGCTAAAATGGCCATCAGAGCTTTCTTGCGCAAGAGAGCGTCCACACTGCCATGGACGCTCTTGTGCAAAAGCACATGGCAGTGTGGACATGCTCTTGTGGAAGACCTTTTGCGCAAGAACTCTTGCGCAAAACAGTTCTTGTGCAAGAAGCCTGCAGTGTAGACGTAGCCACAATGTTCTGATAAGGAATTGCATTCAGAACAAAACTAATGGTCCAGCTACTCCAGTATCCCATCCTCTGCCACTCTGTAACAGGTCAGTGGTCCATCTAATTGGGTATTCCACCTCCTGCCAAATTAGACCAAAAATAATGTCTTGCTTTAGCCCAGTATCCTTCTGCCTACCATGTCGGATTAGACTAATGGTAGGTCTAAATGATTCTCCACAGCTCACAACTAGCTGATAGCAGATGTTCCAGGAAAAGGTGCAGCTCTTTCACTACACTCCGAGGCGGCCTTGCTCCTTTGCCCCACTCCTCTCTCATAACAAGGAAATTCCTTCTTCTATCCAGCAGGTAATCAGTTTATACCCTCTCACATGAGGAACAATTGATGTGGACGGGGAACGGGGGAGTAAACAAGCCAAATTCCAGGCGGAGAATGTTTGTGGGCTTAGTTACTACAAACACAAATATATCCCAGTCTCCATTTCAGGGTGAAGGACAGTGAAAGGAAGTGACTATATTGGGAACAGAACTCGGGGGGCGGGGGGGTGAGGAGAGGTTTTAGAAGCCAGAGAGTCTCTGGTTTCCCAATTCTCCTATCCTTTACAAAATTGTGTTTTAGCCAGTTAATGGCATTGTTTGCAGCTTTTTGTGTGTGATTTAGAGTAGCGTTTCTCAGCCTTTTTGATACCAGGGACTGCCTGGCTGCCTTCCTAAACTATAGCTTTGTCTACACACGGTTTAATGTGCAGCTGTGGCAGCTTTAATGCAGCAGTCTGGGTATTGGAAGCTGTGGATTTGTGAGGCTGCTCCGGAGTGATTCAAATGCCACCCAGCTGCTTACCAGTGCACCGACAGCTACGTTTTTTGTTTCTACTGGGGGAGCACATTCACACATGCCTTGGTGCATATAAAAATTTATTCCGCACATGGATGGAAAAAATCCACACCTGGATGGAAAAGATTAGAGGGAACATTGGTCATGTCCCCAGCTCTGGGAGAGAGCTTTTCCAGTGCTCTCTCCACAAGGGGAGTAATTAACTCTGCTGGGAACTTATCTATAATTTGCTGGGGTTGGCTATAATTTGTTGTGGGTTTTTCACACCCCTGAGTGAGAAAGTTACAGCGCAGTAAAGTGGCAGTGAAGACAAGCCCTATGTTAGGGAGATCTCGGGGACTGGTCAGGGTTCATGGGCTGGCCGTCAAGAAACACTGATCTAGAGAAATAGCTTTTAAACTATTCCAAAATGGACCATAATAGCTCAGGATAGGGCGAATGCCTGACAAGATAAAGGAAAATTGGAGAGATGCTGGATAGAAACATGTAGATTCCTATGTCAATTGACTTTGATTCTTATCTGCTTCATTTTAACTACCCAATCTTCAGATACTAACTGATTCCCTCTAGCTCCCTGCCTCCCACCCCCTCCTTTTTTTCTCCCCCTCCCCCCTCTCTCCTATTTATTTTGGGTCTGCACATCCTAAACTCAAAACTCCAGTTATCTGAAGAAGTGGTCTGTGCCCACGAAAGCTCATGATACCATCTACATGTTTTGTTAGTCTATAAAGTGCTACCAGACCATTTGTTGTTGTTGTTGTTGTTTTATACCCAGAACAGTCAGTGAGTGGCTTTGTACAATGATTCAGTGCTCTCCCCCCTTCAAGAGGGTGGGATGTGTGAAGCAGCCTCCCCCCATCCCTGTGTGGTCAATAGGAAGGAATTGAGGGGTGCAGATGCTGCTTATTTGGTGTATAATATCTCACAGCTCAGATTCTTCAGGGAGCTAGCACTTGATCAGATAAGAAACCTGTTTTCCAACAATCCACTCCATGCTGTGATCCCATGGCTTGTCACCAGGAATACAAGTTGTGAGACTGAGGCACTGAAAAATAAGTTTGGTGTCCTATTTTTCTCTCAGTCACTCTGTTTCCCACAATAAGCAGTCAGCCTCTCATTGAGTGTAGAGATGTGAGAGGAGGGGGCAGAATTCTTGCAGCTCTTAAACATTCTCAGTATGGTGAAACAAGGAATTATTTTTTCCCCAGGGGAAGTCTGTATGTAATGATGACCCCAGTATAATCAATAGGGGAAAAGGGGAAAATTAGTCAATTTTGGAATGGGGGAGGGAGGTCTCTTTGGGAAATGGGAGAGTTTGATAGAGGAGCAGACCCTAAGTATAGTCAAAAGAAGGATTAGGAGACGCTAAAATCTGTCCCTGGTCTCTGGTGTGTGTTTGCAGGGGCTATGACGTTCTATAGTCAGTATGTGACAGGGGTCAACGGGGGGCTGTGGAAGTGCCCCCATAGTCAGTGTGAGGGGAGAGATAGGAGTGGAATTGATCCTTGTGATTAGTGTTGGGGGGCTGTAAAAGTGCCCCCCATAGCCAGTTGGGGGAATGGTTGAGGGACTGTGGGACTGACCCCCTCCATGGTCAGAGGACTAGGGGAGTTGCCAGGGGGGTTGTGGAATTGACCCCCCTGTAGTCAGTGTGGGAGAACTGTGGAACTCACCCTGTCAATGTGGAGTGAAGTGAGGAGGGGCTGTGGAATTGATCCCCATGGTCAGTGTGGGGTTAGGTGGAAGACTGTGAAATTGACCCGTTGGTCAGTGTGGGGTGAGATGGGGGGCTGTGAAATTAATCCCCATGGACAGTGTGGGGGTGAGGCGGGAGAGCTGTAGAATTAACCCCAATGGTCTGTGCTCCCCATGGTCAGTGTGGGGTGAGGGGGGGCTGTAGAATTAACCCAAATGATCAGTGACCCCCACAGTCAACGTGGGGTGAGGGGAGGCTGTAGAATTAACCCCCTTGGTCTGTGTGGGGTGAGGTGGGGAGACTGTAGAATTAACCCCCTTGGTCAGTGTGGGGGTGAGGTGTGGGGGGCTGTGGAATTAACCCCCTTGGTCGGGGTGGGGTGGGGGGGGCCTGTAGAATTAACCCTGTGCACGAAAGCTCATGATACCATCTACATGTTTTGTTAGTCTATAAAGTGCTACCAGACCATTTGTTGTTTTTTTCTGGAACAGACTAACTCGGCTACTCCCTGAAGCCCTTTGGTCAGTGTGGGGCGAGGTGGGGGGGTGTAGAATTAACCCCCTTGGTCTGTGTGGGGTGAGGTGGGGGGTTGTAAAATTAACCCCCTTGGTCAGTGTGGGGCGAGGTGGGGGGGTTGTGAAATTAACCCCCTTGGTCTGTGTGGGGCGAGGTGGGGGGGGTTGTGAAATTAACCCCCTTGGTCAGTGTGGGGCGAGGTGGAGGGGTGTGTAAAATTAACCCCCTTGGTCTGTGTGGGGTGAGGTGGGGGGGGGTGTAGAATTAACCCCCTTGGTCAGTGTGGGGTGAGGTGGGGGGGTGTAGAATTAACCCCCTTGGTCTGTGTGGGGCGAAGTGGGGAGTGTAGAATTAACCCCCTTGGTCTGTGTGGGGCGAGGTGGGGGGGGGGTGTAGAATTAACCCCCTTGGTCTGTGTGGGGCGAGGTGGGGGGGTGTAGAATTAACCCCCTTGGTCTGTGTGGGGCGAGGTGGGGGGGGGTGTAGAATTAACCCCCTTGGTCTGTGTGGGGCGAGGTGGGGGGGCAGAATTAACCCCCTTGGTCAGTGTGGGGCGAGGTGGGGGGGGTTGTGAAATTAACCCCCTTGGTCTGTGTGGGGCGAGGTGGGGGGGGCAGAATTAACCCCCTTGGTCTGTGTGGGGCGAGGGGGGGGTGTGTAGAATTAACCCCCTTGGTCAGTGTGGGGCGAGGGGGGGCGGTATAATTAACCCCCTTAGTCGGTGCTGGGGGGGAGCCCCCTACGCCCCCGACAGGCCGAGGCAGGGCTGTGTATGGCCAGCGCGGGGGGGGGGGGGGGGGGCTGCCATCTGCCAGCGACACAACAACCCAGTCACAAAAACCCCCTGCCCGCACCCATCCAACGCTAAGGAACATTAAATCCCGCCCTCTTGCCCCTGATTGGCTCGCGGCGCCTCCCTTCTTACCTCTCCTTGGCCCGCTCCCCCGTCACTCTCTCCTCCACTCCTCTCCCTCCCTTCGCGACCTCCCGGTGCATCTTACACACCATGTCCACGCTCCGCGGTCGGCTCGGCGATTGGCCGGTGGGGATGTAAACAACGCCACGGCGGCCAATGGGAGCGCTGATCACGCGGTGTGCACGCTTGTCCACGCGCCCTCAGCATGGAGAGCTAAGATCAACAGGAGACAGGAGGGGCAGAAGGGGTATAAAAGCAGCTTCGGGCTTTCCTCTTGGCTCACAGCCTTTCAGGGTAGCAGAGTGGAAGGTGTGTGTGTTGCATCTTCTGCTAGTGGCCAAGGTTTTTGGTGCGGGGTGCATTTGGCCATAATTTTTTCAAGGGCCAAGCTTTAAAAAATTGCTACAAATAATTAACTTCTTAGCCCAAAAAAGGGTGAATTTATTTAGAGAAGGCCTCTGAAATTCTGCCATTTGCTACGTAAAAAAAAAAAAAAATATAGTTGCCTAAAACCTTCAGATTGCAACTGAAAACAACTGCTCCCAGCAAAACCTCCTTTTGGGAAGAAACACATCTTTTCTGCAGTCATGGTGGTGTTCAGGAAGATCAAGACCTTCGAGCTGGTCTTCAGCGAGCCGGACAAGGTCTTCTGCAGTGGAGAGAAGGTAGCTGGCCGTGTGCTAGTGGAAGTGGCCGAAGTCACCCGGGTCAGCTCAGTGAAAGTGCTGGCTTGCGGGGAGGCCAAGGTGGTCTGGATCAAGGGACCCCAACAATGCAGGGAGGAGATGGAATACCTGCGCTATGAAGATGTCCTCACTTTGGATGATCAGCCAACTGGTAAGAACCTTGGTTCAAGAGTTATTGGGTTGTGGGCCTTGGGCTTAATGTGGGGTGGGTGCTGTGCAAAGAAATGAAGGCAGGGGATGGCTAGATTTCACATTAAATCTCCCCTTGCTAACTTGATCAGCAAAGTATGGTTTCCCTGTGGAGTTTGCTCTTAGAGGGCCTGGGTTAAATAGCCACAGTGGGGATGCTTTAAGGTTTCTTGGTACAGTAAGAGTCCCATGGGTTTTGGAAAGATGCCAGATCAAGGCATCTTCCTGGGCTTTGCTTGGTGCTTACTACTTTTTCCGTGGTAGGAAGGCAATAGCCAAGTTGCCCATTCATTTGAGCCCTTGCAGACTTAAGCCGGCTAAGAACAAAACATGCCCTGAAGTGTGAGAATTTGGTGTTGAAATTTCCAGCTTAGTAGTAAAACTCCAGCCACTGATCCTCCTACATGGGTGTAATTCTATGCCTGTCGGGAATCGCCTCCAAGGCAGATCAGAATGACAGTTGTTTTAGCCTTAGATTCAATTGCAGTAGCTGGCTTCCCTTAGGAAGAGATGAGGGTACAGTGTGTACTGTCAAGCAGTACAGTATGCAGAACAGGTGTGACTGATAGTAGGGGGACTGCAAGTTTAGATCTGGGCACTGTGCCAGTGCCCTGTAACAGGGAGTTGTAAGGGGACATAGTTGTCAAACTTGGCAGGGTGAGACAGTGAAGATGAAAGAGCTGTGGAGATGAGAAATGCCTGGGCTGGCTCACTTCCTTTTTTCCTTAGTGGCTGTTCCAAATAGAGAGACTAACAGCAGATAGGTTGGAGGAGGGGATGCAAAGGGGAAGTGCTGCGCTGAAGCCGAATTCAGTGCTGGCTTGTCTTTAAAATGAGACTACTTAAGTAACATCAAGCCTAAAATGGCAAGATTGCTTCCCCTCTGAAAAGGCATCAGGAGACTGTTCTGCTGTTCTTAAGAAGCAGCAGAGATGGGGTGTATCAGTGCAACAGACTTCCTTTCCTGGGACAAACCTAAGGAAGCTTGCATCTTCGAGTCCCCACCGGGTGTTCTAACAGGTCTTTCTTTTCTTTAATCTTTCTAGATGACGATGGCTCGGTGATCTTGAGACCTGGCAACAAATATGAATACAAATTTGGATTTGAGCTTCCCCAGGGGTAGGTATTGGCCAAAAAGTGGCTACTAAAAACCCTAATCATACAAATCCCTCCTTTCTAGTTATCCTGTGTGTCTCTAACAGGCTGCCCTCTTGTATTGCAGGCCTCTGGGGACCTCATTCAAGGGGAAGTATGGCTGTGTGGATTACTGGGTTAAGGCTTTCTTGGATCGCCCATCCTTTCAGACTCAGGAGATAAAGAAGCACTTTGAGGTCATGGATCTTGTCGATGTGAACACTCCAGACTTAATGGTAATTATAAGGGCTCGGCATGTGGGTGTTAGTGGTCGGAGCTATGTGGAGACTCTGTGTCCTTTAGAAAAGGATGTTAGCTCTGTCTGAGGAATCTCTTTACCTGGCTTTACTGCAAAGCACGGAATAAATCTGGGGTCTTCATTGGTCAGAGGGTGGACTTCCATTAGAGCGGTGTCCTAGGTGGGACCGCTTGGGGAATCTCATGGTAGTGTCCATAAAGCAGGATAAGGCCTAATGAGACTTCCAAACGTGCTGCAGTTTAACTTGTAACACAGATGATGACATGGCCAGAGGTCAGACAGGGGGCAGACACACAAACTTCCAAGAACAGGGAGCACAAGTAGGTGAAGACAGCATTTGGCAGTAGGGGGACTGATGTTACTGTCCTCTATCTTCATTTGCGTAACTCAATCTCCCTGTGAATCTCTTCCAGTCGCCCGTCGCTGCCAAGAAAGAAAAGAAGGTGTCCTGCATGTTCATTCCCGATGGGCATGTGTCTGTTAGTGCCAGGATTGAACGAAAGGGATTCTGTGAAGGTGAGATCTGGTTTCTTTCCTTTGAGAGTGGGTTGGTTAGGGAAGGAGGGGGATGAAGGGACAAGCTGCGTGCATGAAAGTAGCAAGAGGAGTGAGACAACCCACCTGGATTTGAAGGCTGAAAATGCAAGAGTGGGAAGGAACTGGGTGTGGTTGGAGGGGTATAACTGGAGCAATTGTGGAGGGCACAGTACTGCTCTGGCTAAGATTTTCAGTCTTCTCCGTAACTAAGCTCCCATCTCACTCTTTTTTTCCAGGTGATGACATCTGCATAAATGCAGACTTTGAGAACACCTGCTCCCGGATCGTGGTGCCGAAAGCAGCCATAGTTTCCAAGCACACCTACCTGGCCAACGGGCAGACCAAGGTTCTCACCCAGAAGCTTTCCTGCGTCCGAGGCAACCACATCATCTCGGGCATGTCAGAGAGCTGGAGAGGCAAAACCCTCCGGGTCAAGAAGATCAAACCCTCCATCCTGGGCTGCAATATTCTGCGTGTGGAGTACTTCTTGCAGGTAAGGGTCTCGCGATCAAAGCTATGCTGAGTCTAGCTGCTTCTAAACAATGAGGGATGCTATTACAAAGGATTTGGGCATGCACCATTCTCCATAGGTCACTAGTGTCGCTGTAAATGGGAGCATAGGCGCATAATTCACGAGAGCATGTAGCTTTGAGACCCTGGGAACAAGCCTGCTTTGACCCAGGGAGGATGGGTTACACTTAATTTTATAGCCTAGTTCCTTCCCCATGTCACTGGGAATTAGAACATGACAGACTCCGGTTCTTGTAATGGCAAAGCACTAACCAGTGGCCGTGTAGTAACCAACTCGATCCTGGTCTCGTTCATACAGATCTACGTCAGTGTCCCTGGCTCCAAGAAGATCATCCTGGAGCTGCCTCTTGTCATCGGTAGCCGATCTGGGTTTGCCAGCCGCTCCTCCAGCATGGCTAGCCAGGCTAGCTCTGAAATGAGCTGGGTGGACTTGAACCTCCCTGATGCGCCAGAAGGTGAGCTGAGGGCTGTGCTGCTGTGGGGGTGCTTGCTTTAGCAAGGCCCGGGGGGTGTCCCTGCTCTGACCTTCCAGTAAACTGACTGAGGCATCCCTTGAGATGCGCT